>CAXIVR010000006.1:108247387-108847387 GCA_964035755.1 Teleogryllus oceanicus | reverse complement strand
AGGAGATTTTTCCAAAATGTAATCAAAACATAAAATACTGATATACAGTTCTACATTAACACACATTGTTAATAATTAAATAACATCAAAACCATTACCACAATGTGTAATGAATGACCAAAAATGTAATAGCGTTTTATATGGTTTGATTTAACTTTGAGAGAAAGCCTATTAAACATTTACTTTATCTTATAATCATACTTTACCGACATTAAATTCAATGTATGAATATTATAATTTATGTAGGAAATAGAGTAATATGTAAAATAGGGTAAATGACCCGGAACTACAGTAGAACGAGAATATATATTAGATTTAATTAGGATCGTTAAAGTAAATACAGGGTTGCGCGAAAAGAATAGTAGGATTTAAAGAGACCAGCGTATTGTAAGTAATACAATGATTTAGTTGAAATTACATAGAGTTCACAGGTAAAGATATGCCATTTAGTCATTATTATAGGCAATGTTTCTTAAATATTACACCCGTAAACTGACCACCATTATATTATACACATTCCTCCAAGCCGCGAATAAAAGCCTAGCATACCATGCCCGAGATTTTTTGCAAGGCTTCTTGTATCCGACGCTTATGATCTGCCAATGGTGGGGGTATGTAGTGTAGACTTGTCTCTTCAAGATACCCCCACAAGAAGAAATCCCAGACAGTCAAATCTGCGTACCGCGCTGACCTGTTGATGTTTCCAAATATGGAAATAATCGACCTTAAAAAGCAGGCCGCAAGATAGCTATGGATTGTCGTGCCTTTTCAGAAGTTGCCTCATCCTGTTGGCACCATATCTTGAGGTAGGTTGTGATTGGCCAGCACTGGAAGAACGGTGTTTGCCATATTTAGGTAGCGATCACTAGCAACTCAAGTAGCAGATCCTTGATACATGAACACGATCACAAATCAACGGACCAACACATTGTCACCTGTTCACTATGATACGGTTTGTCAGGCAGCTCACGTGGGTTTTCTGGAGACACAGTACCGAACATTTTGCTTGATCAACACTCTGCTAAGTTCAAAATATGCATCATCAGACATCATTAAGATGTTCAAGATCTACGATTCGGCAGCTAAACGATCAAGGAAATCCATAATGTCCTTCGGACAACTTTATCATTTTGTTTCAACTGTTGAACAACCTGCATCTTTTGTAGATCATCATGGATGATGAGCTGCTAGGTATGTCATTAGCGTTGAGGCATGTCAGACATAAAACGCCTAGTACCTGATTAGTGGCTGCCTCCTATCTGCGAAGGGGTCCGTTGCGATCTAGAACGTCATAGACTTTTAAAGTTAAGGCTAGATGTATTGATACGAAATTGTTTCACACACCCTGCAGTGGGTGATCAGAAACTTCGTCGTTACGTCTCAGCCGGAAATGGCTACGAAACATTCATTGAACAGTAATGGTATACTCGTTATTTTTAAATTAAGTGTCCACAGCGAAAGAGCGGTGTTCTAGAGCATACTTTTGACTTTGCAATTGTAAATGGCCAACCTTCCCCACTTTTTTCCACATACTTATGTCACGCATGCGCAATAATGCGTATTTAATACGTAACTCATATCAGGCTATTCTATCCGAGGAACCCGATATATATATATATATATATATATATATATATATATATATATATATATATATATATATCACCTTACCTTCTACCTTCCACCTTCCCAAAAAATTACAGTGACGCAATTTCATAACAGGATAATGCACTTTAAGAAGTTGGTAAGTGAAAAAAAACAAGGCAAACCAAAAAAATAGGCATTACCTCGACTGCCTGAACACACTTTCACTAACTACAATTGACAATTTGCTCATTCCTCTTTCTGAATTTTCCTTTACCAAATTATTTTACTCTTTTTAGCCTCTAGTTTTTCCGTGCACGGCTTTTAAAATGAATTTTCCCCTTGTTTTAAAGAATCCTGTTCACAGGTGGGCTTTGCACCCGTTGGGCTTTGCACTCACTATAACACTGAACTTTAAAGAGAAAAAACAATAAAACGTAATATACACGTTACTTAAATCTGACCCATTAACCCATCACAGAAAGCAATTACTTTTAACACAATACAATAAACTGACTTTTCAAGATAACTTCAACTATACAAGATGTGAAAACCATGAATTATTTTAGTAAAATTGTACAAGGTATGGCCTCTTTGAATGAATTTAATGACACGTGCAGTAAATGAACTTGAAACTGCCACTCACATCGTTCGGAATACTTCTCCCACCTATTCTGGACTTTTCACCCACTTATAACACGAATTGTCGTGTATTTACTGCTATTCTCTTTCCCCAACTGATCGTCGCATAAAAGTTTCCAGTTCTTGTACCTCAACAGCTCCGCATCGCTCGCCTGTAGGTCACCTTGGGGATTTTCTGCCGCTCGCCCCCCGTTGGCACTCTTCTTCGGTTGCTGTCCCACGACGTTACCAGTTTCCTTCCCTCGAACACTGGACTCCTCTAAACCTCCAATTTCCACACCCTTCTCCCGTTCTCCGGACTCGTACGATTCTCGTTCCTGTCCAAATAGTTCTCACCTACGCTTCGCTCTTCCTGGGGTCGTCCTTCATCTTCTGCCGCGCCTCGTACAAGTTTGTTCGCTCTTCCAGCCTCGAATAATTAATGTTGCTGAACGTTTAACTACCAAGTTAAAATAAACTCCTAGGCTATCAAGTTACAATCGCCGTCGCTGCTGCAATCATAGAGAGCTGTCTAGTCGCCGTCGCTGCTGCAATCAAAGAGAGCTCAGTCTAGTCGCCGTCGCTGCTGATATCATAGAGGCCTCCTCCGAGGCGCACCGCGATACTTTTGGTACTCGCGTCTGGGCAAATTTTAGAGGGGTGAATATTCTCCTGTTTTCGGGACCTCCCGGAAAAACATTATTCGCTAGTTCGTGCGTCAGAGTTCGAAACGCTGTGTAGATGGCGCGTTTATAAGCCATCGCTCCGCCGCGTACCCTACTCCTCGGTTCGTGGGCTTCTTTTCGTAGCTGATGATGGCGTTATGGGGTTGTCTAATCCCATGACGTCACAATATATATATATATATATATATATATATATATATATATATATATATATATGTGTGTGTGTGTGTGTGTGTGTGTGTGTGTGTGTGTGTGTGTGTGTGTGTGATCAATGACAACGTATTTTAAAAGTAAAAGTACATTATTTCTGATAAATAGAGTTACTTGTTTTGCAGCAACCTTCGGAACCACTACACCCACCACCGCTTCAACACGCAGCATGGCTAATGCAACTCAAGAGCCAACGACAACTACAGGTGCTTCGACAAAAACGGACGATTCATCATCAAGATCTGACGATGCATCACCAAATGGGGCAGACTGTGTGATATGTTGCAATACGTGCATAGGCGGTAGGTAGTGGAGTACAAGGTAAGAGGACAAGTCGAATAAAGCAGACTGATTGTGATTAGTGTACAAAGTGTGATTTATATTACATTAAAAAATGTTATTTGAATATTCACTACAACAGTGAATAGTGTTATATTATATAGTAGTCGACTTGCCAGTTAATATGTAATAGATTTATCTAAATAAAACAAACAACAGGAAAATATATTACTAATTGTGTTCCTAACTCATTCGAGCGCAATTTTAGTGTAGAAAATGTAACCTTTAGCAATAAAAAATCAATTCAGAAAATTCCTAACGTTCAGAGTGCGGAATGTAGAGTATAGCAACGCTGTGAAATACTTTTCTTTCCATTTCTTCTTCTTCTACGACATTATTAGGCCATCTCTTTGTATTCTCTTTAAATTAATATTACTAGATGCTGTAATATCTGTCCCAATCCCGCCAATTATATAAATAACACATAGTATTAGATTGCTCTTTCACAAAATAATTCGGCAAGACTATAAGATATTTATTGTAGATGCATTTACAATATATTATCAACCAATATATATATATATATATATATATATATATATATATATATATATATATAAAATCTAACACACCCACCTTCCACACCTGGTGAGGGCGTGATAGAATGAATGCTCGTGAAGCGAGCTTAAAATTCTCAGGAAGCAGGATATTTTGGGTATGAGAAAGGTCTGAACCCTTCACACAATGAATCAGATAAAATAAGACAAAAATGAACATATATTCAATGAAAAAAATTAGTGACAATTTTATAACAGGATAATGCACTTTAAGTAGTTGCTCCCTGAAAAAACAAAACCAGGCAAAACAAATAAAATGGCATCACCTTGAATGCCTGAACACACTTTCACCAACTACAATTTACAATTTGCTCATTCCTCTTTCTGAATTTTCATCTACCTTTTTTTTTTTTACTTTCTAGTTTTTTCGTGCACAGCTTTTAAAATCAGTTTTACACTTGTTTTAAGGAATCCCGTTTACAGGTGCTAGCCTTGGGCTTCGCACTCACTATAACACTGTGAACTATAAAGAGAAAAAAAGAAACAATAAAACGTAACATACACGTTACTTAAATCTGACTCCTTTACATATCACAGAAAGCAATTACTTTTAACATAATACACTAAACTGACTTTTCCAGATAATATCAACTGTACAATATGTGAAAATCATGAATTATTTTAGTTAGTAAAATTATACAAGGTATGGCCTCTTTGAATGAATTCAACAACACGTGCAGTAAATGAACTTGAAACTGCCATTCACATCGTTCGAAATACTTCTCCCACCTATTCTGGACTTTTGACCCACTCTTAACACGAATTAACGAGTATTTACTGCTATTCTCTTTCCCCAACTGATCGTCGCATAAAAGTTGCCAGTTCGTTTACCTCAACAGCTCCGCATCGCTCGCCTGTAGGTAACCTTGGGGATTTTCTGCCTCTCGTAGTTGCAACCCGTCTTCGCTCGCTGTCCCACGCTGTTACCAGTTTCCTTCCCTCGAGCTCTGGACTCCGCCCCGCCTCCAATTTCCACACCCTTCTCCCGTTCTTCGCACTAGTACGATTCTCGTTCCAGTCCAAATCTTCCTCACCTACGCTTCCCTCATCCTGGGGTCGTCCTTCCTCTTCTACCGCGCCTCGTACAAGTTTGTTCGCGCTTCCAACCTCGAATAATTAATGTTGCTGAAGTTGTGCTTTAAATGCTCGGCCTACCTACCACTCTTTGTGCGTGTGTGGTCTCAGCGTGGAATATGTGATGCTGGATTTAGTTAATGTCCTTCTGCGCGAATTTTACAAATTTGAAATTATTTCGAAGTCAATCAGTCACTTCACTTGCTCTCTTAAATATTATGAATGTTAATGCGAAGAATGCTCGTGCACTCTACTTCTTAATTACATCACTTTCGAAGATACGCTTCTCAAGCTTACTTTTAACTACCAAGTTAAAATAAACTTCTATACTATCAAGTTACAATTGCTTTCAGAAATCAGTCTAGTCGCCGTCGCTGCTGCAATCATGAGAGCTCCTCCGAGGCGCGCCGCGATACTTATGGTACTCGCGCCTGGGGAAGTTTTTGGAGGGGTGAATATTCTCCTCTTTTCGTGACTTCCCGGAAAAACATTATTCGCTAGTTCGGGCGTCAGAATTCGAAAAGCTGTAGGTAGATGGCGCCTTTACAAGCCATCGCTCCGCCGCGTACCCTACTTGTCACTTCGTGGGCTTCTTTTCGTAGCTGATGGTGGCGTTATGGGGTTGCCTAGTCCCATGACGTCACAATACGTACACGCACACACTCATGGATCGGCGACGCTGCTAGCCACGGACGCCACGGGGGGGGGGGCTCTCCGGCGGGGCTCGGCGTCGCTCGGCTGTTCTCGATCCAGGTCGCTTCCCGAGGCCTGGGCGGCCGCGGCTTCATTGTTCTGTTCGGATCACGACACGCCTTCGGTCGTTTATCCACAAATCACTCGTTCCATCCGGGCATTAGTGAGGTTCCCCGCAGTAAGTCCGAAAAAGTCTTGATAGCTCTTTCATCATGCGCTCCGGTGGGTTGTATTGGGGATGTCTTATTGTCGAATGAATGTGCGTTGCTCCCATTTCTTGTATTTTCTTTATCCATAGATCGTTCGTAAACATTGTCCCATGGTCTGACAGTTTTCTTTTAAATAGGCCCGCTGTCTGAAGGAACTTCTGAACGAGTTTTAAGCAATTCCTTGAGTTCACCTATTAGTGGTGTATGGCGTCTGCTCAAGAATGTCAATGGCTGATGATCCGTCCGCGCATTAAAATGTCTGCCTTTCAAGTATGGTTTGAACTTTAGTATGGCCCAAATAATGGCATTTGCTTCCTTTTCCGTCGCCGAAAATCAGAGTTCAGGCCCCTTAAGCGTGCGGCTAATAATTGCCAGGACCTTCTCCTGGTCATCCATAAATTGGTACCGCATGGCTCCAATTCCAAAATCACTGCTGTCTGTCTGCGCGATGCAAGTCTTCAAAAAATCCGGGTGGGTTATAAAGCAACTTCTTTAAAACATCTATTTCAGATTTTCAAATGCCTCCTCAAATGATGTGTTCCAGGTCCATTTACAATCCTTTTTCAGTAATTGAAAAAATGGGTATATAACGTCCGCAAATTTCACGCAAAACATTGCATAATACTTGCAGATGCCGATGAGCCGGCTTACTTGCCCCCTTCCCTTTTTGGTGGTGGTATACTTCGTATCTCTTCCATGGTTTCTGGTTTCAAAGAAATTCCTTCTGTTACGTATCCCAGAAATTCAATCTTCTGTGTGAACCAGTTTAACTTCTTAAGATTGAGCACTAATTTGCTCTCTGTCAATATCTGAAACAACTTGTGCAAGTCCTGAAAATGTTGTTCAGTGGATTTCGCCGGACCACAATATCATTAATGTATACCATCACTCGGTTTGACATTCGTCCTTGTAGGATTTGGTCTACACATTGTATGAGTGCGGCCTCACTGTTGCGTAGTCCAAAAGGCACTCGGCAGAATACATAACATATCCCTTCAAAAGAGAATCCCATATATTTTTGGTCTTCTTCATCGACCTCTATTTGCCAATAAACTTTACCAAAGTCGGAACTCGAAAATATCATGTTGCCTGAGAATCCTTGCAGTATTTCTTCCACGGTCGGTGGCGCATCTCTGTATGGTACTGTCACCGCGTTCAGTCGGCGGGCGTCCAAACACAATCGCAATCCCCCATTCCTATTCTTTTTTAAATTTTTTTTTAATTTGTTGCGTATACTTCGACGCAACGCGTCTCCAAGCCCTTTGGGGGCCGTTGAGCGCTTTGCGCTTCACGGAGTAATCCTCCCATTACTGCGATTGTTTTTATGGAGTAATCCTCCGTGAACATTGTCTGTCGCGTCTCGTCGTAGTCGGTTGTCAAGAGGACCGCCAGGTAGCATCTCCGCGTACGCGCCTCCTACCGCGCGCTCCTGCGTCACTACCCAGCGGCCAGAATTAGGAAGGAATAATGATAGGGGTAGGGTTTAGGACACTTCACAGGGGTTGGACTAGCCCTTGTGAAGCAGCCAAACTCGTTTTCTTGGAACAAATTTCACATGAGATTCGACGGGATTCGAATCCGGATCTCAGTGGTGAAAGGCTTGCGACTTTGCAATGAGCCACTACTTCACCTCTTCTATCGGATTTCTGTAGGGCGTTTGCGCTTTCCTAATGATTCCGTCATCCACCATTGACGCCAACAGCTCGGTTACTTCCTGTTTCAATGCAATCGGGATGGGATAATTGCGCTGGCTAACCAGGGTGTAACGCGTAAGTTGAATACGGAACTTATAATAAATAATAAATAAATGTTTTTATTGATGGCGAGGCTCAGGTCATTTAGCCTGCTCTTCCGCCTGACCTTTTTCAGAATTTATATTACAATAGTACATAATAAAGGAAGTCATTCAATGAAAAATACGCACGCAATTTGGATGAAGATTTTCACATGGATGACAGGAGTGAAAGCGAGGGAGGACGAGTTTGATAGGAAAACGGAAAAGAATCGGGATGAATGGATCGGTAGAGAGAAAGGAAAAGAGAAAAAAGAAAGAAAAGGAGAAAAAGAATCAGTGAAATGTTCATAAGTTCTTTTAATTGGTTCATTGAGGTTTCGAAGAAGCTAAAATTGCGTACGTATTTTTGAATTACCCTTAGAAAACTAGAAAGGGAAGGAATCTCGTCAGCATACAAGCGAAGACACATCAAGTCAAAAGTTCAAGCCTTGAGAGAAACTGAAAACATTGAGAGATAATGGTAAATGATTTTGCGTATATTTCCTAATATTAACAACAATAATAATAATATCTTATATATTAACAATAATATAATAACTTATAACCTTTGACTGGTGCATGGTTTTTGCTGAATACTCGCCTATTATCCATAAATATCTTCAACCACCTATCTTTCTGCTGTCTATCCAGCTGCTGTGCATCCAGAATATAAATGATGAGGCTGCAACATATCTGGAGATTTTTTTGGGAGAGCATCTGAAGATGTTTCGTGTTGAAAAACAAGACTCCTGCCTTTTTTACTCCCTTGTGTCATGGTTTCTATTTATATACAAAACTCTTTTCTCCATTTCTTTACAAATACAAGTAAAATTACTTTTATAACATCTAACTCCTTGCCTTTCTAATACGTGTTGTGATATACCATTCCAACGAATTTATAGTTGAGTTCGCGAAATAGATCGTAAACAGGAAACCGAGAATAACATTACCATTACTTTAGGAAGATGTATATATTTTAATTATCCCCTATCATTTAGATTGTTGCTATCCAATAATAATAATAATAATAATAATAATAATAATAATAATAATAATAATATTGTAATAATAATAATAATAACAACAACAAATCTATGGAATCTGTCATAAAACCGTATAAGAATACCGGCTTTGTTTATTCCTTGCTCTTGTTGACAATAATATTAAGCGAATTCTACCTCACTTATGACATCAAAACACATATGCATACATAAAAAACACACAAAATACCTTAGCTCAATGGACAGGTACAACAAGACAACTCGACATGTTCCTCGAGTTTCTTGACTCCAGACCCCATCCATAAAATTCACTACAGAACTAGAAAATGAAAATCAATCAATTGATTTCTTAGACATAACGATCTCTAGGTTAGATAACGAAAGCCCACACACACAGACACTGTCATCCACAACACATCCCAACATCCATCTGCCCACAAACACACGGCTTTCCATGCCATGATTCACAGACTTGTCAGCATTCCCTTATCACAAGACAACTTTCAAAAAGAAACACACACCATTAAATACATAGCTACCGCCAATGGATACAGTACCACTCTCGTTGACAGCATACTACACCGCAAATTAAATAAGAAAAAACTGAAAACCTACACAAGCCTCACTCCATTCATCCAGAAACCATAATTTTTTATTCCGTTCTTTGGAAAAATATCACAGAAGGTAGCCCACATTCTTCACAAGCATAATTTTCACGTTTCCTTTACCACACACAACTCTATCAAACACCTACACTCACCTCGCAACACCATCCCACTAATGGCGAAATCAGGAGTTTATGGACTCCACTGCCACAACTACAAGGCTAAATACATAGGCTAGACGGGTAGAAACTTCAATGCCAGAGTTAAAGAACATTTACAAGCATGGAAGCACAATGCAAACAGATCACACTTAGCTACACATATCATAAACGCAGGCCACACTTTCCACGCCGACTCAGACATTAAAATTGTTGAAATAGAAAATAAATACTGGAACAGAAGCGCTTTAGAAATCTTTCACATATTTCAAGCCAAGCAGAAATCTGAAGCTCTCCTCAACGAACAAACTTATTTCCCTCCGTCCCTGGACAGGGCGGGTTACCTTTGCTTGTAGTGGACTGTATTATTGGTTGTTGAAAGTAGGTAGGCAATCCACTCAGTCCCTTTCGACGCTCGTTAGGAATTTTGTAATAATGTGGATTATCATGGAAACACACTTCTCACCTTGCAGAATGATGTTTAATTACCTTTGAGTTGTCACAATTGTTCTTTACAATAAAAATAAACTTAAGTTATTGTTCTCAATGTGAGAATACAGGAATCTTCCATCTTGAATCACAATACATTAATTAGTTCAATACATACACAATGCTGAACTACAACAAATTGAAATAATGTGGCCTTTCACTTGGCCACAACATAAGCACAGAATATTACTTTCTGCATAAGAATTTACGTGATGTTTTTCAACACGGAGCCCGAGACATGCTTCTAGCAAGGGTGCTACTCAGCGACTAATACACAAGCTGAACCACAACATAAGCACAGAATATTACTTTCTGTATAAGAATTTACGTGATCTTTCAACACGGAGCCCGAGACATGCTTCTAGCAAGGGTGCTACTCAGCGACTGATTTATACACAATGCTGAACTACAACAAATTGAAATGATGTAGCTTTCACTTGGCCACAAAATAAGCACATAATATTACTTTCTGTATAAGAATTTACGTGATCTTTTAACACGGAGCCCGAGACATGAACAATCAAGATTATACTGTAAATAGAAAAGGCCCTTCAAGGGTGCTACTCAGCGACTGATTTTTCTTCGGTTTGCGAGTTCTATTGGGCACGCGAAGAAGGGATTTGAACTGATTTGAACTGCCAATTAGCGACTGCATTTCCAGCGGTTGCAGTATGGCGAAGAGGGGTAAATTTGAACAGTCCAATAGGCAACTGCTAGAGTTTGAAAATGTTCTGGAACGGTTTAGAAGATTCGGGTCGCCAAGGCGAATTATCACGCGGCGCAGTGGTGCCGCTTGGCTTATGGAACTTTCCATGCCGTGCTTCCGGTGTTGCCGCCTAGGGCGTAGGAAGCGTTTTATATTTATACGTCCCTTTCTGCTTTTGCGTGTGGGCCCGAACAGTCCCCTCTACTAATAATTTTACACACACCGACCACACAAACTGACCTCCCCCCGCCTCCTAAAACATTTCCAAGAGAACAGAAAAAAGATCTCCTCCGATCCCTAGCCGGATCTCCAGAAAGCAATAAAAAACCCGTGTCACGTTCCTCTGGGCACAGTCTACCGACATTTGCCAAAAGCAGCGATGTAAGCAAAGCGGCTCAACTTATTATTCAATAATTTCTCCATCTTTGTAATATCATTTGCTATTAATTATTATTACTATCTCCCCCTTATTATTTTTAATTTAATTTAATTTTTTTATCTTTTGCAATATCAGAATGTGTATTTCTTTATTTACGAGTATATTTATAATTTGTAATTTGTAATTTGAACTGCTGAAACGCGATGCGTTTACTAGAATTCAAGGTCATCTCACCAAGTAAACGTTTCTACGGCCAAAATAACACGATGCGCTCGTCACGGCATCTCAATCACACCTTTCTTTCAAAAAACACTATACCGCGTATTTTTAAACAAAAGAAAACTCTTCTCTGACAATGTACTGTTTCATAACGACCTTTTTATATTATATTGTCTTTAATAGTCTTTTAGCGTTGCCATAAATTCCCAAATATATTCTAAGACATTTATAATATTGGTTACCCTTTTTCTAATCACTTGTTTTCGTATTTTGAACACATTATCAGTAATTGTTCGTCACGCTTGTGAGATCATTCGACTGTCTCATTCCTAATATGGAACATTAATTTATTATCACGGAAATCTTTTTATTTACGAAATATTATATTTATTTATTTATTTATTTATTTATTTTACGTCAGAAAAACAGTTAAAAACTGCGTATGACGTGCTATGGGGAAAAGTGAATTGTGTGCACATTTTCAAAATTCTGTGATCCCTACACTTACTCATATACTACTTAAATTTTGAATTTTTGAATTTTTGAAAGGGGAGAAAAAACAAAAACTCCCATGAAATAAAATCTATGTTCAAGGATAAACAAGCAATAAATTTTGAATTTTATTACTTCCTGCCGCGACAACATGGAAACGATAATTTGAATAATTGTATTTCCACTGAATTCTAGAAGACGTGCACAGAAAATGAAGTTACATTTATGTCCAGAAGCAAAACAAGGGGCCATCTCAGCATTTGATATTTTTCATCACTGGACGAAAAACCTGATCGAGTGGGTCATTGACCCGGAAGCTGTAGTACAATAGTTGTTACAGGTTGTTTATACTCATTTATACAGTCCAAATGGTAAATAATGCATTATGTATCATTGTTAAAATTAATGTTACTTTTCTTGTTATGCTCAGTATAGTCTCTAATTGTATAGAAACAGTTATGCAGCAGAAACGATTTCACTTGGGATTTAAACTTTTCTATTGAATTTAATCGTTTAATGTCATCTGGCAAAGTGTTGTAAAATAATGTACATGTATTGTATGTGAATTTTTGTAATGAGCTGTTGATACTGCCCCCTGATGAATATGATTTCTACGTCGAGTGTTATAGTAATAGACTTCTGCATTTTCTGAAAAATATTCCGCCCTTGAGCAAGTCATTTTTACAAAACCACTGATTCGTATATGTTGCGACGTGTCATTATTTGTAAATATGTCGTGTTTTTGTTTATTGACAGACAGTCTATTTTGGGCACAGTTCTTTAGAATATCAAAAAATTTGAGAAAACAGTTTTCACTCAAGCACTTTCACGTTTTTTGTTCTTATTGACATACAAAATTAAAGTGTATTAGTTCTAATTTCAATGTTTCTGTGTTTATTTTGGACGCGTCTGAATCGACCGTCATACTTGACACAAGACAAAATGCTAAAAAACAATTATTTAAGAACTATTAGTTTACTTAGGCGTAAGAGTTATTATTTTGAAGAAGTTGTCAGTATTACCTTGTCTGGGCGAAAGAAAAATCGTTTTCTGTAGTAATTCGAGTGTGATAAAATATTCTTCAAAGGCTCCGCGCCCAAACTCTGTTAACAGTCTGCATTGCTGTGAACTAGACCACTATCTACGTAAACTTCTAACTTTAAATTCCTTCGCTCTTTACATGAGCGCGGTGCCCAGACACGCAACAACTCGACTTCTCGATCTTCAAACAATGCGATCGCGTTGCAAGTGGGAGGAAAGGATTCCTGGAATTGCGACAATAAGAAATATTATCTCTCTCCGTTCGTATTTTGGTGTCCGTCCGTCAGTTTTTCATTAAAAGTACATTTTCCCTTTATTATTAATGGGTTTCCGGTCTGATAGTTCTTGAAGTCTTCCCTCTTCATTTCCACAACACGGAATGGAATTTGCGTGCGCACTTGGTATGTAAATATGATAGGTGCGGCTTTTATTCTCTACTACACCAAAGTCTTTGTTATAGGTAACAATATGTGTCATGGTGCAAGAAAATAATGCTCAAAAGCATCACACAGACCCAAGCAAACAGGGCCATAATGCAGGTTAAATATTGTATTGTTTAGATGTGGGATAGCCCCTCTGGCGCTGTCTTACCAAGTTACAATGCGAGGTTTTGTATTATTTATTATTTAATAGGTATATTATTAATATAATATTACATACAAATCAGAAAACTTGATGCTATGTGACTAGGCCGAAGGCCTTTAAGCCATTACAATACGTAAATTCTACCGCTTTCTAACCTTTCGTATTCTGGTATTCACCCCAAATGATCTCTCCATCGCATCAATGCCGCGGAAAAGAGACCATAAGGTACGGCTGAGGAAAAAAACACTGAAGGGGGAAAAACCTGCCGACAGAAGCCGAGTACATTCTATTCTATCCGATTTTTGTTTTTAAACTATTTATTTATTTGGCGCGGGCGTCAGTCATTCTCCTTCCAGTGTTTGGCCTCCTCAGCACCTGAAAACAAACAGCGCCACAGAAGATCGTCCGCACCAACGCCTCTGCCCTTACATTTCCGATTCCCTCTTCCCTTCGCCCCTAATGTGTTTTATTTTCACCGTTTCCTTTTATTTTATTTTAATTCAATTTAATTTTAATTTATTTAACTTATTTTAATTAACTTAATTTTAATTTATTTAACTTATTTTAATTCATTTTATTTTAATTTATTTAACTTATTTTAATTATTTTAAGTTAATTTATTTATTTTATTGACTTATTTATCTACTTATACTTAACAATTGAGTACAATTTATAATTTTTTGTACTGTTTACTAAATCATCAGCATATAGTGGTCCGGGAATGTTCAGGCCCTCAATTTCCGGCGCAGATGTATCCGCTTCCTGTACCCACGTCAATAAATCGTTTATAAACAAGATAAACAATAGCGGTGAGAGAGGACAGCCCTGTCTTACTCCTACTGTCGATTTTATTTTTCGCGTTGTACTTCCATCACCGCACCTGACACAGAAATTTACGTCTTCGTACATGCTCTGCAACACTTTTAAAACTTTACGTGAGACGCCTAGCTCATTAAGTTTTTGCCATAAAGCTTCCCTATTGATAGAGTCAAAAGCCTTTTCGAAATCTACAAAACTGCAATATAAGTGGCCCCGTTTACGCGCAAGCGCCTGTTTTACTAGGGTATCTATTACAAAGATATTGTCAGTAGTCGCGAAGCCTCTCCTAAAGCCTGCTTGCAATTCTTATATTTTACTGTGGTTTTCCGCCCATTCACTCAGTCGCCCGTTGAGTATTTTTCAAAATAGTTTGCTCAGCGCTGGTAAAGAATGCGCTGGGGAGTAATCCTCCATTAACTGGCGCGGGAGTAATCCTCCATTACCTTTAAGTCATGTCACGTCACGTTGCAGTCAATTGTCAAGAGGACCGCCAGGTAGCATCTCCGCGTACGCGACTCTTCCCACGCGCTCCTGCGTCACTACCCAGTGGCCAGAATTGGGAAGGAATAAGGGATGGGTAGGGTTTAGGACACTTCACAGGGGTTGGTCTAGCCCTTGTGATGCAGTCAAACTCGTTTTGTTGGAACAAATTTCACATGAGATGCCACGTGCGCGGCACACATGTTGATAATTTTACTTCAAACAATACAAAATTGACTCGTTACGTTCTGCTAGTGACTTTTTTTGAAGTCCGCCAATTTGTTTCGACGCAAATTATCCAATATATTTCAATTATTTAGAATTTCATTTTTTTAATTAAAAAATATACACATACAAATTTAAGAATGGTTTGTAATTTCAATGTAAGAAAAATATTTTATTTTCCACGAATTTGTGCAGCCTGGACACTCTCAAAGACATAAATAGCTGAAATGCGGTAGGTATGTTTGGGTATACATTATATTTCACTCTAAACATTATAGTAATTTGTAGTTGTAATAAAGTTATCGTAATTTATAGGTTTATAAGTGTAGTAATTTATTGAGGTATCTCTGTATCAGCACATGGAAAGTTCTTCAATGATTGGAAGGCCGTGAAAACTTGACAACCGAATCTGAAGATGTGACACAATTGGTTTCGCTGTTAACAGAATAAAGGAAATTGTATGCCTTGTTACAGGTCACGCGAACTCGTGTAAAGGTAGTTTGCAATATAAAACAATCTT
This sequence comes from Teleogryllus oceanicus, assembly GCA_964035755.1. Lineage (NCBI taxonomy): Eukaryota > Metazoa > Arthropoda > Insecta > Orthoptera > Gryllidae > Teleogryllus > Teleogryllus oceanicus. The sequence goes on along the minus strand of CAXIVR010000006.1, from coordinate 108,831,921 downwards.
CTAACTAGTACGTCGTATGTAGTTAGAAAATAGTTGCGCAGAGGGCAAAGGCAGTCATAATTACTTCCGCATCAAGCGATTAGGAAACTCTCTTCTTATTCAGAGGTCTGCACTGAATAATTGCGTTACTGAACGGGATATTAGCCCGAAATGCGCAACAGTTCGATGGACAGACGGGTTGTGAGATGTGAATCCAAAGTTCGTGAAAGAACAAAACCATGATATTACACCACCGTCTTGATTGTTGATGAAAGTATATTTGCTGACGCAAAACACAGTTGTCAGAGCCCCATGCTGAAAATGTCCCTTGCACTTCAGACGCCGTAAAAAGACACGCCGCAATGCTCCGTTGCACAATCCCCGATGTTTCGGTGGTGAGGAGGCCCACAGTTGCATGTATGCGCGTGTCGTCTGGTAGAATCGCATGAACGGGTCGCATACACGAGCCTTGATCTACTTCCAATAAGGGCCGCCAGACCGGGTGACCGTGTTGGTCAAAAGACGTGGCCGCTTCGGCCAATCCATCGGTACGTGAAATATGCACGGTGAACGATAAGAAAACCCCTCGAAGGCAGTGTTTTGTTATCGCGAAACGATGCACTGCCTATACAGTCTTAGTGTAGTCAAAATCCCGTGGTATTATGTATCTACATGCTCCATTGGGAATGTCAATCTGTTTTTCGTTTTGTAATAAATATTTTTCCGCTAATAAAGTCAACGTTTGTTCTTATTCGTGTGGTGCATACGAAAATATCTTCCAGGTTCTATACTTTGTGTTTTGAGAAGGAGTTATTGAGGAAATTGTAATTCCAAAAATTGTTACAACATTATTAAATCACGGCACTTTATATCACATGACATATCTACATTAAACTTTGTGAAATTAACAGAGAAGTTAAATGAGATAGAGGGATGACAATAATTACACTGAGAAAAGGTTTGACATGTGACCGCTCTACCTTTTCAATATATTCACTAAAACGCCTACAGCGGGTCACTCAAGTAACCTAGTAGTATTACTTGATCTGTGACTTGTTGTGACAACGTCACGCCAAAAATTAGGAATGGTTTTATATGTCCTAACTGTCCTCCAGGAGTAGGTTCGTCTTTTAACCTGCTTTTGTAATATAAGAAACATAGGCAAGCTAATCTTTTAACTATGAACAGAGTTCTAGATATATTCTGTTAAATACTCGAATACAATTTTATCTAGCATTTACACATGGCATTGAAAAATTATATCACTTGCTCTACCTTTAGAAATTACGTGATTATCTAACAACTGTAGTTGCGTTTTAACACTTGCATAAACACTTTACATAAAATTACATTACCCTTCACTTCACAAAAACACAATAAAATAACTGTACACAAGACAATAATACATGGAAACACAAAATACTGAAAAAAATCACATACCAAAATACTCTTTACATACACTTTCAAAGAAATTGTCACTTGAATAGTGGATGAAATGTATACAAGACGTTGTTTCACTTTCACGTACATTATTACTTTAAACAATATAACCAGCAAGAAAATGCAATGAACGTACGAATAATAATAACTTTTACTAATTATTGGTTTTGAACAATTTGAAAATGATTAAACAATAAATTGAAAACACACATTAAAAGAACAAATATTATCGTTAATAGAAAAATGAAAAACATAGGTTTTTACAATTCTTTACATGAATTAGCTATCTGGCTTCCTTTTACGACTGCAATATTGTAAAAGAATACGTTTAAATGATTTTAATATAATTACTCGACTATCTACGTCTGTAAGTGAGGTGAATTTTATCTCTGTAGAATAATTCTAGCTTCTTTAAACAGTTCTTTGTTTGAGAATTTCTAGTGAACTTTTCTGACTTACGACACGTCGTCTCGAAGAAATATTTCCACAGCTCGAAGCGGCGACGGCGACCCAGATCCTTTCAAGGTCGTGGGAACTCCTTTGCGTCGGCGAACACGTGATCTGGTGAATCGCTACCCCAGTCCTTCGAATTTTATACAATATGACTGCAATATCTCCGCGTAATGAATTTATTGTGTGATAAGCCAAGACGAGAGACAAAAAAAGCTGGAAATAGAAAGAAACATTTCCTATAGCACATGCTTTCCACTTCATTTCTGCGTAATGCGTTCACGTGAATTTATCAGAATATTCATTATTTAAAATTCTCAATTCTCTCATACATGGTATCATTATTTTAACATGAGTGAATTACCCTTTTCAAGCTTCTTATCGTCGAAATACGGCGATCAGCACGAACAGTTCTGGTATGTCCAAATCGGCGGTCGGCAGCACAAGAGAAAGATTTTCGTAGCGGTGCTTTGCGCTAGTGCTGATATTTTCAAGGGTGATTTTTGATTGGTTTCCGTGTGTGCGAGTGCGTTCAGAAACTTTAATAAATTCTCGCAAGGGATACCATTTACTGCTGGCGCGATCTCTTGCAATTCGGTAACACTATAAATGCAACTGGTCGTGTCTTGACGTTGTCGGGTGCTTCTCAAAAATCAATGGAACCGACATATGGGCAGTTACAATGTACCAGATATAGATTATTAAATAATGAAAGAAAAAAAAAAATTGGGAAAAGAACTAGTTAAAACAGTTATACGTGATTTATATTAGAATAAATAAAAATATGGGTAGTTTTTAGTTTAAATGTATTTGCATATGATTTTGATTTTTTGACGTTAGTAGTGATATCAATTAAGGGATAACGTGAAAAATATGGCATGTTGATTAAGAATTTTGGTGGCGTTTGTGCCAATCACTTGCAATGTAAATAATATATGTTGGTATCGTATACTACAAAAATTGTGACAGAAGACCAAGGTTTAAGAGTGTGTTTTTTTGAAAATGAAATCAAAATGTAAAATAGTGCTACATAAGTAAACCCACATTAACACACGCTGGTATTAATTTCATAACATCGACATTGTTACCCCTGCGGGTAACGCACGATCAAATACGTAATCGTCTTTGATAGGGTTTTCTTTACGTTTGGGGAAACGTCTGTTAAACATTGACTTTATATACTATGCAAACATTAATTCCAACGTCTTAAATGAAAATAATGATTTATGTAGAAAAGAAAGAACAAGGGTAAGTCAATAAATATCTGCGCTTTTATTCTAATCGTCTACAGCCTTATGCACTTCTCAGCCTTAAGATGGCATCGTCCACTCTTCTTGTGGTAAGTTTCAGTTATCACCGCATGTTCGCTTGAGCTGTTGTGATGCGCCACTCTCCGCACAGTCTTGCACAAAACACAACTATTTATAATCATCATTCAATGAAAAGTTTAAATTAAAAAATTTATACTGATCATCACAAGAAAAAGTAACATTAATTTTAACAGTGATATTTAATGTATTATTTACCATTTGAACTGTATGATTCTAAACAACCTGTAACAAGAATTGTGCCTCAGCCTCTGGGTCAATGACCGTCATCTCGATCAGGTTTTACGTCCAGTTTCCCTGATCCTATGAGAAAATGCAGAGACGACCCCTTGTGTTGCTTCTGGACATAAATGCAAATACATTGCAAGTGACGTCTTCTGTGCACGTCGTCTAGAATTCAGTAGGAAATATAGTTATTCATATGATCATTCCCCAAGTAGTTGCGCCAGGAAGTATTATTCCATAATGACTGACATGATGAGGGATAAGAGCCCAAATTTATTGCGAATTTACCCTTGAAGATAAACTTTATTACATCGGAGCGAACACTTTTGGTTACAATCCTTGCAAAAAACGCTCATTTTCTTTCTGAATTCAAAATTACAAGTAGTATACCTTATGATAGGGATCACAAAATTTTGAAAACTTGCACAGAATTCTTCACTTCTCTTCATAGCACGTCACACAGTTTCAACTGCTTTTTACGTAAAATAAATAAATAAATCCGGTTTCGTGATAAGAATGTACACCAAAATCAATAGAAGCCTTTCATCTCAATGTGGGCGCAATGTTTTACGTCGACGAAATGCTTACCAGAGAATGAACCTTTTGAAAGTGGACAAACAAGCGTGCGTAATGAGAAAGGTGTCTTCTACTACCTATGCCTCTTCCACTACATTGTTTCAACATTGAGATGGTTAAATGATGAAATAAATTAAGTCATCTTTATCAACTTAATATATTTATTTATAGTCGGATTTCGCCTGCTTTGCTGTGTTCATAGGTCTACAAATGATATAAATAAGTACTAATAAAATACACAACTAATACGCATATGACAAAATTAATATAATTATATTATTTGTCTGAATAAATCCATTAAGTTGACGGAGATGACTTCACTTATTTCATAGTTGTTACGAATTTACGAGAAAAACACCTCATCAGCCTTCCTACAATAACGAGCTAACTAGTGTTTGTGAATAATCATTGAGCGACTAAAAATGAAGTGGCAAATCATATGCACATTAGTCAGTTTCGGGCAATTAGAACAGGAGGTTTGTCGAAAGACTGAAGGAAGCGATACACAAATGGCTTGCTGCACAGACAGAATTTTGTCTGGGGGGTAAGAAAAAGCCTGGGCTCTGATTGACCAAGCATTTAAAAAACCAGGGTACCTATCACAATGTAGTCTCATTGTAAATTTGAACTGATGAATAAATTATAAAAATTATGTGAAAATGACACCCTCGAATAGGGTATAAATGACACGACACTAGGGTAAAACTGGGATATGTATTTAATTTAATTGCGATTGTTATAGTAAATTATATTTTTGTTATAGAAACTACAAAGTTTAAATGTTCATCATATCCGATAAATTGACTTTTTGCATTTGCAGCACTCTTCAGAACTACTACAACCACTCCAAGTCCAAGTCACAGCAGTGACGATTCATCAACATTTGACGATTCAACATCAACTACAGACTCAAGGGAAATTATAAAGCCACCTAAAGTTATAGATTGTTTATTAGATTGCTAAAGTAAATGTATATTTTTGGGTTACCAATAACATGGTGATAAAGATTTTTAATTGCACATTATATCCAATAAATATACTACTTATATTGCAGCATTGCTGGTATGACGTATTATAAATTATTATACGGTTTTATTATTAGATATTAGAGTCTGTGTATTACTTCAGATTCTATGTATAATCATGTTAATGTGTTGAGTCTTCGACTCGTACATTAAAAGTGTTGGTCTTCTTACATTATTAGCTCTGAAGATGGAAATAAATATTCTGAAACATCTGCAAACTGAAATGATTAGTATTTTATTTGTTCTTTGACCCAATCCCATGTTCCGGAACATTTGGAAGATTTAAAAACAGGCTAGCTGTGCATTGGAAATGAGTAATTATTTATGAACAGTCGCAGCGTTATCAAATGCGCAAGTGGAGAGGTAATAGTTCCCCTGAAAAGACAGATAGCTGGATGTAGATTGCAATCAACGAGAAATCGCATAGCAGCAAAAAACGACATAGACTGTGAAGTTGGTGAAGGTCTCAAAATTTTGCAATGTGCTCACGAAACAATTAAGGAGAAAACGGAATCGTATATTTTTTTAATAAAATAGAATAGATACTATCCGCAACTGTAAGATTTTCAAATTTAAAATTGAAAACAAATCCACAGTAACTTACAAGCTGAAGGTAATCAAATGCAAAATAGATTTTGGAACCAATAAACGTCTTAGGATGGTGATCATAAGTGGTCGCGAAGATGACCAGACAAGTACTTAGACTGACAAACTAATGCGAAAATGTTTATAAATAAAATATTAAAAAGTTTTGTTTCGAAGGTAATTTGAACATTCTGCTTAATCAACTTTCGTGAATTGGGCTTTAAATGAAAAGTAGTGGGCCGCAAATGTGTTACAGCATGCTATTTTTCACCGGTTTTATAAAATATAAAAACATGTTTTAATAAAATTATAAAACTCATAGGACGAACGCTTATCTGTCGTCATTTTTTCACTATTACATTCTGCAAGTTATAATCGATTTTTTCCTCCACGTATACGTACTACGAATATGCAGAGTAATATACGTAGTATAGAGAAAGTTATACAATGCTGCAGAAAATCAATTTCGAGATTTCAACAGAAATACATTTTTTTGTCCTCTGAAAAAGAAAAAGTTTTTTTTAACGTACCTCTGCCTGCCTGTCTGTTTGCCTGCCTGTCCGTCGACCCGTCTGCCCGTCAACCCGTCTGCCCGTCGGCCTGTCTGCCCGTCGGCCCATTTGCCCGTCCGCCCGCCTGCCTGCCTGCCTGCCCGCCTGCCCGTCAGTCCGTCAGCCCGCCCGGCCGTCTGGCTGTCTGGTAGTCTGGCCTTCTCGTAGTCGGTCCGTCCGTGATCATTCTAATGAATAAGAAAGATTATCATCAAGAGATCAACGTATAAATGAAATCAATTTAATTCTTTCGTGAAAAAATCCTTTTGTAGATTTTTAATCGCGCTTTGTAAAAAGATGTTATTACTAGGATTATAAGTCAGAAAAGATTAATTTTTTAAAGCAAATTCTTTCTACTTTTCTTCTAATAATAAACAATAATGCAATAAATGAGATTCATACCAATACCTCAGTTAATTATCTTGAATTTCAATTAGACACTAAACTAATTTAGCAATCAAAAACTACTAAAACGCACACTTAAATGTTGGAACTTTTCCTCTATAAATAACTAACATTAGAATCAGTATTAACAATATTTAAATGTAGAATATGTCCCTCTTTAAATTATGCTTACTTAATATGGGGCACTGCCATAACCAACCTTAGAACATTAGAAATTGTACAAAACTCAAATCTTGCATTAAATTTTAGAATCCGCATTGTATTTTAGCAATAAGCAAAATTTCAAAGAGTTATCTATAGAGCCTTTAAAGTTGTATTATTAAAGTCTGAACTCGTTTCTCTTATTCTCTAAAGTCTTGCCCTATTAATCAACTTCACAATTTTGGAAAATCTGTTGTTTTCCCTCGTATTAAAGTTTGATGCTCTAAAGATCTATTACATCTTTCGTAATTAACTAATTCTCACTGATAAATTGGCCCATTTGCTACGACCAGTATGTGCCAGAAATACTTATTCTTGATCAAGTAACTTCAATAGTTTTGTGGAGGAGACTCATAAATAAAGTGAGAAGTAAAAATATAATTGATAAAATGACAACTTTTTATAAAACTTTTTTAACAGATCTGGCATGGAAAAAACAAAATACACATCGAGTAACAGCAAAAACAAAAGGGAAGTAATCGACGTGTTAAGCCCGATTCTTCCGTAATGATCTTCCTGAAAAGAGCATTGATTTGTATGGATTCCAAAGCAAAAATTAATTTTAATTGCGTTAGGTTCACGGTGAATGCTCATATTTACATGTGTTGAAAACCCCGTTATAGATTTTCGCAACAAATTTTTCTCAGGGTACTCCAATTTTATTTGCTTGCTTATGTTTTTTATTGTTGTTTCACCTATGAACACTTACGTAAAGATAATAAGGCGAAGATAATGTTTAGCACATGTAGAAAGATATGAACTTGTGATTCGTATAAAAATTACTTGTGTTCCATGCAGATAGTGCTGAGACTGATGAATATTCAGTACATGGACTAGATAAACTTTAAACTGAAGATTGGAAGGTTCCGATAAATACTTTCCAAACCCTTGAGAGTTTACCAGCTCCTTCTACCCCAACAACATCGCAAAAAAAAGCAAACGTTGGACATGTTCCAATGATAACTATTATTTGAAATAATGATACTAGTATGAGTCAGCCAATATCTCTTAATGTCGTCGCTTATAAGCTTCTCGAGGCTTCTACTGGAGGCAAGTCATATTTCTGTCATCATGGGCCGAGTTTTATTTTCTTTCTATGTGTACGCGACGCTGATGGTAAGTTTCGTAGTTCTTATAAGAATTTAGTTCGTCACACAGTCATTTATTACGAATGTGAAAGGAGGAAATATTGTATCTAAGATATAAAACGTTTTATGAGTTAATGGCGTAATCTTAATTTGAATAACAATTCGTGTCACTAGTAAAATATTATATTTATGACACCAATAAATTAATGAAATGTTCAGGTAACGTCAGTGGATGAGAAAGAAAATAATAAACTCACAATAATCAAATTATTATTGTAACATAATATATCTTCAATCATGTTTCAAAGACCTTATCTACCTCCAGCAATTACACCTCATTAATAATTGTTCCAGGACGTGAATAAAATGTAATAATGTATGTGTAATCAAATTAACATGAATATTTCCGGAATTGGATTATAGCATAACCGTGCGAGTTGTATAATAAGGCGATGCCATACGGGTTTGTCCGTCACCAGACGCGGACCCAATCACCATATAACCATTGGTCACCTTATAAGAAATTCTCAATCAACCGTTGTTTTTAAATTAATTTAATTTTTTTGTTATTTTTACCTTCCAATGTTCTAAACAGGTACATTTTTACAAATATCACATAATAGAGTTCGTTTTTGACGTTACTCCAGGAAAGGACTCCTCAATTAATAAATGAAAATTTTAAATACTGTATACCTAAAAAATATTCATGAAAATATAAAATTAGCTGCTGCGCTGAATGTGTGGCGAAAACACGCTACACATCCACCTTTTCAGAGAAAACACCTGATTGTGCCACTGTCCACAAATGATATATTTTAGGGAAAAAAACATATCATACTTTTGGAATAGTTAATGTATAACACAGAATACATATGGAATATATTTTATTCTTTCCCTATCACTTAAGATCATGGAACTCCTCACCTGGATTGTCAGATATGTAGCGAGCTCTTTCCCCACTACTCCCTCGGAATTTTCCCCAATGTGAACAGCCGCAGAGGTCTTCCGGAACATTCTCAGAGAATTGACACCAATTTATATTATTCAATCTTCTTCTCAATAAAGAATTTATCCCCTATTGTATAGATGAATATTTATAATTTTTTAAATTAAATTTTCCTACTCTTTAATTAATTTTCTATCAAATGATAAGCTATGCTGAATATATAAGTCCTGTGAAGATTTTATCCGCAAATATCAACATCTAAGAGTGAAAACAAGACATTGTAAGTATTAGTAAGTTTTACTTCAACATATTGTTTGAATCTACAGAATGTCATAAAAATTCCAGGTTAATCATTTCAGATGAAAGAAGTCACACCATCCAGATAATATATGGAATAAACACTTTCTTTCTCTTTTTGGAGTCAGAAGTACAGGCTCCCATAGGAAGTGCTTGGAGACTCGGGAGGTGTCCTTTATGTCATTTGTGAATAGCAGTGCAATACCATTGCGGGCTAGGGATTGACTGTTTAAAATCAGGCAAATACTCTTGGCTGTCAGGGTGATGCCGCGTCGAGGGCTGTGATGCCGACGTTTCGACCATCTTGTCGTGGTATTCCTTTCAGCTGGTCTGCGTCGTAGAAGTCAGCACTCGGGTTTATCCTTGTATGGGTAGGACCGGGAGCGGTATCTCTCATTGCAGTTCCTCTGACCGGGAGGTCCTAGTTTCGAGTCCTGACGGCGGCAGGATTTTCGAAACTAGCTTTTCAGCTAGGTCAAATTCAGTCGCTGCCTGGAGAAGAATTCTAGCGGCCGGCTGCTCTGATCGGTAGTTTTCCGTAGTTTCTCCGATCAACGCCAGGCGAATGCCGGAGCAGTACCCTACGAAACGGGCCACGGACCGCGCGCGATCTGTCCTTCCTCTTCCCTGCGTAGCATCACTATTCATTTTACGTTTACGAAACGCAGTAAATTGGGAGCGGGTGACTATATTTGTCACCAAATTCCACAAAAAATACTCATATTTTGAAAAAATTCAATATGACTTTATTTGAACATCTGTTTTTGATGAACACATTTCATTAAGAAAATTATATCTTCATAATTGTAGTTGTAGGAAAACACCGAAAAAAATTAGAATTTTTTCAATTTTAGGAAAAAATGTTCAGAAAAATTAGAGTTTTCAACTAACATGAAACCTGCACCATTTTCTTAAAGACTATCCAACGACAACATTTCATCAAAAACGATAGAGCCGTTTTTGAGAAAAAAATGTTTAAGCAAAATTAAAATTTGCCTATATTTTACGCCAAATTACGCGAAAAATACTCAAATTTTCGAAACTGTATTCCGGATCTTATTTCAAAACCAATCTTTAAGGTACAGATTTTATTAAGGAAAAACTTCTATCTCTAATAGTTGAGTTGTAGGAAGACGCCAAAACGTTTGCACCGTTCTCTTCAACGTTCTTTACACTATCCAACTACTTAATTTGATAAAAAACGATGGAATCATTTTTTTGAAAATTTGGGGGGACTTCATGTAAAGTACCCTCCAAAATTAAGACATCAGACAGATCATTGGGGAATATCAATTTTGAGAAAACGGCTGAACGGTTTAGGCGCTAGCGTTGTTCACAGACAGACGGACGGACAGACAGACGTTTTGCCGGCAATCGATTTCTCGAATCGAATCCACAACACAAGGATTCTGGCTATATCACATGTTAGAAGATTTATTTCCAGACTTATCGTACCAAAAAAGCACCCTATGCACCATCTAATGACGAACAAGTGTACCTAAAATAGTTAAACTTAAAAGTTACTACCTAAACAAGTGTGCAAAAGCTTCATCGCACCCCAAAAACTCTACAAAAAAATAGTGGCCGTGTGTAAAAGACTATGATCTTCATCTCTGCTGCGACTCTGACCCATAGGTTCTATGGTTTTTGCTGACGGATGATTCATAGTATAAAACTGTAAGTCCAGTACCTGATTGTAAATAATTTTACATGAACATAAAAAAAGCAACTTTACATTATTTGCAATATGTTTGGAAGATATTTACTGATCAATCAAACGGTATAATGTTTATACATATACAAAAAAATTAAGGAATTAGGGAAACGCCAGTCTGTTGAGAGATAAGAACGAGGTTAGATCAACAACACACTGAGAAATGCATAACTGTTGTAGAATATGTGACACTAATAACATACGTATGTATTAGGCACTTTGGTGTTTAATACTTTTTGTACGAAGGGCAATGTTTATAAAGATTACCATTAATACATGTGTGCTGAGCTTTATGCTTTGTTTATTCTCAACGTTTCGAGCGTGTGAGTTTGGTCATCTTCAAGAGATCTCTAAAGTATATTACGTGCTTCTCTTTTTCTTGAATTCATGTTCTTAATATAGAAAAATGTTAACTTATGACATTTTATGTACTTATTACACAATGGCTTGTTAATAAATGAACTGAAAAAAATGTAATGTACGCGTTCTTACTCGTATCTACGCTTTTCAAGATGGCGATCACCCCCGAGCTCCATTTTTGCGATCTTACCGAGAACAGAGGGTTATTGATAGGGCAATCACTGCCAGGATCCACCACTGGTGATGCAGACGGCATCAAAAGAACAGCCAAATTTCATTGATTAAGTCGACGATAAATGTTTCAAATTTCCGAACGCTTAAAGATTTTTAAACACAGTAAGATGTTTACTCTTCAAAAAGTATTTAAGCGAGATTGCGTGGTGGGTTTAACAATGTGCAATGGCAAACATTGTGTAATTCCTAATGTAGTGTCTAATATTTTGTGACGTCGTCGTTTGCGACCATCAAAGCTTGTGGTTGCAATTAGTAAGTCAGAATATCCTATATCCATGTATTTTTCAAATATTGTTGCTATCATGATGATGAACGTAACATGTTACATCATGATTGACATAAGAACTATAAATTATGTAAAATGATACTATAAGATAAGAAAGATTCATTTTGTTTTTTGCAATGTTGCAGATTCTAGCAGTTGCATGCAGCGCTCAAGAAGGAGGTAATTATTTCAATCTTTTTGAAATAAAGAAAGTTTAGACCAAGTAGATATGATGAAGACACCAAAGGTTGTCACTTTAAGAATAGTATATTACGAAAAGCAGATGATTAAATAGTGATGTATTTGGCATTTTAGGATTAATTAATTAATAATATATATTATTAATAATTTAGGATTAATTTTAGGATTTAGCATTAATTGCTTGTTTTTTTTATTACCCATGCCTGGGGGTAAGGGAAACATTCGGCGATCATGACATATCCCCCACTACCCTATCTAGCATACTTGACTGCCTAATAGATTAAAACGTAGTTATCATTTCTGCCGTTTACTGTCGGGTATTCAAGGTATTAATTACGTGTCAGATTCGCTTTCCTTCAATATTAGTTAGTTCTTTTTACCCAGCGAGTCTAGGGCCATCAGACCCGCTCTTCCTTCTGCACACACACTTTTCGCCACAGTCCTTTCACCATCTAGTGGAGAAAGAGGGTATTACTAGAACGACAAAGCAGACAATTTTAATTTAGCTCAGAGGCGTCTTTTAGATTTGAGAATCTATTACATGCAGTTACATGTTGCAGATTTACAGTACAGTAAATCTACATCATGTAACAGTCGGCTTTAGTTCCCATCCGAAGGAAGGCGTAAGGAGAATCTTTTCGCTCTTAAAAATCCACGGCTTCCCTCGCGGATTTGAACCCGCACAGTTGGGTATAACAGCACGATACGCTAACCATTATATCAGTGAAACCGCAACATTAATTCATTTTAGTTTCTTCAACAGTAGTCACACTGGCGATGGATTCGAAAAGTGCTCGAATTGTGTTTTACTGGCATTTATAGAACTGACAATATGCTCATTGTACAGAGTTTCACTCAATATCATATAATTTTCTTTTGAAATTGTTAAAAGAGCAGATGAAGGACAAATAAATACCGAGACATTAGCAACTTTATATTGTTTTAGTAGTTTACATACATTTTGTGGTTCTCAGGGACAACCAATCTTTACAAATGAGGTGTCGAAAGAAAGAGAATTTCAGGGAGATGCGACAAATGACATTTTGGCTTGAAAAACACGAAGTATTTGTTGAAAAAAAAGTATCTAAATATTCATGTGAAATGCAATCCGCAACTCCCGATAGCATTGCCAAAATGCATGTACTTAAATAACTCATAAACGAAGCGATGTAGGTCTTAAAAACTAAAATTTTGAGGCCTCAAAGAAACACTTCTCAAACTATAATCTGTAGGATAATTTAGACATTCTATTAAAGTTTTGCCATTTCGGCCCTTATTGATACTGTCAGTGCCACCTATTTGCCCTTAATGCTGGTGATCATCTGTGTGACGTCATACGTAGGCTCAGATTCCTTCATCTAATATTTACGCTTTCTGTGAATATTACAACATGTTTTGCGCAGAATGACAAGATTTATTTGCCAAGATTTATTTGCGGAGAATGATGCAATTTATTTGCATCGGTATTCTTCATCAAAAAGAAGAAAAAAGCAATATTGGCTTTGGACTATTGTGTACAGTTAAGAGAGACGACAGTGTCTTGTTAAGTTTGATTTGTCAGTATTTTCGTTATCAGCAGTGATTCAGTAAAATTTTTAAGTTAGCATTATCATTCATGTATAGGAACAATAATCAAATACTCACAGCTTTATCGTATCAAATGATGTCGGGGAGTTATATTGAAATTAAGAATTTTATTCTGGATAATTGTTTGAATAATGATGTAAGTACTTTCAACATCGACTGAATGGAAATTTCCATATGATATCCTTGTTTAAATGTATCTGTATGTAAGCTAGAATTTATTATCTATTGTAGAATCCTTTAATTAGGAGCAACATGCGAACATTGTTTAATTCTTTTCTAAATGTTTCTATACCAGTTTACGTGTAACCATAAAATTATCATAACAATTTCTCTCTCAGATTTATCTTCTTGATATGAACTGATGATAGTGATTTTCTACCTAATAGATCCAACAAGTGATCCTGATGATTGCCCTTGGGGTTCGTAGAGCCATTCAATGAAATCTGCGATTGGATCTTCCTATGTATTTTTAGAGCAATGGGAATATTTGGAGGTAAGAACAATTGATACGTTTCATGAGAAAACAGAATCTGTGTACCTATTTTGACAAAATACGAAGCGGTCGTATTTTTATCAATGCTGTCCTGAAAATAGTGGTGAAAGCGCTCAATATGCTCAATTTTTAAGCCGAAGAGCCTTTGAAGCAGTAAACCCAAACATAAATTCAATTGCTAAAAATGAAAAAATAATTAAATTGCGAAACAATTTTTAAATGAGGATTATTAAGAAGTTGTATGAAAAAGTAAAAACATTAAATAAAGGTTTTTGTTGCTCAAGTGTTGTTGTACACGGTTTACTTCTGTGAAATCTCTCTCATGAAATGATCTGAACTCTTCAACCATCTTACGTCCTTCAGCATTGAAAATTTTACAATCTGAGCTTCGTTTGTGATCCTTAAATACTAAAAAATAAAATTTGTTTCATCATTGGTACATAATAATAATAATAATAATAATAATAATATTATTATTATTATTATTATCATCATTATTAATACTCGTATATTTGCTCTCTAATCCGTCGTCTTAGACCACGCATACATGCACTTGCACGGGCTCAGTGTCATTTATCACATTGCACGTCTTGCATGAAATCAATCAAGTGAATCAGCATTAGGCTGAATCCGATTTTTATATCCCAGGGTTGTTAGTCCTGGGGGATGGAAGATGGAATGATGATGATGATGATGATAATGAAGGAGGAATGGACGGCACATACAAACAGATGTACACAACACACCCATGCCCGAGGCGGGACTCAAACCCGCAGACAGTCTTGCCAAACCACTTTTTTTATATCAGGGACCAACATAACGCGGATTTGGACTCTCGCACTACATATTCAAGAAAGTATTTTACTACATATAGGAGCAAAATATTGAACGTTTTTGGTATGAGGGACCCACAAAACAAGTTTTCTGGTGAATAAATAATACTTTTGCATGAATATTCCACAATATATTGTACAAACAATAACTATCAATACACTAGAGTATGTGTAAACTTGTTTTAAGACGAATCAACTTATTTGATACTCAGGTGTTAGAAAGTGAATACTACTGTCATACTGAGTTACTTTGCATCAAGCGTGAGTAGTAAATTGATCTAAATAGGCTGATCATATCAGATCTATTAATTTGTTAATCGTTTAAAAAATTCGATACGTTCACATCATCATCAATTACTTCCACTTCAGAAAAATAATATATTTCACCTGCTTTTTTTACTGACGTGGAGAGTTGTTACCTACTATCAACTAATCTAGTGAGTAAATGATGATATAGATCATTAAATATTTCTTTTTCATTATTATTCACACGATTCATTGAGACTTCACACAAATTATGAACCCTATTTTAAGCAGCTGGTGAACAAACTACAGACACAGTATGTAGACAAGGAAGACTGGAGCCTCGTCATTACAAGTCATTACAAGAAGTACGCAGCAAACGATAGTGAATTTATGTTAAGTGGTACAATTCAAACTAGAATTTACAATTGGCATGATGTAACTGGAAGCTGTTCAACAAATATCACTGGTGTTAGGTACTTCCATCTAACACTCAGATTTCTGTTTATTGTATGTCTGCTATTCCTCATCAGTAAAATTTAAACTATTTCACTTTTACTAGCTGTCTCATATTGGCTAATGTGCACATCAACCGGGTAAACTGTTAAGTAGCCTTTAAAACTATCTATATCAGATTTTATCAGACAGTTTTCAATAAGGTGAATGTTAACCAAGAAATGCTAAAGAGCCTGAGTCGACAACACTCGAAACTTACATTTTACGTGAAAAAATTGAAAATAACTTGTGGGGCTTTGCCTATTAAACAAGATGAAAAGAGTATAATATGATAATATCGATTTCTTAAGTTACGCGCCAATCCCAATACATTGCATAAAATGCATTTTTAAAAATGCAAGGATGGATGTTTTTTCTCGTTTGCTAACACAACGTAAATCGTCTACTTACATAAGGGTGATATTTGTTGATCATAAAATAAATACACAGCAAGATAATTCTGCGTAGGGCAAGTAAGTTTTGCTGTTGTGACTGTAGCGCGGAATGGAATGGTTTTATCTCCCAATGACATTCAAATCAACACTCATTTACTCATAATTGCTTTGGCGCGTAAACTCCAAAAATAGACAATAGGATAAAAGCAAAAGAAAAAAAGAATAAATTTACGAAAGAAAAACTGATCGAACTTGATAATTAAAATAGAAAATTATTCGACACAAATGAGACTACGTTATAGAGCATTTTTGTTCATTTATTCGAAAATAGTCTTTGGACACCCTCCGTCTGAACATCAACACCCAATGAAATTATACTGACTGAAAACAATGTTTTGTGTTACTTTTGTTTCTATTGACATTCAATTCATTTCTCTTATTGTACTGAATAGAGACGACATACCGCCAATTAGGTAAACTAGAAACACGAATCCCACAGCTTCTTATGTTACAATTGTATCAAAAATATCGTAATTTTTAAAAATAAATGTTATTATCTAATGAAGTGATGAAATTGAGAATTAGCTTTAGAGAATAATTGTTATATGAAATTAATTATTTATATATCTTTTGTGTTCACAGGTTAATCTGGTTACAATGTAGAGAAGAATTAAATACGGAGTAGAATACTACCTTGAGATTACATCTTTTAAATATAAATAAAAATAAAGTATGCAAAATAAAGTGTACTAAATGTTATTTAAAATGAGTCATGATATCCTTAGTTTTTACAATTCCTTGGCACGAACATTCTGAAAGCATAATCTCCGTTCTCATTCTCAAAATCTTTTACTTTCTCGTCTAACTTACTATTTTTTTCAAAATTGACATTCCCCGATTGATCTACACAATCCCATGTTCTTACGAACTTGAAGCAATTATTTGGATATTGGGAAGTAATTTTCAGATTTCTTTTAAAAATATACAATTTTTAACTAGAACAAATACAACGCCATATCTCATTTTCGGTAAATTCTTTGAATTTTCTAAAAGTACAAAGTTCAAACTTTGATCGGTGTTTTCCCACAACTAGAATATTGAAGTTAACGTTGGTTACCCCATACAAATATATTCTGAAAGTATATCTTATTAATATAGAATAAAGGACACTTTTGAATATGGTTCAGTTTCCTTTTCAGTTTTATTTATAAACTCCCTGGTAAAGAAAACTATATTTTTCTAAATAAAATCTGTTCTAAAAGTGAATATTGAATATTAGGTACAGATGTTTGAAAATGCGAATAGTTCTGACGAATTTTGGCTTCATTTAAAGAAAATTGATAACAATGTTGTTCTCCCAAACGTCTCCATATTTTGTCATTAAATTTTTCTTTATACAGAGCAAAGGCGCTTAGAAAGCGGTGCAGATTTCATTTTCACGTAACTTTGAATTTTAGAATTTTGTACAAGTTACAAGATATGTGATAAAGTGTAAGTCGTTGAATCATTATTAGTTTTAACATACCTACCTACACGATATCATGTCTTTAATTCTTACTCTTAATTTAAGAACCAAAGGACACACCACACTCATAAAATTGAAATATATTAAAAAGCGATAAATTTTAAAATATTTTTAATCAATATTATTAACGTAATAATAATAATAATAACAATAATACTAATAATATTTTATATTTCTATATAACGATTTATTGTTTACCCATTTTGTTTATTGAAGTGTATATCCAGGCCATTCATCAAATGATTTACCCAAATCTGGGAAATGTCTTTTCAATTTACACACATCAAATGTTTATTTACTCCTATGGAAACAGTGACATCAGCTCTGGAAACAGAAGGAAGTCGCCAGTCACGAAGCCAGAATTGTAAAGTGGATGTAGAAGATAGCCCCAGGCAGAGAAAGAGCTCTCATTACCAACATTTTCCTTTCTTGTTATGTATTGCATGAGGAACTTTCGATGGCATAGTCATCATCATCAAATCTAGTGCAAAACAGTTTCAAAACTCTATCGAATGAAAAATGTAAATAGTTAAAACCACCTCTTCTTTCATTTGTTATGGTCATTGCAACGTTAAATTCAAAATATTATATTCCCTAAAGAATTCATTTATGTGCAATGTTTCATTGCATAATATTTTAAATTTTACAACGTGTGATCCGCTCATTAAATGATAAATGTGCAGCGTGTTATACACTCGCATTATTTACACCAAATTTACAGCAATCTAAGTATTTAAAAATCATTTCATTAAATCACATCTTTTTATGAAAGCACTTTCAATTTTAGATTTCGATATTTTTATTGAAATGAAATTGTAAGATATTGCGATTTTCAAATTTTGACGGAAATGCACGTTTTAGGGTCCCCTGATATCGAAAAAGTGTTTTATTCAAACCGTCCGTCAGCCCCCCCCCGGCCTTCCCCCCCTTGTCTGTCAGTCCATCAGTTTGTCCGTTAGTCTGTCCGTCAGTCTGCCCGTCAGTCTGTCCGTCTGTCTGTCCGTCCTGTCTGTCCGTCCTGTCTGTCCGTCTGTCTGTCCGTCTGTCTGTCCTCGGTCTGTTCGTCGCCTGTCTGTCCGTCTGTCTGTCCGTCCGTCTTCCGTCCGTCCGTCCTCTCTGGCCGTCTGTCTTCCCACCGATCTGTCCGTCTGTCTGTCTGTCCGTCCGTCCGTCTATTTGTCCGTCTGTCGGTTCGTCTGTCTGTCCGCCTGTCTGTCCGTCTGTCTGTCTCTCCGTCTGTCCGTCCGTCCGTCTGTTTCTCCGTTTGTCTGTCCGTCGTGTCTGTCCGTTGTGTCGGTCTGTCGTGTCTGTCCGTCGTGTCTGTCCGTCGTGTCTGTCCGTCGTGTCTGTCACTCTTTCTGTCCGTTTATCTCCACAAACGTAACAAACACTGTCAGGACTGTTCTTACAATCACAACTAGCCATGACTAAATACTATCTAGTAAACTAGCATTTATATTGATAGCAACAACGCAAGCACTTGCGCTTCGAATAAAACAAACACAGTACTGGTTGTAAAATGCAACTCCGACTGTGAATACGCCACGCCTATCGATGCGCGGTAATGGAATTTATCACGCATTAGTTATCACTCTAGGACCCAAACATTACAGCTCTTGCTCGATATGTTATGTTAATGATATTGTAACGGTCCAATCAGACTCATTCCAAATAAATACAAAAACATTGGATTAGGACTAAAAAAACACTTGAATTTCGTATGTTAATAAGAACGAAAACATGTGAAAATGCATGAGTGGAAGATGTTTTCTTTAATTGATTGATATTGTAAAGAACTGTGCCCAAAATAGACTGTGAGAATATAAATAAATAAAAACAGGACATATTTATAAGTAAGACATGTCGCAATCACATAAAGTTTCATAAATAAAAGAATTTCTGTGACAATAAATTAAGTTTCCATATTAGAAATGAGACAGTCAAATGATCTCACAAACATGACGAAAGATTTCTGATAAATGTTAAAATAAGGAACATTTTGGAATTCATTTAGGAATGTATGGTAACGTTCAAATGGTATTAAAGACAATGTAATTAAAGAAGAAAAAAGAAATAGTAACATTGTTAGAGAAGTGTTGTCTTTTGTTTTAAACTACGCAGTATGGTAGAATCAAAAAAATCGACGAGATGTGACGGAGATTCCGTGGTGAACGCATTGTGTTCTTACACGAACGATTACTTATGAGACGATCTCGAACAGCCGCAGTGGACGCATCGTGTGTTGGCTTCGAAGTTTCTAAATTTCATGTACTTAATTTTTAATATGTTAGAATTTGTTTGTTTTGTTGAAATGTTTGGAAATGGAGAGCAGTGGCAGTCAATTGTCGTGCAGCAAGAAGGGAAGTTCAAAAACATTATACATTGTTTTCCTATCATCAACATTTATAGCAAGGGCAAGATTGTTAGTTTTCAAGACCTTAGAGAAATGGTAATTCATTTGTTTTTAAATTATTCAAACTGGTAAAGTGATCTCGTGTGAATGTTGCTAATAATCAATTGTGTGAATGTTGGAAGAAAATATCTATCATAAATATTAGATTGTAGATCCATTTTTCAAAGGGTATTTTATGTGTTTGTTCTTTTTTGTTATGTTTGCACATGGTTTGATGTCACAAGCGAGGTAGAATTCGCTGAATATTTTGTCAAATGATTACAGAATAAACAAAGTCGGTATTTTTATACTGTTTTATGACAAAGATTTCATGGAGTTATTATTATTAGATAGCAACAACTTAAATGTTAAGGAATAATTAAAATATATACATCTTCCTGAAGTAATAGTAATATTATTCTCGATTCCCTGCATAGAATCGATTTCGCGAACCCACGATATATAACTTCGTTGGAATGGTGTATCACAATCCGTATTAGGAAGACAAGGATTGAAATATTATAAAAGTAATTTTATTTTATTTATAAGGAAGGGAGTAAAGGGGTTGTGTGTATATTTAGAAACCATGGCAATATGGCGGTCTTATAACAAGTTTCGTCACGTATTTGTATTATTCAAGGTAGTTGAAATTATTTTAAAATAACTGCTTAGATGAGATTTTTCATTGGTTCAATTGTTGTTTCTAACACCCGTCCAAGTAGAAGTTCATATGTAAGTTGCAATTCAAATCAATGATGCCTTCTTTTACGTGGCGAGACTGAGACCATCAGACCTACTCTTCCGTCTCACCACGCAAATTTCGCTACGATAATTTCGCCATCTAGCGGAAAAAGAAGGTATCACTTGCGCGATGAAACAGGCAGTTTTGTGATATAACTCAGAGGCTTCTTTTTTACATCCACTATAGGGTGGGTTCTTTTTTACCTTAAGATTCAGAGAAAAAATCTTTAAATCGCGTTAAGGAAGTGATAATGGAGTCACTAATTCGTTGTAAGTACGCACGTTAAACTTCCTGTTTAGAATGTTTTGTCATACTGTATTAATATATTCACTTAAACGGAGGACCACAAGACTAATCTTTACGGACGGCGTTAGGTTAGGATTTAACCGCCGTCTTAAGAACAATCGAAACAATGAACTGTTGCTAAAATGCGTACGAGTAATTTATTCCACCAAATTATTTATTTAAATTTTTTCTTGTAAGAAGATTGTATTAAAGAATTGAAAATATTCGGTTGATTAAACAAATAACCAACATAGTATGTTATTTGCTGTTTATCGGGTAAAGACGTCAATAAATATTATTCCTGTCACACTTTGGTTTTAATTCACCTTAGAGTCACGCTTTTCGAAGATTATAATTCTGTATATCTTCTAAAGAAAATATGCAACAATGGACAAATATGGAATAATATGGAATATGGACAAATGTGAATCAAGGCCAGTTTTCAATAAAAACATCACGTTAATTGATAATTTAATAACCCCTATTCTCCCCCTGTAAGCATCGAAAACGTGCTGTACTTCGATTAAAACACGATATACTTCCAAGTTCACAAGCTGAAAAAAGAGAACTCATCAAATCGGGAGATTCAATACCAAAAATGTAAGTCGTAACGAAGCCCGCAATTCCATGACTGTGTCCCACTCTCATGCCAGCCCACCTCGAGCTCGAGAATATATCATATATGGTAAGAATGTTTTTAATGTCAGTACTTTAACTCAAATTAAAGTAAAATTTTAATGTGATCACTAATAACCACATAGATTAGCTAGAATTTAAATAAAAATGGAAGAATGGCAAAGATATAATAGGAAACAATTTAAATGACGATTGAAGAGAAAAAATTATTATTGAGAAGTTCTGACACATAAGTTTTAACCTATCTTACAAAAGAATTTGAGGTACAGCAAAAGAACAAGTTTCTAGTACTAAGTTCCGATGAAATATCCAGTAAAAAGAAAAATATGGGTTTGTAGAATGGATGAAGAAGATGGAGAATTAAAAAAAGAAATTGAAAATAGATAAAAGTAAGTGCTCTTTGTATGTGGAAAGGAAAATAAGTCGGTTATGTTAATTTTACTCCTAGATACAATTAGTATACAGCTTTATCATCATGTGACAAAAATGATTTCTTATTCTAGTAAATAATATAAAGAATATAAATGTCAAAACTCTAAGATAGGAAAGGAAAAATTTATTTGAAAAAAAAATGAATATGAGAATCAAATTAACCATAAAATGACAATGCGGTTTAATTTTATCACCTGTTTCATAGTTTTAGTAACTTTAAGAATTCAAGATTAGTTGGTAGTTCATGCACACTTTCTCATGCGGTCTCATTACGTTGCCCACATTCTCATGTGGGATTATATTTATATCAGCAGAAATGTTTCAATATCCTTTAACTATTATTACCGTTCCTTCAGTACTACTATTTCATGATTACTTGATTTTGGTTCAAATATTATTCTTCTCTCTGAAGGTGAATATGACTATTACATATTGAACACGAAAGTGACTAAATTAACAATGGAATTAGATGTCAATTATTTTCATTTGTAGTTCAGTTTAGATCCACTGGCGAATACAAGCCAAAACTTGTGCCAAGCATTTCACCAGCAAATACACACACTAGCAATTTTCTTGGGTATAGAAAAGGCCTTCGGAACAGTTTGGCATACTGATCTCCTGTACAAGTTATAGCAACTGGAAACTCCACAATACCTATTTAACATCATTCATAGCTTTCTGACCGACAGAAATGTTAAAGTTACAATAAACAATACACTTTCTACACAACATACAATAGACGTAGGGGTCCCACAAGGATCCTGTCTCTCTCCTCTCCTCTTCAATATCTATTTATCAGATATTCCTCAACCAGACACCTCATAAAAAGCTTTGTTTGCTGATGACACGTCACTATTCACATCCCACGAAGTAATCTTATGCGCACATGACCAATTACAAAACGACTTGCCTAAATTTTCGAAATGGACGGAAAAAAAAAGAATTAAAATTAATACTTCAAAATCCCAACAAAGAATTTCCCTCTTCGTAAGCCAAAATGACCTCCTCCTTTACTCATTCAAAACTCACTCATATCATGGCTACCAACCAAACATAAATTAAGTTCCTAGGACTCACAATGGATACAAAATTACCTGGAAAGCATATATCACATACACAGTAAACAAAACATACTAAAAAATTATAAAACTATATTTCGAACAATATTCACTACTAATAAACATAAATATTCAATTAATAATAAATAAATACTTGTTTAAAATTTATTATGTTGTAAAATGTAAGGGGATTAGAATCCAAATATACTTGATATTTAATTTGCAGTATTGTAAAATTAATATTATAAAGGAATTTATGTACTGCAAGGCATCGTGAATGCTAAAAGAATTGCTTGTGTTGTGCTTAATTAATAATTTGACCGGAAGTACAATGTATTAAGATGATCCATGTTATCTCAATGACTTGAAATTGTAATTAAATGAGTGTCGAAGTGGTAATAGTTTGTTTTCACATAAATTAATGCATGAAAGGAACAATAAAGGATTACAGCGATTTGAAAAACGTGGTTGTTTGACAAAATTGCAACGATGCGCCGAAAAGACAATCGGACAGTAGACGTTCACAGAAAAAGATATTATTGCTAGAAGCAAGAGGAGCTCGCAGAGCGTTGTGGTGGAGGTCGGTCGTGCAGATAGAGATCGTAGAAGTCATATAGGAGGGTCACCAGTCGCGAAAAATGAGTTTTCTATCATGTACTATTAATCTAAAACCAATAATACAACTTGATCTTCCTACATATACAATAATTTAAACAGTCAATTAACTTCCCTGGAGCATCTCAGCAACCTCAAATAACGATTTGCTTAACTCTCATTCAACCATCACCATCCATGGTGCCACGCCATCGTGCAATTCAAATTAATATCTCAAAATTCTATTAAAAGTTAGTCACTTGCCTACTACAATCGCGATTCATTTCATTCTAGCTTCCCTTAATAGAAATAATTCACTTTAGGAAAAAAAACTGTGCCAACAATTTCACGTTCTCTTCACTACTACTCCTCGACTTGTTACGCTCTCGATCGCCGCTCAGTTAATTCTGTGATGCAAATCGTACTGCCCGTCTTTCAATTGTCTTTTTAATATCGAAACGCGTCCCAAATTCATTTCTTGTTGCTAGTTTTGCGCATTTCCCTTCAATTATCGTGTTCCTTCCGATTTGCTAATTACTTATTTACCTATCACTGTAGTGGAACTGGGATATGTATTTCATTTAATTGCGATTGATAAAGGAAATTATATTTTTGTATTATGGAAACTATGAAGTTTAAATGTTCATTATATCTGATTAATATACTACTTGTATTGCAGCACCCTTCGTAACTGCTACAACAATCACTGCTCCAAGCCGCAGCACTGATGATTCATCAAAAGCATCTGATGAATCAACTTCAACTACAGACTCAACGGAAATTATCTCCGCCAGGCCATCTCCGATTATAGATTATATATTCAATTGTAATTCAAAGTAAATATATATTTTTGTGTTATCAATGACATGACAAAGACTTTTGAATACTCATTATGCCCAATAAATATACTTATATCGCAGCATTGCTGGTATGAAATATTAAAAACAAATTTGATACCAGTTTAATTATTAGACATTATATTCTTTGTATAGACTTGAGATTCTATGGGTAATAATGTTAGCGTGTTGAGTCTAAGACATATATTCACATTCTTGGTCTTCTTACATTATTAGCTCTGAAGATGGAATTAATATTCCGAAACATCTTCAAACTGGACTGATTTAGAATTTAATTTAATTTATTGACCGAATCCCATGTTCCGGAACATCTGGAAAATTTCAAAACCGGTTAACAGTGTATTGGAAATGAATGATTTATAAACAGTTGCAACGTTATCATTTGCACTTCTTGGAGATGCAAATTCGCAATCAAATGCGGATATAGTGACGTAGTAAGTCAAATAGAAAGACAAACATCTGGAACTAGATTGCAATGAACGAGAAAGCACATAGCAGAAAAAGTACGACATGGACTGTGAAGTTGGTTAAGGTATAATTATGTCAAACAACATCGAACGCTTGGGCTATAACTACTATCTATAACTACTATCTATAACGTTTACTCTCTCGCCTGCGTCAATTTCATCTGCTAGATCCTGAAATAGCGTGACTACCTGACTTTCGCATGAATAATCATTCCTAAATCCGTGTTGGCCACGATAGAGAAATTTTTTGATTTCCCATTCTTGCTTAATGTAACTCGTAACTAGATGCTCCATAAGTTTGCAGACCACTGGCGTGAGCCTTACCGGTCTATAATTACTTAGTATAGTTTTGTCCCCACTTTTAAAGATTGGTATTTTCCAATCACGATTGGTATTTTCCAAAAGCTATTTTCCAATTATCAGGTACTTTTGAATTGTTCATGAACACGAGAAATATTCTAATTAAGTACGGTAATATTGCCTCTCCTCCTAGTTTAATTATGTCCATATAAATGTCGTCTGAACCCCTTGACATACCATTTTTCATAGACTTTACTTTATTCCGTTGAACGTTCACTTCAATATGAAACTGATTTGTAACCGAAGAACTTTGAATTAGTTGATGGTTCGTGTTTCTTTTGAAAACTGAACTGAAATTTAAATTTTTTCCCTCACGAACAACTGGGCCTTTGTTTTCCCCCCCTTTGAATATTCTTTAAATGCGCCCATGAGCAATTTTCTTTTCTCGCTCTAATTCTTTTGAACAATTTCGAAAAATATTCATATGCTCGGTACTGCGTTTTCTGTTTTTAAATGCATTTCTCGTTATCCTCTTCATTCGCCTAATTTTTGAATTGTAATATTCTGGATCCGGATTATTTTTTAAAATTTTGCATGGTACGAACTTTTGCAAAGCTTTGTCTGTAATATCTTTAACGCGCACCAAATTTCTTCCATACCTCCTTCTGTTCTCAGAAAGCGGTTGTATTGTTCTCTAAGAAATTCATGAAGTCCCTCTACATTTACTTTCTTGAACTGACGCACTTTCGTTCCTGTCGTAATGCCCTTCTATGAAATATTTTCGTCTAAGTCAAAAAGAACTGCTTTGTGATCACTGATTTTCTCAATAACTTCACAAGATATAAAAAGTTCTTTCAACCTAATTAGGTAATCACCCAAAATCGCGTCCTGTCGCGTCGCGTTCCTTACTACCTGGGCTAATCCTCTATCCCAAACTCGCCTGTTAACAAGTGTTTGGATTTTCCCTCGCTTACGGCTCCCTCCCAGTTGCGCTAGGAATATTTAAGTCTCCTCCGATAACAATAGGATGACCATTTTCATTTTCTGTTCTCTGTATGATATCTTCCAAAATTTCATACCTAACTAGTATGCGATAATTTCTAATAAGGATCCTGAAGTAGTAATTTCTATTCCCCTCATTTCAAACTCTGTACTAACCCAATATAATCTAATATTTATGTCTACTTGGATCAAATAAAGACACCGCCACCTCTACTATTTCTATCCCTCCAAAAGATCTTGTTACGTGAATGAAAAATTTCCGGGGATCCGATTTCGTGAGTTAGCCACGAATCAGTCCATCACTATGTCGAGATCACAGGCATCAATTAGATTCCAAAACTCTTATTTCTTTGTTGCTTATACTACGACAGTTCACCTGCAACAACCTGATGAATCCCTTTCTCACCTGAATGTGTTCTCCGGATTGCGCGTCCCCCGAAGCCGCACCCGCCGTCGTCTCCGCCGCCACCGTCGACGTCGTCCACGCCGCCGCCGTAGCCTCTGCCGCCGCCATCGCCTCCGCTGCTGTCGGCGCCGTCTCCTCCGCCGCCACCGTCGACGACGTCGCTGTCACCATCTTCGTCGTCGCCGCGGTCTCCCCAAAGCACGACTCCACCAGCACCGATGCCAAGGCCTTCCTCCACGGTGCAGTCACTTGGCTCGCAAGCATGACTGGATACCCCTGTCATGCAGGTGACCCACCTTCCATGCACCGCGGAAATTTAAATGAAGACCGTCCCGAGCGAAAATTCTTGTCTCAGCCAGTGGTTTGGATCTACGAAAAGACCATCGATCTTTCCACAAACCCACCGTAACCCTTGATTTATCTCCATGTCCTGCCGATGTGCACATCTCGGCGTTGCATCACACCTGAGAGAACAATTCGCGCGTTTTTAAATTTACTTTTTAGCGCACTACTTCATTCTATGCACTGGTTCACAGTGTTGAAGATGGGTTGCCTCTTCGATACATTTGTCCCCACATGCACAAAAATGACTTCCATGGCCTCGTTTTGTTCCGCTTTTTCCACGACGGCTTTCATTTGCACAACGCTTATCCCTGGAAAGAACGAAACGTCGGCTCCTTTCTTCCTGCAAACGCCTCCGGTGGGGCGCAGCATTTTGCAATGTGTTTATGAAACAATTAAGGGGAAAACGCAATCACATGTTTAAAAAATCTAGAATAGATACTATCGTCACCTGTAAGCTTTTCAAATTTACATTTGAAAACAAACCCGCGGTACTTTACAACGTTAAGTAGATCAAAAGAAAAATGGATTTTGGAACCAAATAAACGGCTTAGAACGGTGATCAAGTGTTCGCGAGGATGACCAGACAAGTACTTAGACTGACAAACTACTACGAACTTTTTTTATAAATAAAATATTAAAAGGTTTTGCTGGGAAAGTAATTTGAGCTTTTTACTCAATAAAATTTCGTGCTTTGAATGAATGATAGTAGACCGCAGATGTGTTATAGGGCGCCGGTTTTATAGTATTAAAAATAAGTTTTAATAAAATCTTAAAACTAGAGAATGAACGCTTATATGTTGTCATTTGTTCATTATTACATTCCGCAAGTTGCAATCGATTGTTCTTTCATCACATAGTCCAGACAAAACTGTGAGTGTGAGATTTATGATTATGTTTACAAAAGCCGTGACTGTGAAAGCATTCACATTGCAACATAAAATAGCTAACTTAATCACAATACGGTCTATACTTTTAAATACCAGGCATGGTAGCCCATGTGGTGCTTTGCTATAGACTTTTCGCCTACATTATGTTGAAAAATCATGCTGTGTCATCCACTTACTTTTTCATATGCTGGAAGTTTTTTTATTCTCCTGAAGACAATGCTTCTGAGGCATTGCTTCATAAACAGTCGATATGCACATAACTCAATGATTGGTTTAATTTAACCTTTTTTACGTAAAACAAAAATATTTTCATTTATCCTACAATGCCGGTTAATTATGTTTAAGCTAAAATCACTAGGGGTTGGAAATCAAGAAAAATATTTAAAATACTTGGGTATACAAAACAATAGCAACTTATGTGGTTTTCTTCTCAATTACTGTCAGATGTTTTCGTATTTCCACTTCTAATTATTTACGTAACTAGTATAGAATATAATTCTTTTTCTCAAACGAATAAAATGTGATCAGACGGGGAGATGACAGAAGCCTTCATTGGAATTTTGAAATTAAAAGGTGAAACAGACGTTTCCATACTTTTTATTAAGAATTCGTAGGAACATACAAAAATGAAGTCTTAGAATTATTCACA
Organism: Teleogryllus oceanicus; assembly: GCA_964035755.1. Classification (NCBI taxonomy): domain Eukaryota; kingdom Metazoa; phylum Arthropoda; class Insecta; order Orthoptera; family Gryllidae; genus Teleogryllus; species Teleogryllus oceanicus. The sequence goes on along the minus strand of CAXIVR010000006.1, from coordinate 108,803,428 downwards.
ATATGCCAGACGACAGATATGCTGATCCATGTTACTCCAGCTTTATATTTACTTTGCGCCAAGAATCATGCAAAAAGGGCCGAACTCGTACCACAAATTTATCTCTCCAATCATTACGCAGTGAACGCTAGTACCATTTACTACATAGAGAATCTAAAAATAGATGTTTATATTCCCTGTGACTAAACTAAACTATTTCTCACAAACAAATAAATGATCTTTTAACCATATGCCGAATACAAGATTTAGTCTCATTGCATTAATTTTGTGAATTTTTTAAATTCCAATTGTCACAATACCTGGATTGCACCGGCAAATATCCCGACCACTAAACATTTTGCTGAAAATAATATAAGAATACACGGGATTTTGTTTATCATTCTCTTTATGCGAGTGTGACTACAAAAGTGAAATTACTTCTGGTTGCCGAGAAATGGCGTTCTACAATATGCATTTTTACGAGCATAAGGAATACTTCGTAAAATTATAAACCCAAACAAGGTAAAACGGGTTGTGTGGTTATCGTATCACGACAATAAATTGTGATTATGCATAACTCCATATAGATTTAGTTGGCTTTTTATTCACTTTTATTAGGCTTGTCAAGGTCGCAGGAAATGTAACTGCCATACTAGAGTTTGTGGGCACTGCGTCCAGACACCACCACCTATGTACAGTCCGTTGCGCTGAAAGACATCTTTTTTTGTGACGTCACGCTCAGAAGGCATAGATTTCTCCATCGTATAGATGTGTTTTCTGGTGTACACCGTGGAGTGCACCGGACGACGAAACTTATGTCTGTTTTTATATTATGAAGATTACATGAAGATTCTCTCTCTCTCTCACAACAACTGTGTATTAACAGTGGCTTCGTTTTAATGCAAATTGTTTTAAACGCATGTAGTGCAACAGTATATTGAATATTTTGCAATAGTTTACAAGTACTGTATGCCAAATTGTAGACTGACATGTTTCAATTTTTCTAAGACGATACACTTAGGAAAAATGGATCTCTGCTCTTCAGCGTCATAATTTCGTTCTTAAGCAAAACACAAAAGTAAGTATTAACAACATTGTTTCTGTGAAAGGTTTCTGTAATATCCTTTATCACTCATGCAATTGGTGTATTATTTTTATTCATGGTTACGAGGCAACACAAGCAAATAAAAATCAGCAAATTAGTTTTACTAAGGTTGAAAAGAAATCTATATTTGGTCATGAAATGAAAATGTTTAATACCTTGAATAATAAAATAATGAAAGTAAACAATTTAACGAGGTTCAGGATAAAAGTAAGGAAATGACTGGTAAAAAATATATTTAATGTATTGTAAATTAATAATATTTGGTTGCAAACATCTTGCGATAAAGTCTTTTTATTGTAAGCAAGGAGTTTAATTAAATAAATTAAATTAATTATGAAAGAATGAGAAAATTGTAAATTAACACTTGGTTATGAATTATTTAGTACACATTTTCAAACAGTACATGTATATGAATTTCACAGCTGAATTACGTATTTTATCAATTGAAATCAATAAATAACGAATACTTAATATTTTTCATATAATTTTAGTTTTTGATTGCATAAAAATGTGTGAATAATACCTATATTGACTATACTAAATGTTTACATATATATTTACGGACGTGGTTGTAATATACTTCCATTCAGTAAAAATAGATCAGACTCCTTACAATAATCAAGCTTGTCCATATGAGTTTTATTTTTGTTATCCATGCACTGCTCTTCCTTGATCCAACTCCCTGGCAAGTTATATAGAGTATTTAATTAACACTCGTCACTGAGAAGTGTTAACAGTGCATGAAAATCTCATAACTTCATCTTCCAAATTTTGTGATAGAAAAATTGTTGATGAAATACGTAAAATTATGGAAAGATCCGTTTGATTGGCGGAGTCAGGGGATGTTGTCCGTTGTAGAATCACAGGGACTTCCAGGTTCACTGATTAGTTGTTAGTGATTCCGGGCACGTCAATTATTGAGGGCAATAGTCTCGTCAGTGTAGTGCATGTTTTTTCATCGGGTGATCTTCTCTGCTGCTTGCGAGATCCGGCGGCGATCTACCGTCAGCTAGCGGAGTTTTCCCTCAACCAGGTATCTCCCACCATCGGGCTACCGCCCCAGCCGGGTCAAGTTCTAAGCTCCCGACCGGACGGCCAGAATGAGTGGTAGTGTGGTGCATGTTAGTGGATGTGTGTGTAAGGGGTTAGGATAGGACAAGGAAGAGGAAGGATAGATCGCGTGCGGTCCGTGGCCCGTTTGTTAGGGTACTGCTTCGGAATTCGCCTGTGGTTGATCGGAGAAACCACGGAAAACTACCGACGATAGCAGCCGGCGGCTATAATTCTCCTCCACAAAGCGACTAAACTCGACCTAGTTCACAAGCTAGTGTCGAAAATCGTCGTGGTAGTTGCAGAAATAACAAGCAAATTTCAACCACATTATTGCTGTAAGCTTCTCTTTATTATTCTAGGAATTTTAACACTAGCTTGCCTCTTGATTTACAAACCAGTGTCTTTTTTGTCAAAATTGACTTACTCAGGACTGAGAATATAGTTTCAGCAACTGCCGATGTCTGTAACTGTAACACTCAACGGAGATATATTCATGAGATGTGTGTGTGTGAACGCCTCACTAGAAAAAATCACTAGTACATTATTTTACAACAAATTTGGCAAATGACTTTAAACGATTTAAATGTACACACGAGTTTAAGAGCCAAGTAATATATTTTATGCTGCACAACTGTTTATAAAGAATTAGAGACTGGCAAATTAAAAAGGAAACTAATATTACATTTCACAAATATATTTAATGTATTAATTATCATTTACACTTTATTAGACTAAACAACCTGTAACAAGAATTGTGCTTCAATTCGCCTCGATTTCGATCAGGTTTTTCGTCCAGTTTCCCTTACCCATTGCGCTAATGCTGAGATGATTACTTGTTTTGATTCTGGACAAAAACGTAACGTCACTATCTGTTCACGTAATCAAGGCATCAGTGGCAAATATTATTATTGAAATTCGCGTTGTCCATCCATCGACATCGTTCTCACGGCAGTAAGTCTATTCCTTCACAAAAGACATGATGTGGGACTATAGACCAAATCTATAGCTGATTTCCCTTTTATAAATAGTAGTAAATGATTACACAGGGGCGAATATTTTCTTATCAAATCTTACCAAAAATGCTCTATTCCATCCGTATTCACAATTCAACTTATATGTGTTGGAGTAGGGATCCACGAATGTAAGAAAACCTGCAGAGAAAATACTTATTCATAGCACGTCAGAAAGTTTTTAACTGTTTTTGAATGCTAAATAGTTATTTTCTGAAAAATCCATCTGCCCAAGCTTGTTTTTCGAACGCGTTAAAATCTGGAAGGGGATACGGTCGACACTAGCGGGAGGGGGACGGGCAGATTTTGCCCCCTCCCCAATATTTTCACCAAATAGTTTAATTCTAATTTCATTTTATACTATTAACGCAAATGATCAGGTCTGATCTACCTGATCTAAATTATCAATGAAGTCATGAAAAGATATACATTTTATTTTTCTTTACAATTTTTACACCACCGGATGCAATTTCTTACCTCCAATAAGGCAATAAAAATTGTGACTAAACTAAAATTCCCCTTCTAAGTTCTAGTATTTTAATCAATTCCTCGATTTCAGCTTGAGATTTTTGAGTGTTAATGTTTTATAAGCAAATTTATGTCATCTTGAAAACTTTCTCTTTCTCAGGTAAGATAATTATTTGCTGTAAAAATACTGTATGAATGCAATACTGTAAAACTATGTCAGAATGTAATGAAGAAAGGATGTCAGAAATGAATAAATTAAAATGTGTAGGTGATATGGAGAACCTTGAGGAAAATCAGCATGACTATATCGAATGAATACACGTGTCGTTTATTTTTACAATGAGTTTACGCTTGAGTAAAAAGCTTTTGATGATGTTTTGTAAATAAATAGGTAAACCAAAATTTATCATTTAAAAGTACACATTATTATGCCAATCTTAATCAAATGATTTTTCAATGTCTAAAAACATAGCTAGCGTATGTCACACTTTTAAAACTGTCGAAAACTTGTAGCTATATAATTTATTAGACGGTATAATTGAGTGTAGTGAAAAGATTTTGTCTAAAATCAAATTTTCTATTCAGAAGAATATTTTTTGTTCTATGAATTGGTTAATTCTATTAAAAATTGCCCCGTTAAATTTTTTTGAGAGAAATGAAATAGTAAACTGATCGGATTAATTTGGTTAGATGTGAAATTAAATTATAATAAGACAAGCTTAGTAAATGTTCATAAATGCATAGTTCAATGAGGTTTAATTACAATTTAAGTATTAAATATAACACAGGATATTTTTTATTTCTGAGTTTGGAAATAATGCATATACGTGTACTTTTTCATGATTATGTGAATTTAATTGGTTTCAGGATCCGTGAAAAATATCTTTTGTAGATTTTTAATCACGCTTTGCAAAGAGGATTAGGATTATTAGTGGGAAAATGTTCATTTTTTTAAAGCGAATTCTTCCTCCTTTTCTCCTACAAATAAACAATAATGTAATAAATTGGATTCCTACCAATACCTCAGTTAATTATCTTGGATTTCAATTGGACACTAAACTAACTTGGCAATCAATAACTAACAAAACTCATACTTATATGTTAAAATGTTTCCTATTATATATAAAAAGCAACATTAAAATCAGCATTAATAATATTTAAATGCATAATGCGTCCATCTTTACATTATATTTACTTAATGTGGATAGACTCTGCCAAAGCAAACTTTAGAAGATTAGAAATTGTACAAAATAAATCATGCATTAAATTTTAGAATCCACATAGTACATTATCAATAAGTAAAATTTCAAAGAGTTATCTACAGAGCATTTAAAATTGTATTATTAAACTCTGAACTAGTTTCTCTTATTCTCTTAAGACTTGCCTCATTAATAAACTTAACAATTTTGGAAACTTTGTTAATGTTTCCTCTCGTATTAAATATCGATGCTCTAAAGATCTATTATATCTTTCGTAATTAACTACTACTCGCGCGACTTTTCTTGAACGATGACCTTGCTTCCCCCTCCCTTGAACAATAAACAGTTGAAGGCAAGCGCTCGCAGCGAGCACTAATGACAACATCCCAAGCATTAAAACCTTGTTGGCGCGAAACAGAAGCTAGGCAAAGCTAGTTGCTTTCATAATCGAGAACTTCTGTTCAGATTTATTACCATTATCTAAAGAAATTGCAGAGGCAGAGGCAGGTCCAAGTCCTTCAAGGGAGAAACTCCTATCTACTGTCCCTGGTGTTGCCTACCCAGAGGGATGACCTCGCCGCATAGGTAAGACTGATTTTCCAGAGGTTGGCTTTACTGTAAATACTCTAGTGGCCGACTTTGTAACTAATACCCCCACTCCGCTTGCATTTCTTCAATCCATCGTTCAAGAAAAGTTGCGCGAATAGTAATTCTCACTGATAAAGTGACCCATTTGCTACGATTAGTATCTCTCAGAAATACTTATTGTTTATCAGGTAACTTCAATAGTTTTATGGAGTAGATACATGAATAAAATAGGAAGTTGCAAAAAAAGGATAAAATAACACCTTTTTTATAACTTTTTTCTTAAACAGATATTCATATTCACATGTTTTGGAAACCAAATTATAGATTTTTCCAATAAAATACTCTCCGACTACTCCAATTTTATTTACTTGCTGATGTTTTATTGTTGGTTCTCTTATAAACACTTACGTAAAAAAATAAGGCAAAGATAATGTTTATCACATGTAGAAAGATATGAACTTGTGATTCGTATACAAATTATTTACAGTGTTCCGTGTAGATAGTGCTGTGACACTCATGAATATTCAGTGCATGGACTAGATAAACAAACTTTAAACTGGAGATTGGAAGGTTCCGATAAATGCTTTGCAAACCCTTGAGAGTTTACAAGCACATTCTTCCCCACAACTTCGCAAAAAACCGTTGAAAAACATGTTCAAAGGATAATTAATACTTGAAATGATGATACTAGTGTGTCAGTCAATATCTCTCAGCGTCGTCGCTTATAAGCTATTCGAGGCTTATACTGGAGGCAAGTCATATTTCTGTCATCATGGGCCGTGTTTCATTTTCTTTCTTTGTGTCCGCGACGCTCATGCTGGTAAGTTTTTGAATTTCCATAACAATTTAGTTCGACACGCAGTCATTTATTACAGATGTGATATAATGAGGCAGTGATATCGATAAGGAGTAATCTGATATCTAGGGTATAAAACATTTTATAAGTTATTCGCATAATCTTAATATGAATAACAATTCGTGTCACTAGTAAAATATTTCATTTATGATAACAATAAAGTAAAATGTTATTGTACTGTAAGAGGATGGAAAAGATAATAATCTACTCACAATTATCAAATTATTATTTTATCTACAACCATGTTTGAAATATCTTTTTACCATTGACAATGAACAAAATGACAAAATGTGTGTGTAATTAAATTAACATGAAATTTGGCAGATTTACACTATAGCATAATCGTGTGAGTTGTATGATGGTGTACCAGTTTGTCCGTCATCAGAGGCGGACCCAATCACCTTGTAATCATTGATCATCTTATACGAAACTATAAATCAATCGTTTTTAAATTAATTTATATTCTTGTTCGGTATTATTACCTTCCAATGTTTAAACAGTACATTTTTACAAATATCACATAATAAGCAAGTTTTTGAAGTTACTCCAAGCAAGGACCCCCTCAGTAAATAAATCAACGACTTTATTTCAGGGTACATAAAATATTTTCCTAAAAGTATAAATTTAGCTACACGCAACACATTCACCTATTCAGAGAAAACACCTGTTTGTGCCATTGTCCACGAATGATATATTTTAGTGAAAAGAAAAACATAACATACTTGTCGTGAAAAGTCAATTTGTAACACATAATACATTGTGAATATAATATACTCTTTCCCAAACGCTCAAATTTATGCAACTCCACACCAGGTTTGCGAGATGTGTTGCGAGCACATTCCCAATCAATACCTCGGAATTTCCCCAAATGTGAAAAGCTGTAAAGATCTTTTTTGACATGTGCGGAGAATTGACACCAAATTCTATTATTCAATCTTCTTCTCAATTACAAATTTCCCCCCTTTTACACGGAAAAATGTTTATCATTCGTTTTGAAATTATATTTTCTTGCTGTCAAATGAATTTCGAATGAAATTAAATGCTACGTTGAATATATAAGCCCTGTGAAAGTTTTCTCTTCAAATACCAGTGTCTAAGATTGAACATAAGAGATTGTAATTATTATTAGGTACTATTACTTCAATATATTGTTTGAACCTATTGAATGGCATAAAAATTCCAGGTGAATAATTTTAGATAAAATATGGTACACTAACGAGATAATAATATGCGAAGTAAATAATTTCTTTCTCGTTTTGGCGGTAGATGTACAGGATTCTATAGGAAGTGCTATTGGCGACTTGGGAAGTGTCCTTTATGTCATTTGTGAAGAGTAAGTGTAGTGCCATTATGCTAAGGATTGACTGTTTAAAATCAGTGACGCCGCGTCGAGGGATGTGGTGACGCCGCGTCGAGGGATGTGATGCCGACATTTCAACCATCTTGTCGTGGTTTTCCTTTCAGCTGGTTTGCGTCAGAGGGGTCAGCGTTCGGATTTATATATGGACGGGAGCCCAGTTCAATTGGTCATACTCATCAGGTCGTGATAATGATCACATTCATTCAATTAAAGGAAAAAGAAATACAATTGGTTATGTAGAAGTGCGAAACGAGACCATGGCAGAATACCTTTTTTTTTAATACATAGATTATACCGACGGTGATTATTTCTAAAGTGTTTTGATGTGTCATCATCTCCTATAAACAACTGTTTGTTTCTTCTGGCATGCTGCTCGAAGGTAAACTTGTTTTCCCATTTAAGCAACACAGAGTAAACTGTTTTGCGGAATTTCTCTCACATGGAAAGTACAAAGCAGAACAAAACTGACATTTCATAGACAATGACAACAGAAAACAAAATTACCTATCACGACACCTACGCTTCCTTTCTCTTTCCTTGCGTCCAGTCGATGTACGTTTGAGTCTTTTGGGGCGCGTGGGCAACGATTCGGAATTCAACATAACCTGTGAACAACTTCACTACTTCAGTACAACCGAACAAAACCCACTGTCCGAATGTTCGCTACAAAATACACCACAAAAGCAAATGCTTGCAAACTGTCAACACCACAATGCAATTATTAAACTGAAACAAATCCTTGACGAGTTGTAAAAAAATCTCAACAAACAAAAACAAAACATCAAGCAGCGCCACCATGAAGCAGCGTAGACTCACATCTATTGACTCATATATATATCGATTTTGAAACAGCCACCCTTTGGGAGAAAACAATTGACTATTGATAAGCGTACTTTTAAAGAATGATTTAATTAATTAATGTACACCGTAGATGATGTGAATCAACACAAACAATATTTGATAATAAATTTAGGAATCACATTATTTCATTTAAAGGAAGAAATACTACAATCGGTTCAGTAGAATCTCTAAACGAAGCCATGGCAGAATACCTTTTTTAATATATAAATTTGAAAATACATTTTTGTTATTCGCGTTTTGTACAACAGTGTAAAAATTGAAGATTATATAATTAAATGGTCTCTGTTGCTAACTATTTTTTATTTAACGCATATTCTTATTTTTAAATGCATATATTGACTAGTTTAAGAAGATGGTTGCTCCGGGTCGGCGGCTGGCTAGCGACTGACTGGCTAGCGACTTGGTCAGTCGTTAGCCAGCCGCCGACCCGGAGACTACCCCCACGACGCTGCCGCCACTGAAGATGTCCACCGCACACGTGAACGAAACGTTTGGCCCTTCAATGCCAACTGGACCATGGCCTACCAGCCCGGAAACTTTCACTCAGATTACTTATTTAATCGAGAAGATTGTGGTAATCTTTTCCCACCTGAAATTATTCACTCTGAATACTTCAAGTTGTATATTAATTTCACTGTTTCATCATATACCTAAAAACAATGAACTAGCCAGAGTGTAGAGGCTGTAAAATATTGGGAGAGCTTTTTAAAGAGATTGTGTTTGAGAGAATTGCATGTTGTTTTTCATGCACTCTTGTCATGATGGCAGACTCTGAAATGACGAAAGTCCAGACTATTAGCATTCCTTGTCGTTAGCATCATTCAAGAAATTGTCAGTGTAACCTGCCTGGGCGAAAAGAAAATCGTTTTCTTTCTGATTATATTCGTTATTCATGGCGCATACGGGAGGTCGCCCGGTTTCTGGCGCGCCACAAATCACAGGTGCACGGAAAATACGATTATACGACTCGTAATATTTAAATACGATAAATACGACTCGTAAAATTTCAGTGAGCTGTGGAACCACCTTTTTTAAATTCCTTGCGTCGTTGTTGATGAAACGCATCTCTTAACCCTTGTTGGGCGTTGAGCGCTCTCTTCTAGAGTAATCCTCCGTTTCTGAGCATTCTGAATAATTACTATGTCAAGTCTCGTCACGTCGTAGTCAGTCAGTGCCTTTATCCCTTCGGCAAGGGGCTCGACGCCGTTAGATCCCAGGGTTCCAGACAGGTCACCCAAGCAGGAACCCGCGAGTCTCGAATTCGCTCAACCTTCGTGACTTCACGGAGCGTAGTAAACAAATTCGGCTAGAGCCGCCGGCATTACTTTGCATTGTAATTCACTTTTTACGCTACGGAAGCGATCTGCCGTGAGGCCGCTCTGATGCAAATTCTTCCCGGACACTTCGCCCGAGACCTCGCCACTGAAGATGCCCGCCGCAGTCGTGGGCGAAACGTTTGGCAGTTCAAAGCCAATTGGACCACGGCCCACCAGCCCGGAAGAAAACATGATATTGACTCCGGCCGTGAAAGCCTTCAATGCTTTATAATATGCAATATTGTCTATTCAGGCCTGTTTTCACAGTGGCATAAGTCATGGCATATTCCTCGACACTTGGAAGGCACGACTTTCATAGTCGTGACTTTTCTTGAAAGTCGAGAGTGCGCGTTTACACTTGACATCTAGTTCCACGACTTTTAGTCACGTGACACTGCAGCAGGCGCGCTAGTTTTGGTTTGAATGGTAGCATCATGAAACTTCTATTTACAACTAAAATTAAATTATATTCAACTAAAAACAATATAACTATCGTCCAAAAAATGCAAATTTTAAATATTATGTATTGATAATACTTCAGTGGCAAAACTCTGAAATAGTTCTTGAAAGAGACAAATAACACCATTGTCCTATCATGGAATACATTCTTCAACAATGACAGGACTAAAGTGAAATTGAGTGAAAATCAAAAACAAAACTCATTGTTAAGGTACCCAATTGTCTCAGATTGGAACAACTTAATCAGACCAACCATAGCCTGATAAATATTAAATATTCGCGGAATTTATGAAATTCTCATGGAATGACTTAATAATAATAACTTCTTTAATTTTCTTCATGGTCCTATGACTATGAGAGTACAATTTTAAGCATTATCATACACTGCACATCACAGCAGTATCAGGCATTGCATTCAGTAGATGCTAAATAAGTGTCAGTGAGTGTCTTTAACTACCTCATAATTTATTATTTGGTTTTTACATCTGAAGTTTAGTTGTTTACAATTTACGAGGGAAGGCATAAATTATATAAAGTTCTTCCACAGAATGAAGAACTTTCTTGTTTTGATATTTTTGTAGTTTCAATTTAAATGTTATGCCCTTCACAGGTTGCACAGTGTTAATAGTCCTTCCTTCCTAATATAATGTCACTTCGTTTGTGGAAACTACCAACTACCAAATTTAAGAGAGCTTTTATATTTTAACTTAAGAGGAATTCTCTTTTACATTCTACTCTATTACTTCTACCATTCTACACATGATAATAAATCAATGTTAATAAATTTTCTAAAAATTATTTTTAATTTATTGCTGAAAACTCTTGCTTAAACATTGAAATACGCAAAATGAAACTATGCAGACAAGTCTTAATGGTCTTAATTATAAAGAAACTTTATCATTTTCTGAGTCACAATAAATTTAGAAAATATGCACTTAATTCAAAATCCAGATAGTACTTCTCATTCAATATAGAAACATTCTACTTCTCATTAAATATGGAATACTTAAGCATGATATTCAATTTTGAAAATTTTTGAAGATAATTGTTAAAAAATTTCACATCAAAAGTGTTTTTTTACATTTACATAGTCTACTATATTGTTATATTTGAATAAATAGTAGTGGAAGAATACAATATGAGTAGATAGGAAAAGAAGTGCCCATATAAGACAGATTGTCCTTAGATTGCCTGTAAGATATAAGATTGCGTATAAGATAGTGCCCTTATCGATTATTTTACAAATAAAATAAGAACATTGAAGATTCATTTTATTATTTCAACGTACATAAAACTGGATATTTTGTTTCAAATTTGGGCATAAATGCCCATTGTTGCTTGATAAGTATCTAGTTTTACATATTTTTATTAACATTCATTTTCAGTTTTTATTCCTGAGTCTTGTAATCATGTCATTGATACAAATTCAATAGATTGATGTGTTGAAATGCCCTAGTTTTCTCAGTCTCCTTATTTCCAAGAAATGCAAGAATCTTATATAAAACACAGATCTTTCCAAATATTCCCTTTATAGTCAACACACAACAGAATATATACTTTAATTCAGCTGCACTCTGCTGTATATTACTACCACACTTCAGTTAAGAAATTCAATTACTTGAATGTTGTGAAAGTATCAAATAATTAATGGAAATTTTAAATTTTTAAAAAAGGAATGGGAATTATTAAACAAGTATAATGCTTACATAAAAAATACTATCTGGCAAGTTTTACAAAAAAAATATCAATTACATCTAGAATATAGCCAATGCACAGAGATTTTCACCATCGTTACATTTTAATTCGATTTGAAAATATTTCGCAAAGAATTCGATCCGCAAGTAAAGATTATATTCATTTGACCTGAAAACAATGTAATGAAATATTTTTATTTCGAAGATAAGTGACATTGCACACAATTTGAAGATGAAAATTCACACATATTTTCACACAATCGTAGACGCTAGAAATAAAATACAATTAAGTAACACACAAGTCACTTGTTTCACGCCAACCGTCCTAAAAACAAACATTGTTATATTCACATTCGTATGCTAATGCTATGAGGACTATGGCGTTACTATTAAAATTGTGAAATACGTTTCCTCCTAAGCATGTAGTAACTAACATTACTCGCAACTTCTAGTCGAGACAAGGCATTGGTACAGGCCACGCCAGTCACATGAAGCCTACAGCAAGTCCCATTTTACTTCCACCCAACCCGCCAGATTCCGCCCGACATGGTCCACGGATTCACCCCGTGCCTCGTTCCTTGCTTGGAGCTGGCGAAGTAGCTTCTATGATACCGTCAACACTAGCAAGATGATATGCTTACAAATTCTACCGCGAGGTGTCTCTGCTATCACAAAAAGTCACGCGTGGATCAAGCAGAGCTTGAGAGAAAGTGGCGATCATGCGTCACCTAGCAACACGACTGAGAAACACGCGAAAACCCGTGACATATGCTACCGTGAAAACGGGCATATGGGTCGTTCTTGGTGTCTGGTCTGTTGTACGCTCTCACGGCCATCTTGGAAATCAGTTCAAAACATATGAAATACAGGAAATGGATTTCTTTTTCCACTCAGCAAGCTAGGCGGCGGTTTTGAGAGAAAAATTAACTCGAGCGCGGATGTTTGAAATGTATAACCTTTGCTGTTATTTCGATCCAAAGGGTTGTTATAATTAATTGTATTCCAAGTAAGGCGCCAAATGCGAATTAATTTTGCCACCTATCTGCCAACATAGTATTTGAAATGACTGTGTAGTGAATGTGCTGAGAGGAGTATTACAGTATTGCAGAAATGTTAGTAAAACATTGATAAATTTCTTTGGTTTATTTTATTATATAATATCACCAGTTTCTAAGAAAATTGTAAAACGAGATTTACGAGTTTAAATGCTTTAAAAAGTTGAAAAATGTATTGTAAGTACGATTTGCATGAATATCCAAAAGGTAAACTGCATTCTTTGGAATATTTTCCGTAACCATTTACTGTTGTTAACAACAGTATAGTCTTAAAACACGCTGACATTAAGAAATTTGAAAAATACAAGGAGAGTAGATAGATAACAACATCAACAACACACAGCAAAAAGCTCAACTGTTTGAAAGTTATAATAAATAATAAACTAGGGGTACTAACACAACGCGTACTTTTAAGCCTGGTAATGCAATACTATTTATACCACGATTTCTCTTGGAATTAATACATCTCAGTCATCATTTTTTATAAAACCCATTGGAAATTGTAGAACATTTGGTGCAAAAATTAAATAGTTTCAAGCAATAGAATTTCTAAACTTTAAATGAAAATTTATTTCTGTTATTGAATTCAATGTAAACGTATGCCGTGTATTCACAAACATATCCTATGAGCTTTTTAGCCATACAATATTCTGCGTAAGCAGCAGGCACGACTCCTCATTTAAGCCTGTAAGGTGGAGCCTCTCCTATAGAAATCATACCCCCAAAAAATTTAAAAATAGATTTATAAATGTATTTATTTATTTATTAATAATGGTTTCTGAGTTACATCATATCCATATTTTTGTTCATGAGTTCGATAACGGTCGTCCGTAACGCTTTTGAAGCTGTTGACAGGGAAGACAAAAGCGTTAGGCTCCCACTTCATTCCGTCATAAGATCTGTGTAAAACGACGAGGCGTCACGTCATGCAATCACTGCACAGGCTTACCGGCCGACGAAGGCTGCGACCAGGCGATTTTTACGATTTGCGATTTTTACATGCATTATTCATTCCCTCTCCTTATTAAGCAAAACGAAAATCATCTATTGGTTTTCACATTTAACAAATGAATAGCCGAATTCATATAAGTATAATAAATAATAATAATAATAATAATAATAATAATAATAATAATAACAATAATGATAATAAAATAAAATAAAAAATATAACTATGCTTGTCGCTAAATTACACAAAAAATTCTCATATTTTCTAAAAATACAACATTACCATATTTGAATATCTGTTTTTGTTGAACACATATAAATACGAAAAAAATGTATCTTCTTCATTATAGTTGTAGGAGAGCGCCGAAAAATTTTTGATTTTGTCAATTTTCGAAAAATGAGCGTTTTCAACTAACATGACACATGCACTATTTTCTTAAACGTTGTTTACACTATCCAACAACAACATTTCATCAAAAACGATGCAGCCATGATAGAGAAAACAAATGTGTACACAAAATTAAAATTTGTCTCTATTTTATGCAAAATTTCACGCAAAAAACTAAAATTTTCGAAAAATTGTACATGACCTTATTTCAAAATTGATCTTTAAGGAACAATTTAATTTAGCGAAAAACCCCTATCTTTAATATTTTAGTTGTAGGAAGGCGGCGAAAACATTTTGAATTTTTGCAATTTGGAAAAATCAGAGTCTTCAACAATAATGGGACCTACAATATTCACTTAGACGTTGTTTACACCATCTAACCACAACATTTAATAAAGAACGATGGAGATATTTTTATGAAAATGTTCCAGGGGCTTCATCCAAAGTACCCTCCAAAATTAAAACGTCAGGCAAATCAATTGAGAAATATCAATTTAGGAGAAAATTTAGGAGAAAACGTTTAGCGGTCAGTGTTATTCACAGACAGACGGACGGACAGACGTTTTCCGTGCAACCGATTTTTCTGTATCAAGAGCCCACAAAACATGGATTCTGGCTATATCACGTGTTAGAGGATTTTTTGTAAATTAAGCATCTGGATTTATCCACTTTTTTTATTGCCAGAGCCCTGTAAAATGCGTTTTTCTGCAGAAAATTTACATTTTGTTTCTCGCAGCACTACATAACTTTCATTCTACCGCGGAAGCAGTAGTGCGAAGGTAAAAAGTTATAAGTATTGAAAGAGCTTTCTCAGTTTATCACGCAAGATGAGAATGATGGGCAGACCGGTCCACATTTATTTGCACCAACAAAAGGACCAAATGCACCGCCTGATGACGAACTAGGCCATCTCGTGGCGCAGAGCAAAGTCGCTCGCCTTTAACCGTCGAACCTCATGTGAAATTTGTACCAACAAAACGAGTTTGGCTGCTTCACAAGGGCTAGACCAATCCCTGTGAAGTGTCGTAAACCCTACCCCTATCCTTATTCCTTCCAAACTCTGGCCGCTGGGTAGTGACGCAGGAGCGCGTGGTAGGAGGCGCGTACGTGGAGATGCTATCTGGAGGTCCTCTTGACAGCAGACCGCAAAGAGACATGACAGATTTAATGTAGAAAGTAACGGAGGATTACTCCAATAGCGCTCAACACCCAAAAAGGAGTTAGGAGACGCGCTGCGTCGTGAATTGACTCAACAAATGTAAAAAGAAAAACAAGTGTGCCTAAAATGGTTGTGCAAAAGATTCATTGTACCCCAAATATTTTTGAAGATTTTAAAGCACAATAAGATGTTTACTCCTGAAAAATGTATTTACGCGAGATTGCGTAGTGGCTTTACCAATGAGCAATGACAAACATTGTGTAATTCCTAATCTAGAGTGTCGAATATTTTGTGAAGTCGATGTTTGCAGCCATCACAGCTCATGGTTGCAATTTGCGGGTAAGTCTGGATATCCTCTGTTTTCTTTTAAATATTGCTGCTATCATGATGATGAACGTGAACTGTTACATCATGATAGCAGTATAAATTATGTAAAACGATACTGTAAGACAAATAAAATTCATTATTGCTTTTTTCATTGTTGCAGATTCTAGCAGTTTCATGCAGCGCACAAGATGGAGGTAATTTTTCAATCTTTTTGATATAAAGAAAGTTTTGGCCAAGAATATAAGGTGAAGGCACCAAAGATTGTCATTTTAATAGTATATTACGAAAACCAGATGATTAGATAAAGTATGTAAGTATTTGGCATTTTAGGGTTGGATTCATTCCACTTTTGCCACCTGGCGGGAAATCTAGTTCTGAGCATTGTTTTTATTTATTACCCGTATCTAGGGGTAAGGGATAGATTCGGCGATCATGACATATCCCCCACTACCCTACTAGCATACTTGGCTACCTAATAAATTGGAACGTAG
This sequence comes from Teleogryllus oceanicus, assembly GCA_964035755.1. Classification (NCBI taxonomy): domain Eukaryota; kingdom Metazoa; phylum Arthropoda; class Insecta; order Orthoptera; family Gryllidae; genus Teleogryllus; species Teleogryllus oceanicus. The sequence goes on along the minus strand of CAXIVR010000006.1, from coordinate 108,787,112 downwards.
TTATCATTTCTGCCGTTTATCATTTAGTCAAATAAGGGAATTCAAGGTATTCATTACATTCAGATTCGCTTTCGTTCAACATTAGTTAGTCCATGTCCTACTTTACCCAGAGAGTCTAGAGCCATCAGGCCCGCTCTTCCTTGTGAACACGCAAATTTCGCTAGGGTCCTTTCACCATCTAGCGAAGAAAGAAATTTCTACAGCAATCGATTTCGAAATGTGCTCGAATTGTGTTTTACTGGCATTTATAGAACTGACAATATGCTCATTGCACAGTGTTTCACTCAATATCAAATAATTTTAGTTTGAAATTCTTAATAGAGCGGATGAAGGACAAATAAACACCGAGAGATTAGCATAAACATTTTATTCGGATTGCCCTATTGTCAAGAAACTTACACATAAGTGAGATTGAGATCAACAAATATTATTATTGCATTTCGTTCCGGAACAAAATAGACAATTCTCTCGAAGGTTCGATGTATTAGAACGATAATTAGCGACTAACAGCTTCATCGTACAAAATGATTGCAATTGTATTGAAATGAAGGATTTTCAAAACCAAGCCTTTCCTTCAGAAAGTGTAGGCAGATGATACGACTTATATCTTGGTTTGAAATTAAAATTTTCTTACATTTTATGCCGAAGAAAATATCAAATACATTTTTATTCTGGATAATTCTTTGAATAATAATGTAAGTACTTCCAACATCGAATCAATGGAAATTTTCATATGATAACCTTGTTTAAATGTATCTGTGTGTAAGCTAAAAGTTATTATCTATTGTATAATCTATTTATTTATTTATTTATTTATTTTACGTCAAAAAACAGTTAAAAACTGCGTATGACGTGCTATGGGGAAAAGTGAATTGTGTGCACATTTTCAAAATTCTGTGATCCTACACTAAGTCATATACTACTTAAATTTTGAATTTTGAAAGGAGAAAAAACAAAAACTCCCATGTAGTAAAATCTATTTTCAAAAATAAATAAGCAATAAATTTTGAATTTTGAAAGGAGAAAAAACTCCCATGTAGTAAAATCCTTTAATTAGTAGCAACATACGAACATTGTTTAATTATTTTCTAAATGTTTCTATACCAGTTTATTTGTAACCCTAAAATTGTCATAACAATTTTCTCTTAGATCTATATTCTTGATAGTAACTCATGATGATTATTTTATGACTAATAGATTCAACAAGTGAGCCGGTGCCTCATGATTGTCCCTGGGATTTAATAGAGCCTTTCGAAGAAATTTGCGATTGGATCTTCTTTTATATTTTTGGCGCAATGAAAACATTTGGAGGTAAGAATATATTTTACGCTTAATGAGAAAAAAAATCTGTGTGCCTATTTTGACAGAATACGTAGCCGTTGTATTTTCATCAATGCTATCCGGCAAATTGTTGTGAATGCGCTCGGTATCCCCAATTTTTAAATAGACGAGTCTTTGGTGGAGTAAACCCAAACATAAATGCAGACGCTAAAAATGCAAAAATAAATTGCAAAACCATCTTTAAATAATGATATTTAAAAATTGTAAAAATAACTACAAATATTTAATAACGGTTTTCGATGCTCAAGTGTCATTTTACACGGTATACTCCGTATCTCTCTCATGAAATGATCTGAACTCTTCAACCATCTTATGCTCTTCAGCATTGAAAATTTTACAATCTGAGCTTCGTTTGTAACCCTTGTATACTCATGATTAAAATTTGTTTCACTATTAATATATATTTATTGAAAAAAAAAACTGATTTGATTTTTTAAATTAAATATTTCCTCTGCCCTTCTAATATTAATTCAACGTAACTCGTTCTACATTTTATAAAATAATATAGGTACCAGGAAAATATTACGTTAATTCAATTATTAAAATTAATCTTCAACTGCTATTTCATTTAAATTAATATCCGGTTAACTGGGTCGGTGGGTCTTATAAGAAATAATCGCTATTGCCTACTAATAGCCGATTATTCGATCTGCCATCTGTACAGAGTGGCCGAGGAATCTGAAAAGCAAATATACATTTCCAGCTACTCATTTGCTGGAATTGGCTAAATGAAAATCATCTTTTCTTTTCACAGAAACTTGTAAATTTATTCAATTTTCAATGGTAACAATATGAAACTTTCGGGCATGACCAGTCTCAAACCTTATATTTCAGTACCCGTCTTCGCATTCTCTTGACAGATGTCGCCGCGTAGAACCATTTTCAATCATTCCCGGTGTCCATGGCTCCAGGTCCAATTACCATCTTCTTTTCTTCCGTTCTAGCACAAGTGTATTCAAATCACTGATCCTCACCGCTTCATAAGTTGATAAGACTTAATTAATTTTCCTTGTAAAAGTTCCCAGTTCTTTCAACGCGTATACTTAAAATATTAAACCTCAGCAATCTATTATCTGCATCAAATACTCCCAGTGCTGTTGCCGACAAATTCACCTAAGTTCACAATTACATCTGCTGCACTCGAAATATTCCCAAGTTCCAATTTTCCCACCTTCCATCAATATTCTAAGTCCGACAATCATACGCTCCAAAGTAAATGTTCACGATTCCCAAACTCCCAACATCAATTGTCACACACGATCCGCACAGCACCACGGCATAAGTAGGAATGACTCCATATTCCCCTCTTTCAGACCTTCAAAACTCGGTCCATCTATCTACTGTTTCTTGTCAGAAAAAATTCCATACCTAGCCAATCCCTCAATTACTTAAAAATTCAACTAGCCGCGCCAGACTGCCATTACTTTCTCGGTCAATCCCAAACAGTTTACTTTGTCAACTAGCCGCGCCCCGTGGTTTAAAGCAATGAAGTTTGTTGAGCTTGACCACAACTCGTCTACCGTTGCTATGCCGCCATATTTACAAATGTCTATCCTTACAATTCATCCTGTTTACAATAAATGTGACGCAATACGAGGTTCCACATATTGGTATGTCACATTATTGTTATTATTATTATTATTATTATTATTACTATTATTATTATTAATCAGCTTTGTTTGATGATTAATATATTTGCAATAGGATCGTCTCTTTAAAAAGGTGTAAAGAATAATCCGGCTAGGCATTTTATAATCGTACTTTATTAGGAACTATATTAGGAAAACAAAAGTTTGTAGTTATTTTTGAGAAAAATCGAAAATGTCTTTGAAACTTCTTGTAAAATATCTCTAAAACATGTTTCAAGTTCAAAGGGCACTGGCATCAGTCATCGATTACGAAATATCAAAATTGGTGAAAATTATGTGCATGACTTGAGTTTGAACGTTGTTCACAAACAAACATGCTCGGACAGTTTTGCCTAACCACTTTCTGGGTATCAAAGATCACGTAGATTTGGACTATCACACTACATATTCAAGAAAGTATTTGACTACATGTAGGAGCAAAATGTTGAAGGTTTTGGTAGCAGGGATACACAAAACAAGTTTTCTGGTGAAAATGATACTTTTGCAACAACGTTTCATATTTTTGTACAAACAATAACTAGCAGTACACAAGAGTATGAGTAAACGTGTTTTAAGACGAATCAACTTATTTGATATAATAAAATATTCTGAGGTGTTAGAAAGTGAATATTAGCGTCATATTGAGTTGCATGTCATATTGAGTTGCTCCGGCTTGACCTTGCATCAAGCCTGAGCAGCAAACGGATCTGCACAGGTGGTGATATCAGATCTGTTAATTTGTTCATCATTTCAAAAATTCGAAATGTTCACATCATCATCAATTTCTTCCACCTTAGAAAAATTAAATATTTCACCTGCTTTTTACTGACGTGGATAGCTATCACCCTATCGACTACATCTACAGAGAAACCATGTTATAGGTCATAAAATATTTCTTCCTCATTATTATTGACACGATTCATTCAGGTTTCACACAAATTATGAACCCTATTTTAAACTTCTGTAAAAATACAGAGTATTCAGACAACGAAGAAAATAAAATTTACAATTGGCATAATGTAACTCGAAATTGTTTAACAAATCTCACTGGCGCTAAAAACTTTCATCTAACACTCAGATTTCCGTTTATTGCATATCTGCTGTTCCTCATCAGTTTAACATATATCACTTTTACTAGCCTCCTAATGTTGGCTGATGTGCACATCAACCGGGTACTCTGTGAAGTTTCTTTTGAAAGTATCTACATCAGATTTGATCACACAATTTTTAATAAGGTGACCAACCAAGTTAACCAATTAATCCGCGCTAAATAACCTGATTCAGACAACAGCCGTAACTTACACTTTACGTGGGAATTGAAAATAAATTATGGGGCTTTCCTATTTAACAAAATGAAAAGAGTGTAATATGATAATATCGATTTTTAAGTTATGCGCCAATTCAAATACATTGCATAAAATGCATTTTTAAAAATGCAAGGTCGGATAACATTGTTTCAAAATATAAAGATTATTTTCTCAAATATCACATTTCAAATAACGTTACTCAAACTTGCGGACACTATTTTCGTAAATAGACGACCTACATAAATGTGGAGAATTTGTTGAATGGAAATAAATACACAGCAAGATAATTCTGTAATGCATGTACTATTGCGACTATAACGCAGAATCCAATTGTTTTACCTCACAATGACATTCAATTGATTGATATTCTCGTGTTTTCGGGCTGCTTTGCTGAACTGCTTTGGATATTAGTCCCGTTAGTGTAGTGCATGTTTTTCTCGGAAGAAGGCGGTGATCTTCTCCCGCTGGATGGAGAGACACACTATCGGCTAGTGGGGTTTCACCCTATCCAGGACTCTCCCACCAGCGGGGCATCATCCCAGCAGGGACAAGCTAAAACCCCCCAATCGGTCTCCCGGAATATGTGGTAGTGTAGTGCATGTTAGTGTAAGTGTGTGTAAGGGGAGAGGATGGGAGAGGAAGAGGAAGGACATCGTGCGCTTGGCCCGTTTCTTAGGGTATTGCTCCGGCATTCGCCTGATGTTCATCGGAGAAACCACGGAAAAACTACCAATGAGAGCAGCCATCCGCTAGAATTCTCCTCCAGACAGTGACTGAATTCGATCTAGCTGAAAGCTAGTGTCGAAAATCCTCGCGCCGTCAGGACTCGAACCTAGGACCTCCTGGTCAGAGGCGCTGCAGTGACATCAGTTGATGCACTGAGCTATCGCTTCCGGTAATGACATTCAAAGCAACACTCATTTACTCATCAATGCTTTGTGGCGTAAACTCCCAAAAGCCAAAAAGATAAAAGCAAAAAAAATGAATAAATTTACGGAAGCAAAACTGATCGAACATGATAATTAAAAAAGAAAAGTATTCGACACAAATGTGACTACGTTATAGAGCATTTTGTTCATTATTTCGAAAATAGTATTTGACACCCTCCGTCTGAACATCAACACCCTATCAAATTAAACTAACTGTAGGAAGTACAATGTTTAGTGCTACTTTTACTTCTATTGACATTCAATTTATTTATCTTGTACTGAATAGAGACAATATACCGCAAATAAACTAAACTACAAACACGAATCCTACAGATTCTTATGTTAAAATTATATCATACATTTCGTATTGTTTAAAATCAATGTTATTATTTAATGAAGTGATGAAATGATGATTTAAAGCTAGGTTTTTTATTTTGTATGTTCACAAAAACGTATATTGTAAATGTTAAAAAATAAGAATATTGTAAAAAACAAGCCACACAAAAATACTATAGAAGTAGACAGATAATTAAATAATAATAATAAAATTTTAACCAAGGTTATCGATGGTTAGTAATTCCAAGAAACAACAATGTAAATTATCTCTGTAAAACAAGTTGGGAATAATAATAAATAATAATAATAATAATTATTATTATTATCATTATTATTTAGTAGAAAGATGGATCTTTTTAGATTTATTGGACCAAATAGGATCAATCCAAATAGGATCAATCCACGATGATACCAGTAATTAAGACGTATAATTCGTATAAGACATATAAATATACTAATTGCTTAACGTTTCGCACATATAGCATGTGCCGTTTCAAAAGCATATGAACAAAGGGTTGGTAATAAACATAACATTTTAAGCAGTAAAAAACAAAGGAATAAATTAAACATACATATTGGGGAAAAAATCTAATGATAGTCAAAAATATCCTTCATAACAATCTCTACCCATCATCCTTTATGGATAAATACATTCAAAAGAGATTGATGCATAATTACAAATCAAAAACCACCAAAAATAATTTACGAATTCCCTTTCCATTTTATGAACCGGTTAATAATAAAATTAAAACATACTTCAAGAAATACAATTTATACATTGTATTTTATAATTTAAATAAAACCAACTGGTTGTTTGATAAACAGAGGATAAAACAAAATAGGAGATAAATCTAATGTGGTCTACTCTATTCCTTGTGATGACTGTAAACAGGTGTACGTTGAAGAAACCAAACAATATCTTAACAAAAAAGTTTACCAACACAAATACGACATTAATAAAGATTCGGCATTGTACACATCATTAACAAAAATAGAACGGAACGCAACCACTCTATTGGTTTCGATAAAGTCAAAATTTTACATAACGAAAAGCTAACTTTTAAAAGACAAATTGCAGAAATGATATATATTATGTTAAATGATACTATGAACACAAAAAATGACATATTGAATCTTCATCAAATTTATAAACCATTAATACAAAACAGATATCTATAATTGCTTTTTACGGCTGTTCACTCCTAAATTTTGCACATCCATTCCTTAATATATCTCATTGGTGCTGCATACATATGAATGTTTTAGCCACCAAATTAGACGCCAACTTTGGCAATTATAAAAATACTTTACATGGAATGTTGTTAAATTAAATCTGCAATATGTATGTTTAATTTATTCCTTTGTTTTTTACTGCTTAAAATGTTATGTTTATTGCCAACCGCTTGTTCATATGCTTTTGTAAAGGCACATGCTAAATGTGCGAAACGTTAAGCAATAAATAAATTTACATGTCTTATATGAATTATACGTCTTAATTCCTGGTATCATCGTGGATTGATCCTATTTGGTCCAATAAATCTAAAAAGATCCATCTTTCTACTATATAAAAACGGGATCAAGAGGAATAATTCAACCATTCTAATTTTATTATTATTGTGAATTAGCATTAGAGAATAATTGCTATATGAAATTAATTATTAATATTTCTTTTGTGTTCACAGGTTAATATGGTTACAATGCCGAGAAGAATTAAATGCAGTGCAGAATACTACCTTGAGATTTCATCTTCTATATATTAATAAAAATAAATTTGGCAATATAAAGTGTACTAAATGTTATTTAAAATGAGTCATGATATCCTAAGTTCTTCCAATTCCTTTGCATGAACATTCTGAAAATTTAATCTCCGCTCTCATTCTACATATCTTCTATTTTTTCGCTTTACTTTCTAAGAAGATAAAGTACTGTAATCGTACTCTGTGTAATCGGTGATTTTTCGATAGAAAAACATTGCCGGTACCTCGTAAGAAAAAGTGAATAAACCTTGCACCTATACATTGAAAATTACTTCCAATGTCAGATATGTATCCAGAATTTGTGTTTTGTGTGTCCTTTATACGGAAAAATCGATAGATCACTAAACGTCTGTCTGAAATTATGATTAGATTTCGTGCAATTTTCTGTTAAATATATACATCTTTCATAGACTTATATTTTTCAAAAATGTTTTAAAATTGTTCCTTTAAATTATCTAGAATAAAGTACGCTTTTAAAAATGGTGCAGTTTTTTCGGTAATCTTCCTCTATTTTCGAAACCTCCCAAAAATTAATATTATAAAAGTACAATATTGATGGAATTTTTTCCCTTAATAAAATTGGTTCTAAAAATGGATATGGCATTCAAGATACAAATTTTTGAAAATACGAATAGTTTAGGCTAATTTTGTTGTATTACAGAAAATTGATAACAAAGTTTTTCTCCCAAACGTCTCCATATTTTGTCATTAATTTTTTATATAGACGAAGGAAATGCGCTTAAACAGCGGTGTAGGTATAATTTTCTTGTAACCTTGAATTTAAACTTTGAATTTCTTGTAACTTTGCCAGTATTTGGTACAAGTTACAAGATATGCGATAAAGTATGTGTCGTTGTATTACTATTATAGTGTTTTACATTCGTTGCACTGAAACCCCCCCTAGTGGCAGGGCAAAAACGTCATCGCTCCGCAACAGTGCTATCCCACACGCGTGAAGGGCAGCCACGAATGAAACGGATTCCAGAACTGAGTCAGTGCTTGTGCGCTACGCAGTGAGATAATACACAGCTGTTTTTGGCCTGTCACACTGACCGAACACGAAAAATAATAATTTGGAATTATGATCTTTATTATAATTTTTATGAAGTCTTTTGGTAATTCTCACTTCTTAATTCATAAATTATTAACGTGTGATTTCTTTATTTAAAAACTACGAAAGCGTCAAATGCCTATGAATTGAAATTTACTTTTTACGAGATTTGCCAGTGATCAATATAGTACACAATATTTTGAACCGAAAGGTTTTGGCAGAATTGATTGGTTACAGAAAACCATAAATATATTAACTTGAGCATTTCCGCTGGCATACGTATGGGCGTGCGAGAAACATTTCTTGGCTTATATATTTGAATGATTTTGAAGGGCCACTATTTTTATTTTCACTATTAGCGTTTCGAAATTGAGATATACCTAAAACATTTTGGTTTCTAAATAGCACTGGATTTGTTAACATGAAGTTATTCAAGGTTACATTTTCGGAAAACACAATCTTATTTTCCGAACTTCGTGTGTCACAAAAATTATTTTAAGACATTTCTTGCAAACCATAATATACTCCATTATTCGAAGTATGCCTACGCGATCGTCAGTGCAGTTTAGGGGGCCCTGAGTGCGCCCTGGGTCCGTGTCGATATGCGAATGGAACACGCAGTTCTTTGCACTGGTGCATCGTAGCGGTCGAATGGAACAGCTGCCTGAGTGCGCACTGGGGCGTACCAGTGCGGCAGTGGAAAACGCTATTAATTTTAACATGCCTACCTCACAATAACACGTCTTAAATTCTGAGTCTTAATTAAAGAATCAAAGGACATGCCATACTCATGAAATTGAAATATAAAAAAAAGTGATAAGTGATAATTTTAAATGTTTTAAACAATTTTACCTCTTATTAGCATAATAATAATAAATAATAATAATAATAATGTAATATTTCTAAATAATGATAAATTGTTTACCCATTTTGTTTATTAAATGTCAACACCAAGCCATTCATCAAATGATTTACCCAGTTTTTGGGAAGTTTCTTTTAATTTACAAACATCACATGTTTATTTACTATTACAAAACAGTGACATCAGCTCTGGAAACACAAGGAAGTCGCCAGTCACGAAGCTAGAACTGAAGGTGGATGTTGAAGATGATCGCAGGCCGGGGCGTCTCATTACCAACATTTTCTTCACTCGTTATTTATTATGAGGAACTTTTGAAAGCATAGTCATCATCAATCTGGTGCAAAACAGTTTCAAAACTCTAACGTATAAAAAAATGTAAATAGTTAAAACCATCTTTTCGTTTTTTTCCCTTTTTACTTATGTTCATTCCCTACATTAAATTCAAAATATTATATTTCCTAAAAAATTCCCATTTATATTGCGACTCCCACCTACCTGTGCTGTAATTGCCGGCTGGCTCAGGTGACGGAGACCTGAAATTTAGGTTGTGGACGGACGTGGTTACGTGACAGAGGTCAATTGAAAAAATTTTAAAGACAAAATGTAAATTTAATGAGAAATTAAAAATGGTAAATTGACATTTATCTGAGCTCATTTTTTTTTTAAACCCTTTTTTTTTTTTTTATGCAATCTTAAAACTAAACGATCAATTACTTAAAACAAATAAAGCAAAAAAAAGATGCGCTAACAAATAAAAAGAAAAGGGGCCAATCCCGCCTGCACCTTCTGAATGTTGACAAAGTCCAGGTAAGCCTAAAGGGGCTAATGAATGTTTGTTTTGTCTGTCGGAGCTCGACAGATTTGAATCACCGCTGCGGCGGGAGGAGCGGGGGGTGAACGGCCTCCAAACAGGCAACACAGCTGGGCTCTTTTTCTGGACGCACGCCCTTGGGCGGAGGGGGGATTCCTCCGCAGCCTGCTCCCATTCAAGAGAGTAGAGTTAACCACGACATCAGCTGGGACGTCGGCGGTAGCGGTGACGACAGATCGGTGACGACAGATCGTAATTTTCGTAATCGCGTAACTTGCGATACAGGCGCGGGCGTAAACGAGCAGAGAAACAAATAACATTACTAGATAAAGTTTTTTTTTTTTCTCAACCCTAATGACACGCGGTGCGATAATACCACAAATCGCACTCTAATCATGCTACTTCGCGCTATCCTAGAGCCTACAAAACTCGGATGACCTCCGCGCCCCACACGTACAACATGAGCGTCCCCGCCTCTGTGTCCGAGCGGGCGTCCCCGCGCCTCTCTGTCCAAAACCCCCCCGCTTCTGTCTGCCCTCAGCGTCTCAGCGCCCACGAACCTCTTTCCCCAATTTCCAGAATTTCTAGAAGTTTCTACAGAAATTTTGGAAGACGTGTTGTTACTGGCCGAAAGTTACTACGCCAAATAATATTGCTCCAATCAGATTACGCGTCTTGTCGGTATTTTGATGGAATTTTCCAGAACCCCTCTCTCCAACTTCCTGTAAACAAACACGGAGCGGTGCCGCGCCGCCCGCGTGGAGCCTGGTCGGTGGTCCTGAGGGTTTCGGGGGCGTTATCTAAAACACTACCCCCCCTTGCTCGGCGACGCTAAGGAGCGGCGTAGATGGCGGAAGTGATTTAGGTCGCCCGGTTGGGCACCACGTTTCCCTGAACAGTAACAAAAATAAATGTATTTATTTTTTAATCCAATATTCGGTTACGTCACATTTGCCCTCCCTTCGGATAGAATAAAATGGGAGTTTTGAAAAATTTTAATTTTGAAAAATTAAGAGTTTTATCTCGTTGAAAAAACAAAAAAACGTTACCAATATTAGATTCATAACTGGTGAATAATTAAAGAAAAAAATGAATCAAAACAAATTCAATATTCAAAAAAAAAAATTTGCGCAACCTTTTACTTAAATAAAAGCAAAAAGAACTATTAACTACTATTTAATCAGAATAAAATAATTAAATCAAAATTTTTCCCAAATTTTTTCTCAGCGACACGAAGACCAACCTGTGGAGCCCAAGGTCCCGAAGAATTATTCAGAGATTGTCAATCGGGGTTTTAAATAAAATCTACAGAATAGTTTAACCTTTAAATGGTCTAAATTATAAAATTGACTTCCTGTGGGAGCCCATCCAAGTCTTTTAAGAGGCATACTTTTGGGGCCCGGAATCGTTTCAATAACAAATGGCCCGGTAAATAGAGGAAAAATTTATGGAATAATCCAGCAGGCTGATCACTACTCTAGGGGTCCTCCCAAGTACTTTGTCACCTACGTGAAAGTGGTAGGGTTCTTTACGAGGGCTTCCTCTTCCTGGCATTCTTAGTGATATTATCAAATATAATCCTGCACGGGTTTCGTAATTAGGGACCGTGTCCTGCCAATCGCCAAAAAAGGGGAAAGAATGTTTAGGTTTTCTTTCCGAAATGCGCCTCATACGGCGTCATACCAATAGAATCATGTTCTAAAATTTTAAATCCAGTCATTAATGTTACTAATTAGTAGAGGCCATTTTTTATGATTTTGGGGGATGTAAGCCCCGGAATAAACGTGAGATTTCTCTCATGACCCTCTCACTCGGGTTGATTGAGGATGTCTGATGGGGGAAAAAATAACAGAGATCCTTCATTTTCTAGTGTTTGTTTCCAAAACTTGGTAAATTGGGAGCATGATCGCTTAAAATTTTCTGGTAAGACCCTGCAGTCTGAAAGAAATCCCGGATCAATCGTTTTAAACAATTTTGTGCAGTAGGTCTCTATCGGATAGAGCTGTGTAAATTTAGAAAAGGAATCAATGATTAGAGGATGTGTTTGTAACCGTACCTGCAGGGTAACGGTCCGTACAAAATCAAGGCAGGCCAATTCATTTGGGGCTGATGCGATAACGGTGTTGCATCGGGCCTTCAAAATGCCTATAGGATATTTAGTCTTCTGACAGGTGACACATTTCGAGACCGTGGCTCTAGTTTGTCTCCATCCCTTTTCCCAGTATGCGGTTAAAGTACTTTTAGGATCTTTTTCACCGAAATCCCCGTGCTTTTGGTGAACATGGGTAATAATTTGTCAGTAATTTCTTAGGTATCCAAAGATACTCATCTGGCTGTTTTTGGTTCGGAACATAAAAAAATTACTAGAAAGTTTAACTAAGCCAGGATTTTGATTTATTTTTTCGAAAAGTGGGTCATTTTGATCTAAAGAATTCTGCAAAAATAGTTTTGCTTTGCCAATAACGCACTTGTTCCTGAACCTTTGAAGATTCCTAGGCTGCATTTCCGGAATAGGGTCACATTTAAATTAATGGCATTAATAAAATACACTGTTTCATTCTGAACTTTCTGATTTGATCCCGTAGGGTAAACGACTTAAAAAATCTGCAAAGGGATTATTAATTCGGGACAATGCCGGATTTCAAAGTCAATTGTTGTAGCCAGAGCACCCCCCGTAACAATCTGGCTTTGGGTGCGTGGCAGCGTTTTAAGAAAATTAACGCTTTATGGTCCGTGATAATATAAAATTTCCTACCAGCCAGGTACCCAAGCATTTTCTGTAAAGCCCTACAATTGATAAAGCCTCTTTCTCGAAATTTGGGGAGTATTCAATTCACTAGACCTCAATACCCTGCTAGCGACCCAACAATTTTATGACCTGGATCATCTTTATCGGGCTGTGATAAAACACATCCAATGCCCTACGTTGGAGCTGTCAGTCTGTAAATAAAATGGCTGGGAAAAGTCCGGTGGTTTACTGTAATGGCCGGGCGAAAAGCTACCTTAATTTTTGAATGTCTGTTCATGCTCATCTGCCCATGCCATTTCGTTCCTTTTCTCAATAGGTTTACGAGAGGTGCCAAGAATCCTTAACCTGGAATAAATCTAGATTGATAGACGCACATGCCTAAAAACCCTTTTTTAATTGCTTGGCTTTTTGTGGGCGTGAAATCTGGTCTATGCATTGACCTTCTCTGGTCAATTCGCCCCCTCTGTGCAAACCCGGTAACCCAAAATGAAATTTCTGACGTCATAATTGTGTTTTATTAAGATTCAATTTCATTGGTGTACCGACAAACTTTCCCAATAACTGTTTCTAAATGACCGAGATGTTCCTGAAATTTTGTGATGAAATTACAATATCGTCGATATAAGGGGTGAAATTGTTTGATTTGTCGCCTAATTTTCCCCATCTAACAACGAATAAAGGCTGCTCCATGTTTTTCAGACCAAAGGCATTCTTTCCAGACGTACGTCAACCCGTTGTACAAAATCCCGTGAATTTTCTGTCGTCTGGAATTAAAATTTTGCCAATACGAGCTTGAAAATCTAAACCCAAAAAAATTTTTTGTTTTATTAAATTTCCATAAATTTCATCAGTGTTCTGAGGTGCCTCGTTTTCTGGGATAGTAACCTCGTTGATCCGTCGAGCATCTAAACAAACCTTACCCCCGTTTTTTTCTTTACCACTACAATAGGGTTCAAATAAGCTGTTACAGATCTTTCAATACCCTCGCTAAGCATAGTTTTAACAGTTTGATCTATTTCCCCCTCATCGACTGGAATGGGAAAATTTTTTCATTTTAAAAGGTGAATCATCGGTGCCCCAATTGAAAGCAAAGTCTTTAATAGGACGTACGGGGACGATCAAAACATTTACTATTTGAGAAGCATTCTTTGCAGCTGGGACCGTTCGTGGTCAGAAAAGTCATTATGCGGCACAGGGCTTATGACCCCACTCACGTCATCCCCATACTCCAGGACGCGCATGAAATGCGATTTCTATTTTGTCATCACCGTCTCCTTGATTACAATTTCTATTCTCACCGAAGCTCACAAGTTTCCCTAGAAAATCCACTACTCCATTATTTTCCCGTAAAAATCAACCCCAAGTATTACGTCGAATTCAGATCCTCTATGATCAAACATGGCACATCAAATAAAATTTCCCCCGATTTTTAAAAAAGCAACCTGCATAGAAATTTGGGTTTTTACTTTTTCTTTCCTACCCCAATAACAAAACATTTAATAGTGGGCAGAGTTGGTATTGGAATGCGCCTCTTAATAGTTTTTAGTAGAACTTCCTAGAAATTGCACTGATTTCACTGCCAGTGTCTATCAAAGCTTGAACATAAGATTTTCAATAAGAAACTCCACAACCGGACATTTTCTCGCTCGTTCTCTGACAGGTTCATTCAAGTCGTCGTTTAGGTCAAAAGGGCATAATTGACTGACACAGTATTGAATATTGTATTCTGAGATAATTCTTTTGGGAACCTAGATCCCAGAAAGCCCAAACGGGTTTTAGTTTGACGGACTCGGTCTTATGGAATCCTGATGTCCATTCCTATAGTTGTGTTATTATTGGTCATTTGAGTTTGGTGGCGGGCGGGAGTTGTTCCCCATTCCTCTGACCCTGATCATCGAGGGGCCCCCACTGCCTGTTCCGATTATCTTCCTCGGCGAAACCTGGGTTTCGGTCCAATTTCTTCATAAAAGGGGTTTTACCGGGTTCTATCAAATTGCGCCAGCAATTTTGAAAATGATCAAGATTGTCAATCGTAACTGTTTAAAAAGGTTTGCACGAAGGGAAAGTGTGCGGTTAGGAGCCGATAATCTTTTTATCATCTGTCGTCGGATCACATAGTTTAATAGCCGAAATTTTTCCATGGCGTAATCTAAATATGATTGGTTTCTTCGCTTTCCCATCTACTTCGAGAATTTTTTTCTCGAACTCGTAACTGCTTCTCTCCCAGTAACGTGAAAAAAAACGAGTTCGGAATTCCCTAAGTCTGCGGAAAAGGTGTTAACGCAGTGAGCCAGTGTGCGGCGTTACGTAAAGTTCCTGCATAAATCTTGGTTTAAGTGAGGCGGGACTGCCTTTGTCAAATTTTATAATTTTCGGCACGATCCAAAACTTTCGGATTTTCTGTCCGATTTCCCAGAAAAGCAAAGATTCTGAGGAGGGCCACGAAAATTTTAATCCAGAACCAGCAGACGGTCGTAATTGGATGATTTTCCATTTCTTTTGTACTTTTCCTTACCAGATTAATCACATTTTTTTCTATTTCTTTCTTTAGTTTTTGTTTCCCTTTCTGAAACTTTTCCTCACTACTATCACCTATCTTTTCAATTTTCTACCCTTTCGTGAATTTGGCTAACTTCAGAGTGAAAATTTTGTTTCCCAACCGAGTGAATTTGGTTCATTTTTACGTAACCCGAATGTTTCATTTTCTGACTCACCAAAACCCTCTATTTTATTGTCGCATCTCGTAATTTCTGGTGAATTTCAGACTGTAGGTTTTAAATTTTCTTTGTTTGTCCTGAATTCCCAACTTGACCTAGCTTCCAACGGTGTTCTCAATTTCTCCGCACCTACCCTCGAGTTGATTTTTCCCGTGATCCGATTTCAGGGCGAACTTCTCTTCAATTTTACAAGTTTTGCGGATTGGGTTTTCTAAACAGTTATCTAATCTATCAAATCTTTCCTGACACTTTTCTCGTGTTCTGAAAATCCAAATTAATTTTTCGTCCATTTCCCCATACTTCCCGAAATCTGGTTCTTAATTCGATTTTTAAATTTTCATAATTCTCTGCTTGTTTGTTAGAACTCGCATGAGATCACTGAGGTGATTTCATGCGCAGACTTCCCCTGAGCTGTCATCACCTCCCCCGTCTACACCCGATTCGTCCAGCATTTTGAATAACTTACGATTTCACAGTTTTTTTTGAAACGCGCACGATTTTTCCACAACACAAGACAAAAATGTAACACTCACAAACGAATACAAATCCAACTGATATCATTAACAGTCCACAAATAATTAACCTCGTAGCAACGTCCTTCCATCCATTTCTTGCTTAATATTATAAAAAATTCAAATTTAATTTTCGTGCAGCAATACAGTAATTCAAAAGTAACAATATTTATTTTAAGACAAATTAAATTTGAGGGCGTTTTACCTGGGTATCAAAGATACTAATTCAGCCCACTTGGGAAAGCATTTGCGACGCCCCACCTACCTGTGCTGTAATTGCCGGCTAGCTCAGGTGACGGGGAGACCTGAAATTTAGGTTTGAGGACGTGGCTCGTGACAGAGGTCAATTGAAAGAAAGTTTAAAGACAAAAAAAATGTAAATTTAATGAGAAATTAAAAAATGGTAAATTGACATTATTATCTGAGCTCAGTTTTTTTTTTAAACCCTTGTTTTTTTTTTTTTATGCAATCTTAAAACTAATACGATCAAATTACTTAAAACAAATAAAGCAAAAAAAAAAGAGATGCGCTAACAAATAAAAAGAAAAGGCCAATGGGGGCCTGCACCTTCTGAATGTTGACAACAGTCCAGGTAAGCCTGAAGGGCGTAATGAATGTTTGTTTTGTCTGTTTAGGCTCGACAGATTATTAGGGAAACCGCTGCGGCAGAGGACGCGCTGGGGTGAACGGCCTCCAAACAGGAACACGCTGGGCTCCTTTCTTCTGGACGGCACGCCCCTTTGGGGGGGGAGGGTGGATTCCTCTCGCAGCCTGCTCCCATTCAAGAGGAAATAGAGACACGACATCAGCTGGGACGTCGGCGGTAGCGGTGACGACAGAGCGGTGACGACAGATCGTAATTTTCGTAATCGCGTAACTTGCGATACACGGCGCGGGCGTAAACGAGCAGAGAAACAAATAACATTACTAGATAAAGTTCTTTTTTTTTCTCAATCTAATGACACGCGGGGCGATAATACCACAAATCGCACTCCTAATCATGCTACTTGCGCTATCCTAGCGCCTACACAACTCGGATGACCTCCGCGTCCCACCCTACAACATGAGCGTCCCGCCTCGTGTCCGCACGACTGGCGTCCCCGCGCCTCTCTGTCCAAAAACCTCCGCTTCTGTCTGCCCTCACGCGTCTCAGCGCCCACGAACCCTTTCCCCAATTCCCTGAATGTTCTAGAAGTTTCTCGAAATTTTGGAAGACGGGTTTTTACTGGCCGAAGTTACTTCGCCGAAAATATATTGCTCCAATCAGATTACGCGTCTTGTCGGTAATTTTGATGGAATTTTCCAGAACGCTCTCTCTCCAAATTCCTAAACAAACACGGAGCGGTCGCCGCCCCGCCCCCGTGGAGCCTGGTCGGTTCCTGAGGGGTTTTCGGGGGCGTTATCTAACACTACCCCCTGCTCGGCGACGCTAAGGGCGGCGTGATGCCGTGCGAAGTGATTTAGGTCGCACCCGGTTGGGGCACGCACGCTTCGAACAGTAATAACAAAAAAAAATGTATTTATTTTTAATCCAATATTCGGTTACGTCACAATATATGTTTTAAATATTACAAGGTGAGCCTCATTAAAAAATAAATATGCAGCGTGTCTTAGTCTCGCATCATTTCACCAAATTTTCAGAAATAGTAATATTTCAAAATAATTTTCTTAACTCACAATCTTGATGAAAGCACTTTTGTTTAGACTTTGACATTTTATTGAAATGAAATTGTAAAATATGCGTTTTTTGAGATATTGACGGGAAAAATATGTTTTGGGGTCCCTGATTCCGAAAAGGTGTTTTTCAGTACGTCCGTCCGTCCCCTGTTTCTCCTCTGCGTATTCGTCTGACTGTGCGTCTGTCTATCTTACAAAAAAAGTATCCAAGTTTTTATGACAATCATTTATTCAGTAATTTCAAGTTGCTCGTTTTGTTACATCTTCAGGTGCAAACTTATGAGGAACCTATCCCATTGAATGCTATTCCGAAAATCTCACGCAGGAACGCTATCCCATTGAACGTTATTCCGAAAACCTCACTCGCACAGTTGATACCATAACTGTTTTGTGAGTTATGACAGTTAAAAAGGGGTTTTGTGGATCAACTGTGCGAGAGTGAGGTTTTTCGGGAAAGGTTTCCTTAATGTTCTGCTGATGTAATTCAATGGGATAGCGTTCCTCTTAAGTTAGCACCTAAGATGTAAAACGAGTTACAAAATTTGAAAATTTCTGAATAAATGATTGTCATAAAATCTTTGATACTTTTATTTAAACAATTTTGACAATCAAGAAGAAATATTGATTTACTTCTTGTCTATCTGTTTATCCAATTGTCTGTCCATTTGTCTGCCCGTTTGTCTGTCGTTTGGCCCGTTTGTCTGTACGTCTGCCAGTCCGTTTGTGAACACCACACCGCCTAAACCATACGTTGAATTCTTTTTGAAATGGATATTCCCGGTCGATCTGGCTCGTCTTTATCAGAGGGAGATTTATCACTTGACATATTTTTTTGATTATCAATTCAATAGTCACAGTTAGTTCAGGAACATGACGGTCAGCACTATAGCCTGTTGGCTAAATTCCAAATGGTATGTTAGAGTACTGTAATTAAAAACCTTTTTTGTTTTTTGAGTTGTAATCAGTAACAACAATGTAACAAAAGTAGTAATCACCTGAATAATTCCTTCACACTCTCTATACCATTGGAATGGCAAATCGAAAGGATGCTTTCTTCTTTCTTTTGACCATTTTTAAGGTGTTTTCTCAAATATAACATCCCTTATGTAACTCAAGATTTGTCCCATGATCAAGTTTATTTCCGAAATATGAAAAATACACATTTCTAACAAAGTCTGTATTTTATGTTGATGTTTTTATCACAAATTTGCCACAAATGTAACAAAGACTCTCAAGACTGTTCTTACAACCACAACTGGCCATGACTGAACACTAACTGATTAACTAGTATCTATCTTGCTTGCAACAATGCAAGCACTTGCGCTTTGAATAAAAGAAACACGGTACTGCTTGTGAGATGCAACTCCGACTGTGAATCCGCCACGTCTATCGATGCTCGGTAATGGAAGATATCTCGCAATAATTATCACTCTTTGTACTTTACACAAACTCCAACACAGTGGAAAATCAAGTGCACCTGCATTGTTATCATTGATGAGTTACCCAGATGCACGAACAGGGTAAGCCGATCCCCAAGCAACATGTTAAAGCGAGATTTCCAAGCTACTGCATGTGAATACAACAAAGTATGTGGTTTTTACATTTTAATTGAAGAATACATGAACTGGTTTGCATTAAAACCATCTATGTAAAGTAATAAAGTAACAACAAACCATGGGGTATCCAAATACTCGCCGTGAGTTCTTGAGTGTAAAATAATTTCTACGCTCGACTCTTCAATTACTGCGTTAAAAGGATCCAAAATTACAGCTCTTGTTCGACATGTGTTTATGAAATACCGGTCTCATTACAAGTTTCGTTACATATTACTATTCAAGCTAGAAAACTTATTTTAAAGTAATTGTTTGGTGAGATTTTTCATTGGTTCAATTGTTTTTCTAACACCCTCTAAGTAGTAGTCCACGTATAAGTTGCAATTCAAATCAATGATGCCTTATTTTACGTGGCGAGACTCAGGCCATCAGACCTACTCTTCCGTCTGACCCAAGGCCCACTACTCGTGTGGTGAGCGGCGAGTACTAGCGTAACAAATTGAACGGTGCGCAGTCCGCAATATAGTAGGCAAATGCGGGCGCGGTCATATGATACTGTGTATCTAAATTACAAGGCATTTCTATTTAAAAATTGGGGTTGGAAAACTAGAAAATCACACTGTAAATGTTTATCAACTATGATAAATAAATTAGAAAATTTAAATCATACCGCATTTATATTTGTACAAAAGTTTGAATACAAGCTATGACTGTTTTAAAATAATTTAGCAAGTGATTTATAGTATTACAGTGAATTGTAGTTTTAAATCCTAAAGCATCTTAGAGTCCAAACCTCTTAACTAGTAAAATCACAAGATTAGAGCAAACGTAAAGAAAAAAACTACTATAAATTAAAATTATAGAGCCTAAATATACCATGAAAATAACTTTAGATCGCTTGGTTTAATCGAAGTTGTTTTTATCCTCTCCTGTAAAATTCTGTTTTACCCACGAGGTTTTGAATTTAAGGTAACAATGTGTTCCTCAAATAACAAGTGGAGAATAATATATACAATATTAATATGCAATTTATAATTACTAATAAAAATGATCCCATTCCGAACATATGAATAAGAAAATGTTTACCAAATTGAACGCCACGATCGTCCAAGAAAATATCGACTAATAGATGAACATGGAAATAATACTTTAGAAAATGTTTTCCAAATTGAACGCCACGATCGTCAAGAAAATATAAACGACTAATAGATGAACATAGAAATAATACTTTAAAATATCTCACATATTAAATTCGAAACACAGAATAAATTATAATCACAAAATTGATTTCAAGAACATCCAAGGCAAAATAATAGCAATTAATAGAAAAAACTCTTAATATTATATTTACATAAACAACATTATTGATGCATAAATAAAACCATCTTTGTACAGTGCTGTCTTATTACGTTTTGTGCAGCAATCCACTGTTAGTTTTAGCTATATGGTGAAGCCTTATTTTAAAATACAAATAAACAAGCAAGTTAACAATATCAGAAAAAATATTTTCCACTTTTGAGGACTAGAACTTGAAGCAAAATTGTGCTTATTAGAAATTTCACCACAAACTAGATTCTGATGCAGATGATTCGTCTTCCTGATGCGAAGCAAAAGGCAGATGTCGCTGAAGCACTTTTCTTTTTTCCCCTACAAACCAAAAAAGGAAAACATTTATTTAAGTTTCTCGCAGAGTGCAAAAAAATGAATATAACAATGTGTTTAAATACGTATTGCTATAGGTATCGTATAAAAGGCATTTACAGGTTTCTAAACCTTCCAAAAATCAGTTTTCGTTTTCATAGTATTTATTATACCGCTAAATTTTCTATATTATTATCGTTTTAATATTGGTTTAATTTTTGTTATTCAATTGGTCAAATTTCGTAGAATTGGGACTTCGCCCCTCTACCAAGAAACCGACCAAATATTTATTACATTCATTTTTTATAATATTTAGAGTACCATTAGAATAATGAGTATAAATAAGTAGAAATTATAACACAAATATATATATATATACATATATTATATATATATATATATATATATATATATATATATATATATATATATATTTTGTGACGTACCGGTAGACGGCTTGTTCTCAGTAAATTTATTTGTAAGGGACAGGTGTTCTTTCTCGTGAATGGGCTCAGGGTTATTAATCAAACACCACTGTTCCGTGAACAAAATAAACTGAACTATTTATTAATTCTATACAAATCACTAACGATACAATATCTATGGTGGTCTTTACCTTTTCTTTCATATAACCCAGAATCACCATCTCTCGATCTTATCGATCGAAGAAATATTTACCGTTACTTCTTCCACTACGAGCGTCGGCGGCTTCGGGACCCTCGGGTTGCCTCGCGCTCCTTCGCTGCTTGCCGGGGTCGTTTCACTTGGGACCAGCCGAGGTGAGGCGCTGTGCTTCCGAAGTACGTCTCCTTTCCAATTCTCCGGTCCACTCGACGTCTTTTGATCTGTGTTACTCCAAATAGCAGCTATCACTTTGGCAATATGTCCGATCGACTATTGATTGTTATCACGCACAAATTGTCCGTCAATTAATCTTTCTGCACTCGTTCGTTCGCGATACTAGTTTGCTTTCGATCGCGGAGCAGCCCCAGATACGTCCTTCTCGCCGGCGGCCAGCCAGACACTGACTCCTCGCGGCCTCGTTCCACGGTCGGCCAACCGACGACACCTCGCCGCCCGTAACCGTTTTTCGTGGATAGCGAGCGCCCTCTTGCAACCGTTCTGCCGTGTTCGTGCTGATGTCTCGCCGTTTCTTTGGGTGGAAACGCGGTGCGTTTCAATATATTGTAACACCCCCACCTACCTACTTTACCTACTTTACCACACGTGGTGGGTCGTGATAGCATGAATGCTCGTGAAGCGAGCTTAAAATTCTCAGGAAGCAGGATCTTTCGGGTATGAGAAAGGTCTGAACCCTTAACACAATGAATCAAATAAAATACGAATAATATGAACTTATATTCAATGAGAAAATTTACAGTGATGCAATTTCACAACAGGTTATTGCACCTTAAGTAGCTGGTCATTGAAAAAAAATGAAACAAGACAAAAAAACCAAAAATATAGGCGTCACCTCGACTGCCTGAACACACTTTCATCAACTACAATTTACGATTTGATCACTCCTTTCTGAGTTTTTCCACTACTAAATTATTTACTCTTTTGGCCTCTAGTTTTCCGTGCACGGCTTTTTTCAAATGAATTGGATACTTATTTCAAAGAAACCTTTCACAGGTGCTAGCCTTGGGCTTGCACTCACTATAATACTGAACACAAAAATATACGTGGCATTCACGTTACTGAATTCAGACCTTATACATGTCACAAAAGCAATTACTTTAAACACAATACAACAAATTGATCTTTCTAGATAATATTAACTGTACAACATATAAAAATTCTGAATCATTTATGT
The DNA here is from genome assembly GCA_964035755.1 of Teleogryllus oceanicus. Taxonomy (NCBI): domain Eukaryota; kingdom Metazoa; phylum Arthropoda; class Insecta; order Orthoptera; family Gryllidae; genus Teleogryllus; species Teleogryllus oceanicus. The sequence goes on along the minus strand of CAXIVR010000006.1, from coordinate 108,764,425 downwards.
AAAATTGTACAAGGTGTAGCCTCTTTAAATGAATCTAATGATACGTGTGATAATGACCTGAAACTGCCACTCACACAATTCGAAATACTTCTCCCACCTATTCTAGACGTTTCACTCACTTTTAACACTGATGGTCGTGTATTTACCACTATCCTCTTTCCCCCAGCTGATCGCTGCATAAACGTTGCCAGTTCCTTTACCTCAACAGCTCCGCGTCGCTCGCCTGTAGGTAACCTTGGGGATTTTCTGCCGCTCGTCCCGCGTTGCCGCCTCGTCTTCGCGTGCTGTGCTGCGACGAAAGCAGTTCCTTCCCTTCAAACGCCGCCAAGCCTCCAATTTCCCACACCCTTCTCTCGATCCGAACTCGTACTATCCTTGCTCTAGACAAAGTCCCTCTCGCCTACGTTTCGTTCTTCCTGTGAACTTTGAAGTTATTTCGACGTTCGTTCGCGCTTCCAGCCTCGAATTTATTAATGTTGCAGGAGTTATGCTCAAATGCTCGGCCGACCTACCACACTTTAGGCATGTGTGGTCTCAGCGTGCAATGTGAGATGCTGGATTTAATTATTGTCCTTCTGCGCGAATTTTACAACTTTGAAGTTATTTCGACGTCAAACAGTTATTTCGCTTGCTCTCCGAATTATTGTGACTGTGACGAATGATTTTGCACTCTATTTCCTAATTACTTCACTTTCTAAGATACGCTTTCCGAGCTAACTTTTAACTATCAAGTTAAAATAAACTCCTATACTATCTATTTGTACTCGCCATCACTGCTGTAGTCAAAGAGAGTTTCTTCTGGTCGCCGTCGCTCTTGCCGTAAAAGAGAGTTCCTCCGAGGGGCGCCGCGATACTTATGGTACTCGCGCCTGGGGAAATTTTGGAGGGGTGCATCTTCTCCTCCTTTCGTGACCTCTCGGAAAAACATTACCCACTAGTTCGGGCGTCGTAGTTCGAAAAGCTGTAGGCAGATGGCCCGTTTACCGGCCATCGCTCCGCCGCGTACCCTAGTCCTCTCTGTTCGTGGGCTTCTTTACATAGCTGATGGTGGCGTTATGGGGCTGTCTAACCCCGTGACGTCACAATATATATAATATTACATGCGCTAGACGTTTAAAGATCTGGCACCAATATGTGGAGGAAATTTGTATCTAATGTCATTTGCGCGTCATAATATGAGAAAGAATATATTTGAGAAAAATAAACTAGTTTAGAGAGGGAAATTTAAAAATCTCATCCTGTAAAGTCAGCATGGTGTGTGGGATTAAATCAGTCAGTCCACCTAAAATGTTCTTTTTAATTTATTTTAAGTCAGATGGACATCTATGGTATTTAGTGACTATAGAGAAAAAACATGCCTAAAGAAAATAATGCAGAAAACAGATATTGAAAACAGAAGTTAAACTTTTCTTGAAGTGAAAAATTATTTGAATTTGTATTAAAAGGGTGACTCCCTGGCACATTTAAAGCTGTTATGTCGCTGGATGTGGTAGCCGATTAAGGAGATATTTTGCTTTTAAATGTGAGGTGAGTGCAATTTTGTCGATAATTTAATTAAAATTTACTCATCAATAAATATAATAAAAAAAATTAAAGGATGAAATATGTAGTTTTCGCCACCTATAATGCTTAAAGTTTAGTTATAATAGCGTATTAAAAGTTATTAGAAATTCATGTTAATGTGGTTAGCTGGGACAAATCTTTTGAGATTAGGTAGACAGTGGCTCAGTTAAGTCCTTAAAAACCTTTCTGTATAAAAATCTTAATATTTTTAATTGAGAATTCAGGAGAACTATAGTGACAGCAAGATCAACAAAAAAAGCAACTTGCACCCAAGAGCACCGGCTGATATGGTTCTGTGACAACCATCATTGCTACTGCAGCATCTGTGGTAGAGCGACGGTGATGAATATTCAATGCTACTTTGTTAAATGGTAATCGAATTCAGCCTGTATTGAGGAGTTTCAGTGACCTGCTGCTCACAACGAAAGCTGTGATAACCTAAATCATTACGAAGAATGATCATTAAAATACTCTAAAAATGTTTTTAAACTGTTTAAAAAAGCAAACGTAAAATGACATAAAAAATTGATCAAAAAGAGATCAGATGCACTACTCAAGCTGTTGAATACTTACTGATGTAATCATGTCTGCTGTCTTTCGTTCAAATGAACTGTTTAGCGGAAAATACTTGTATTTATTTGTTGCTTATAAGATCTTTGCTGAAATTTTATACTATATAATGTGTAATTAGTTCGCAGGAGTTTTATCCCGCTTTATTACAAATACTCATTCAAATGTGTATTAATTTATATTCAGTTAATAAGAATTTAACCTAACCTCGCTTGCAATTAAGATAGTGAACGTGTTGACATACATTTTGCATTCACTTCCAAAAAAAGTTTGTCACCACTATGTCACTGTTTATGGGAAATGAAATATGAGGAAATGATTATCCCCTTCGTTAGTGATATTCATAGTGTGACCTGATAACCGTATTAATTGAGTACTAATGATGTAATTCCCTTCGGACGGGAATCAAACCCGCACTGAGCTTCCGAGAAAATGTGTTTTACAGTTGGGTTTTTGGGTTTGTGTATTCCCTACGCATTTGATATTTGTCACCACTCTGTCATCATTTACGCAAGTCAAATATGAGGAAAGTTTTGAACCTTTAAGTAATTGATATCAAAGTAGAGACATTTACACAATGTTGTGCCCAGATTGTGACAAATTACTCGTTTTTTCTTGATAAGATAAATACATTCATACTTTGCAATATGAATCATTTATATAAAAAATAAACTCACCTTGAAATGACAGTCAGTAATGCAGAAAATTCCCAGTACTATTTTTTTGTATCTACTTTTTGGAATGCTGTAATAACCTTAGATGGATTTTGAACTATGATAATTCGACATCTCAGCACAAAACAAAATTGTATCCTCGTTTTTACTTTCTCGTATACGCACGAATATACGGAGTAATATACATAGTATAGAGAAAGTTATGTAATACAGCGGAAAATCGATTTCGCGATTTCAACGGTAATACACGTTTTGGAGTCGAAAAAGTGGTTTTATTCAAACCGTCCGTTGTCCGTCTGTGAACACTACTAGCGCCTAAACCACACGTACGATCCTTTCCAAATTGAAGAAACCCCTGTTCTTCTGGCTGTAGTTGAAGCTTGGAAATTTTGAAAAATCTTTGAAATTTAGAGATACTTTACATGAAGCCTTTCGGACATTTTCAAAATTTTCTCAAAAACGGCTCCAAATTTTTTCTTTAAATTTCTTGTAAAAATAGAGTAAAATACCAATATTTCTTCTTGATTGTCAATATATGTTTAAAAATAAAAGTATCCAAAGTTTTTTATGACAATCATTTATTCAGTAACTTCACAACGTTTCGTAACTCGTTTTGTTACATCTTCAGGTCCTAAACGTAATGAGGGAACGCTATCCCATTGAATTATCACATCAGCAGAACATTTGAGGAACCATTACGAAATACCTATCATCTCGCACAGTTGATACCACATAACTAACCGTTAGTTATGTGGTATCAACTGTGCGAGATGTAGTAGTTGGACAAAATTTAGAAACAATATTAACAATTACAATTTTGAAATAATTTATAACAGGATAATCTCTAGTGATTCTTAATGGATTAGCGAAAACTGTTTTCATAGGTATGCTTATCTAGAAGAAGTGGGTGTAACATTTCGATGACGTGTAAAAAGCTTTGTGTGCATCGCTCGTCTCTCGAAAATAAAAATATCGTAACGTATATTTTTATATTATTATAGCAAGTATATTTTTATATGCTTGTTATAATAATGTAAATATAGTAATTTCATTGCGTTGGATTGGAAATCATACATAAATTACATGTAAGAATGTACACACATTGATATGAGTGTGTATGTGTGTTCTAACAAAGTTCACGCTATAGACAAAAGGTGATGATTCTACCTTTGCAAACATTAAGATATAAAAATGTTGTATAAGAGTCATATCTCGTTTTTGATTCTCACGCAAAAATCCTCGAAGACTAGGTATCACATATGATTTTTAATATTTGCGGTAAAGAACTCCATGTAAAATGTAATCACCCTAATGTTATATTGAAGTGAAGTAATTAATTGTGATCCCCAAAACAAAAGAACACAAATCATTCATTTGCTTACACCTGCACTTACCAATCATAATGTCTGCAGTAGAAAACTTTCATTGTGACTAAATGAACTTTAAATGCTTTTAGTATTTTACATATCAAAACTATTTTATTCAAACATTATTATTCGTGACCATTTAGTATTTTTGTATTCGGTCATCTGAGAAATTGATGATGAAGTATTTCACAACTGAAAACTGCTATCTCGGAGATGTGTTTGTGCAACTGACTCTAAAACATTTTTTTAAGTTATTAATTTTTCTAATAAAATAACTAGGTTAGACAATGCATACAATGCATTATTTTATTAAATATTACTATAATAAACGACGAAATGTAGACATGGAGCTTATACTCGTTGCCAATGTTATGTTTTGCAAAAATTGAAATATGTTTTTACCGGAAAATTGCATAACTTTATTATGTAATTAAATGTATATACAACAATTTATGTAAAACTGCTGGTTGATTTAATATTTACATTCAAATATTTACTATAATTTAACTCGCGATCACCGCCATTTTGTAACGTTCAAGATGAATAGTCCCGCTTTCCTTCAATAAAGCTAAAGCGGATTGGTCAGCTCGATCCCGCAAGGCGGGGCAGGGGTTGGAAAACTCTGGTAAAGTTCGGCTCAGGACATCGCCCATTTTTTGTGCAAGCGACGGTACAGTATTAAACATTTTATAGAATTTGTTATATTGTATTGTATTGTATTGAGTGAAAATGTATTGTGATGGATTAAATTAGTTAATGATGAATCCAACTATTCTCGCGAAGAAATTGAAGTTGAAATTAAATATTATTACACTGGAGGGAACGAGTCCACGCGGCTGCGGTTTCACATATTGTTAATTCTCCCAATACTAGGCTACCTACAAGTTTTATTCAATTCCTTCGCTGGAATGTGCAATAGGAAATGGAGAAAAAAAGTCAAATGTCTGAAAGTAATTACAAGAAATATATGTGTTGGAACGGTGAAGAGATTTTTGAGGTCTCAAAATGGGGAGGATGTTTTAACGTCTAGTGAATTTGAGAAAGCAGGCGTACGTTTTGGAAGCATAAATAGACTGCGGATATATTTAATGAACTATTAGGATTGGGTTTGTTTTTCTGTTCAGTTGTCAAAAATGTATATTTTTTATTTTCATTTGTATTATTGTTATTGTTGTGAATTAATTTTTCTTTTTAATTTTGAAATTGGTAATGCATTTTTAAACTTAACAAAACAGTAAGTTGCTATTATTCAAATGTACGGTGCATGCTGTAAAATTATCTGCCCTAAAACAAATTAATGAATATTTCTGTTGTTTTTTTCTATTCATGAATACACAACTCGTACGATAGGAGTCTGAATACACAACTTGTTCTCAGGAGTCCTCATTTGAACATTTCGTATCTCTGTTCAAGACTCACTTTCTGCAGTAGCTAAGCACAAGTCTATTAGCTGTAGGTTTGGATGTGTTTTGTTGGTCCTAAGATTCATGCTGTTCGAAACATTTTGCTTTGCGCATATGCTTTGAGTATATTTATAACTATGTGGGGTTAGGAGACATAAGATAGCTCATATTTTTGTGATGATAAAGGAATTAATTGGAAAATAGACACAGGTATTTTTAGGAACATGAAGTACCTTCATTTTAATCTTTTACTAAAATGTGTTCTTCAGGATTACTCTACAGAATCAATAATAACAATAATTTTTTCTATTTTCACTGTAAAATGAGTGCGTGTGATAATACATCTCTCTTGTAAATCTAAATTGGGGTTCCATAATTTCAATATAACAAATATGTGTGCATGATAAGAAGAATGTACAACTCTACCGGTGTGGACATTGTTAAATTTTTGACGATATTATATTTTTAATTAAAAAAGTTACTATTTAAACCAAGCAACGTGGGTACGCTGTTCCTTCGTGTTTCCACTCGAAGAAAAAAGTAACTCGTCTCAAGTGAAACTCAAGGTTACGGTACTCCGCGCGATTAGAATAATTTACTTTCCATCCACTGCCAAATAGGAATAATGTGTCAGGGAGAAAAGGCATTGTTTGCCAATAGTACATTTCAATGTTTGTATTATCATTCAAAACCTATTTACGCAACACTAAAACAGGTTATTGCTATGACTTGAGAAAGTAGAATAACGGATTTACAACAGGCGAGCGTGTTGCAACTCATTATCTTCGAACAATGATTTTAAAACTCTGCTTTACACTTTTTCGAACACGTAGTATACGCATACGCAGTTATGTCTGTTATAAAAGTATCAATGAGAATATTGGACGAAAATACACGTTTGAGGGAATTCTTACACGGGCTTACAGAACAAGTGTAAAAAAACGTTTATATATTTGTGATTTCGGACGCGTCAACTGCTAATGTCATTAGTCCCGTTTGTGTAGTGCATGTTTTTAACGCAGGAGGTGGCGGTGATCTTGGTTGGATGGCGAGATTCGGCGCCAAACTACCTATCGGCTTAGGGTTTCCCCAACCAGGTATCTCCCACCAGCAGGGCACCGCCGCAGACGGGACAAGCTCTAAGCTCCCGACATGTATGGTAGTCTAGTGCATGTGAATGTAAGTGTATGTGAGTAAGGGTTGATGATCTAAGGAAATGAAGGAAAGATCGCGCGCTGTCAGTGCCCTGTTCGTTGGGATACTGCTCCGGCATTCGTTTGGTGTTGATCGGAGAAAGCCAATGAGAGAAGCCGATCGCTAGAATTCTCCTCCAGGTAGCGGTTGAATTCGACCTAGCTACGTTCTAGTGTCGAAAATATTGACACCGTCAGGACTCGAACCCTCGCCCTGCCCCAGTCAGAGGCACTGCAGTGATATTGAGGTTCTGAGCCAGTTAAAATAATTAGTCTGTTCATCTCTCCTGTCTGTCCATTTGTCTGTACAACACGAGCGTCTAATCTGTGCGTAAGTTTTGCCGTGTTATTCGTTGATAGATGTGATTGAAATTGCCGTTGAATTTAAAAAGGTTTTATTTTTATTTTTGGGATTCTTCATATGGAGTGCGTAAAATATAAATATTTTTTTCAAAAATTGATCCAAATTTGTTTCTTCAAATTTCACGTTAATATAAAGTCTGTGCGCATATACGTATGATACAATTTTGATTATCACTTCAATTTCATCTTCATTATAGAAAATTGTTGAAATTAAAATTTTTGCTGTATTACTTCATAATTGTAACTAGATTTTTTCCACATCACATACCTTTCTTCAATATTTTTCTTTTAAAGGATTTTTGACACTCGTTTTACAAACTGTAGTAGTTATCGTCTAAATCTGGACCAAATCGTGACATTTTAAGAACTATTTAAGTCTCGTCCGTAAAAAACAATTTAAACAAATCAGTTGTAGCTAACGATGGCGGACATATCCCAAGAAACTGTTCTTATTGTTTATATTATTTTTGACAAGAAGGTATTACGTAAAGTATAGAACCTCACAGGCCCGATAAACCAATAAAAAGACTCGTTATCGCTTAAGTGTACGAACATTAATCGCGTCTGTCATTTGCTTCTTCGATGGAAATAATTACGTGCGGCAACATAGTGGCGAAGACATTCAAGCCCCTCATCATTATTATTGACATTGTGATCAATGGCATGTCATTGCTAACTGACGATAGAATCATATTTGTCGACTATTTTTACAAGCGGCGTTGCTACGTTCCGGATGCCAGGATGCAGAAAGTCCAAATGGGGTCACTGCCTTATTTATTGCCGTCCGCAGATGTCCTCATTCGGGGCCCCTGGTACTTCGCTCTGGTTGAACCAGCATAGCTACGTCCCTGCTTTTTACCTCTGAATATTGCGACGCCGTTTTGACATTATAGAGCCTCAAAATAATGCTACAGAGAATAATGCAATATACTGAAAGCTGGACTTTCAGTATGTCTGCAATTAGCTTTGTATTTGGGTCACTGCTTGCTTACCACTGTAGTGACCAATTTACTTTATACTCTATACTTAATACTGTTTATACACTATAATAATAATATTATTATTATTGTTATTATTATTATTATATAACCATTGCAAAATAACGAGAAAGGTTTTGTTATGATGTAGCACATCTTATTACTAAGGCGGATACTAAATGAAGCGTGCGACGTGCTTATTTTGCAATATTTACCAAGACATTTAGTAATATTATTAGCAACAATACTCAAAATACGTAACGGGAAACTTGCAAACTGTTGTGGATTAGCAGATAGCGCATTTGCTCGAGCGCGTGAATATTCACTCACGTACTCTTTCAATTCACGTTTGGAGCATCCGTGGAACGCATCTAGAATACGTTCATAACCTTCGTGCACTCACGTGTTTAAGTGTCAAATTTGCAATCACGAGGCGGTACTTTTACCGCCTTTATTTATATATTTCACGAAAACGACCAATCAGATCAGCCAACCTCCGGAATTATCACTCAATCAGCAAGTTTGCCAGATCCAGGTACTTAAATGTCGCTTAAAGTTTTTCGTGAAACAGGTATCTCCCACCAACAGGCTTGCCCCAGCTGGATACATCCCCACCTGGGACAAGCTCCAGCACACGACCGGTCTCCCGGAAGGTGTTGTAATGTAGTGCATTTTAGTGTGTGTATAATTAAGGGGTGAGTATAGGGCAAGGAACTGAAAGGAAATATTGCCTGCGGTCCGAGGACAGTTTATTAGGGTACTGCTCCAGCATTCGCCTGGTATTGATGAGAGAAACTATGGAATACTAAGCAGCCAGCCACTACAATTCTCCTCCTGACAGCGACTGAATTCGACCTAGCTATCTTCCTAGTGTAGAAAATACTGACCCTGTCGGGACTCGAATCTAGGACCTCCCGGACAGAGGCACTTCAGTGACATCAGCTGATGTCCTGAGCCGCCTCTACCGGTTTTGGTTTGTTCAACCGTCGCAGTTTCGCAATTCTTGTCGACCTTTGTTATGGTCTCTGGTGGGGGCTGCAATTAACGTTGGCAGATATCCCGTGGCGAAGGATAACTCGTGTTGCAATTTGGTCCTATCAGGTGGGGGGGTTAAGTTGTGCAGCACGGCGAGGCGGAGCGTGGCTAGGCGGGGAAGAGGGGCTGGGCGGGACAGGACGTGGAGGGACATTGCGGGGCAGAGTGGAGCAAGGCGAGACTCGGTGACAATGCGGGGCGAAGAGGGGAGGGCTGCGCAGTGAAAAGTGGGAAGGGGGTGAGGAAAGGGCGGAGCGCATTACCTACGGCACCCGTCGGACTTTAAATAGGGATCCCTAGGCCCCCGTGCGTAGTTCTACCATTGTCATCATGAATCGTGTTCTGTTTGCTCTGCTTGCTGGAGTTGGTATGCTGTTGGTGAGTAGAGCAATGGCAATTACTATTATTCATCAGTTATGCTCTTTTAAAATTGATTAAGGAACACTTGTAGTAGTGAATTTGAAAATGTGTAAATTATTTGCTGTTCAGTTAGAAGAAAATGTCATTTTATCGTATCATCGCGGTTTAATAGTTGCATCGACATCATATTGACATCACATTTTGAAAATAAATAAGTATCAAAATTCATTAATTATATAATGATCACGTAATCAGTAAGGTTGTTCAACGAAATGCCTTTGCTTTACATTTCCCTTTATATTTTTGATATGTATTACTGACATATTGTAACATTGAGGAAATAATGTTATATACTCACAATTCCAATTCTTTATCAATTAAGCGTGATGTCCCGCAGGGTTCAATCATCAGGTACGATCGTCTTTCTTTTGTATGCAACTGATATACTGTCATCTATTAGAAACGGAAGAATAGCTTTTTGCTAATGACACGAATTTTTCTTTAAAAAAACAACAACAAACAAGAAAACAAAATATAACAAGTTTCTTTTCATGTTACAAATGGGTTTCGTAATAATTCATAAATAGTAAAGAAAGGAGCTGCAGATTCTAGAATTCTATAGAAAAGATAGTATTTTATTTATCGTTAATAATGATATAAAACAACAATAAATAAAATATACATTTTTTACACACAGGATTTCATTCAAAAAATGTGTTTGCACTCTTTTTTGTAATATTTTCAAATAGGAATGTAAAGCGGTGAATTGTTTTAGTCATTCGCTCTTCCAAGAGCATTATAAACGACATCTATTCTACATTATAATATCTTCTTCTCTCTATTAGTTCCACAGAACGAAATTCGTGTAGGAATCCACAACTACAGTTTTCACTCTATTTTTAAATGAGCACTATATACTTACCTTTTGCAAATATCAGAGTGTTTATTCGGCATTGTAGGCGTGATAATAATGCAATTTAAGGTTCATTTGAATTAAATTTCTTTAGACTAACTCTCTATACATGTTTTTCAGATTAAAAATATCAGGTTCTGTCACAAATATCTCAATTTTGCTTCTAATTCCATTCTGAGTAATTTATAAGGAAACCGGATGATCAAAAGTATATATTTGAAACATTTAAATTATTAAAAAAATAATTTTGAACAAATTTCAGATGGTGGATGAACTCAATAACTTCATTATTACATCATATTCATGAATAAGACATTATTGTTGTCTGTCTATAGTTTATTTTCTTAAGACTTTCTGATCGCAAGCAATCATTAGATATTAAAATTCACTACAAAATATAAACCAAGTAAAAGTAGCAGGAAATAAATAAATCGTGTATACAATAATTGAAAGATAAAGTGAAATTAAATTATAAAGTAATTATTGAATTATTGAAAGCGCCTAAGCGAATTCAATGATACTCTATTATCATTAGTGCGATTATACAGCAAACTATACAGCACGATGATCGTACATAAATTACGAGGAATTGGTATTGCTTTAGAACGCTGATTTTTGACGGATTTATGTGAATTGTCTATCTACTTTATTCCTTTTCTGTCAAATTATAAAAGAGATCAGCCCTCTGAACCATATTTCTAAATATTCATCTGTAGAATAACCTAAGTATAAATTAAAATTTTTCAACCTTTTCAAGAGTCGAGACTGATTATGTACACATTTGTTTTCCAGATTTTCACGACCTCGGCCAGATGTCAAGGTAAGGCTTTCACACGTTATGAATGATAAACATAGTAACTAACTCAAATTGCAAACTTTATAAATATTTGTGTCAATTATCGAAGTGATCATGTGAATGAACGTAATGTATTAATTATTTCTTAATGGTGAAGAAAAACTGAAATCCAGATAATCTTTCTTGATTTCAAATTTTACTCACTGCAACTTGATTCTAAGTTTCCCGCTCCTAAACATAAATCAAAGTATACTTCAATGCCTCGTTTTAAATTGTCTATTAAAAGCGTATGGTCGATTTAATTACACTACAAAACATCTGGAATTCTGAAACTATTGCAAATCTGTGTACAAATACGTTTGCTTCTTTGTTGAAATCTATATGCCACCTTCACTCAATCGTCTTAAGAAAAGCTGCAACCAGAAGAGCAAGATACGGGATTTTGTAGATTGCTATCGTTGATGGCCTATAGATAGTACCACTAACACGAAATAATTGAACTATCATTTATTGCGCTACAACGCTACACGAGATACATGTAAATACGGCGGGCCGTCATGTTGGCCAACTTGTGCATGCAGATTTCGGGGCATGAAATTGAATTCGTCTTAAATGAAGACCTTCCCATACAATTCGCATCCCAGTTCTCGCAGATTAATCGGTAGGTGACGCGTTGGGCCATGGAAAAATATCACGAGCTGCAAGAAAAGCTCTGGACGAAGGCAGTAAAGCTCTGGACGAAGAGTGTTGTGTTGGAATACGGCAGGGGCGTGAGCATTTACGAACGGCAGAGTCAAGGGTTGCAGGCCCTTCTGAACATGCGCTGTTGACATGGTGCCCGTGGAGAACGCTAACGATGAATCGGATATTGACTTTGAGGACCAAATGAGGACTTACAGTTATCTCCTTGATGCTGCATATACTCGTAGTTCACTTCGAGAATTTTATCTAACATCCATGTATTTGCAGAAGAGTTGAGGACTTGTAGAAAACCTTTACCTTCTTGTGACTCAATAGTTTACTTATAGGGTCAAGAATCAATACAAGATGGGGAAGAAGCGAATGGTCCCGTGCGGTCCATGTCGCATTAATAACACACTTTCCCGACTTCTGTTTGAATTAATTGCAGATAACTACTTAATCAATTCGATAGAGCTGCCGTCCTCTGTCACTGAAGCATTGCAATAAATAATATGTCAAGTTCAAAATATTGAAAATTGAAATTACAGGTAAAAGTGATGAAGCATTTAACCAACTCTAATGCAGTATAAAACTAACCATGAGCAAGTGTACTTGAAATTTGTTAAGAATCTCACAAAAGAATGATGGTCACGTAGCCCTATTTTTTAATATTGAAAACATAAATTCTATATTATCTCAGAAGTAAGTTTTGCATACAATCCATTAACCACACCAGTCCTTTAATTTCTATCTAATCGTCGAACTAAAGGAAAATGATAGGAACGAACTACGAGGTACAGAGTGATAAAACATCGAGCAATACCATTGAAAATGACAGCCCGGTCCAAGTGAGGTTATCGCCAGTGTTAAGAAAGGGTTAGGAAATGTTAAAAGTGTTGAGCGAGATAGGGAGAGTAAGAAACGAAAAGTGATAGGTAGTATACAGTGTTAAGAAAGTTTAGAAAAGAAAGAGAATAACTGAAAGTGACTAGTGAATAATATACACCAAACTACAATAATTGTATGAATGAGTAATAAGCCAACCAGCCACCCTGCTTGCAGGAGACCTTTGCCTTAATGGGATTAAACTAGGATAATGATGATGATGATGGTGGTGACAATAATAATAATAATAATAATAATAATAATAATAATAATAATAATAGCCAGTCCGGATAGCCGAGATCGCTAAGGCAGTAGTGCTGTGGCGATCTCGGACGGAAGGTTCGCGGGTTAGAGTCCCGTCTCTGGGCGTATTTGTGTATGTTTGTGAGTGCCGTCCATTCATCCTTCATTCCATCTTCCATCCCTCCAGGAATAACATCCCTGGGGTATAAAAATCGGATTCAGCATAATGCTGATCCCCTGATTAGTTACATACAAGACTTACAAGTGATAAAATGATACTGAGCAAGTGCATGTCCTGCGTGGTCCAAGATGGCTCATTCGCGACCTAATAATAATAATAATAATAATAATAATAATAACAACCGATCGACCCAGCTTATTAGCAGAAGTCGTAAATCCGTTATCACTAGCTTTCAATTCTAGAAGCGCCAGGTTTACAAAGTGTTGGTTGCGATAGCCCATGAGAATATTACTGTTGCTTCTGCAACGTCACTGTCCGGGTTCAAGAATTGATCCCGAGGATCCTCTATTCAGCAAGGTCGAATTCAGCCACTGTTTGAAGGAGAATTAGTATGGCCAGCTTCTCTGATAGGGAGGGTTTTCGGTGGTGTATCCCAGGGGGTAGGGGCTCTTGTACATCGTATCCGAATTCAGCCAATGAGCTTCAGCCAACAGTTTGCGTCATAATATTAGTGGAAATTTCAAATGCAACTAGATACAAAAAATATCACCTAATTACAGAACATTGAAACAGATTTATGAAGTATTATTTTTAAATATTGCATCTTGTACACCTTCGTGTTAATTTTGGTTGGTTACTGTTGAAAACTGTGTAACACTTTTAAAATGTTTCACAACACTTTTCGCACTCCGTCAAACATAGCGGTCAGCGTCTGGTCTGGTTTTTCAAATGAAGTGCCTTTGATGTGGTCACGTGGTTTTGACGCCAACTGGTGATGCGCAGAACCAGCTAACATCGGTGCCTTGGAGGAACCCAACCATATATTTCCACCTTGGTGTTTCCTATCAATACTAGGCCAATGCCAGAGCATTAATTTAAAAAAAAGGACCAAGGACCTCACGCTAGTTTTCATTCATATCTGTTCCTTCCTCTCCTCTTACTCCAACACTCAAGCCCCACACTTCCCGAGATATTCGAGAGATGAGTGTTTTGCCCGAGCTGGGGCGGTGCCTTATTGAAGAAGATATTTGGAGTGTGATATCCCCGCAAGCTGAAATGTAGGATCGCGTCGGATCTCACATACTTGCGGAAGATGATAGCGCCACCTCCCAAAATGTAGCTCTTAGGACAATAATGGCCGTAGCAGTTGGCTCTCCCGGACAAAGAAAATAATCATAAATTCCGTGGTGGCAGCAGAAATATTGATGTAGTTCATAATAATTATTAATTAAGGATTGAGGACTTTGAAACACAAGAAAAATTACAATATAAATTTAATGTAAAAATTGAACTGTAATTCATTCATTATTTATATTAAATTTCTATTGTAATATACTTTGTGTCTGATACCTCCTCCAGACTAGTTTAATAATCAAAATAATTAAAATCATTACAATAGGAGGTCTCAGTTGCCGACCTGGATGGCCAAGGTGGTTAGAGCGTGCCAACTCAGCTCCTCGGTCTGAAGGGTCGCGGGTTCGAGTTTCGCCATGGGCATGGTTATATGTCTTTCTTGTCTTTCGTGTATGTGTGTTGTGGCGGAAGGCCTTGTGAGTGCTGACCACAGACTGAAGAACCAATAAGACTGTGTTATTGTCTGGTGAAAAGGTTGAACATGTGTCCCCATTAGGAACATATTGGGTACCCGACGCGAAAAGATGGAATAAGACCCCCCGATGAAAGAAACCGAATGATCAGTTGCAGACTCTCAAGTATGTAATAAAAAAATATTAAATAATTTTAAAAAAATTATCTTTTTATCTTTAATATTTATTGAATCTCTCAATGAATTTTGTACTTTCCTTTAAGGTACTCTGGAAAACATTTACGTGATGTTTAAAAAAAATGAATTGTCCTGTTTTTACATTTTAATTTTTGAAATGTCACACCGTTTAATTTAATAACTGACTTATAAGACTAAAGAGTTGTAAGTACTATACGGATAATTCTATTTTACAATTAACTGTGTAAAAAAATTACATAGGTGCATGCCAAGCACGTATAAATTCCGTAGTGATAGTAGAAATTATGTGATAATCCATAATGATACATAGGGATAATCAATCAATGGTTGATTATCCCTATAAATCATTCAAGCACGTATACCTGCCATAGATACGAGGGCAGATTTACTACATAACTCTCGGGACACATCACAAAATACAACTAGAAATCAATAAGAATAGACATTTTCTTTTGTAGAAATGTGTTATTGGCAGAACAAACATCTTCAAATACTCTACCAACACAAGTTAAAATATAATATACATATATATTAAACCATTCTTAATCGTGAATTTGAAGAATGAGTTGCATATAAAACTTGAATTCTATGATCCCCATGCCCTCATTCATAATTTATAAAGTGGATCTTCAGTGATTTAAATGTAGTTTGGATGCGAAATATTGTCTATTGCAAACAACAGTTTAAAATCTGAATCCGCGTTTATGCTACCGAAGTCGAGGACCATGCTGACTTTGTAAGGGGCATTGAAAGCGGGGTGGCAGAAATAAAGGTATAACCCGGCAAAGTTGTGTACGTCACAGAGGGCGAGCGGAGGAGATGACTATCTTGCGTTAATGCAAGAGGAGGCCATTTTGAACACTTGTAGAGCCCTTGTTAGACGAGGTAAAAATGCGAAATTTTGGCTATCCAGCGAATATGTTAAACTACCTTAAATATAAGAAAATAATAGTTTTTCTATCCTTTTATATTCGTTAGATAAGTAGGCATTAATAGCAACAGAACAATATTGAATGTAATATTTGGGCTATATTTTTTTTAAATTATGATCCATGACAATTTTAAATTTTGAATAGCGTTCACACTATTTTCTTTTGAACTTATGAAGTTCTTTTGAACTTACTAAGTGTACTCTACCACTGGATCTTAAATAAGCAACGAGGACTGAATCACCCTGTATCCCCGTATAACACCAATAATCTTAATAACTATATGTTTACTCCATAATTCTGTTGGTACGTTAATAAAAAGGCAGGTTGATTCTCCGATTGAAGATACAGAAGAAGGATATTACTGGCTTTCTAACATCACTTAAGACTCAGAAATTGATTGCTGTGGGTTCTTATTCTCAGACGTTTGTTGATACTTGAAAGTCAGTCAAGTTTAAAGATCAACATAAAAACCTTCGTTCATCGCTACGCTTAATGGAGTACGAAATTCGAGGTCAGGGCGAGCTGGTTTGCGTAACGTAACTGATAAACTTGGAAATATTGCCGTCCCAAGAGCTCCTATGTGTACGAGTGTGTGTGAGTGCGGTATTAACATTCTCTTATCAGAGAAACCAGTTCCTTCGGACACAACTGAAATCGCGTTACGTTATCCTGAAGATTTCATACTAAAGCTGTGTTCTGTGTTTTTTACTTTACTCATGCTGTTACCTCTATCTGGCAATTGAGAGAAAACTTCAACTTATTTAGGCTGCGCGTTGATCTTAATATTGCTATAAAATATTTTAATAGTTTTACAAATTGGATGTTTATAACTATTTGAAGTATCCAATAAAAGACGAGGATTCTTAAAATGGTTTTTATTCCAGAAAATACAGAAATCAGCCAAGTGGTCGAATATCCGCGGGAGAGTTCCAAGTCCGTAGCACAAGTCTCGTAAACACTCCCCACCAATACACTAATCAGGATACACTCGCTTACTCTGCCGCTCGCTGTCTGCCCTGGCGTCGAGTCGGAGCCCTCTTATTGCCCGGCAAGGCTATTGGCCCGCCGACTAGCTGCGGAGTAGGGGCGGTGCCGAGTCTCTACCCGCCTGCTCGGGCGTGACGGCCGCGCGCAGACGGGCCCGGCCGGCTCGCACCGGTTGCCTCCCTCTCTCGCCAGGGGCGGTAACGCTTCGCTGACGTCACTCGTCGGCGGCTGCTTTGACTGTGTGCGGCCGGTCACGACACTATTAAAATAAAATAAAACTTAATTTTTGGAATTCGGATTTTTATAACAAGAAATGTAATTTTGATTTTACTGTGGATATATTTTTGTGTGAATGACAGCCGTATCGTAACTGACCTGATGTACTATAATGCTACAAGCGACGTGCAACATTAAATTATTGTTGTTACTATTATTGATATTGAGTTTAATTCCTTTCATCTAATGCATAACTGCATTGCGCTACAGCAATGATCTTTCTGAATAAAGATATTTCTGGATGGAATACCTTTATTTAGTATTATATGCCCGTCGCGGAGTGAGCTAAAGGCATTATTGAACACACTGCGGTGTGCAGATCCCGATGGAAAGAATGAAATCAAATGAGATCAGATAGAAATTTTAAATAAATAAACATTCAACGGGATTATATTTTTTTAAATCCTCGTCTGTAAAAAATCCACGAACAATTCTACAAATCTCTCATCATTATAGAAAAATTGGCGTATTTATGTATTCAGAAAATAAATGCTATTAACTTGATTCGAGCACCAAACGAATAATATTTTATAGTTTATTAGTTCATTCCTGTAAGTTTACGCACCGGAAATAAAACACGTAACGGCATTGTTTATTGTGTACCCTTGTGGGTTTTTCTGATTCTTCATGCCCGCTCTAATATAACACAACACAATAAATACATTTTTATGAATTCAACTTTATTTAAGTTAAGATGTAAGAAAATGCAATAAATAAATGGCACAATGCTCAAATAAGTAAAATAACTCATTATAAACCTTATTTTGCTTGATATGAAAATTGCAATTTTGAAATGTTTCCGTGATTTTAAAATTGTAATCAGTTACTCATATTTCACAGTTACGTATCACCTTTTTAGTGATATATATGCCTCTAGGGTAGCAGTACTACTAGTAGTACTTATAAGATGTGTATGGAACATCGGTCAACATCGTTGAAATGTTATTTTTTGATGTTAAGAAATATTCTACGTAAATAACTTTTTCCAATACACGCAAATGACCTAAAACTACCGCCAGCGCAATTGACACGGTTATTTTCCATATAGGTAATACACCATACAGCTAATTCACTCAAACGGAGCAGAATCATTTTCATGTATTTGTCGGTATTTTACTGGAAACCACTGTTCGTAGCTTTGTTAGCTTTTGAGAAATTTTGCGGGAACTTCACAATACTATTTTATTTGTACCAACAAATTAATCCAACAATCATTACACAAACACGCTCTGCTTTATTTATCTGACATCGTATTAACAAATTATTATAATGCGTCATTTCACAAATATAATGTTTTGGATTCTTGTTTGATTCAGCAACAAATTAGTAATCCACAAAATGTGTATGCAGCACGGCGTTAATAGATATTTTTGCCCTAGGGCAAAACATTTATTTAACGCCCTAGATTCATAAATATTTTCAGCGTGATAAATTACCCTATAAGGAAATTTTATTTAAAAAAGGCTCTTATGAAATATATGAAAAAGTTGATAATAGACGTTTGATCATAATGATGAATTAATGACAATTATTGAATAGAAATTGTTGTGTCTGTATATGAAATAGAAAATAAACTTTAGAGAAATTACATTATTCTTTCTCTCAAAAGTTGAAATAAAAATGTAATACCTAAAATCATAAAAATAATATGGCTCTTATTCACTTTAAGTTTATCATGTAAAACTGGGAAATAAAAAAGTCACGATGGCGCAAACGGGCAGAGAGCCGAGCCTTCAATACGGTTGTTGGCTAGGTTGGGTCACTTTCATTTCACACCTACCCACCAAGATTTTCTCCTCCATGGCTGATGAATATGCTACCAGTAACCTTCCGTATAGACAAATATGCTATTAATTACCTGAATTAATAACATTTTCCTTCATTTGGTTATAGTTGACCGTGTTCGCTGAAGAAGTTAACATTGGCAACATTAATCTAAAACACGATTCTGTGCAGGTCAGAAAAATTCAAATGACGTTGAAATAACATTTGTATAGTCCATTAACCTTCTGGGAGAATCCACTTGTAGGAAAGAGACTTAAAATCATTCCTCCCAGACGTGTTTATTTTCACGGAAGGCGAAAAACTGGACTCTAGTGCATTGGCCTCACCAGCAGACGTGTTTGGCGGTCTGCATAATCAGACGTGTCAGGGGCATTGTGACAGCCGGTGACAGTCGATTGGAATTGCGCCTTTTTCAAATGAGAATAGATGGTTTACAAGTTCCTTTTCTCTTAAGATGCCTAACATAAGCGACCTCTCCCGGGTTAAAGACATGAAACAGAATTTGTTGCTATAAAATTGATAAAGAGAGAGCCGTAAGATATAAAATTCAGTAATCGATGTAATTTGTTTTGTACATAGCTGCAAGACATCACTCTATCGAGTAACCTCAAGAATGAAGACATTTTTATGTTTGGTTATCGGTATATTGAGAACAGAAAAATAATTTAGGGAGATAGATCGTACTGACAATTTCACTACAGAAAAGTAGGAAATAAATATTCACAATTTTAGTTCTCGTAATTATGAATATTTTATTAATAAAATATAGTAGTAACAGTAATCATCTCTCTCTGAACCACACACGTTTCCTGTATAAAGAGTGATTCGCACGACAAACACTGTAGTTATTTATGTATCAAGGCCAAAAATTAATGATTTTGGATGAAGCGTTTCTGCTCCGCCTCGGTTGTTAAACACCTCATCCAAAATCATTCAATTTCGGCCGAGGTACATAGTACAATTTTTCGTATACTCACCCCCAATTTTAGGTTTAAATTTTTAGAGAGATCTCATTTACACCATGCGGTTTCGTCGTATAGATGCAGATGTTCTTCTACATTATCGTCTCTGAAGTTGTCAGTACTGTCACAATTGTCTGTTGCTTGTAGCATTTGTGGCTGGTTTTGGCGATTTGTTTCAAGTATGGAGTGCGATATTCCAGAGATTATAACTGAGGAAGCTCAAGTTGCTACTGATAGTTTCCTTCCTCAAAAGTCGAAAAAATTGTGCAAAAGAGAGTATGACCTTTTTAAAATAAAGAAGAGAAACATGTAACCGTGGTAAATGAAACAACTATGCTGGCTTATCTCTATGAAAAGGTATTACACTTCCATAAGTAATGCTAATTTAATTGGATAAGATAACTAATTTTAGTTATACAATAGTCCCAAGCAGTGAAACCGTCAACAATTTTGAGGAAATGTTAAAAATAAGTACGTGAAACATTACATATTCAAAATATAATACATTTATTCTTTGCTAATGAGTCAACAGTCATTTGTACAGTCTTATTTACTTGACGTTGCCATGGTAATCGGCCTCTAAAATTCATTCTTGGCCTAGGCCGACAAAGATCACCGTTGTGGCGTAATGCTCTACCAAATACAGGTTTTCAAGTAAGGATAAGAAAAAATAAATTTTCTGAAGTTTCCCTTCACGTAGTAGTGTCTCTTCACGGCACTACTTAAATACTCTTCTTAAAAGTCAATATTGCAAAGATCATGCTTGTTTTAAGTTTAACAATTGAGTGATTAACATATAGTTACTCAATGTGATAACGAGAAATCAGACGACACACCACTATACTATTAATATGAATGCTCATTAATTCAGATTAAAAATTTTGTAGCAATTCTTGCGGTCGCCCACCATCCAAAACTGTTTAGATAGAAATCTTTCGTTTTGACAAGCTTTTTAGCGGTAACGTTTTGTCATCAATTTTTGTCATAAAACATATTTGTTTTGTAAAGATATTGTGACATACCAATATGTAAGTCATTTTTATTGAATGTTATTTGTCGTAAATGGGTGGAAATGCTAGGGTAATTAAATAGGAATATGGCGCATTAGCAACGGCGCCCAAGTTGTCAAGAAAAATAAATATTCATCTGGCTTTGAAAGTGACGGCGTGGCTAGTGAGATTTGAAAACGATTTGGGGATTGGTTGGAGAGAGCAACAATAGTATACTACTGCGGAAGTATGTCTGATTTTTTTAGACAAAAACAGTATAAGAGGGAAGCCAAGGTTTAGAGGGCTGGGTAGTGGTAAGAAGATTCACATTGTGTCATATGTGGTGACGCTGTGAGGGTCGCTCGGGGATAGATAATTTGAGTAATTGGAACTTGTAATTTTTCATGAGATTGAGGAACGTTGGACTCCGAATAATTTAATGTGTTAAAAGTGTAGCTCACGAACATTTTGGACTTTAATTATTTTTACAACACGCGGAAATTAGAACTTGTGAGAAGTCGTATATGATAGGACTCGGAAATATTCTGGACGAGTAATTAATTTGTGGAACTTTAAAACATTTCCGCTGTGTAATCGTAAAGAACTGGGTATTATTTTGCATGTTTAATCGAACTAGAACTACGAATGTTTGAAGTAGTGCGAATCCGTGGCTCGGCAACGTTAAAACAGCACATACTTTCTTGCCTTTAGTAATCGTTATGTGTTACTATTTATACCACAATTTTGTTCCGAATTACTTCATCTGTCATAATTTTTGTAAAAGTCATTACAAATAGTAGAGCATTAAATGCAAAAACTAAATGTTTTCAAGCAAATATCAACAAAAATTTGACAATTTTAAATCATGTCCCAACAATTAGACGTAATTCACAGAAATTAGCTCCCGAGTCATTGTTGCCAAGCAATTGTTGCATTTCAATCTAATATTCCCTACAGGCTATCAATTTTTATTTCATACATTTCAAATAGGTTTGAAATAATTTCTAAAAGATTGATTTGTATTATAAAAGATTGTATAACAAAAGCTCGAGTGTAAGAAACGAACAAAGAAATATGAAATAATATACAAATTCTAACTTACGAAGCCTCCAACTGCCTGGAATTTCAGCCACGAAGCGCAATTTTTGGAGCGGGCGACTATGTTGCCAAATTTCACAAGCAATTTTCATGTTTTCAAAAATCAACATGACCTTATTTCAAGATCTGTTTTTGATGAATACATTTTAGAAAGAAAGAAAGAAATTGTATCTTTACAATTGTAAATCTAGGAAGGCGTCGAACCTTTTTATTTTTTTAAATTTTCGAAATAACAGGCACTTCAACGAAGATGAGATCTGCATCATTCTCTTAAGCATCCGTTACGCTATACAAGATATAAAATTTAATAAAAAAGAATTTGTTCCGATTTTAAGAAAAAATGGCTTATAAAACAAAAACTGAGTATGTTTGAGATAGAACTTTGCAAAAATGTTCAATGTTTTGAAACCTTGAACATGAATTTATTTTTAGATCTGTTTTACATGAACACATTTCATTAAAAAAAAAAAATATCTTCATAATTGTAATTGTAGGAAGATGCCGAAAAAAATTGAATTTTTGCATCTTTCGAAAAGTATGTTTCCAACGAAAATGAGACCTTCACCATTCTCTTAAACGTCCTTTACGCTATACAAAAAGAATACTGTATGACAATTGATGTAGCTATTTTATGAAAATTTTGGAAATATCCCACGGTCTTCGTGTAAATTCTTCCCAAAATTAAAATATTGATTTCAAATTCAAGGGGCCGCAATATTAACTAGATAAATTGAGAAATGTCAATTTTAGAGAAAAATGGCTGAATGATTTAGCCGCTAGTGTTGTTCACAGACGGCCGGTCGGACAGGAAGTTACCCATCAATCGATTTTTCGGTAACAAGGATTCACAAAACATGGATTTAGGCTACACTATATGTTAGAGGCTTTTTCCTCTAAATTTAGCATGTGGATATATCCACTTTTTTTTTTGCCCGGGATCAGTAATATGAGTTTTTGTGTCGAAAATTCACCGTTTCTCGAACGTCATTACATACCTTTCTCTCTACCACGCAAGCAGTAGCGAGAAAGTAAAAAATAATAATAATGAAATCTATTGGACCTACAAGAACACATACTACCTCATCTTGTTTCTCACTTTTACAATTTTTTGAAAATCAGAGTGTTTAAAGAAAATTAGATTAGCACCATTTTTAAGTGTCCTTCGCTGTAACCGTGGAAAAAAATTAAAGAAAAAATTGGCGTCGTTTTTAAGAAAAGATTTTTGATACACTGAATTAAATGAAAGTAGAAAATCGGCAAAAACTACTCGTTTTTCAAAACATTGTACATAACCTTTATCAATGATCTGAGTTTTAGAAGAGATTTTTAATGTTAGAAAAGAATCTTCAATATTTTACTATTGTAATGTTAATATTTCACACTTTTCGAAAATACAAGGTTAAGGAGAAATGGGATCAACGCCACTTGTTTAACTGTTCTTTGACACAAACAATGACCTTTCTTTAAATTGCAGCTGTTTAAATAAATGTTTAAAAATTACATATAACCTAAATTACGAGAAACTTCTCATATTTTTGAAAAATTATACGTGACCTTATTTCAAGATCTCTCCGTGAACATATGGTTTCATTCAACTGAAAATCTCTTTATGCAATATTGCATTTGTAGTACGACGCCGAAAAATCTTTATTTTTGAAACTTTTGCAGTTTTCGAAAAATCAGGATTTCAACCGAAATGAGATCTACGCCAATCTTTAAAGCGTTATTGACTCTATCCGAGGACAAAGTTTAATCAAAAACTTGGAACTCATTTTTGAGATAATGTTGTGTCTTCGTACAAAGTACTTCCAAAAATCAAAATATCTGTTTAAAAGTTGAGTTTGTTCAAATTGATCGGGGTATTCTTACTTACTAAAAGCATGAGAGTAATTTAAAAAAATACATGTGTTTTATGGTTAACTTGTATTTAACTTGTGTTTTAATTTTTGTTTGTTAAAACAGGAGATGGCCTGTCTACGCCATCGCCTGAAATCAACACTGATACCGGTCCTATTCTTTTCCCTCCAACACCAAAAACACCATCGACTCCGGATCCTGCGTTTTTAAATTGGGGACATAAACCAAAGTAAGGGTGTGTGACGATAATAATAGTCATATACTCTCTTTTATCTTCGAAATATTCTGAAGGAAAAATGGGTGTATTTCACCATTTTTCGTTCATTGTGCTAAATAATAATTTTTTGAAAGTAAAAAGTGGAACAAGAACTTAAATATGTTGTTATTGGCTTAAGTAATGAATTTAAAATAATGTTGCAGCATTATCTCTACTGGAATAGTCTTGGACACATGAATATTCAATACGCAACAATTTCGTTAATTTACGTAACTATAATCAGATATAAGCTTTGAGGTTTTGCGTAGGGAAAACGGAAATTCATATATTAAATTTGTAGATTACATTGTGTACTGTTTATTTGTTTAACCAAGTTTAAAGCATTTGGAGATAACCTCGATTGTCAATTTCATGATATGATTAATAAGACACAAATTAATTTTATTTTCCTTTCAGAGGATACATTGGAAGATTCAACGCGATTCTTCAAATTCTTCGCGATCAGTGAAATCTTGAACCGAAATACTTCTACTTGACATCAGAACAATGCAGCTGATACATTTACACATACATTTAAAAATATGCTCAGCATCCTTCTATTTTGGAAAAAGTAAAAGTTTGTCTTGTAATTTATTGTATTTTTTATACTGTATATTTAATGTGTTCAAAAATATACTTTAATGTTTGCTTTTCCCACTTTTATTTGATATTACCAAATAATAATTACTAATTTAATTCCCTTTGGAAATCCCGACTACGTAGGGGGAAATGTTTCTCTCTCGAGACGAACATGTTCGACTCAAATTTTCTGCAGTTTATTAAAAGAACGGGTCAGCTAGTAGCTCGTCATAGTTGCAAAGAATTTTTAATGAAATCTTTAAATAAATAAAATAATACAAAATGTTACAATTTCTAATTTTTTAAACAACTTAAGTTTACATACTGAATATTGTAGTCGTATTGATGAATTATACTGTCAATTGATATTTTATATTCGCTGAACTAATTATCATAGTTTTCAAGGTTTAGTTGTGAAGAATACGGACGGACGAGCGAGCGATTGGACGGATGGACGGACAGAAACAGATATTAATTTCTCAATTATGTTGTGTTAGAATGGGTTTAACATGATCTACCTAAACATGTAATTAGAATCTAATTTATTGAAAATTTACACATAATAAAACAAAAGACTTGTTACATAATATAATGTTTTCCACATTTGGAATCAGTACATGTCTTTCTCAATTTTATCGACCAAGAGAAACTGCTTGAGATGTAGCATTCCCTGCTTAACATGTAGCATGCATATGTCTGGTGAGTATTGATCGTCTCTTACATTACTAATTTCCAGCTTCCATCTGCTTCATTGGCTTAATCATTGGAGAGTCTGAGCGGCAATTATTTTTGGGGTTATCATTTCAATTAATCATAAGATATTTTGACAAATTAAGTTGGGAAGCGCACTTTCGAGAACTTAAATGCTCTGTCTTTGTTTCGCCTCTTACCGCATTCTTTGCCAACGTTGGCATTTACACAACAGACGGAATGCCGTCTCTTCCTCCCCTCACTCACGAACTGGGGAATATACTACTTGATCTAAGTGGATCATGTCCATTAATAATCTAGTTTAGTAGACAGACAAACAGCGGTTTACTGCAAACCAGTGGAAGGTCTCAAGGTTCCACCAAACCTGGAATCTGACTACATGTGTTAACGCGGCAGAGCTCGAGCGGGATTTCCAAACAGGAATGCTTGCGCGGGGTCTGTGAGATCCAGAGACTTCTTATTTCAGTGCAACACCATGGGGATTGTATACATTTTAAATGAATACACAGTATTTATATGGATTTGGAATGCCTTTATAATGCTTATAACTTAAAATGCATGTAAACATGAAGACAATATGTATAAATTGAAGACAATTTCACTGTACTGTTTGTGTGTAAAATTACTTGTGAAATATTATATTTTTGAAAATCAGGGCAAATATTAACACTACAGCTTTTTAAATAAAAATAATCGAAAAGTATTGCTAAACGTATAAAGAAATTTAAATAATATTTACTGTAAAGACCAATCTCTTTGTTCAGGCACCTCTAACAAAGAACATAAACGTGCTATACTTAATACGTAACATGCAAAAATATATATTACAATATAATACAATACATATAATACAATATAAAATATAATACAAATATGCAAAAATACTTGCAATTGAAGCAAAAATATTTTTTCTGATTTTTCTGTCAAATTCTTGTCATCGCACAGCCCTCTCAAGAATATAAAGCCAGGCAACGGGCAGCCATCTTGCCAATGACGTCACGGTGAGTAGGCTCTCTAGCCCCGTCGCGGGCCTACGCTCTCTGCTGCAGTCAATAGCAAGGGCATTTCACGATTTATTTCTCCCTGGCCCTTCATTTCCATACAACAAATTTTAGTAACGAAAATCTGAGGATTTATATTTTTAGAAACAAGTTCCTTTTATTTCTGGAAAATGTTTCGTTCAAAGAAAGCAATAAAACTTCCTACAACTACCAACAAAACTGGAAACAGAAGTTAATAAAAATACATTTTGATTAATTTAAAAAATAGTAATTTATTTTGAAAAACATCATAGGGCAATTTACATATTATACAATACATATTTTGTGTATTAAAAAAGAAAACAAAAATATTTGAGTAGTTTTCTCTCAATACATGTGCTTACTTATTCCATTTAGGTATATCGAACATGAATACATTACAAACATTTTTACAGAATAGGCGATTTAAAATATTTTAAGTAAGAAAAGTAGATGCAGAGCTATGGTGAAAGCTAGATTTTAAGGTGGGATATCAAGTAATAATTATGTTTATATTACAACAGTTTTTACAACAACCAAAAAAAAGATTTTCCTTTTGTATTTGGAAAACGTACCTACATGACAAAGTACGCTATCAAAGTCACAGTTTCCCTTTTTACACACTTCACTGTTTTACTTTTTTTTAAGGGTGATGGGCAGCTGACCCAACACCCAACCCTCCTCCTTTACCCGGGCTTGGGACCGGCAACGGCGGCTAGTGAGGTACTCTATCTCCCCAGTGTCTACTGCAGGCGGAGTTAAAATAACGGACTGTGCAAGGCCTGAGATACTAGTTATGTCCAGCAGACAAGAAAAGAAAAATAGAGATGGAAAACCTGGAATGGACAATAACCGCTAATCTGGAGACGTATGCGGAGTACAATTCATCTCATGTTTTCAAGAGCGTAGATGAACTGAAAGCATTGCCCTAGAATTTAACACAGAATGACCAGTTTTAATTAGAAGCTCCTTGATATGTTTTATACGTAAAAGAAGAACCACAGCCACAAATAATATGCTGTGTTAAAGTGGATGAAAAATTGTGTTTTTTGTCCATGAGAGGAGTGTGTTAATTACTAAGGTAAATAATAAGTTATTACCAGCTAAAGTAGATGAAACTAATGATTTACAAAATCTTGTAAACGAATGCCACTCAAGTTTTTTTGATGAATTGGGCATTACTCGTAATGCCAATGATTTGACAGCACTGCATTTGAATGGTTTTGGGATGCACATACACATATTTTAAGTCAGGTGGGTCAGCAAATAAAGATATAGCTTTTCTGTTGACAGGATTGTTGTCTGATATCACTCCAAAACTTCAAAGCCTATATCCTCCAAACCAATTACTATTTCTAAAATGTAAGAGTGAAGTTTTTTGCCAGTCATTTTGTGCACAGGCATAATATGTGCAACATCTTTATATGAAGATTGCAAGCTGCAAACCATAAATACGCATGCACTTGTGGATTTCTATCCATTGTCACTGGCACCCACTATGCTCCCACCTTTGTAATCCGTAGCAGATTTTATATGGATTTCATCCATCAGTAAAATAACTGATTTATCATCAGCACCTAACAAGGAAAATTTGCCCCGTATATACCGAAGTAGCCTCGAGGAAGCTTGTTCAAACAGTCGGATGGTCAAAATATTAGAGTTGAGACTCTTCACTGTTGATTCACTGGGCAAAATAATAATACTAGATGATCTTATAAAATGATACGCGTGCGGTGAAATAGATTTTAACAAACTGGAGAAAATTAAACATTCCGCACAATATCTTGCACACCTTCGGTGGACATTCAGAAGACTCATTTGCTCTTTTAAAAATGACAATGCCTCACCTTTTTCTGGCAAAATTCGTTTCAATTGGTTCAATATGTCCTAGGTCAAAGCAGTCAAATCATTGGCACTACAAATAATGCCCATATCATCACCAAAACTTGAGTGACATTCACTTACTAGCTTTTGTAACTAATTAATATTATATACTTTAACTGGTAACAACTTATTGTTTACTTGAGTGATTAACACACTCCTGTAATGAGCAAAAACACTCAATTTTTCATCTACTTTAACAGAGCATATTACTAGTGGTTGTGGTTCTTCTTTTACGAGTATAAAACATATCGAGGTGCTTATAATTAATACTGTCCATTCTGAGTTAAATTCTAGGGTAATCCCTTCAGTTCTTCTAAACTCTTGAAAACACAAGATGAATTGTATTCTGCATATGTCTCAAGACGCATTGAAAATTTACAGACAGAGAAATAAATAATAATTTTAATGTGTAAATCCTGTCACCGTTTGGACTCGAGGTACTGCAGTGACATGAATTGATGCCCTGAGACACCACTCCCGGTCCGTTGCTAGCTATGTGGCACTAGTCTTTTGTTTCTTCATTTCCCTAACGATAGGATGCCGCTCTCTGCAAGTCAGAGCTCTAGGCCTTACAGATCAAGTCTTATTTGCCGTGGAATTTGTTGGAGGCGAACCACACAGTGGAGAAATCCAGCGACAATTTTGCAATTTCGTGGTAGCTCTTGTCCTCTGAATGAAGTCTTATGATTCTCTCTCCCTCTGATTGAGAGAGTTCCTACAATTTCCGTGCCATGTTCTCACCAACGTACAAATGAAAGATGTGACCACCGAAACCTTCTGGTAAACCTTCTGGTAAACCTTCTGGTGACAAGCGTTCGGCATGATAAGCGACGCAGAACGGGATAGAGTTCCCCTGGTTGGCTTGCGTTTTCAGATCAATTGAGGTGTGCACATACTCTATAGGCTGCAGTAATCTCCGTTTCTCTCGATTGTAAGAGTTACTGGAAGGTAAGAAAATATCAGTTGGCGAACAATGTGTTCAACAACGATTACTCGTCTAATATTCCTACGATCGAGCATTCCCGATGACCTTTCACACCCGGATGACTTAAAATCAGGCTGTACAAATACTGCTTTTAGCAAGTTTGGTTACTACTTGTTTTCATTTGTGTCCTACTTGTATTGCAATGTTTTATGATGGAAGCAAAAAAAGCTAGTCTTCTTTTCAACGTTTCCTCACCAGCCGAAAACATTTATGTCAGTTTTAGACAGAGTCTCCTTCAGACCTACCCCTTCAGAGTACATCCCCTGTACATATTATTTACCGCATTTTCAAACCTTTACTAAACGTCTGTAAGAGTTCTAATCGTTGGAGATAAAAAATATTATTATTTATTGTTAATCATTTATTTTCATTTTTATCGCATATTATCTGTTTATCTTTGAAAAAGCCAGTCTTACAATATTTTTTCCCCAGTCCCCAAAAATATCAGGTCTGAAGGTGTTATTCTAACAACTTTAGAGATAAAAATATATTTTAGTGTTTTGATCAAATTTATGGGAAGGCGTGGCCTCTTCTTGCCTGGAGGCCCTTGAAAATCCGCTTCTGATCGCAATAAGAGGCCAACAGGCCGATATATCACGTGAGTCATGTGCACAATTTTAGATAGCCTTAATGACTTCAATATTATTTTAATTCAAGTATACTAATAGCCTAATTGGTACTATGTCACGATCAGTAGTAGGCGATGCAATCTCATGAAATTATTTTGTTTTCTTTGTTGCATTTACAGTTTTCATGACCGTTTGAGCGTCGTATCACTATTAGCACTAGTGTTAAAATTGATTTTAGGGTGTGCGCTCTGTACATATCCTAAGAATAACCAATTTTTCTGTATTAAACTTAATAAAAAGTTTAAAAAGTAGAGTAAACGGAGTAGAAAAACTGATTTTCTAGAGAACTATTATTTGGTCAAAAACTGTCCATGTATGCATTGTATAAAAGAAACAAAAAGATTCATGAAATCTATATGTTACATTGTCAAGCAGTTAGTATTGTTACGGGATATTTTCCGTACTATGTCCATAGGAAGTGTCCTAATCGGAGCTCAATAACAAGCACTAGTTCAGTGGAGTAAAGCTGTAACTCGAAAGTGCCTTACTATAGCTAATACAACAATAATTCCAATTTTACAGAACGATGTTGTTTCCAAATATGAAAGTACAAACAAACACAAACTTTGGATTGTACCTAACTACAAAACGGAATGTAATGTGTATTAGATAAATTATAAAATGCTGAAAATGGAAAGAGAGACATAGTTTTATTTCATGGTCACTGATCTGAAATAGCAACAGCTATTACAATCACATTCACACTGATGATATGATACGAATACGATAAATATATGATACGATACATAAATAAGATCAGGAGAGATGTTGAGTTGATTTACTTTTTAGGTTAATTTTTGGATTTACTTTTAGAGTAATTCATATCATCAATACACTAACTACAGTTAAATCCGAGGAGTTGAACATGTATTTAAAGGGTACCGTGAAATAGAAACTTCATTCAATTGTCTATTGATGGTTAAATTTTAAATAAAAAGTCTCTGGATTATGAGTGCCTTGTATATTAAACTGAAGTTTCTGTATCTTACCATTTTGAATAACGAAAAAAAACTGAATGAAGTAACGTCGGAATTTTGAATAGATATTTCGAAAATTGAATAAATCTATTGTTTATTTAATATTTTAAAATTCAATTATTTATCTTCTTAGGAAATTAACTTATTTATATTTAAAGTTTTGACTCATGCATGCACTTTCTGCAAATTATGCAAATTACATATTTTCGTCCAGTAGAATTCCACACAAATTTGAAAAGAACTGTAGATTATCCGAGTTATAGTATTTTGGAATGAAATGACCTAATACATTATCTTTTACATTACAATATTTTTACATTAGTCCAGTCTGTTAAGTTTTTTTATTTTCCTACATTGAA
This sequence comes from Teleogryllus oceanicus, assembly GCA_964035755.1. Taxonomy (NCBI): domain Eukaryota; kingdom Metazoa; phylum Arthropoda; class Insecta; order Orthoptera; family Gryllidae; genus Teleogryllus; species Teleogryllus oceanicus. The sequence goes on along the minus strand of CAXIVR010000006.1, from coordinate 108,733,192 downwards.
AATAAAAGACCAGCAAATTTGTATCTTCTATATGGGCAAAACTGTATCTCAGAATTAGTTGGAATACGTCGCAAGTATTTAAAACTTAAATATTATAAACGGAACAATGATTGACAGAGTCCATTTAATGACGTTTTGTAATACGTTTCGATATTACTTAATCCATGACATTATAATTTTGATAAAACTAATGCATTCACTGGGGAACACCTATCTACAAAAAATTGGTTAATTTAGAGCTCAGATAATACAATACCACATTCCGATTACCCCTGAGTCATGAAAAACGTCACGGAAAGAGGCTGGTATCTAAGCCGGTAATGAAGCAATTGACAGAGGAGGAAGGGCGGAGGATCGCTTGCGTATGCGGAAGAAGACTTAGTGACGTCCTTCAAGAGCTGTGGGAGGCGGAGGTAATGCAAATGGCGGTGGGAAGCCCGGAGGGGAACACGTGTGGGGTCATAGAAGCTCTAGACTTCAAGCAACCTCCTCGAACCTCCGTATTTCAGCTTTCACTGGTGCCATGGGACGAGCTCTGAGCCTCGTGTATGTGAGCGTACTTCTGTTGACGGTGAGTGTCCCTTAAATACCAATATATTAATTTTTTTTATTTTTAACCCTTATATATTTGCCCATGGGTTAAACAATTTTACTTTATATACTTAAAGATTTATAATGAATATTATTGTTATTTCTTCTGCAATTGTTGTTATTACTGTGAATTTTGGAATAGCATTTGGCCAAGATCATGAGGCAACCTAATGAGAAAAAAAAACTCCGCTAAAATCTGGTAAAAACCTTCATGGCTGCTAATTCTGCTTTCAACTTTCTGAACTGATTTTTACATTCATGTCAGATTGGTCGTGCTAAGATTTAATTGAAATAATTCGTATCAAATAATTGATTAAGCATTGAAATACCTCAAATTTAATTGGTTCCAAATTCTCTATTCAACAAACTTAAAAATTTCAAATGTTATTTCAATAAACACTACTGCTGTTTCAGGTACTGATCAGACATTCATATGGTTTGCCACGTAAGTAAATATTATAAATTTTCTACTGCATTATTATTTTTTGTTTATATTTTCTACAGTCTAATGCGTTGACAGTTTTACATTCCAATTGATGGACACCAATTTATGTATAGTGTTATTTTCAGAAATTCTCACCAAAATAATATATTATTTACATTTTCAGTTTTACAAGTAATTTTGGCTATGTTCTGGATTCTTTGTGACCGATATTTTCATCATCACATAATATTTCATCTCTCTAAATTTCTGCCAAATATTGGGATTTTCAGTCAACAGTTATAACGAACTAGATAGCATAAACAGACGTATAACAGTCGCATGGGTGTGCAACTGATAATACATTCTTTACCCAAATATTTTAATAAAGAAAAATTAAGTGTAGACTGAAACTGAAACACAATCTGCAAATTTTAATGAGAAAACATGGCCTTGTTGGAATACAGAATAAATTTTGTAAAAGTTAGTTTGACAACTGAAATGTTATTTACATAGAATGATATTATCATAGAATCAATATTTCGAAGAACGACATTCTGTATCGTATTCTAACATTCTCTACTGTGTTGAATAATTGTTTAGAAGCACGACAGCGTTGACTAAACGCATTGCAATACTGATTTTTCTTTTGAGTCAGAAATAATGTCATAAAGCAGTCATTAAAACACACTTTGTGAAACGAAATCAAACTAGTAATGCTATTACACTATACGTAGCAACTTTCGAAATTTCAGAGAGTTCAATGAAAATTACAACTGAGCCATTGTGTAAGTAATAATTGCTCTATTCGAGGAAAAATTAAAAACAAATTGAACCCGTTTTTCAGAAAGTAGTACGTTTTTACCAATTGCCTATATTTCACGCAAAAACTTACGTGAAAACAACTCGTATTTTCAAAAAACGATATCTGGTTTTATTTAAAGATCTGTCTTTGAAAAACAGATTTCATTAACGAATATTTAACAGATCATATTTAATGTAACATATCTTATTATCTATCTTTAATATTGTAGTTGTACGAAGATGTCAAAAAAATGAATTTTGTGATTTTCGAAAATTCAGAGAGTTCATCAAAAATGAGCTCTGGGTCATTCTTTACTCAAACTGTGTTCTATTAGAGAACAAATTTTAAAAAATTGATCCTGTTTTGGGAAAATCGTGAAAGTGTTGAGGCTTTATGTAAAGTACCCCCAAAATCAAAAATCCCTTTCAAATTAGCAGAGTCTTTAGATCGGCCTGGTCAGTCGGGGAAAGTCAATTTTCGATAAACTCCTCTGAACGATTAAGGAGCAAGTACAAACGGACAAGACGGACAATTTTTGTGGTACTTCACTCAAAGTTTCTTAGAAATATTCAAAAGTTTCTAAAAATATGGCTACAATTTTTTTTCATCAAACCGCGCGAATGCCAGAGCAGTACCCTATGGCTCAAGGGCCGCACGCGATCTGTCCTCCTCCTTTTCCTCCCTTCACCTCTTACTTACACCCGCTTACATTAGCTTGCACAATTCAACCACATATGCCCGGAGACCGGTCGGGAGCTTACAGCTTGTCCCGGCTGGGGCGGTACCTCGCTGGTGGGAGATACCTGGTTGGGGAAAACCTTGTTAGGCGACTGTAGGTCGGCGCCAAAACTTGCCATTCAGAGGGGAAAGATCGCCTCTGCTTTCCAGGAAAAAAACACTATTCTTACGGAACTAATTACCTTAGCACTTGACGCGGCAGGAATCACTAACAATCGATCAATCAGTCTTATAGTTTGGGGGTACTTTTATCAAAGTTCCTAGGAATTAATCATTGAAAATTCATGACTATTGATGAAATAAGTGATGTAGTTAGGGAAGAGCCAAAATTTATTGCCTTATTATCCTTGAAAATAGATTTTATTACATTGGAGCTTTTTTCCCCAAAATTTAAGTAGTATATGACTTAGTGTAGGGATCACAGAATTTTGAAAATGTGCACACAATTCACTTTTTCCCATAGCACGTCATACACAGTTTTAACTGTTTTTTTTACGTAAAATAAATAATAAATAAAAAATTTCACGGGATCGGTCAATTATGAAGAATGAAACGCTAACGAACTTTTTTGCTAACGAACTTTTTTGATACCATCATGTATTACGTTATCATATATTATGTTATCATGAGGGGCTTATGTTAGTAGAGAATGTATTAGTAAGTCTTGATGAAGGAATTAAAAATTTTCGAAACGTTGGCAAACTAATTGTTTCATTGTTTACAACTGACTAATCCCGTAAACTGTATCCCTTATTCCTAAGAGTGGCTTACAAAATTTTCTCAAAAAAAAAAATTACTTCAATTAAACAGACTTGATGTGTTTGGTGTTTGTACGGCGGCAGGTGAGCGGCGCGACGCGGCCGGCGAGTCGCCGGCGCCGGTGCGGCAGTCGCCCGACCCGGTGACGCGAGCGCCCTGCGACGTGCTGCCCTACGAGCCGCGCGAGGGCCTGCAGTACACCGACACCACGGAAGAGGTCGCGTCGGGCACCCTGGACATCGCGGCCCCGCTCAAGCCGGGCAACTACTCCTACTCGGGCTCCTACCGGCCCGGCGACCCTTGCAGCTACGCGTGAAACCCCCTCGCGACCGGACGGTCGGGTTTACACGAGGAATCTGTGCGCTTGGCCGTCGTCATCGAGGAGGAAGACGGATACGCTGAATGCCGTCTCAAAAACATCGACTTCTTAGATTTTCGTCAGGCAGTCCCTGCGAAAGAAAATTTTATGTACCAATGGACACAAGAAAACCATTGAAACGCATTACTAACGCAATCAAATTTCTGGACTTTGCAATTCCTAGCTTTTTGCATTACGTTACTAGATGTTTTTTGAACAGAGATAGTATTCATAGATGGCTCTACGGCGCATGCGTATTGCCTCTACGTACATATCGCTTACATATTAACGGTTTCCGAGTGCATATACTTGGATTTTTTAACGTGACATCTCAAGGTCGCGCACGAAAGAGGAAAGGAGAGGGGAGGCAAACTCCAAAAAGGAGCCGTAAATGTCGGAGCTGTAGTGACGATGCAGCTCCCCATTGGAGTCTGTCTTCCCTCTCCCTCTTTTGCGCGTGACCTTGGGATGCCACGTTAAAAAACCCAAGTACAGGTATCTCGTGCGAGCTCTTTGACATGGTACAGAATGAGGGGACGATCCCCCAAATCAAGTTTGTAATTGAGGTGTTCCGGGTAGGATGAGCGAACTCAATAAATACAAAACTTGAGAAAAACGCATTATAATATTTCCGCACAGAACGAAATTAACAAAATGTTCATATGAGAAACGTATTATTTGAGACCAAGAGGGATATTACACCTTTGGGCACGAGCGATACAGGTGAACAATACAGTGTTCTTTTTTACAAAAGTGAGCGAATTTTGAGTTTGCTTTAACAACCAGGGATGCCTCAAGTATGTTCCATCTAATAATTATTTCTGTGTTTTACTGTTATTTTAGACAATCGGAAACGAGAAACTTATGTGAATACCGTATAGTATTTCGTTTCTGATTAATTTAAAAAGCAGGAACTAACAGAAATGATAAATAACAACTATTTTACACTTACACAATTAATTTATTCAAAAGAATGACCACGTATTCATCGCATTACATCCAAGCGAGTTTTCCTGTTTTACATTTTTTATTTCAAGCTATCAAAGGTTTTTAGCATTACAAAAATATTGATGAGTGGGAGTTCCGAATTGGAATTTCCCCGTTCACTAAAAAATGTTGTGCTTCCGTTTCCGCATTTGATCAGCGTAGGTTTTTGTCGCTGTACTCAGTATTATTAACAGTGTAAATATTTTAGAAATATTTATGTGAAGATGCATTGTTTATTAAAAAGCAAATCGAATATACGTCAAATCCTTAGAGCATTAAAACAAAATAAAACTTTAAATAAATGAAATACATGCAGTTGCATTGTGTCATTATGTTAGGTAGAGAAAAACTAACATTCACTCAAAACTGTAGTTCTCTTATTAAATTTATGTATTACAAGAAAAAAACAGCAACTTTTTAGACATTCTCTTTCCCAAAAATGTAAAATGAATGTAAAAATGAAAATTAATCAGTGGCAATGAACACATTTCTAGTACTCATAAGAGTTCAGGAGAAACTACTTGTATATCCAAAAAATTGAACACAACGCTTCAGTAAAAGCAGGTAAATGATTTATATTCTTGACAATAAGTAAATATTTTATCTAAAGAAACCAGGTCAAAAAACTTATTCATAAATTATTCTTCGGAAGATTACTCCATATAGTACTATGTCGTACATTTTGGGTAACTACAAGAATTCAAACGACGCATCTGAACATATACTTAAAAGGACCATCCTTCTCAATGCTATACCGTAGTTTGTGGCCAGATGTTACTATTGTGGCAGGTCCGACCTCTTGTCGCACCAGGTAACAACTACGTAACAGACACCATGGAATTAAAGAGAATCGACACATGCCTTCGGAAATCTGTAAAACATCAACCTATTATCATTAGGAAAAACCTATCAAAACCCCAAAAGAATCAGATCACGCTATCCAAAATAAGATTTAAAACTCCCGTAATCAAGTAAAGCTGAATCATTTCAAAAAGTTCCAAAAATTCCGTTAAATAAAAAAGAAAGAACTAGTAATTAGGTATCTTCAATTATGAATATGCAGAAGTAGCTATATGGCAACAATAATTATGAATAGTAAAACATTAATTAAATGTAAAAGTAATGAATGTATTTATTAATATTAAAGAAATGTATTTATAAACACCCCTGAAAGGCAGCAATATCAAAAAGGTGAACACATTTTTTAAAAAAACATGAACCTTGAGTGACAAGTAACGTGTAAAATCCCGTGGAGTTAATGCTCCGCTGACGGTAAAGAAATATTTGACCATTTGGAATGAGTTTCCACCCACTGCTCCTGCCGTGCGCAGCGTGTCCCCGAGTGAGCAGATTTCAATCACGGAGTCCTGCCTCAGCGCAACTCGCGTCCAACTTCAGATGCGGCGGCCGAGGCAGTTCCGCCAACTTCTTTCGGATAAAAGTCTCGCGACTACATTTCCCGATAACAAATGTCTCCCCAAATGCGTCATGCAGACGCTGGCTGTACCACGTGCAGGCAGCCACCTCTCCCACGTCAACCCTGCGGTCGCTCAGTGTCACCTTCCGGCACTGCCCGTGCTCCACCCCACCTCCTCCCGCTTCCACCAGACTAGCTTTTCAGCTATGTCGAATTCAGTCGCTGACTGGAGGAGAATTCTAGCGGCCGGCTGCTCTGGTCGGTAGTTTTCTGTGGTTTCTCCGATCAACACCAGGCGAATGCCGGAGCAGTACCCCAAAAAACGGGCCACGGACCGCGCGCGATCATTCCTTCCTCATCCATCACACACACTTCCACTAACATGCACTACACTACCACATATTCCGGGGGACCGGTCGGGAGCTTCGAGCTTGTCTCGGCTGGGGCGGTGCCCCGCTAGTGGGAGAGTCCAGGTTAGGGGAACTCCGCTAGCCGGCTGTAGGTCGGCGCCGGATCTCGCCATCCAGCGAGGGAAGGTCACCGTCATCTCCCGAGAAAAAACATGCACTACAGTAACGGGACTAATGACCAAAACAGTTAACGCTCCCGTAAACACGAACAAATCAATCAATCGCTTCCACCAGCGCAGTCGCCTCACCTTCGCTTCCTTTTCCTCTTCTTTGGTCCAACGACATCTCCTCCGCCTCCCCCCCACTCGCCAACCTCATCTACCTCTACTTCTACCTCCCCCTCTCCTCCACTACCGCCATCTCTTCTACTTGCCTTCACTTTCGTCTTCCCTCCACCTCTGCCGCCATATTTACTTCCACCAGCACATTTACTCTCGCCTCGACCTCCGGTAGAGGGGTAAAAATCTATCATAGTTCTTGAGTTTTGGCATTAGAGTTTTCGAAAATACCAGCATATGCATAATCTACATGACATGTAAAATTTTGTTGGCACAAAAACAAATCATAGTCCTATATCATTGTATTTATGGATAGGATAAAGAGAAGCTATTCACTCTTTGAACGGTATGCGTAGTACACTGAGGTTCAAGCTACCTCCTAACCAAACACTTCACATCTTTCTTCGCCTGTTTGTATCGTATTTCGAAAGTGCGAAAATGTGGTATATAAGAATATCGACGAGGGGATCAGCTATCGATCAAAACTTCTTGTCGATCTTGTTTATGCATTACGCGTGTTTTCATTCGAACAAAAAGGAAGTGTGGCAATAGAAGTCACGAATGTAGGCAGTTCGCGACAATGGTACGTACTCCTGGAAGACGTAAAGCACTTTTGACCCAATGTCTGGAACGAAGACGACGCAGCCGACTTTTCCTTTTTCGCTAGAAGAGAATGGGTTCAACTTCGAAAAGAAAACGAAAGAAAAAGTCGTTTCCGAGTTCCATGCTGAGCAACAACTTGTCTCTTCGACTTGCCTGTGGCGCATCTCCGATTCCGGAAGCCGCGGTGGCCTCTGTGTCACGCAATCTACATCGTATAAAAATGTAGAACGCAAAGGTAAGGTATATATTATCCTTAGAAAATTTATCACGTTGTACCCTGAAATTATTAATGTGACATGAACTGTGATTAAAAAGGAATCGTTAGTTTAGATAAACGATTTTAAATTTAAATTATTAATGTTTTCGAACATACTACAGCAAAAAAGGATGAACAACTTTAAACAATATTTAAATTTCCTAAATTGTTATATCAATACGTACTAATAATATGTTAAAGCTTTAAAATCTGTAAAAATTGTTCTAGAAATAAAATCTCAGTAAATAATGTGAAAAGGCTTGAATAAACATTGAGACTTTGAAATGGTAAGCGCGGTCATTATTAATGCGCGGTCATTATTAATGTTAAGAGCCATTGCATTCTATTTGACTATGTAGATAAAAGATGCTTTGTAAGTCAGAGACGATGACGTAATATCGAGGTTGCAGTAAGAAACTGGAGAAAAATAGTTCCTTTGTCACCATGAACACTTAAGCTCAAACGGTTTCAAAGTCATTTGGTAAACCAATAATATAGTATTGTATTCTCCGATTTCCCAAAAACATATTTGGGTCAAAGATACGATAGAATTACATTAATAGAGTTCCGTTTGCTTTATGATTCTATATTAGAGGATTACTTTCTCAAAGTTGTAATCACGGCTGGGTGGATAATGTTGAGTATATTCATATGTATAAAATTGTGAATAATTCAAACAATCATGGTTTAAGTTTTTCATTAATAAATTTATTTACAGCTCAGAATTTGATACCTGTCGCCATACATCGTCGTGGTAACCGCGATAACTCCTATGCCAAATCTACCAAAGTTTTCAGAAGGAAGAAAAACGTTCTCTACTTCTCAGTTTTAACAGTGGCTTTCACAAATATAATAACATGAAATTCAGTTTTTCATTAGTCCATCTTGCGACCTAATGCAACTGCTGTAGTTCTCTAGAATGAACACAACGGTGTAATAAATAAAAAAATGTTTTTTGACATGCGACCTGGTGCGGTTACCAGGGCGACATAAAAAATAATAAAATTGTACTTTCTTTAGTATACAAGGGTATGTGGGGGGAGGGAAGGGGGCAAGAGATACGAGAAGATATAACAGAAGGGTGTAGGGGGAAGGGAGGGAGTGGAACAGGTCCTACTGGATGACTGTCGGATGGGAGGGAGGGAAAATTGAGAAATGACCCGTGCAGAATAAAAATAGGGGAAATTAGGTTAATAGAAAATGTTCTAAACGAGCAGACATCTCTGATGAAAATTTAGTGTTTAGAAAGTAATGTTATATGCGGAGAAGTAGAAAGAGCGAGTCTCCACTGTATTTCCATTAGAAGAATGTTGAAAATAAACTTCAACATTGAACTTGGTACTTAGCGCAAATGAATAGATATATTGTCGAAAAACACACACAAACTGAACTCTTCTCTTTTTGAACTTAACAACATGAACTGAGGTAGCCATAATGCCAGCATATTTCCTTATTACATACTGGAAAAATCCGTACTTTATATAAGTACATAGGTTAAATGAATTAATTAAAATACAGGCTATATTTTTCAACTACACATTTAAATAATTAAATACGTAGTTGAATGACTTAGAATATTTCACGAATTGAATTTTAACAATAATAATTTTTAACAGAGAAAATTACAATTTTTTTATCAATATAAAATGACAGTGATAGCGTATTAAAACGTCGTACTTACTTGATAACGCTGCCAGAAAACCGTAACAAATCCCTGTTTTAATGAGCCATTAGGTCCTCTTCCCCTTGGAAATCTGGGCCTTTCGGAGTAACTCTCCAATCGCCCGTCGCAGCGCTGCCGTCGTCATCCGCCGCAGCGTTCCCATCGCATTCATTGTGGATGACCATCGAGGTCGAGCAAAGGGCCAACTTAAAGACGTAGAAAAGAGAGTAAAACAGCTCGAGCGGCGACCGAGGGGACCCTGCCGGAGGGTGACGAGGAGGGGGGAACGACGACGGAAAAAGTCAAGAGAACGCGAGCAAAAAGAAACGAAAGCGGAAAAGTTTACGAATTGTTCGTGGAACAGGCAAGGAAAGTCAAGTGAGTTTGGGGATTCGCGGACATCAGGGATGGTGGTGTGGTGGAAGTGGTGATGGGATGGTGATGGTGGTGGTTGTGGTTCTGGTGGCGGGCTAGAATGTCCCACTTGTCAACATAGTGGGTGGGCGGAGGGGGTGAGGAGGACAGGGGCGGATTTGGCGTGAGTGGCGGGATGAATATTCTGAAATACAGATGCTTTGGTAGAGGTGGAATAGAATGTAGTGTTACCTAGAATGTGGAGATGACGTGCTGTAGAAAACGTGGTGGAGAGGACATGGTGAGGGGGGCGTGACGGGGAATGTGTGGAGGAGAAAACTTAGCGGGAAGGACGTAGATGGGATGACGTAGGGGAGGACGTGGTGGGGAAGACATGATGAGGAGGCATGATATGGATGGCATAGCAGGGAGCACGTGGCTGGGAGTGCGGGGAGAGAAAATCGTGGCGGGGAAGACGTGGTGTCGGGGGGAGGAAGAGACCGAGGTCAGGGAAGACGTGATGGGGTGGAGCTTGCGGATTAGAAGGGGGTAGAGCAATGGTAAACATGAGGTGATGAGCAGAGAAAGGGGTTGGACATTCAGCTCTTGGTGGTCCGCAGGGACGAAGCTTTGGTGATATGAAAGATAAGGTAGAGTGGAGATCGCAAGGAGTATGTGAGTAGAATCATTAATTGGGGGGGGGGAAAGCCGAAGAGTTAGCGGAAGAGTATGACAGGGAGGACAGTGGTGAAGAGGAAAGTGAGGGTAGTAGTGGGAGAGGAGATGGCGAGTAGCGAGTAATGTGGAAATAAGAAAAGAGATGGTCAGATGGCGATGGCAGAATACTACGTCGATGCGGTGTCCCCGGACACGCATACTAGCGATTTAATAGTAAGGACGGAATAACGGACGGCAGGGATCTGGTGAGGTGCCGATGATAACATCTACATAGTAACGGCTCGAAGTGAGCTTGGCGGCATTTTCGAGTGAGGGGCCGTATCTAAGAAGGGATGGAGAGCGCGTCGTGCGGGAGAGGGTGGGCTTCTGGAGGGAGTTTCGGGGAAGCAAGTTCGGAGATTCAGCAGCGAACGGTTGAATGGGCGCCTTTAAATCAAAGGCCGCATCTCAAACTGTCTGTATTGACCGTCGGGCTGTGGGAGATAAGATTTAGATTTTTCCGGAATATAAAGCAAACCCCTCCCCTGGGCGAGCGCTGTTTGGGATCTGACCCTCGGCCATAGCTCACTCCCATTCGCCGGCACTCCTTACTAACAAATTCAAACATTATTCGCAACGTGAGCAACAGCTCCCATTTGAAATACGAGTCTTTCGAAATTAGAAGTTAACTAGATTTTCTTCACTTCTATGCTTTACACGCCTGGTACTAGAAGCATGTTGCTACGGTAATATTCGCTGTGTTTTTGGTTACAAATGGAGAGATCTTTTATTTTATTTATTGTGGTTGCGATAAATTCATCATATTCTCTCAACCTCATTATAAACGAGTTTCATCTCATTTAGAAACTGATGAGATGGTTTTGTGGATAGTACTTTGTAAAAACGTACTTCGTACAGGCTACACGTTACACGTTTCCGAATCAAAAAATCCACGGTATGTTTCTCCTTCCCATTTGTTGAGTCAGAGGTAAAACAAACTCGGTATGCAATTATTTTTGCAATTTATTATGCAATTTGTTTGACCGTTTGGCTTTATAAATTTATAAAATATTAGTAAAATAAAGAGTTGTTTGAAAAATATGTCTCCCTAATTATGAAGTAAAAATCTGTCAATCCAAGGGAACATTACCTTATTAAAATACACATGTTTTGATTAATTCAATGTCATATTTAGTTATAAGCCGTATAAAATAATATTGAAGAGTTCCATATATAGAGGATGAAAATACTAAATAAATTAATTGGTAATACAGAATTTACATTTATACTAAATAATATAATAGTTAACATAATATTAATTGTCGATAGAATATTACCTATACTTTCACATAAAACAGAACTCTCAAACCGTAAGTTGACCTGTCAACATCGGATCTCACAATCTAGTGGAGACGGAGATCATCGTAACATTTCTGAACGTAACTACACTTACAGGACTAAATTGCCACACTCACTTAACGGCCACGGCAGTTAATGCGCATGGAAACACAAAATAATAAATCAATGAAATGAAAATAATTGACTAACTTAGTTTTACTATATTCGTTTGGTCTCTGTCTGAAATTCTGCCACTGTGCGAGAGAACTAACTGCATCGTGTGTCGTATTCAAGTGTCCAGCAAATGACTGCCGCTGCAGAAGATCCTTTTCCCCAGCAAACCACTGCCCCCTGCGACTACTGGCAACGCCCCCTCTGTCTCTCCAACTTCCTGGCACCGGAGTTCCACGGCCGCCCACCTTTTTATGCCTTTCGATTAGGGCGCAGATACTGCCTACGGAGGAAGAGGCGGATGCTCCACCACCGATGAGACGGGCTCAGGGGCGCGTAGTCAGTGGCCGAGGAGTTGGTGGAAAATGTAAGTTCAGGGATGACTCCACGGAGCTCGTGTGACATGCAGCCTCGGCAGAAATGATATTGATACACCTTGTTTTGGTAATGGCAAGACAGACAGTCGGACAGACGTCTCACCATCAACCAATGTTTTTGGTAGAAAGACCAACAAAACATTGGATTTTGACCACACGAGGTTTTAGAGGATGTTATTTACTACATACAGAGACAGAATTATGCATTGTTGTGTTATTAAGGACGCACAAAACTATTTTTTGGGGAAACAAATCGCCCTTTGCGGCGTTTCAACTTGTTCTCTCTAATAGAAATGTATTTACGAGAAAGTACAAGGAAAATTGATTGAACAGCTGTTATTGTGTGTGTACTCACATTAGTACGATTCAGAGATAAATAGTAAAAACGATGATGGTCATGAAGGAAAAGACATTCGTACCGTTTTATAGTTTGAATTAACATAATTGTCAACATCAAAGATTTGAAATTGGAACTTAATTTCAGGACAACGATAGGGAAAAAGAACGCGAACACAAAGGGACCAGAATAAGAAGCGAGGAACGATAATCGGGTAGGGAAATTCAAAACAAGAGAATGTAGTTGAGAAAGGAAACAACAAGGTTAAAAGCGCCATGTTGAATCTCAGATGCTTGGAGAGGTTCAGAACGCACCATAGAGATAAAAATCATACCATCAAGATAGGTAACTATTTGACGTGGTTGGTAACTCTGCGAGGAAATTGAGAACTGGCCATCAGATAATTGTTTGAGCACTAAGTTACGGCACTGAGAACTGGCACACAAGAGGGAACGAGGTGGCGCAATCAGAAGCATAAAGGAAAACAAAATCGGTAGCCAAGGTCGAGAAATAGGTGGTTGGCGTATTCATAATTAGAGGGATCACCGAAGTGTCGGGATGGTAGGACAGCACTACAGTTAAACGAAGAGAGACCAGATTGCCGATCACTTCACAGAGCGGGGCGACCGACCATCCCAAATGGAGAGGACATTGGGGCAACGTGAAGGCAAATAAAGAAATTGATTCTGAAACTTAGATCATTAGTCTCGTAAGTGGAGTGCATGTTATATTCTGGGAATGGCGGTGCCCCTCCCCTTCCCCTCGCTGGAATCCCTGTCGACCCCAACCGACAGGGATTGCGGGTTTACAGGTTTACTCTGTAGGGTCCCTCCCAGCGGGGTACCGCCCCATCCCAGAAGCATTCTGAGCTCCCCACTGGTCCTCCGATATGTATAGTAGAAAACTGCATGTAAGTGTAGGTGTGTGGGTAAAGGAGGAGGAATGGAGAAGAATGAAGGAGAAATCGCGCGCGGCCTGCGTTCCTTTTGTTAGGGAACAGATCCGGCGTTCTCCTTGTATCGATCGGAGAAACCACGGAAAACTACTGACCAGAACTATCGTCCGCTAGAACGCACCTCCAGACAATAGTTGAATTTTACCAAGCAATCTAGCTACATTTCTGGTAGCGTATAAGCGACACAGTTCAGAGCGATGTTGTCACACACTACTACGCACATGGAACCACATATATCACAGAAATCGCAAAACATTAACATTTACTGACAGGGTACGACTCGCCTTTATATCATGTTCATATCTTTCCCCAAAGTCGAACCTTATCGCCTTCGCGACTTCGTGTGAGGCAGATGAGCGGCAACGCTCAACCCTGACTGTAAGAAAGTAAACAAAACTTCGGAAGTTGATTGCTTCAAAGCACGTCACACGTCGCATCACAGCACGTACCGGAAGCGGTAGCTCAGTGCATCAACTGATGTCACTGCAGCGCCTCTGACCGGGATGTCCTAGGTTTCCACTCCTCACGACGACAGGATTTTCGATACTAGCTTTTCAGCTAGGTCGAATTCAGTCGCTGTCTGCAGGGGGGGGGGAATTCTAGCGGCCGGCTGCTCTGAACGTTAGTTTTTCGTGGTTTCTCCGATCAACACTAGTCGAATGCCGGAAAAGTACCCTAACAAACGTGCCACGTACCAGCACGATCTTTCCTTCTTATTTCTTGCCTTATTCTCTCCCCTTACACACACAATAACATTGAAATACACTACACTACCACATACTCTGGCATAGAGCTTGTCTCGGATGGGGCGGTGCCTCGCTGGTGGGAGTGTCCTGGTTAGGGTGAAACCCCGCTACCCGACGGTAGGTCGGTGCCGGATCTCACCATCCAGCGAGGGGAAGATCACTGACATCTCTCGAGGAAAAAACATCCATTACACTTACGAGACTAATGACGTAAGATGTTAACGCGCCCGGAATCACCTACCAACTACAGCACGTGGCGAAGGAACTGTCAGAGTCGCTTATATTCTGCCGGTACTGTAATGTCGAAAACCTGCCATCGTCAGAACTTCGACCCTTGGGGCTCTCCGCCAGCAACCCTGCAGACGCCTGTTGCCCCTGAGCAATCGACCGGAGGGTGAAACGCGGCCGAACTGCGCCGTCGGGATCGTAAAACGAAATGAAGAATTTTTAAAGCGCCGCCGCTGCCGAAGTTCCGTTTGGCGCCGCTTCACTTCCGGGGCGCGCCGGTCGAAGTGCCTGCCGCCTGTCCGAGTTCAGAAGTGCCCTTTCAGCGAAGACGCGCTGCCAGCGCTCGCCTACCTGTGCGGCCCGAAAACAATGAAGCTGACTCCACACTGGGCCGAATAGGATCCCTTCGCCCATAAAACAAAGTCGTGACGTTGATACAAGGTAATGTTCTGATGCGGCAGACAGGAGAACGCCAGGCTGCACAATAACAAACGCCAGAAATAAAACAATGAAGAATGAAGCTTCTGTTTGTTATAAATTAAATTATAAACCACCCTCCTCATATATATGAAATCTCTCAACCTTCCTTGATGTTTGAGAAGTGTGTGATAGTAGCAAACAAATCGTTAGCTGTAAATATGTTTATACTGATGATTAGGGGCGGGTTATAATGGAATGTAATTTTTTCTTTTCACTTTAGAACCTGGCCGTTTAGTACAGAAATTCATTTTATATTATGACAAAAGGAAATGAACCATTTTTATACGTCATGTTTTGTATTTTTTCTTTTGCAAGATTCAACTTTTTTTTAATTTTCCCCAATTTTTAATCATTCTTGCTGATTTAATTGTTTTAATTCAATTTAAATAATTTTAGAGATGACAAATTTTACAATTCCAGAGCCTATTCATTTCTTCCTCATATATTGTAATGTAATGTCAACCGTTGTGAGTACTATGTAATCTAAGGTTCATGTGACGTCTATCGGCGCCATTGTCAGTTCTGCCGATGTGGCGATAAATAAAGACAGATTTTCTTGTAATTAACAGTCCAAACATAATGATTTGCAAGCTGAAATTACTCGAACAAAAGGCAGAAACCTTGATTACATCAGTAACATGTCAAATAGCTTTAGTTGTTCATCTGAAGTGGTTTTGATCAATTTTTTTTACATTATTTTCCTTTGTTTTCAAGCATTTAAAAAAATGTACGAGCATTTTATTTATCATTTTTGGCAATGTTTTAGGTAATCAAAAACCACATCTTCTGGTGATAATGGATTTGACGTAATAAATAACACTTTCATTTGAGAAAAACTAAATTCCTCTAACTGTGAGTTTGTTCAAAATTTAGACGAATGTTAAAAGTATAATTTTAATGATTTATCTTTTGAAATTTTTTAATCATTAGAACCTTGAACTACGATATATTTATTAAAAAGTGTAATGTAATATTACTATTGAAAAAAGAGGATTATAATGTGGTGCCTGAGAAATATTTAATTTCTTTTGTTAAAGTTCCTCCAAGTTAAATACACATGGGTAAGTTTGTAACATCGTAAATTATTAGGGCACTATTCATAATTATTATGGCACTAAAAGTGCCATAATTCTATGTAAAGTTTACATTCAAAATTTAGAACCGGGTTCATGCAAACAATGCTACTCTGTTCGCGGTGAGAGGAAATTCCATCTAGATGGTAACCTGGAATTTACCGCTTGATGATATCTGGTATTTATTTACCGTATGTGTTTCCTGGATCGCAACTATGCGAATATGGTTATATTTTGAAATATTTGAAAGATATTTAAATTCTGATTGACGAATTCCTTCAATGTTCATTTTGCACACTCGGTCGCAGATCTAAACCCTGCGTCAAATGATTCCTATAAGCGGAGTTTTATAGCTTCTTTCTTTTTATCAAATTTTCTAAAACTACTTTAATGTAATATAAATTAATTTTAAAACTATTTTTTGATGACTTAATTATACCAGTGTTCACAGCAACCCGCTAAAAGAATTCAAATAAGTAAACCCTTCATACGACACTTTCTTAATTTTTTCTGTGAATATACCTCACACCTTTTTAGTTTCTCTAATGATGCGAGCTAACGGGAGAATTATATAGCATTATTAATAGTGAAAATATAGGGAATGCTACAAAAGTCTCATCAATCTGAAATACAACTAGAAAATCCTTACGTGTTTCCCTCACCACATTATTTGAAGTGTAGTACTATGCATTGTTAAAGTAGTTAAAGCAATTTGAGAGTTTTTTTTATGAACACCTTTCCGATATTTTCAGGGAATAAGAAATCAATGCCTGATAAAAATCATTCTTGTTGTTGACTTCAAGAGGATGAGGAACTCAGTAATGGACGAAATGAACCAGCTATCACAGCAAATTAAGAGTCGTAATTGCTCCAAAGTTCATAATTCTTGTAAACTCATCAAAAAGACCGATCATTCGTTATTAGGGCTACTCAACCATATCCATACTCATTCACGCATTATCGAAACAAGATATAACGAAGCAAAATATATCGCTAATATTTCATTTCGGGGCGATAACGCAATGTACCTCCACGAACACACTTTTTTGCAGGCGGTATCTCATAATAAATTTTTAATAACCCTCATTACGCGGTTTACCACGATCGTAATTCAGACTAATTCGTAATTCGGTTATTCGCGTCCCGATAAAATGAGGCGGCGAGGATAATCACGTGCACGTTGCGCGGTCCCCCCCCCCCGCCACCGCAGCCCGGTGCAGCGCGGGAGGGGGGGTGGAGAAGCGGACAGAGTGGCGGTTGTTTGGGGCAGCGGAGAGGAAGGCACAACCTGGATGTATCGTCCGTGAGTTAGCATAGCCTGTTGAACTACTGACGTTTCAGTCAGTTTAAAGACTGCTCAAGTTGACTGCTCACTTGGCGTATCGTTGTCCTGGATTTTGTGAAATTGCGGCGTTAAATATTAACATGAAGAATTACAATATTGTTACACTGCATGCGACGATGATGATTATCATCATCATAATATCATCATTGTTGCATAATAATAATAATAATAATAATAATAATAATAATAATAATAATAATAATAACTGCAGATCCGGTATGCCAAGATCACTAAGGAAATAGTGCCACGGCGATCTCGGACGGAAGGATTGCGGGTTCCACTGCCGCCTCGGGCATAGGTGTCTTCGTTTATGTTTGTATGTGTCGTCCATTCATCCTACATTATCATCATTCCATATCCAATTTCCCCAGTACTAGCAACTCTGGGGGATAAAATCTTGATTCAGCATAATACTGATCCCCCCAAAAAGGACTCACATACTCTTGCCACGGGATAAATGTAACTGAGCCTCGGTAAGTGCAGGTGTATGTCCACGTGATACTAGATCACCACTTCGCTACCGTAAGGGTTCAGTTTGTCGTTTTATTAATAATATAATAATTAATAATAATCGATAATAAATAATAATAATAAATAATAAATAATAAATAATAAATAATAAATAATAAATAATAAATAATAAATAATAAATAATAAATAATAAATAATAAATAATAAATAATAAATAATAAATAATAAATAATAAAATAATAAATAATAAATAATAAATAATAAATAATAAATAATAAATAATAAATAATAAATAATAAATAATAAATAATAAATAATAATAATAAAATAATAATAATTATTATTATCATTATTATTAATCTAAAAAGCTGAACCCATACGATTACATCGCAGAGAACGCAAAGCTGTAGAAAAAATAGTAGAAAAATACTATATATGCAGGATACATCAAACAAATTTCTTATTCTACAATTTTGTAGAGTGCCTGTAGTTTGTAGCTAATGAAATAAGAGGTTTAAAATACCTGGAATAATGAACAAATTAACTACGAACAGAAATTAAAACTTGTTTCGGAAAATTGTATTAAAATATAATTTTTGCACGACATTTACACTTATGCAAATATATATTAATAATTATTATTATAATAATAGAGATAATTAGAAAATCCGTACGTCTTTAGTTGGATTTTTTCTACAACTTATGTTCCTTAATACTTTTATTATTTATTTTATTTTTATTTAATAGGTAATTATTACATACCAATTAGAGAACGTTATGCTAAGTGGCTAGGCCACAGGCCTTTAAGCCATTACAATATCTACATTCTACCGCGTTCTAACCTTTCGTATTCTGGTATTCACCTCAAATGGTCTTTTCATCGCATCAATGCCGCGGAAAAAAGACCATAAGGTACGGCTGAGGAAAAAACCCCTAAAGGGGGAAAAACCTGCCGTCAGAAGTCGAGTACATGCTAATCTATCCGTCTTTTAAACTATTTATTTATTTGGCGCGGGCGTCAGGCATTCTCCTTCGTGTTTGGCCTCCTCAGCACCTGAAAACAAACAGCACCACAGAAGATCGTCCGCACCAACGCCTCTGCCCTAACATTTCCGATTTCCACTTCCCTTCGCCCCCTAATGTGTTATTACTTTAACCGTTTCCTTTTATTTTATTTTAATTTAATTTTAATTTATTTAACTTATTCTAATTCTTTTAAATTAATTTATTTTTATTGACTTATTTATCTACTTATACTTAACAATTGACTACAACTTATGACTTTTTTGTACTGTTTACTAACCTAACATAACTTACTAACTTAATTATTGTTAGTTTATTGATTTATTATTTATTTCTCTCCAGTCTAGGCTGCCAGTGCTGTTTTCCCACTCCCTAATTTCAATTCTTTTATTATTTGCACCCCTATCTTTCCTTCACTGATTGTAAACATTACCTCATGGAGAGTGTTTGAAAATAAACCGCGTCTGAGTGTGATAACCTCCCCAATTCAGTGTGTTAAAATTCCAAAAGAGTTACTTTTCTTCTACATCACCATTGCAACTCAGGGACTAGAGACACATGAAAGAACTGTTGTATATTGTTCGTTTGTGAAACAGTTATCGAAAAGTCAGCTTAATTTTTTTTATTTTTGTAAGAACAGTGATGAGACTAAGACATTATATAATGTGTTGTTGATAAGTCACTTGTGAAGCGCGCGGGAAAATAAAAAATTCGTTCATTTTATGGCTACATAAATTAAAATTCCCCCAAGCAAAGTCACCACGAACTAACCTTTGTAGCAATTATTTTTCCTTTAACCCATTAAGTCCCAACATTGCGTAAACGCAACATTTAATAAATATATGTTTTTTATAAATAGGATACGATATATATTTGTTCTGTGTTGCTATTGCACTTAGAAGGAATGCTATTTGATCAGTTTTTGCACTTTTCACTCATATCCGAATGTAAATTTGGCTTCGTAGAATTTTGAAACATGGAGGTAATGTAATGAATTGGATTACTGATATTCAATTTTTAATTTTATTATTACAAAATACTTATTTACTGTATTACTATACAAACTTGCCTGAACCTTCTTTTTATTATTTAGAGTATATTTTGTAGATAGATTCTTACATAGGTTATCATTCACAATTTATCATAATGTTGTGTTTTCACAACGTTGGAATTACTGAGTATATAGTTCGAACATGATAGAACAAATGCAATTGGAATGTAATCGTCGAGTAACATACGTGTAACTACTCTTTCGTATTTCCGTTCCTGATATAATTATCTCATCTTGGAGATAGTTTCTTATAATGCATTGTTGCATCATTCTATTAGCAATTCTACAAGCGTAATTATTTATCTTTGACGAAAATTCTGCTTATTTCGGGAATGATATACGAAAATAAACGCCTCTATCAACTGCTGAACATATCTCAGTATTAGAGGAAGATGTTGCAAATGTGATTGATGCTGAGCACATTCCTTGTAACGTTAACGAAATGACAGATAAGGAAAATGGAGATGATATTTTGGAGGAAAAAGAAGTAGAAGAAAAATTGATAGACTCTGAAATTGTGAACTCATGAAAAATATATAATATTGTAAATGAAGAAATGATGTCACAACTATAATTTCGCTGTTCTTTAGCCATGACTAATAAAATCTGAAGACTGTGCCAAAGGAAGTGGATGCAATAATGACTCAATGAATACACAAGAGACTGAAAAATTTCATTTTGGACGACCCACAAAAACTTCCCTACCTACAAAGTACGCCATAATGATCTACGGATACCAACTGAGGTGGCTCATGGCATCAATTTGTCACGGCAGTGCCTCTGACCGTGAGGTCCTAGTGTTGCTGAGACCCGACAATGACAGGAATTTCGACATTAGCTACATAGCTATTCTTCGTTCGTCCTTAGAAAAAAGATGATGTAAACAAACCCAAGTATTCATCCGCCTTGCTCCGATTCTCAATCGCAGTCTCCGCTCGCACTTTCGGCCACGCGCGCAAGGTATAGCCAGTGGTCGCTCGAAAAGAGAACCTGTCATGTGCAGACCACGTAGCGAATATTAAAATTTCTAATAGCTCCAGAATCGCATGTTTACAAACATTAACAAAAACTATGT
This sequence comes from Teleogryllus oceanicus, assembly GCA_964035755.1. NCBI lineage: Eukaryota > Metazoa > Arthropoda > Insecta > Orthoptera > Gryllidae > Teleogryllus > Teleogryllus oceanicus. The sequence continues at coordinate 108,712,225 of CAXIVR010000006.1, read as the reverse complement.
GATAGTAAAACTAATTTGCAAAGTTTGCAACGTTAAATTTTGAACCAGTTTGCAAATTTAAATTTTTAAAACTTTTTACGAGAATGAAGTGAACGAGTGAATTTCAATATCCAATTTATATTATTTCGACTGTATTAACTAATATTCGCTCTTTAATCTCATACGATCTGTCTTTCCCATTCCTTGTCCTATCCTCTCCCTTTAGACGCACACTTACACTAACATGCACTACACTACCACATATTCCAGAGTCCGGTCGGGAGCTTGTCCCGGGTGAGGCTGTACCCTGCTGGTCGGAGAGACCTGGTTAGGGGGAAACCCCACTAGCCGATGGTAAGTCGGCGCCGGATCTCGCCATCCAGCGGGGGAAGATCACCGCCATCTCCCGAGAAAAAAGCATGCACTACACTAACGGAACTAATGACCAGAGCAGTTGACGCGCCCGGAAACATGAAAAAATCAATCAATCAACCGCCGTCTGGAGAAAAATTCGCGCGGCCCGCTGGTTTCACCGGTGATTTCCCTTGGTATCTCCGATCAATACCAGTCAAATGCCAAAGCAGTACCATAAGAAACGGGCCACGGACCGGGATCATTCCTTCCTCATCCTTTACTTGCTCTATCCTCACCCGTTACTTGCACACACTTACACTTACTTGCACTACACTACCACATTTGCCGGGAGACTGATCGGGAGCTTAGAGCTGGTCCCTGCTGAGACGATGCCCCTCTAGTATGTATGTATGTATGTATGTATGTATGTGCCCCACTAGTGAGATACATATGTAGGCACCCCACTAGTGGGAGACATGTTTGGGCAAAACACCTCAAGCCGTCAGGTAGGACAGCGTCGGATCTCGTCAGGGGAAAATTACCGCCACATCCCGCGATAAGACCATGCACTACATTTAGGAGACTAATGAACTTAGCAGTTGAAGCGCCAGGAATCTTCAGTCAGTCACTCATGATGTAAAACATGCGATCGGGAGAGGCAGAGACCACTGCCACAAGCAGCTGCCGATTGTACAAAAGCACTACAATTTACAAATTAAAAAAAAAAAGCCATGTTCATCTCTATCCAAACTGTTTCAGTCATCTCATGTCAAGATGAATTGACCGGGAGCGGTAGCTCACTGATGCCACTGCAGCGCCTCTGACCGGTAGGTCTTAGGTTCGAGTCCTGACGGCGGCGGGATTTTCGACACTAGCTTTTCAGCTAGGTCAAATTCAGTCGCTGTCTGGAGGAGAATTCTAGCAGCCGGCTGCTCTGATCGGTAGTTTTCCGTGGTTTCTCCGATCAACACCAGGCGAATGCCGGAGAAGTACCCTACCAAACGAGCCACGGACCGCGAGCGATCTTTCCTTCCTCTGCCTAGTCCTCTCCTCTCCCCTTACACACTCACTTACACTAACATGCACTACACTACCACATATTCCGGGAGATCGGTCGGGAGCTTAGAGCTTGTCCCGGATGGTGCGGTGCCCCGCTGGTGGGAGAGTTCTGATTAGGGGGAAACCCCACTAGCCGACGGTAGGTCGTTGCCGGATCTCACCAGCCAGCGAGGGGAAAATCACCGCTATCTCCCGAGAAAAAACATGCGGTACACTAACGGGACTAATGACCGAAGCAGTTGACGCGCCCGGAAACACGAAAAAATCAATCAATCAATCAATCAAGATGAATTGACGTATCCAAACGTCGCAAAGTTGCATATACGCAACATTTTGTTGTAAATTGTCTATTAGTTTAAAAAATGTTAATTCATTTTTTATCATTTCTACTGTAATATTAGATTAAATACATATTATTTTTTTAAAATATTATTTCAATGCCTGGTCCTTAATGGGTTAACGGCACTCTGATTCGCATCGAGACTGGTCATTGGTCATTTACAGTAGCCACTCGCGGGGTTGAAGCACCTCTCAGTTCAGTGAAGCTCGTAGGGAAACAGCAACTCGGGTTGGCGAGGGCCGCTCCGGGCGTCCGCCCGCCCGTTCGCCCACCGGCGTGCTCGCCCGCTGACCCGTGAAGGGCGATAGCGCCTCGGACGCGCGGCCGAAACAATGGGCGGGCGCCGGGCGCTCTGCTCTCGCCCCCCCGCCCACGCCCAGCGTTATCACGGATTCCGAGGAAGCAAAATGAACAGCGTATGTGGATGTGGGGCATCAAGGGAATGGCTGCGCTCGCATGCCAAAGAAACGAAGTAATCGGGCGAAATTAAAGGTGTTTATATTTTACTAGCAAAATACCCGGCGACGCCCGGACATTCTTCATGGTTTGGTTTGTTTCTTTCGTGTTTCCGGGCGCGTCACCTGCTTCGGTCATTAGTCCCGTTAGTGTAGTGCTTGTTTTTTCTCGGGAGATGGTGGTGATGTTCCCCCGCTGGATGGTGAGATCCGGCGCCGACCTATCGTCGGCTAGTGGGGTTTCCCTCTAACCAGGACTCTCCCACCAGTGGGGCACCGCCCCAGCCGGGACAAGGTCTAAGCTACCGACCGGTCTTCCGGAATATGTGGTTGTGTAGTGCATGTTAGTGTAAGTGTGTGTGTGTGTGTGTGTGTGGTAAGGAGAGGATAGGACAAGGAAGAGGAAGAACAGATCGCGCGCGGTCCGTTTGTTAGGTACTGCTCCGGCATTCGCCTAGTGTTGATCAGAGAAACCAGAGAAAACTACCGATCAGAGCAGCTGGTCGCTAGAATTCTCCTCCAAGCAGCGACTGAATTCGATCTAGCTGAAAAGCTAGTGTCGAAAATCCTGTCGCCATCAGGGCTCGAACCTAGGACCTCCCGGTCAGAGGCGCTGCAGTGACATCAGTTGATGCACTGAGCTACCGCTCCCGGTACTTGCTTCATATTCAATTCTTTTGAATGAGGGAAAAGATCAACTTTATATTAACCAAGGTGTTTAAGATTATTATTTTTAACGTAATTAAAATATCATTCCATAAAATTGGTTCAAATTTTATAAAATCACGTATTGCCAGAAAATGTTTTCCCAGCGGAAGAAATATTACCCCAAAAAGAGGACATATCAATTCATAAAATTGGTTCTAACTTTTATAAAATCAGAGTTACCAGAAATTTTTTCCCAGTGAAGGAAATTTTACCAAAAAAAGAAGGATATTTCAATGAGAAGGAGAACATTTTACATTTTTATACTCCACGATGTATAGACAATGTACTCAACAATTTCAAACCATTAATAGACTTTAAAACTCATATTAGACGTTGCGTCATTAAGAATGACAGCTTCCGATTGAATAACTTCATTCTCGCTTTCACCTTTGTTATCTACGAAACAATAAGCATTAGTAAGTTTTATATCACAATAAACCTAATGATTTATTAGGCAAGACATTTATTTGAATGAAAATGTCGATATTCAAGTCCCTTTAATGCATTAAAATACTTCAAAATAATAAGCATATTATTTAAATTATTTATTTTCTGCATTTGGGTTATGTCAAATTTTACAAAACTTTACTAGGACACTGCAACAATCCTGAAGAAGAATTTGTAAAAATTTCATATCTATTCATACGCTACCTTTTGTGGTATCATTGTCGGTTACACGTCGTTGAATTCACTTTATTATTTGATTCTCATAATGATAAACAAAACAATTTATTAATTATAGGAATAATGTTTTGAATTTCACGATCAGTGAATTGGCACTTGCAAATTTGCGTATTATTCTATTCAGGTTTTATAAAATTTTTAATTTAATTAAATCAAAATGTTAGTAAACAAATGTTAGTAGCAAAAAGGCAAAATAATCATAAATGTGATAGTATGAGGATGTCAAATTCCTTGAAATGACGTGACCAAAATAGTACAATGAAATCGAGAGTTTCCACATTATCGGGTATCGCGTTTCAATATATATTTATTTATAATATAAGACTTATTTATTACCATATATATATTTAATTTTAAATGGATTTTAAAAGTTTGGTCAAGACAAAAACATCTATTCAAGTCGAGTTGAAAGTTATTAATTGTCTCTTAAAAAATACCTAACACAGCTTCTAATAATGATATTACTTTTCAGGAATGATATTAATACTAGTAAGTTTCAAATTCTAAGTATCCAAAATTCTTTGTAACAGTTCACAATTTCTGTAACGAGTTCGGAGAAAATTAAGGAAAAACTACTTATTACTGTTTCAATGAAGGAGAGAAGCGAGTTCTAAAACCATTTGATGCAATAGAAGTCTGTGTTTGGAAGCACATAACACTGGATGCAAAGAAATGGATTGCAGAAAACCCATCATTTGGTACAAACGCGGATGTTGCACCAATATCCTCTTCCAATGAAATACGCGAGGCCGTAAAAAGGTAAATTTCTGAGCACGAAGCAATTGTACATTGCAAGTAATGGGGAAGTGGTGGAGGGAGAACGGAGCGCCAAAGAAAGCAGTGACGGTGGCAAGAAGGTGAGGCAATTTGGCTGGGGGGAGAGAGAGAGAGAGAGAGAGAGAGAGAGAGAGAGAGAGAGAGAGACGGGATACTGTGGATTCCTAGTGAATGCGGGGGAATGTAAGGCGGCGGAGGTAGTTTGGCGAGACTGATCCAGGTAAAGGCGTAATGAAAAAGGTGGGGCAGGAAGTGAAAGCGAGGTAGGTAGCGGTGGGAAGAGGGAAGAAGAGGACTTAAGAGGGAACATAAGTAAGTAAATTTGAAGTTAAGAGAAGAGATGTGTGCAGGCGGAGAGGGAGGTGATGGGGCAGGAGGGTATGGAAAAAGCAAAGCGGAGTAGCGCGGAGTGAGGCTTAACGGGGCACGCCAAAGAAAGTGCAGGTGGGAGATAAGCACAAGAAAGGGAGGGGAAAGGCAAGGTCGAAGGTGTGTGTAAGAACAGGGTTGGAAGAGGAGAAGGGCAGGAAACCAAGGGGTGAAGGATGGAAAGAAGCGGGACAAAGCAGGATGGCCAGACAAGGAAAAGGGGGGGCAGATCAGGACAGGGAGGGAAGGAAATAGCGGAGGGGCAGGGGGGGAGGGAGACATGGTGAGGATGGGCGGGGAGAGCAGGCAAGTTGTAGAAACGGTGGGCAGGGCGTGGAGGGGAGGCGAAGAAGGGGCGGGGCTGACCGAGGCCTGGCGCGGGCGGGGAGTCGCGCACGAGCGTCGCGCGGCGTCCGCCCAATAACTCTCCGCCGCGACAGCTCCGAATGGGGAAAAATCTTTTTGCAGTCTTAATGCATTTCACAAAAATAAATTTCCACAGAAATAAACCTTAGCCTCGAAACAGAACCTAAATTTGCCAGCAGAGTGCGTCTTGCGCCACGGAATACAAAACGCTGCCATTTACATGCAGTACGGCCCGGCCCCGCCCGAGTCTCCGGATCTCGCCTTCTCCCCGCCTCGCCCCTTTGTATCACCCGGGCCCCGCCCCATCCACCGCCTGCCGGCCGCTCTGGTGGTGATTACCCCTCTGCACACGACCCGCTACTTCTCCAGCTATTCTGAACACGCCCGTGATTCACCCTGCCCTGCCGCACCTTGCTTTCTCCCTCTCTTGATTGATTCGATTGCGTTACCGGACGCAGCAATTGCTATCGTCATTAGTGCCGTAAACGGAGTGCATGTTATAACCTGGAGTGGTGGTGTTCTTCACCCACTGGAACGCGAGGACCCGCGACGATCACCAGTTAGCTTGCAAATTCCCCAGGTATCCCCCCCAGGTATCTCCACCGCAGCGAGGTAGCGTCCCAGTGGGACCGGCTCTAAGCTCCCGACTGGGCTCCCGTTAAGTGTGGTAGTGCTGGGCTCATAGGTGTGTGGTGTGTGTGTGTGTGTGTGTGATATGGGGAAAAGGATGAAAAAGGAAATATTGCGTGCGGTCTGTGGAACGTTTCTAAGATTCTGCTTTGGCATTATCGTGGTAGTGATCTGAGAAATTTCGGAAAACCACTTGTCAGACTAGCCGGCCGCTTGAATTGAGTTGCATTCGACCTAGCTATCTAGTGTTTAAACTAGAGTCAAGACTAAACATACGAGTTCTCGGTTAAAGGCACTATAGTGGCAACATTTATTGTCCTGAACCATCTCAGGCTCCCCTCCCCACCTATCCTGGTCACACCCATGTTCCTCCCTAATCTCCCGCACCTTGCTTCCTCCCTCACCTCCATCTGACTTTAACGCTTCGCCTAGCTTTATTCCTCCACTTTCCTCTTCCATTCTTCTCTGTTCCGATTTAAATCACCTCATATATGTTCTTTGTTGCATTGCCTGCCACGTTGGTCTCGATCCATCTTATTCCGACCCCAAGTAATCGACAAGATTATTCCCGAATCATTTCGGGAACTCCATCTTTGTATTCGGGGGAACCTCATCTTTTTATACTTCTTCCTCTCCGGATCCACTTTTGTGGAAATTCGTGAAATCTATAATTTCATGACTACCACTTTGTTTCCACCTCACATTCCGTCCTTTTATTATCCCCCCCCCCAGCTCCCTTAGTTTTCGAGACTAACTACCACTCTTATTCCAGTCACGAATTTGGAGGCAACAAAGGTGCTACCAATTGTCCAAGAAGCAAAATGCAGTATTAGAAAAGAATTTATGAAATAAATAATATATTCCTTTCACGATCTCTTGCGTTCTTTTTAGAGAACTCCTTAAAACATTAGATAAGAGAGATATTTCGAGCACGAATCCAATTTATCTGAGGGTATGAATACTATTGCCGGCTGGATACTTTTCATGTTTTTATATTACAAGTATAATAGGTATTATACTAAAATATATATACCGTCATTTATATTATTTTGCATAAATACATCAAAGAAATATACGCGTTTTTTTATATATAATATTACATTGGATATAACAAGCTTGGTTCAACGAAGTGTATAATTTTATGGAAGAATAAAGCAAAATATTGGAGAAATAATGGCAAATTTTCCGTAAAAATTAAAGTAATTTATATTATTTATATGTAACAACGTGTAATGAATTTTTTTAAAATCCTGTATGCGAATTACTATTCTTGCTTGCTTGCTACGAGGAAGAGAGAAAGTTATGTAACGCTGCGCGACGGCGAATTTCCGTCAGAAAAAACCCTTATTACAGAATCCTGGGAAAGCAAAAGTGAATCAGTTTCTGAAACCCACTGAAAAAAAATAAAGTTGCTAAATTTAGAAATTCTCTAACACGTGGTGTAGCGAGTATTAATGTTTTGTTGGTCCTCGATACTGAAAAACCGAATGACGGCAAAAGTCTGTGAACAACGCCAGCAGCTAAACAATTCAGCCAATTTTCTTCAAGACTAACATGGATTTGGCTGATGTTGCGGTCCCTTGAACTTGAAACTTATGTTTTAATTTTGGGGGTACTTTACATGAAGTCCCTGGGACATTTTCCAAAGTTTAAAAAATTGGCTCTATTGTTTTTAATAAAATTTTGTTTTCTGGAAGTGCAAAGAATGTTTAAGGAAATGGTGCAGGTCTCATGTCAGTTAATAACCCTGATTTTTCGAAACTTGCAAAAGTTCAAAATTTGTTGGGAGTCTTCTTACAACTTAAATATTAAAGAGAGAGATGTTTTGCACTTAATGGAGTCTTTTACTTAAAAATAAATTTTGAAACAAGGTCAATTTTTCAAAACTTTTAGTACTTTTTGCGTAATTTTACGTGAAAATACATGCGAGAAGTACTAGTGGTACTAGTGATGGTTTTAGCACCATTATTATTATTATTATTATTATTATTATTATTATTATTATTATTATTATTATTATTAGCCCATAACATCCTGTAAAGGGGAAAGGCCTCCTGCTTTAGCAGGGTTACAGTAGGTTGATATTCAATTTCACTCAATTTCACTAAAATCGATTAATAGCACTGTAGATCATCATTTTCTTTTTGCTGTTCATATCCCAGTTGCCTCCATGTTGTTCTCTCTTGGGCCAGTCTCGTTAGCACCATTAGTGACAAATGGTTAACACCATTAGTGACAAATGTTTTAAAGGTTGGACATTAGTGACAAATGGTTAGCACCATTAGTGACGTTTAGCACCATTAGTGACAAATATTTATGGAACTTACGTTATTTTTCAGTCAACCTAAAACTACTGACACGTGCTTGGCGAGAGGTGGCGTAAGTCATATAAGCATGGCATTCAAATGCGTGGCACGAGAGACGGGGCTGCATCACAGAGCTTTTTGCATCAAACACGCTGCAGCGGAGTGCGGTGCGGTGCGCTTCGCAATGCGATCACCAGGGGCGCGTTTGTCGCGGCGCTAATTTACGACTCGCCGCTCACCCGCGCACTCAGCGCCGCGCTAGTGCTCCCGCCACAGGGCCCGCCCCCTGCCCCGCCACGGCGTGCTCCTGGCTTGGCCCGCCCCCCGGTTTCACTCTCGGCCCTGCGCTCGCCCTCGGCCCGATTCCGGCCTCACTGTCCACGCCCCTCAGACTCTCTTCCAGTCCAGTTCGGCCCCGCCACCGGCCTCCCCGCCCCTAGCATGTTCTCGGCCCGATTCCGGCCTCACATGACGCCTCACTCTCGACCTCTTCCTTAACCTCATTCTCGGTTCGCCATCGTCCCCCACTACGACTTGCTCCTGGTTTGCCACCCCGGCCTCCGCCCAGTCCCCCGACACCCCCCCCACTGACCCGGATACCGGCCCCACACTCGGCCTCTCCTCCCAGCCTCGTTGTCGAGCCATCCCCGGTTTCGTCTCTTGCCACGTCCCCGAGTCCGCCCCTGGCATATCCCCAGGTAGGCCCTGCTTTCGGCCCGTTCGCGGCTTCACACTCAGTCCCGTCTTCACCCAAGTCCTTTCTTTAGGCCTGACTCCAACTCCGTCCTCTCCCCAAACTCGTTATCGGGCCGTCCTTGTTCCCTCTACCAGCTTTGTCCTCGGCTCCGTCGCCCACTCTATTCCGCCTCACAGCCGGCCACGCCTCCTGTGGCCCCTCAGCCCCGCCCTCGCTCATGGCCCGATTTCGGCCACTCCCCACTCCACTCTCAGCCTCTCCCCAAACTCGTTATCGGGCCGTCCTTGTTCCACTACCAGCTTCGCCTCACAGCCGGCCACGGATACTGTGGCCCCTCTGCCCAGCCCTCGCTCATGGCCCGATTTCGGCCACTCCCCACTCCACTCTCAGCCTCTCCCCAAACTCGTTATCGGGCCGTCCTTGTTCCCACTACCAGCTTCGTCCTCGGCTCCGTCGCCCGCTCTATTCCGGCCTCACAGCCGGCCACACATCCTGTGGCCCCTCAGCCCCGCCCTCGCTCATGGCCCGATTTCGCCACTCCCACTCCACTCTCCGTTCTAAATGAATTGATTTCTGAAGATTTTCCAATTCATTTTGCAAATCAATATCTTGCATTCATTATCAAGGTTATCTTTTTGAAACGTATTGATTGTTTCAGATAATTTGTTGATTTCTCCTATTTTCTCATCAAGATTCTGGTTCTTGGCACAATTTCTCCCTTAATTCAAGAATTTCTTTATTATCCCACCGATTATCATTTCCTTTTACTAACATACTATCTTTCTCAACAAGTAATGCTTTCTTGTTCTCTATTTCTTCCTCCAAAACCGATACTCTTTCCTTCAATTCAATAATCTGTTCTTCTCCAGCTTTGACTTCATCCTTCAAAGATAAACATTCCAAATCAATTGAAGTCTTGCAAACAGCTAGTTCAGAATCCCTTTCTTTCACAGCTCCATCTTCGTGAAATTTGGTGAAATGTTTTCATGTATTTCTATTATTATTATCCTTCTTCACTCTTCGTTCGTTTCTATTTCATCATTATTTTGACATTCCTCTCCTTCATTAACGTTTAATAGTTAATTTCATCTCTAAGATTTCTATCCAATTCTTTTATCAATTTTGCAGTTTTATTTCCTAATATATACTCATCTCTGTCTAACTTATCTGAAACTACTACCGCTTTTCCATAAACCTTTCCAAAATGGCACAGATTTCTACTTCTGCTACAGGCAAACATATGGGATTTTCTGTTAAGGGAGTACATACCCAGACACTTTCTCCAATATAATGTTCTTGTCTAACATTTTTTCTTCCTATTAAATCTATAGAAGCACCAGAATCACGCAAAATTTTCAATTTTTTTCCATTTATATAAGCTTCGAACGTATAAGGTGCTAATAAATCTTTACTGGAAGTTTTTAAACAATTAACGTGCTCAGATCCTATATTCTTTTCAACCACTTTTTATATTTTGGGCAAAATGGTTTTATATGTCCTATACCGTTACAAAAATAACAATGTACTTCTTTCCTTTCTTCGAATCCTTCCTCAATTTCCTGTTTTGTATCAACTTTTTTATTACTTTCCTTTTGAATTTTGGATTTCTCATAGAATTTGGTAGTATCAGTTGATTTATAAATCTTATTTTTTGTTCTAGTAAATATTGATCACAAGTTTTCAATTTAAAATTTTCTCTGGTAATGTCATAATTTTCTAATTCTTCAACTATGTCACGAGGTTTTGTATATTTAGTCCATTTGCTAACTAGATGCTCTTTAACTACAAACGGAACGCATCGTTTTATTTGTTCCGTTATTAGTAATTCCTTTATTTCCTCAAATGAGTATACATTTACGCCTTCTAACCAACCATTAAGACTTATTTTTAGCTCATAAGCAATATCTTTCCACGTTTTATCTGGTGTTTTCTGATCGAAAGGAATCTCTGTCGTAATTTTTCTGCGGTTACTTTGTACTTACTCAATAATATTTTCACTATTTCATCATAATCTTTTACTTCCCCTACCATTTCTCTCGTTATATATTCCGCATCATGTCCTGGCAAATGTGTCATTAACAAAGGTCCCCATTGGTCTTTAGAAATGTCATCAGCAGAAGCAAAATTTTCAAATTGTTGAAGGTATAAAGAAATATCATTTTCATTTGATTGAAAATGTTTCATGCACTTGTGAGTTTCAAGGAATTTTACTTTGTAATCCCTGAGTTAATTGACCTTCATTATTTATATTATTTGTTTCAAGTATTTCTCGACATCACCTTACATTTTTCCAACTCAATTTTGCCAGTTCAATTTCGTGTTTCCCCCTTTGTAATCTATCCTCCCTTTCGTATTTCTCCCTTTGTGATCTATCCTCCCTTTCTCGTTCCTCCCTTTCAATTTCGTGTTTCTCCCTTTGTATCCTATCCTCCCTTTCTTGTTCCTCTTTTTGTAATCTATCCTCTTCCTCCAACCTTACCGTTTCTAAAATCTCTTTTACTATAGTTTCATCATAATCCTCTGTTTTCCGATATTTTTTTATAATATTCTTAACAGTTTCTTTCTCGAAACCTCGCGTTTCACCTAGCTAAACTGATTAATTGACTTTTCTTACATTTATTTAAAAAAGCCATTATCTTTGTTTGACCAGTTCGACAAGGAAACACACTTAAATTAATCTATCTGAATACCCGTTTCACACACATCAGCTGTCACTCACGTTTCAATCTGACAGTTTCTAGGCTTCTTCAAAATCTCCAGATATGGTTAAAACATTCCACAGTTCTCCTTCGTATAAATTTTCACTCCACGCAGAACCACCACTGCAATTAATACGTCTTGATTACCAACCACAGCAACCAACTCTGATTCTTTGAACACCCTTTCCCGCGAACTACAAATCCAGGCACACCACGTTGTTCCACCACGTTGTTGCAACCATTTCTTCTAACAATTTCCACGTCGTCCCACCGCTGCCACCAATTTTGTAACGTCCACGTTACCTTGCCTTAATAACTGGCCGTTACAACTTTATATATCCATACAACATCACCTTTTTATGTTGTATCTTTATCATGTTTATTATGACGTTCTTCACTTTTCAGATATCACATGAATACTCTCTGTTACTATCGTAACCTTTAACAATGTTTCCAATATTTGTTTACATATCATGTTAACTTTGGCAAATCCGCCAGCGAAGTTGAAACGTTACACTCGGCTCCGTCGCCCGCTCTATTCCAGCCTCACAGCCGGCCACGCATCCTGTGGCCCCTCAGCCCCACCCTCGCTCATGACCCGATTTCGGCCACTCCCCACTCCACTCTCAGCCTCTCCCCAAACTCGTTATCGGGCCGTCCTTGTTCCACTACCAGCTTCGTCCTCGGCTCCGTCGCCCGCTCTATTCCGGCCTCTCAGCCGGCCACACATCCTGTGGCCCCTCAGCCCGCCCTCGCTCATGGCCCGATTTCGCCACACCCCACTGCACTCTCAGCCTCTCCCCAAACTCGCTATCGGGCCGTCCATGTTCCCACTACCAGCTTCGTCCTCGGCTCCTCGCCCCTCTTTCCCCGGCCCCACTCTCAGCCTCTCCCCAAACTCGTTATCGGGCCGTCCTTGTTCCCACTACCAGCTTCGTCCTCGGCTCCGTCGCCCGCTCTATTCCGGCCTCACAGCCGGCCACACATCCTGTGGCCCCTCAGCCCCACCCTCGCTCATGACCCGATTTCGGCCACTCCCCACTCCACTCTCAGCCTCTCCCCAAACTCGTTATCGGGCCGTCCTTGTTCCCACTACCAGCTTCGTCCTCGGCCCCGTCGCCCGCCTATTCTAGCCTCACAGCCGGCCACGCATCCTGTGGCCCCTCAGCCCCACCCTCGCTCATGACCCGATTTCGGCCACTCCCCACTCCACTCTCAGCCTCTCCCCAAACTCGTTATCGGGCCGTCCTTGTTCCCACTACCAGCTTCGTCCTCGGCTCCGTCGCCCGCTCTATTCCGGCCTCACAGCCGGCCACACATCCTGTGGCCCCTCAGCCCCACCCTCGCTCATGACCCGATTTCGGCCACTCCCCACTCCACTCTCAGCCCTCCCCAAACTCGTTATCGGGCCGTCCTTGTTCCCCTACCAGCTTCTCCTCGGCTCCGTCGCCCGCTTTGCCTCACAGCCGGCCACGGATCTGTGGCCCCTCGCCCGCCCTCGCTCATGGCCCGATTTCGGCCACTCCCCACTCCACTCCCAGCCCCGGCCCCGCCCCCAGCCTCCCAAACCACTCCCGACCCCATTATCAGCTCCCGACCCCATTATCAGCCCACTCGCGCCCCCGGGCCCAACCCCTCCCCGCCCCGGCCCCGGCTCTGGCTCTCCTCCGACCCGCTTTCGGCGTCGCCTCGCCCTCTGGCCTTGGCCGTACTCCCTCCACTTTCCACTTTGCTGCCATTACGGCGCCTGAGTGGTGCAGATCTGCTTTCAAACTCGCGAATGTTTCGTATCTCATAGAACACGCCGCTCTATTCAGTCAACAAATCACGGGCGAATATTTGGTAATTCAGAGATCGTTAAAGCACTGTATGGAGTATAGTGCTGTACAACTGTAGAACTTGATAATCGATAAATATGATGGGGAAGTGCGGTATGATTGGTGTGTGCACGAAGAAGAATTATCGAGGAATGAACTTTGAGGAAATATAGCAAAAATGAAAAATAATAGGTAACTTATGTGATAGTGACGAAAATGTCAGGTAAAGAAGAAAGACATCAAGAGTACTCTTTTCACTGAGGTTTGGAAAATGGCATTCATACATATCATCCAAGATCACGTACAACGTAATTTAGCAGCGGTGTTAAAGCCCCGTGCTGAGTTGAACAATGAAAACTCTTGTTCTTTCGAAATTCATCCTCACTCGATATAATCACTATTTTGTCTTTTACAGATATAATGTTAAGAATTAAGGAAAATTTAGTATCAGGAAAAATTAGCACTCTTTTCTTTGTAAATTTATCATCAGAAACATTTGATGGAATTGAAGAAACTTTTAGGCTGTGGTTTGTGCTTTTTGAATAAACATTATATTCAGCATATACAACAAGAGTATGTAATTCCGGTATTGAGATACAGAGAAAACCTTAGTATGTAGAAGATTTAGAAATTAATCTTTCAATTTGTTATGAATGTAAAATCTCGAAAAAAAATCTATTCAAGTTTTAATTTCTTGGAAAAACGGAATATAAACGTACAAGCAATGTCTTCAGCAAGTAGTTCCCTTCATGATTGCTCTATAACGCTGTACAACCCCGAACTAATCTGAACGCCTTCACAATTAAAGAAATCAATTGTATTATTTGTACAATTTATGTGGACCAAGACATGTTTATTTTTACTGCTTCAAGTTGCTAAATAATATTATCTGTTTTGTAGAACTTAAACAACGCGACATGACTGATGTGATCCGTTTAAGCTACTCCCTAGCTCATTAACTCGCCAAAATTCTATCACCATCGAGTTTCGAATTTTCTGTTTGCTTAGGCATTTACTTTCTTTGAATGCTCATGTTACAATCACGTTGGCAAAGTTTGTGAAGAAAGCACGCTAACCCATATTTCTTCACGTTACGGAAGAGAAAAGACGTAACTGAACATTTTAATGACTAAACTCTCTATTTGTTTCTAAATGTAATTAACGACATAAACATGACCACCAAAATAAGATATTGATGGCTGCAACAAATATTCATTCAGCCAGAAATCCCAATTTAAAAAGTAGCAACAATAATGTGGATTTTGTCACATTTATTTTAGACACAATGTCAAAGAGTAAAACAAAAGCAGATCGTGATGAAAGCAAAATATTAATTGCAAATACTTCCTCGAAAAATTAAAATAGCTTAAGCATGTTTAACAACTTCCAAAACCTATCAGAATCTAACCCACGGAAGTCCAGCTACCATATGCGAACAGAATTAAGTTTTACGTATTACCTTATTAATGGCATTAGAATGGAGAAGAGGTGATGATTGGATTACAGCTTATCACATTGAAGTGTCTCATTCTGCGGACTTCCACAAATTATTCAACTCGTCGGTTCTAGAACCCTAAGACCTCTCGGTCATAGGCACTGCAATCAGATCAGTTGATGACTTGAGCCACTTAAGACGGTCGCGAAATTATTCAAATTTAAAGTCCATGTGTCTCTGCGCGTCAGTGACTAGATTCCCAAATTTCAAAATTTGATACAATGTAAGGTAATCCTAAATTATCCACATTTGAAACGTTTCATTTGAAAGGTGTACTAGAAATATTAATTTATAGAGAACTCCATTGCAGGACAAACTTCTTTTGAAAAAATAAAAAAAGAAGTGTGAGAAAACTTGTGGTACGTCCATTTAGAAGATCATGTTTCCGCATTAACACTCACTAATTTTCATAGCGAACATATCCGTTTGTTACTACCGTATTAGCGTGATTTCTCTCCTCATTCCAACATCGCCACCGTTGAATGCCACCACGCAGACATCAGTCCACCGCACGCCGCGCGGCGGTTAACCTGCTCCGCAGCGCTAGGCGGCGCTGAGTAGCCCCGCCCCTCCCCCTGCCGCCCACGCAGAGTGCTCCGGCCACGCCTTCCCGGGAGCGCGCTGGCCCTGCAATCCCCCCCGCCCACGCCGCTTCCACCGTCACCCTGACCGATGTCCCTTGCGCTCCCGCTCCACAACTACTCCTCCGCTTCTCAACTTCCCACGCCGCCCCTCAACCCCTGCTCCCACACACTCCACCACACATTTCCCCCCCACCCCCCCCTTCCACCACCTCTCCACTCGTCCCCCCTCCAACACCATCCCTCCGTCTCCGTCTCCGCCCTCGCCCCCGCGCGCGCCGCCGCCGCCGCCGTCGGCCTTAGCAGGTCGTACGTTACGAGTTAAATGTACGGCAAAATAGAGTGGGGGCTAGCACGGCGTGTGCGGCGCATTCTAACGACCCTGGTGAGCCCGCCCCCAGCCCGTCCCGCCCCGCACCGCCGCCGCCGTATGCGGTCAGCGTGCGTAATTCCGCGCTCGCGCGCCACCGCTGCCGCCGCCCCCGTCGCCGCCGCCGCCGGCCGCGTATGCGCCCATAGGAATGCATTCGCGGCCCGCGCCGCGCTCATAAAACACGTCACCCCAACTCTCCCGCCCCCCCTGCACTCTCTCCCTCCCCCCCCCTCTCGCCGCCGCGCGGGGCAGGTGCGAGCGGATGGTCAAAAGGGAAACGGGAGGGGAGGAGGGAAAAGTGGGAACGAGAGTAGGTGGTTTTATGATGCGATTGTAGGGCGCGATGTGATTGGACAACTTTCGTATTTTAATTGGGTGACTAGGGGGCGGGCGAGGTCAGAAGAAAGTGTGACAGAATGGCAAAACGAAAAGTGGGTGTGGCTGGGACAAGAGGGGAATGACGGTATGTGGTTTTGTAGTGCGATTGTGGGGTACGGTATGCGTCCTATGGTACGATGTGATTGGGAGAGTGATTACTGGGGTGGTAATGGCAGGCGAGATCAGAAACCAGGTGCGAGCGGATGGTCGAAAGAGAAACGGGAGGGGAGGAGGGAAAAGTGGGAACGAGAGTAGGTGGTTTTATGATGCGATTGTAGGGCGCGATGTGATTGGACAACTTTCGTATTTTAATTGGGTGACTAGGGGGCGGGCGAGGTCACGAAGGAAGTGTGACAGAATGGCAAAACGAAAGCGGTGGGGCTGGGACAAGAGAGGAATGACGGTATGTGGTTTTGTAGTGCGATTGTGGGTCGGTATGCGTCCTATGGTACGATGTGATTGGGAGAGTGATTACTGGGGTGGTATGGCAGGCGAGATCAGAAACCAGGTGCGAGCGGATGGTCGAAAGGAAACGGGGTAGGTGGTTTTATGATGCGATTGTAGGGCGCGATGTGATTGGACAACTTTCGTATTTTAATTGGGTGACTAGGTGGCGGGCGAGGTCAGGAAGGAAGTGTGACAGAATGGCAAAACGAAAAGCGGGTGGGGCTGGGACAAGAGAGGGAATGACGGTATGTGGTTTTGTAGTGCGATTGTGGGTACGGTATGCGTCCTATGGTACGATGTGGTTGGGAGTGATTACTGGGGTGGTGATGGCAGGCGAGGTCAGGAACCAGGTGCGAGCGGATGGTCGAAAGGAGGGGCTAAGAGAAAATTAGGACTCGCGGCTTCCATGGTACGATTGTATACTACGTGGTGGGTCCTATATTTTATTAGATAATGGTGGTGAGTGAGATCAGGAAGCTGGTGGAAAAGGATGACCGTAAAAAGGAAGCAGGAGAGGCTGAAGGAGTAGTGGGAACGAGATTATGTGGTTCTAAAGTACAGTATATTGATAGAGATATGTGAAGAGAATGCAGTATAAATGATTGGGAGACGGATTAAAAAACACTATTTTAAATTGGGGTGGTGGCGGGCGGTATCAGGAAGCAGAAGCGGGAGGTTGTGTGACTGATTGATTGATTTTTCGTGTTTCCGGGCGCGTCAACTACTTCAGTCATTAGTCCGTTGGTGTAGTGCATGTTTTTCTCGTGAGATGGTTGTGATCTTCCCCGCTGGATGGCGAGATCCGGCACCGACCTACCGTCGGCTAGTGGGTTTCCCCAACCAGGACTCTCCACCAGCGAGGCACGCCCCAGTCAGGACAAGCTCTAAGCTCCGACCGGTCTCCCAGAATATGTGGTAGTGTGGTGCATGTTGTGTAAGTTGTGTGTGTGTGTGTGTGTGTGTGTGTGTAAGGGAGAGGATAGGACAAGGAAGAGGAAGGACAGAACGCACGCGGTCGCAGCCCGTTTGGTAGGGTACTGCTCGACATTCGCCTGGATGTGTGACGTAATAGGGAAATCGAAGCAGAAAGAATGGTGGGAGTTGTGGGAATAAGAAAGTGGAGTTTCATGGTATTATAGTTAGTGAGGGACGTGTGACGTAATAGCAGTTAGAATAGTCAGTAGAAGACTGAAAAATATAAACGGTTTAATTGAGTGAATGTCAGTAGTGCTGCCAGGGTGACCGGATGGGCAGCTAGTGTGGTCGGATGGCACCAAGCGTGACCGGATAGTCACGAAGTAATTGGGAGGAGCTTTAGGGAAAGAGGAAAAGGTGTGTATGAAAATGTACGATACGAAGTATGGACAATTTGGTACAAAACTGAATGAAATATAGTGCGAAAGTCGTGGAATGTAACAGGTTGTGATAGTGGTTTGTAGTGGTCTTTAACTGAAAATATAAAAACAGTTTAATTCATAAGCAGCCGCAGGATCTGAAGAAAAAAGTTTACGCTTCGAGGAGTGGATCAAAATATCTCGAACGGCTTCCTTAGAATAGATATTTATAACTTTAGAGATTCTGGAACGCGAATTCTGCCAGAACCTAGCGAGGACACTGTTGTATTTTTCGTGTTCGACGTGCATTTTAACTCTCATCAAAAAGCCTTGGCAGTGCATAAGGGAGACTCTGCATTGTATTCTGTGCAGTTTTGGTACGAGTTCCTTAGAAATTATTTTTAAATCGATTTATACTTTAGATAAAAGGTATAAAAAGGAAACTGGAACGTAAACGAAAAAAATGTTAGTTTCCTTGTAGTAGTTACTATTTAAAAATACTTATCATTCGTCTTGTAAGATTGTGGCAGTCTGAATTAAGATATGATAAAAGTAAGAAAAATCAAAATTGGAAAACACCTACGAGGATGATGAACGATTTGGGAGTGTTGGAAAACATGGATTTCGTGTTTCGGAGTGTAACATGAAATGAGGGTAGATAACTTGATTGGGTATGAGATGAAAAGAAAATGAGAGAAGAAAAATAATGAAAGCCAGAAAAAATTCTCAGATAAAAAGTAATAGGTATGTGACAATGGGTACCAAGGCCTTTGCTCAAAGAAGTAAAAGAATTGTACAAGGAAGAACGAAAAATGTTATTCTCCAGTAACCAAAGTATGGTCTATATTTCAGAAAACCGTGCTCAAATGAATGTCACATAGCAATTCAAAAGTTAATATTTAAAAAAATAATATTATGCCCCTACACGTTTTTTAACAATTTACTATCACAATTTATTTATTTCAGTAAAAAAGGATTAAAGAGTTACTCTAAGAATAAAGCAGAATTCTACTCATGAACATATTCAAATGATAGAACTTTCAATAAAAATCATACAGGGATCTTCTGAGATATGCTGGAAGCAGGATTAGATGAACTAAGAAACTATAATACATACTATCTGTTACTTGTTATGTAATCTTTGATTCCAATTTTCCGATCTTTTGAATATGCTAACATTTCTAAAACAATTCATTCAACAAGGTGCAGGGTACATAGGATGTCCTATGGATGAAAGGAAATAAAAAATATCCATGTACTCATTTTTATAGACGTAAATATGTAAACATTTGTATTTGTCGAGTAGAAAAAAAAAACACACAAAAGGTAGCCTACTATATTTCATTTCATCAAGTCACTTTCCCTATTTGACCAGTACGTGCGTAATGTGGTTCCGCATTTTCCACATTCTACATCATGTAATTGTGTAAGCTTTTAGCTCGTAAATGAAACTTAATTACTTTTCGCAGCTTAACTACGCAGGTAAACAAATAGCAATTGTTTATCTAGAACAGTGAAACGAGTTGATTAGAACAATAACGAACATATCACGTGTTGTTGAAACAATGCACCGGACATTTTATTTGCCAACACAATACGTTTGTCTGGAATGAAATACATTACTCACTTCAGAAATTACTACAATTTTTATAACGTTAAATTGAATAAAATTTGTTAAATTAATGCTTTCAAAGAAATAAGAAATTCAAATAAATGTTATTTAAGAAAATATTCTCCAAAAGATTTAGATACAATCTATGAACGTGCAGTTAAAATTGTATTGGTAGAGGTAGGCCAAGATTATGGCATGTTAAACAAGTTCTTAGGCCCGGTATGCACGATACAGTTTTCGTGCAGGGTCTCATACAGTTTTTGTACAGAAACTTCAAGATCCCAAAGTAGAAGTACAAAAGCCAAAAGTCGCGCATACACCGTCTGTAGGGTTTTTGCACGAATCGCCACAATCCGCCGCTTAGAGGGTCTGAAGAGAAACAACTGAATTGTGTCGTTCGAGTACTGTCAGGGGTGTTAACTTTCTGTGCGTGTATTCTGGCTATGATCTTTATTGGGTGTTAATTAACCATGAGGAGAAAAGAGAATAAAAGTAGGGAGACAGGAATTGGGAAAAAGAAAGTTTATCACAATATATCACTTCACACAATCGCTCTTTGACACACCTAACGACAAAATCGAAGTGGCCGATTACCTTTCTGCATGAATAATTCTGAGCATGCTCATATAGTGAACGATTCTGCCGCTAGGACGCTAAGTCAAACTTAGGCTCCTACATGAAATATTATGAACATTTTCATATAGAAAACGAGCAGTCTAGACTGCACGTTTTCTGTACGTCCAATCTGCACAAAAGCTGTACCGTGTATACCGGACTTTAAACAGAAAATGAAGAGTCATCCGCAATAACCCTCAGACAGCATGGCAAGTCATGCAGCCTAAGAAACGAATTTAATTTGTAGTGCTTCCAAAAGGTCATCTCAATCCTTGAAGTTATCCTCGATACCTCCCTTTACTCCGTAGCAATAACAACAAAAACAACAAACTGCAACACCATTTCCGCTGAACATCAAAACATCCGGAACCTATTGAATTTTCAGACAGCATAAAAAAACGTAAAAGGATAGCAGAGCGCGTTTCATTTAAGAGATACCTTTGAATGTTCACAAACGAAATATTAAAAAAGATTAAAGCAGGATGACGGTGCAGGCAGGCATCGGGGAAATTAAAATCGCATCAAAGAGGCCGTGGGCGCGAGGCGGTGGCGCGGCTGGCCGGTGGTGCTGCCTAGCGGCCAGCGCCGCAATCGCAGATCGACAAAAGAGCGCCGCCGATGCGCTTTTGATGGGCCTAATCCCGATCGTGCGGCCGGGCGACCGGCTGGCCGACGCTGAGCGTGGGTTGGGATCTTTTCACACCAGATGGCAGCCCTGCAGACGTTCGCTCAGCCCGCCAGGAAGCTGCTGAAAAATCTTTCTTTCGCACTTTTTAGGATGCTATTTAATTACAGGTTTTCTTTTCGCCGGCGTGGAAAACGCCCAAACTCGACGAGATGAAGGATGTGGATACGTGTAAGTTGTGGGGTTTTCACAATGTGGTTTTGGCGTGGTTGACATCTCATTTTAACACTAATACGATTTGAACCATCATTCTACTTTGAAGCATTCTAATATTTCAAAATCCACTTCTCATGATCACTCCCGTAATCGTACACATAGCCATGCCATATCATCTGAAAACCAGTGGTGCTAAAACAGCATGTACTTTCTCGTCCGTACTTTCATGTAAAATTACGCGAAAAGGACTCAAATTTTCAAAAAATTGTACATGATCTTATTTTCAAATCTATCTTTAAGGAACATATTTCAAGAAAAAATCTCTATCTTCATATTTGTAGTTGTAGGAAGACGCATAAAACATGGATTGTGGCTGCATCAAGTATTAGAGAATTTTTTTCTAAATTTAGCAACTGGATTTATTTATTTTTTCATTATCAGGGTTGTAAAATAAGAGTATTTCTGACGAAATTCACCGTTTTTTCGCGTAGAATTACATTATTATTATTATTATTATTATTATTATTATTATTATTATTATTATTATTATCATTATCATTATCATTATTATCATCATCATCATCATCCTACGTTTTCTCAGTAATTTTGCTGGTAAAATGGTCACCTTCCCCAGAGTTGTTTTGGGGGACAGGTTCGCTCACAGAAGAAGAACTTCATCTTATATCTGGACGTAAGATAAAAATTTTCTTACGATATGGGCTGTTTGCAACAAAACTGCGCGCTATCCCATGTTCAGAACGTTTTTGGGTAGGTTAAGTTCTGTTATGGTTTTAAGGAAGTTTTTACTGATCAGGCCTTCCGCCTATATCATGAGTGGGTATGTTTTGGTAGCATTTACTTTTCAAACATATATTAGTTCATAAGATAAGTTTTCATATTTCGATTTCTTTCTATTTATTTCTGTTTGATGTTGTGGGATATTGATACTACTATGTCTATTATTACTCCTTCTTTCTTCTTTTTATCTATAAGGAGAATATCTGACCTTTTGTAATCGACCGTACGATCAGTTAAAACTGGTCTGTCCCAGTACAAATGGGTGGAACTTGTTTCCAGAACTGGAGGAGGGTGTACTTATAGAATGGCGGCGTCGATTCATCCAATAATTTATGCTCTATTGCAATTGCCCTGTGCACGATTTTTGCAACAATTATGCCTTCCTAAGTAAGCACTGTCTGAGAGGGAAGAGCAAGCAGCTGTGATGTGTACTATAGTTTATCCTACAGCTCCACACTTCCTACATTTATCTACCACATCTTATTTTAAACAATGCTTTCGATAGTTTCTGGTCTTGATAACCCTGGCTTGAATTGATTTGATAAAACCCTCGGTCTCAGGATGTATTCGTTTCTCCACAAGCCACTCCACCGAGGAACGTCTGTCTACATCATCTCGAAACAAGAGTTTTGGGTATCTTCCATGTATTTCTTGTTGTTTCCATTATTAAAGTTCTAATGGTGAGTAGAGACGTTTAAGTCATAATTTCGTTCATGGAGGTTCAACGGGTGAAGCATTAACAATTAACAGTTAATTTCATTAATATGTCGGTGAAGTTTAAAGGACCTGTCGCATTTTTCCTCTTGTCTCAGGCAAAGTGTTTTATTTTAACCGACCCTCTGCCTCCCACCGTTCGAGGTAGATATAACCTTTTACTGAGGAGTTTGGATGAAGACAGCGGAATTTATGTAACAGTCTTCTCGTTGATCTGTCCAGCTCCTCCAGGTCAGATTCAGTCCACTTAACGATACCAAAGGGTAGGTTAGGACCGGCACATCCCACGTGTTGATAGCTGAAATCAGATTACCCCTGATAAATAAGTGTTTAACAACTTTGTTAGCCGCTTTTAATATTTTATTCTAAGTTCCTCCTTGATACGATTATGGTCAGTCGATGGTTCTCAGGGTTTCCCAAATAGCGATATGTTTCTTCAGGTGGTATCTGTTTAATATCACTGAAAATTTGGATTGTGTTTTGTACATTTTCTTTATGAATATTTATTATACCACCTTTATCAAGACCGAACTTCATCCCGATGTCATCGCTGAACATTTTGCTACACTTATAAGCGATTCTAATTTATCAGGCGTTTCGGCGTAGAGCTTAAGGTCATCCATGTACAGTAAATGGGTTAGTCTTTTGTGTTTTCATGTTCAATCTATAGCCACATTTAGTGTTGTTCAAAAGAGTTGATAGTGGGTTTAGAGATAGGCAAAACTATAGAGCTGATAGGAATCGCCCTGAAATATACCTTTTCGGACATCAGCTTTTCCCAAGATATTACCTTGGAATCGTACATTTGTACGCCATTTATTCATTAGATGTTGAAGAATATTTCTTACATTTGGACAGATTTTCAGTACTTTGTTCAGCCATTTGTGAGGAACGGAATCAATAGCTTCGCTGTAATCAATATAACAGATGTGGAGATTTCTTTTCTTTGTTTGAGCTTGCTTTAAGACCACAGAATCAATGATGAGTTCATGTTTACATCCCATAGCTCCCTTAATACAACCTTTCTGTTCTTCTTCAATTGCTTTGATTTGATTTTATCGTGTTTCCGGGCACGTCAGTTGCTTTGTCATTAGTCCCTTTAGTGTAGTGCATGTTTTTCTCTCGAGAGATGCGCTGTTATCTTCCCCACTGGATGGCGAGATCCGGCGCCGACCTATCGTCGGCTAGTGGGGTTTCCCCCTAACCAGGACTCTCCCACCAGCGGGGCACCGCCCCAGCCGGGACAAGCTCTAAGCTCCCGACCGGTCTCCCGGAATATGTGGTAGTGTAGTGATTGTTAGTGTAAGTGTGTGTGTGTGTGTGTGTGTGTGTGTGTGTGTGTGTGTGTGTAAGGGAAGAGGATAGGATAAGGAAGAGGAAGGACAGATCGCGCGCGGTCCGTGGCCCGTTTGGTAGGAGTACTGCTCCGGCATTCGCCTGGTGTTAATCGGAGAAACCACGCAAAACTACCGATCAGAGCAGCCGGCCGATAAAATACTCCTCCAGACAGCGACTGAATTCGACCTAGCTAAAAAGCTAGTGTCGAAAATCCTCCGCCACCAGAACCTAGAACCTCCCGGTCAGAGGCGCTGCAGTGTTCTTCTTCAAAGATATTATTTCCACAGTGGAGGTATATTTTATCACCAATAACAGAGGTTAAGAGCTTGTATAGGTTGATAAGCATGTTATTGGTCTATAATTCATTGAAATTTGTTCATTTCCCTTTTTGAAGATTAGAAAACTGTCTCCTTCACTAAGATAGTCAGGCATTTTA
Source organism: Teleogryllus oceanicus (assembly GCA_964035755.1). NCBI lineage: Eukaryota > Metazoa > Arthropoda > Insecta > Orthoptera > Gryllidae > Teleogryllus > Teleogryllus oceanicus. Next base: position 108,688,023 of record CAXIVR010000006.1, on the reverse strand, counting down.
TCAGGGGTATTGAGTACTTCAGTGAAACAGCGTGCAAGGCTTTCATGAGCAAAAGCAAAGTACTTCAACCAGAAATTTTGGATCCTATCTGGCCCAGGAGATTTCCAATTTTGAGTCTTTCCTATGGCACTCGCAATGTCTTTAGATGTTATTTCTTTTAAATTCATTTGGGGCAGGTTTTCGTGTTGTTTCTTAATACTTTTAATCCATGTTATTTGAATTAAACATTACTGTATTGGATTAAGCATTATTATTATTATTATTATTATTATTATTATTATTATTATTATTATTATTATTATTATTATTATTATTTCCCGATAATAATCCCATAGAGGGCAAGGAACACCAGTTCAAGTGGGTTACTCAGTGGTAGATTTCACGAGCACTCATTTCGGGAACTCTCTTAAACAGACGCTATTTATACACAAAATATGAAAATGTAAACGCACAAAATCAGTAACACTAATCACTTTGTCACTTTTAAATTTAACACAGTTCAATTTGACTTTCCATCTAGTTCTCCCTTTTGTCATTGATCATAATCTTAAGATATTCGATCTACACTGTGTTCGCTATTTCGCGCTCTTCTTTAGCTTTTGCTCTTATTTCAGCTTGAATTTCTCTCTCTTGTTTGGTCGTATCATTGTCTAAGTAATAATCAGAGCCTTTTAACTTTCCCTTAATATTTAACATCTTTATTTTTTCTCAAACGAGGCCATTTTCACTTTAATTATTCCTATACCCTCTCTGTCTTTGTGAAAGGGAAATGCTTCTTGAAAATTCTCCAATAATCCAATGGAATGTTTACAGTTTTTGCTTCATCTTGGGGATCTATTAGCTTGCTTTTTATTATGAAATTGTTTTTCTTTTCTAGTTTAATATTTCTTTCATCTCTCCTTCTATTAATTTTAGCCTTTGTTCAGCACGGTTTGTTCCCTCTTCATATTTTTTTTATTATTTTAACAATTTCTTGTTCCATATCATTTTTATTTTAAATTGAAATTTCTTCCAGTTACTTGAGTCTTGTATTTGGCTCAGAAAGTTCTGTTTTCACGAATATTCGTATATCTTCTGTATTTTCGAAATTGCTCTTCTATGGTGACACTTGAATTCGCGTTTTTAAAATTTTAGTTAGTTTCCCGGCGTCAATACTATCTAATATATCTACTGGCTTTAATACTAAATAACAGGCACCTAAATTCTTCGTAAATATTCTTCGACAAAGTTTTAACAACCACTAGGTGTCTCTTTGCCCTCAGATCGACGTTCGGACGAACTCGATAAACGTATCATAGTGAGGAAAGTAACACAACCTCACAATTTGTCTAAATTTATGATAAATTCCCCTTTTGTCAAGATTACGCTACTGTCTGATGTAACTTTAAATGCACTGTACAAAGACACTTACTTGACTTGATCCTGGTTATTTTACGTTGTTTTCTGTTATGTTTTATCTTATTAACACATCTAATCAATTGTTTCCGCAAAACTTTATACATACAGTACATTGTCACTAGCAGCTATTCGTCATCTTACCATATGAGTCGCTTTAAGTATTGCATCATAACAAGCGTATCATCGGCATTATCTTATGTCTTATCATGAATTCTCTCCAGAATGAAGTAAATAAACGAAACAATATTAATTTTCGTTAAAAATATTTTGGCAAGAATAAAATATAATTAATGATTCGAAACTTTACACTTATATTAATTATGATAAAGATGTATTAAAAATCTGAAAATTAATATGTTGGCCGAACAGGATTTTCCTAACCCAGTATTGAGCTTGGTAAATCACCAATTCGGTCGCATGTTGTACTTACCGAATTTCATGGCATCTTTTCCACTAGAGGTTTCATGAGAGCTTTTTCATTGTTATGGTTAAACGAAATTATTTAACGAGCAAACAATTCCGTTCGTAGTGTACGCAAGTGTATTCCAAATATGCTTGAAAACACTTTAAAATTTAAAATTTAAAATATAATGTCAAATTAGTGTTAATTCAACATCATCTACGCATAAAATTTGTATATCAAATAATAACGTAATTTGAACATCATTTTTCAAAACTAAAATGTTATGAATTATGAGTAAGTGATTTGAATTACAAGAAATGTTTGAATTTACAAATAAAAGTATCCAAAGTTTTTTTGACAACCATTTATTCAGTAATTTCACGTTTCGTAACTCGTTTTGTTACATCTTCAGGTGCTAAACTTAGTTAGAGAACGCTATCCCATTGAATTACCACGTCAGCAGAACATTCAAGGAAACAAGGAAAATGTTTGAATTATATTGATATGCAATGAAATGAAAAGAACTGAAATAAATATTCTGAATTGGAGGAGATAATACTCGTAAAACGATAATGAGAATAATGAATAATGAAGATTATGAGAAGGAAATAGCGTGCGTACTCTGTTGCTCGTTTTGTAGGATACTGCACCGTCATTGAACTGGAAGTGATTAAGACAAACATGAAAATCAATGGTCAGAACCGTCTGCCTGTCAATCCTGCTTCGGCAGCGGTCACTAACTCACAAATGTGAAGTAAATCAAGTAAATTTCTGGCGTGGTCGAACTGGCGACCTCTCCAGTATTCTATTAGCAAAGCGTTGTTTTTTACGGTCGCTTCTACAGGTGTTTGCTTCAATTAGTTCAAGAGAAAATCGTTGATCCCGGTGAATAAGCTGATACGTCATAAACACTTAATTTTACTGGAGAGAAAAAACGTTTAAATGAATTAAATGAGAGATTAATAACATACAAACGAAGGTGATATTTAAAAAAACAAAATATTTTTGTGCAGGTTTTATCTGCATATCATTAATCCCTTACTTATAGCATTAGTTTAAACTTGTTTTTTGCCTCCTGTAAAATAAAGTTTTTTTGACTTATCAGATTATTCACCGGGATCAAAGAAATAGTAACAGGCAAATACGATTAGAATAAGCAATGATGTTGGTACAGTGTGCCATATATTGTTCTCGTCACCTTAAAGTAAGGACTCAAATGCAACTTATGGAAAATGTTGCTGTCGCATGGACATATGAACTGAAAAGCGACATAAAGTAATTTCATTTCCTTTTGTGTATGTAATTGTTGTTGCCAACATTACCAGAATTACCCGATATAAATCGTAATTACGCAAATAGTGACTTGTTATTGATTTATGTTTGTTATAAAAAATGACGACTTCTGGAGATTCCGCCATCATTTCAACTATGTATCTACACTATTATCGTGCGCCATTATTTGTGTGGCGGCGGTGATGGTGGGTGAATGACTTGCGCTATTATTTCCATAATTTTACATTTATTTGTTTCATTTTAGTTATTTCAGGCCTTGTAGCAATTTTAGAGAAATTACTTATTCTTGCATTACTTTCCCCAACTACTATTTAGTCTATTGATCAGTTATTTCGATTAGATATTTTAGTTTATGGCTCAATCAATTCATTTTTTTATTTTACACAATTAATATATTACTTGCTGTGTTTCATTAAATTGAGTTATTTTAAAGTTAGAAATGACTTAACCAAGGACATGTAGACCTGTTCTTGGGTAAAAATCACAGGAATTCAAAATTAGCTTCAATAGAAATAAACATTGCTGGTTATGGAAAGATTTAATGGATGAAGGAACTCGTGTCGCCCACATCATTGTTACATCATGGGTGGCAAAATTAATAGAGGTAAGTGAATTTCATTTGTGTTATCAGTTCTATATTTTTAAATTGTTTCTACGAGAACTTTCCATAATTAGAATTCATTATTGTTAATGATCTTACACAAAATAATAATAAATATAATTATATTTTATAAAGTTATGGTATGTTTGTAGGTGGATGTGATTGCAGTTGCATTTCACATTCAGTTGCAGTATCATAAGCAGATGCAAAAAATAAAACAAAAATATCTCAGCTCATCTAAAAGGATGTTTTCTGTCACGGGAAATAACACATTTGCTAGGAATGATATTGCAATGAAAATCTTTAAGAGTTTAATATCAGGTTATCCCTTGAAATCTCTAATAACTTATTCATTGTTTACATTATTTAATATTTTATGATACCATTGTCTATAATTTACAATATAATCATTATAACCTTCGTCTCCGATTATGCTTTAAGGATTACTTATTGAAAATTACCCAATAATTCCTCAAAATATTCTCGCTTACCTTCTATAATTATACAATTCTTATCAGTATTGCAGGACTGTGCTAAAGTGCTTTAATAGGTAATCTGTACTGCTTTTGTCTATTAGGACTTACTTCAAATGCATGCCTAATAGAAAAGAGTTGAAGTCGATCTTCAGAGTAATAATTACTTAAATCAATGTATTTACTAAATGATTACATGTAACCACAGTTGTGAATAGAATTGTTACTATAAAACATTATTAAATGACCTTTTCATGAGGATGGTATCTTTCTGATTTCAATTGATTCAAAAGACTATTTTTTTAGTGTAGTACTTCTTATTACTCTGTCTCCATATAACACATCGATCCGTATATGTTAGATCCTTCTAAGGAAAGATTCTAGAGAAAGTATCTGTCAGGTAAGAATGAACTACTTAATTCATTACATCTCTTTGCTAATATTACTCATTTTATTAAAATCCTAACATTATTTTGTTTTTGATAAAATCAAACATTATTACCACAAAATACTAATATAATGATAGAACTTCCATTTTAAAAGTGTAATTAACCCAGAAGTTTGACAAGAAGTCACTTTTAAGGTTATATTTTTATTCGCACAAACAACTCGTCAGTTTCATTACTCGAAAACGAAGTCTTATTTCGTTTTGTTGTAGACTCAATTGACGATAGTTTAGGAATGAAATGTTTACTCTAACGAAAGACGAGACAGAAGGATTTTCAAATAAATAAATAAATAAATAAATAAATAAATAAATAAATAAATAAATAAATAAATAAATAAATAAATAAATAAATAAATAAATAAATAAATAAATAAATAAATAAATAAATAAATAAATAAATAAATAAATAAATAAATAAATAAATAAATAAATAAATAAATAAATAAATAAATAAATAAATAAATAAATAAATAAATAAATAAATAAATAAATAAATAAATAAATAAATAAATAAATAAATAAATAAATAAAAGATTGTCACGGCCGAGAGCCTGTCCCTGACAGACGAGAACAACAATCAACTGTATGAATTCTATCGATCAGGGTTTGGTCTAAGCAGGCGCCACATTGAAAATTTAGTCCTTGCCGTTAGGTGAATTAGGCAATAACTACCTCCGCACTGAGACCAATCAGAGCCTCCTATTCAAACTCTCATTTATGTTGGTAGCAACCAGATCATTCGGAAACAGGTGAAGGGGACAACGCTTCCAAAATCTGTTATGATTGTGGTAAGAACGCCATTTACGTTTTCTGTTGTTACAATGTGCAGCTCGAGCTGTGAACATAATTTGTTTCTCGCACTCTCACCAGCAAAGTGCCACTGCAGAGAAACTTGCATGGTTCACGTTACTTCAGTTCTTACATATACTTAGAGATATGAAAAAATAGTTCAGTCAAGGACAATTAATTTTTTTGAAAGTTGTGAATATTCAGATAGGGACGACTATTATTTGAGTGAATAATGAGATTGTAACGAGTCTATTAATAAAAAAAGCCATTCTACGTACACAAACGTTAAACTTGTTTCAACGGCTTGTTAATTAAATACCTAATATTTACCAATGTTTTTAAAAAAAAACACTTTAAAGCTGCATTATACTATCATTGTTCACTGACTTTCAATTCCAGACATTTACTTGATATATTTCGTGCGCAAAGCCAAATATTTGTGAAGAAAACACACAATCAAATAAATTCCTACTTCCACCAACTCTCTTTCCGAACATGACTTTCTTCAAATATACCATTACCGAGTCAGCAACACGACGCTGCAGCGATCAAGAAAAATCTCAACCCTCAGATTGCATTCAAAAGGAAAATTCCGGTTCCTCCCCCATCGTATCTTCAGGCAGATACAGCAGAAAACGTGATTCGTAGCGGAGAAATTAAAAATTCGCTGATCAACTCTTCCGCAAACGGCGCATTACTTCCTGTTGGGGATTAAATGGGATTTCGCTGCCTCCCTGCTGCGCCTACGGCTCCCTCCACCCTGGGGGAATTTGGGGGGAGACGAGGCGCCACGGCGCTCCCTCGGCCCGGCGCCGCCCGCTCCCCCGCCTCCCCCCCCACCGCACATTGGGGCAAGATCCCAAAAAGCTGGGCCAAAAGTCGAAAAAAAATTTCCATTTTGGAAATTTTGAGTAAGCGGTTGGGTAGACTGGTTCCCATGCTGGCTAATTGCACGGTTAGAAAAAGTCCGAGGTGACACAATGACGCTCTGCATCATTGGAAACGCAGCCGTGGAGCGAGCAGCTGTTACATAACACAAAGCTCGTAAATAAGCAGTTTCTTTGAACAAAAATTTTTTTTATCGTGATGGTGAGTACAATGTTTACATATTTTACAAATACTTAAAAACATGTTAAAATTACTTAATTAATAATTAATGTTGAAATTAAATGATACTATTAGTTTGTTTTTTTCCTTTTAAAGTGGAAAACAGTTATAAATTACACAAATTTCCATTTGTAAAAACTTCATTCTCTACTATTTAGCTACTGAAATGTCAAAGAAAAAGCTGCTATTATCTGATATTCATCATTTCGTGCACCCAAATGATTCTAATGATTCAACCCTTTTTAGAATATTTTGTAATTTTTAATCCGCTATGTTGGATGCGCCATTTTGTATTTTGTGGTGTTAACATTGGAATCAGAATCAGGAAACCCATAAAATTTTTTTTAAAAGGAAATTTTTTTTTAATTTTTTACGCCATATTGGATCCGTCATTTTCATTTTTTTACTATTTTGACATTGGAATCGAAAACAGGTACAAAAAACATTGTATACAAAGTTTCATTAAATTTGGATGTTTTCATATTTTGGCCAGCTTTTCAGAACCTTGACCCAATGTGCACCACCACTGCTGCCGCCTGCGACTCAGTGGAGCCCCACGCCCCAGCTGGCGGCAAACACTCGCTTCGCTCCCCACCGCCTCCCCCATCTTCATTTGTTAGCCACCCCCGCCCGCGGCAGATGGTGGGGAAAGAAGTCTCGTCTACTAGTGGAAGATTCGATAGTGGCAGTACCTGGATGGCTGCCGAACACGAATGTGGAGGCGTAATCAAATTAAATAAAGACATGGTTTAAACATAATTTTGTGGCTGAAGTAATAATAATAATATCAATCATAATATCAACAATAACATGAAGCCGCCCATATGTCAGTTACATTGATTTTGAGAAGCACCCGATAACGTCAAGACACGACAAGTTGCAATTATAGTGTTACCGAATTGCAAGAGATTGCGCCAGCAGTAAAGGGTATCCCTTGCGAGAATTTATTAAAGTTCTGAACGCACTCGCGTAGAATGGAGTGACAACCAGTCAAAAATCACCCTTGTAAATATCAGCACTAGCGCAAAGCACCGCTACGAAAAGCTTTCTCTTGTGCTACCGACCGCCGATCTGGACACACCGGAATTGTTCGTGCTGGACGGAGAGGAGATCTCGCCGTATTTCGACGACAAGAAGGTTGAAAAAGGTAATCCGTCTCATCATGTTAAAATAACGATACCACGTATGAGAGAATTGAGAATTTTAAATAATGAATATTCTGATAAATTCACGTGAACACATTACGCAGAAATATACTATTTTTCTATCAACGAGGAAATAATATATTTCAACGTTCAAGAACGTATACTGAAGTGGAAAGCAAGTGCTATAGGAAATGTTTCTATTTCCAGCTTTTTTTGTCTTTCGTCGTGGCTTACCACATAAGAAATTCATTGCGCGGAGATATTGCAGTCATATTGTATAAAAATCGAAGGACTGTGGTAGCGATTCACCAGAGCACGTATTCGCCGAAGCAAAGAGGTTGCCATGACCTTGAAAGGATCTGGATCGCCACCGCCGCTCCAAGCTGTGGAAATATTTCTTCGAGACGTGTTGTGAGTTAGAAAACTTCACTAGAAATTCTCAAAAAAAGAACTATTTAAAGAAGCGAGAATTATTATACAGAGAGAGAATTCATCTCATTTACAGACGTAGATAGTCAAATAATTATATTAAAATCATTTAAACGTAATCTTTTACAATATTGTAGTCGTTAAATGAAGTCAGATAGCTAATTCATTTAAAGAATTGTAAAACCCTATTTATTTCATTTTTCTATTATCGATAATATTTGTTCTTTTAGTGAGTTTTCAATTCATTGTTTAATTGTTTTCAAATTGTTCAAAACCAATAATTGGTAAAGTTATTATTAATTGTATGTTCATTGCATTGCGACATTTCCTTTCTTTGCAGGCTAAATTGTATAAAGTAATAATCTATGTGAAAGTGAAACATCGTCTTGTATATATTTCATTCACTATTCAAGTGACAATTTCTTTGAAAGTGTATGTAAAGGGTATTATGGTATGTGAATCTTTTTCAGTATTTTGTGTTTCCATGTGTTATAGTCTTGTGTACAGTTATTTTATTGTGTTTTTTTGTGAAGTGAAGGGTAATATAATTTTATGTAAAGTGTTTATGCAGTTGTTAGGTAATCACGTAATTGCTGAAGGTAGAGCAAGTGAAAGAATTTTTCAATGCAATGTGTTAATGCTAGATAAAATTGTATTCAAGTATTTAACAGAATATATCTAGAACTCGGTTCATAGTTAAAATATTAACTTGCCTGTTTCTTTTATTACAAAAGCAGGTTAAAAGACAGACCCACTCCTGTAGGGCAGTTAGGACATATAAAACCGTTCCTAATTTCGGTGTGACATTGTCATAACAAGTCACAGGTCAAGTAATACTACTAGGTTACTTGAATGACCCGCTGTAGACTTTTTAGTGGATATAGTGAAAAGGTAGAGCGGTCACAAACAGTAGTACTCTTTATGGCCGAATCTTCTTTTGATTTCCACTTCATCCTCTCTTGATCTCCATCAAAAAGGAGGAATTCTTTCATTAGAATATTAGCATTGGATACAGCAAAATGATGAATTTTACATTGATGAGGGGTAGTTATATCTTCAGTAGATTGAAGATCATATTACTAACAAATTCTCAAATTTTATTGTTATCTATTAATTAGATAGCCACAAATAAGTAAAAAACGAGTTATTTGGACGACGGGGAAAATAGAATGGATCCTCATGCAATAACAGGAATATAAAAGGAAGAATAACGCGCATCTGTTTTCATAAACATTCTGCAAGGAATAATCATGATTAGGACCACACAACCAGAGCAAAATGGCAATAGTATGTATTAGAAGCTTGTAGAAGAAACAACATCTAAAATATACTTGTGTAACTCGTTAACAAACTGAATATTATGATAAAAACATTCTTACAATAACATAGTACAGTACATATATAGTACAACAGTTCATGGCATAGCAAGAATGGCAACAAAAAAGACAGTTCCATAACGCAAAACGTAAATAACAAGTTTGAAATGAGCCGGATTCTTCCTTGCAGACTTGCTATTACATGACATCAGAGGTGTTGTGCGCAATGACGCCTTGATTACAACACTCCAGTCGATATGCATCGAATGGAATGTGCCGGTAAAACACAATCAAATATTTGCATTTTGCAATTCAAATCTAAAGTGTTTCATCATTTTTTAATTTTTCCAATTGCCTGAGCATCTGACGAAACCGAAGACACCTCTCACATAGCGAGGGATTGTATTGTTTTCTTTCAATTTCTGCAATACGTCGACAACGCCTTGCAGAGGCACCAAAAGGGAAAACAAAGACTGGGACAACGATTCCAGGATTGGAGAGATACCAACGGTCGCAGCGACAGATAACCTAACATTTCTCAACGCGGCGCGGGAGACGGAGCGGGGTGGACGCAGGCGGAGCAACGTGGACAGCGACGCTGCCGGACGTGCCACGCGGGAGGGGCGGGGACTATGGAGGAGACCATCTCTTTCCGGGGAATCCCCGGGGACGCCAGCGGCCGCACGCACGACTTTCGATTTCCAGCGGCGTCCGCAGTTTCCGCCGCTGCATTCACACAGCGCCTCCGTCTTCACTACCGCCGCCGCAACCGCCGCCACCGCCGCCGCTACCGCTGCCACCGCCGCCGCTACCGCCGCCACCGCCGCCACTGCCGCCACCGCCGCCACCGGACCCACCGCCGCCGCCGTTGATGATTGCGAGCGCGTCAACTACTGAGGTCATTAGTTCCATAAGTGTAGTGCATGTTTTTATCGGGAGGTGGGGGTGATCTTCTCCTTCTAAATAGTGAGACCCGGCACTGACGTCCCGTCGACTAGCGGGGTTTTCCCAACCAGGTATCTCCCACCAGCGAGACACTGCCCCAGCCAGGACAAGTTCTAAGACCCCGACCGGTCTCCCAGCATGTGTGCTAGTGTGGTGCATGTTAGTGGTGTGTGTGTGTGTGTGTGTAAGTGTAAGTGTGAGGTGAGGATAGGATAAGGAAGAGGAAGGAAAGATCACGCGGCGTACGTGGCCCGTTTGGTAGGGTACTGCTCCGGCATTCGCCTGGTGTTGATCGGAGAAAGCACGAAAAACTACGGATCAGAGCAGCCAGCCGCTATAATTCTCCTCCAGACAGCGACTGAATTCGACCTAGCTCACAAGCTAGTATCAAAAATCCTGCCACCATCGTAACTCGAACCTAGGACCGGACCTCCCGGTCAGAGACACTGCAGTAACGTTAGTTGATGAACTGAGCCACCGCTGTCAGTATGAACGTAGTGAAGTAATGTTTTTTAGAAAATTAAAATGTTCATAGTAGCTGGTTAAATTTAGTTACTCATTTTATTGTGCAATTTTCAGGAATAAAAATATATTAAGACATGATATGTTTGAATTTTGATGACAGAAGCATGGCAATTGGAAAGGACCTGAATCTCAATAAACGCGAGGAACTCGTGGATTTGGGGATGACGTTAAGATTGAACATGGCAGGTAGCAGCGTGGTAGAACGGGAGGCGAGTAAAATGTAAAGAAAGAGACAGTGGAACAACGAAGAGAGAAATAAGACCCACCAAGAGAACGAAACTCAACGAGAGATGGTGGCAAGGAGTCTGAACACGAGAAACCCGAAGATCACGGGATTACAGGGTTAGGCGACGAGAGGGGGCGGGAAGCAGTGAGATGGGGAGAGGGGAGCGTGGAACGAGTGGGCAGCGAGGGGGGCAGGGGAGTGCACAAGGGAGCGCAGACCGGAAGCCGGAGGAAGGGCGATTCGTCGCCGTCCGTCAATAACACGTGTCCTGGGCGTCCGGCGACGGAGACCGGGGCCGAATGCATGGCCTGGTGTGGCCAGCACCCGCCCCCAGAAGGTCGCGCTGCGAAAGAAAGACGCGGGCAGAAGCAATATCCGCCGCGAATACGTTAGGAGCAGCCTTTCAGATGACATACTGTTTTATTCATATGTGGCATTTGAAAAAATAACGGAAACTATTAGGAAAGGTTGATCGGTTCTCATTGGAAGTCTCTAAAGAATGAATGAGAGTTAACCTTATGATGTTGATATGAGCCAATTGAATTCCTAAAAGGGCAGGGGACTCGTGTCAGAACAGGGGTAGTTCTGCTTATCTCTTTAGGTGAACGATTCCTTAAGATATTTAATGTTATCACTACGGTACTACTATCTAGTACCAGCCTGCCTGTGCATTTCACTATATGCTATGTTAATGCTCTCAGTTTTCAAATACATTCTGGTGTTACGTTTGTTGGTGACTTTGTATATCACTTTATGTATACATTTACTCTCATTTTGGTTTTTACACTTAAGATATACTGACATAAAATATATCAAGCACTTTTGAGACAAGTCAACAACATATTAGATTCAAGTTGTTGAAAACATTTGGAAATAAATAGAAGAAATAAAGAAACTAGGGGAAGAGCGATTTCCAAACAGTATATGTAAACCAAATAGGGCTGCAAGACCAAGTGTAAACTTATTTAAGATGGTTCAAAGAGAGAAAGAATAAATACAGAGAAGGATTGAAGGAATATTAGGAAGAGAAAAAACATTGAAAATGGATTATTTGCAAGTAGTGTTCTAGCTTTACTAACAGGAAAACACGAAGAAATATTTTTTCTAGTGTTTCTTACGAAGTAACAATGTTTTTAAATTTACATTTTAAGTTTTTTGTACATTTAGATGAGTAAAAAATTGTTTACAAAATAGGACAAACATGAACAAATATCAAGATCAAAACTGTGAATCATTCATTGCGTTGGAATCGTTTTATTCCATTACGCACACCTTGCAGTTTGTCTGAACATCGTAGTCAGGTGCATGTCCTCAATAACATCTTATCACGAAAGTGCTTCTGAATTATCGATTCTGCTGCGTCTCTCCGCACCCTCCGCTTGAGTATCGCTCTTCGACTGTCATGAACAACACCTGCGTCGCCCTGGCAACAACGTGCTCATCACATGGCGGGATGGGAGAGACGCGTCACACGGAGACGCCAAGGTGAGGGATGCTGCACAGTGAATGACAACGCTCATTAGCTCAAGCTGACTTTGCGACTTACAAGTATTGTAAATCTTCTGAGAGAAATTATCGCGGAATTTCAATCAGAAAGTTGCAAGTTCAAACATTCCTTTTTGCTGCGATTCGTAGTTTTTTATTTATTTTACCATAAATATATTATAATACTATATTTTTAATACTGAAAATATTTATAAGTACCCTGTGTATGCTTCGTTTTTGGTGATTTCAGGGTAATAATGGCAACACAATATCTTTACACGTAACATATTCAATGCTAACATTTTATTGATAGCATGGACTGTGAGCTATGAGATAATACAAGTTCTTGAATTAAATCAGAAAAACCACTGCCGTTACTTTTGAAAGAGAAATATACAACATGAAAATGTTATGCATCTCGTTCTACGTTTCTTACAACAGTATTTATCCTGATAAAATATGCCAGTAAGACTCCTAGATTTTATGGTTTGTGTATGTTCGATATGTAACATTTTACTAACAATGCGAATGAAAAGTTCTGAAGTCATACGACAAGGCAACATTTCCCATCAGCGGAAAGTTTTCACAACTCAGCAATTTAGCAGTAGCTCGGATTTCGCAGCGTCATCAGTTATCACAGCCAGTAGCAACCGAATCGGGCCGGGCAACGAACAAACAATGCTTCTACCCCTAAGATCCAACTCCCTACGAGTAGTTCCTCGATGAGGGAGGCGACTCCAGCGCCCCTTTAGGCCGCGTGGGGGATCTCGCGGCGGCGGGGGGCGGGGGGGGTGGGGTGGGGCGGATTAGACGGAGTCGGGAGGCGCTTTCCGCCGACGTAAGCCGCAGTCGCGCCCGCCTCCCCGCCCCCGGCCCCGCCTCACCCCTCCCCACCGCGGCACACACCGAAGCACGGCGCGATGCGCGTGAGTGACAAAGAACCGGTTCAAGGGGTCGCCATTAATTCTCATTACCCTGCGCCACCGCCACCGCCGCCGCGAGCAGCTACCTGGCCGCCGCCGCCGTCTCGGCGCCGCCGCGCAGCGACACCTGACGGAGATTAATGCCGCACCCTCTGTTTGCCGCGCGGCTCAGGAGCCCCGCTCCCGCCCCCCCCGCTGCGCCCCGCCACGGGCTGGCGCCGCTCCGCGCCCGGCCTCCCGGATTGCCAGCGGCACGCGCCCGTTCCAACACCGCACGCGCGCCCACGCCCGGCTGAGTCCCAACAATCGCACGCCGGCATTGTTTTAACAGTACAACTGTTCATACTGAAATATAGAATAAGATTGTTAACTTCGTTTATCGCACATGCTCTTTAACCCCTGTTAACATACAACCCTGCAGGTTTGTTAAGTGCACTTGTACCTACCTGTATGTTAAGATATTTAACATCCTTAGCAACGTAAGTAACCATCGATTCATCGAAGTCAAGTGTTTGTTAAGAAACAAAACGGCGATTTAGAAAACAAATCAGATTCAAACAATCCAGAGGTAATTCACATTGGTTACTCTCTCTCTCTCTCTCTCTCTCTCTCTCTCTATATATATATATATATATATATATATATATATATATATATATATACTGACGATGTCAAGGTGTCGGCACTGGAAGTCAATGCGCCCATTCCGTAACCGAACGTCTTTAGGTATCTTTAGATTCAGGAGAATTATTTGCATCCATCTTTCTCGAACCACGGTGTACGGAATATTGTTTATCGCAATTATACATCGCCTCACAATATTGTACTAACGTGCTGCAGTAAAAGAATAGAGTAAAGATGTAATCTATGGCAAAAGAAAAACCTCTTTAGTCTATGGTTAAAGCATTGATGTGTGTACTATCGCAGTAATGTCGTTAATTTTTCGCATAATTCGTGAGATTTTATGTTGACCGATAAAATGATGAACATAGCACGTAAGTTACAGTCTTATTAGTGCCATGTTCAAACTAAAATCTCGGCTCCGCTACGCTCTGCCTCGATTTTTAACTTTTGAACTCGGCAGTAATAACACTCTTACATTACATTACTAGGTTCGTTAATAGCTATTTCCTACAAGAGAACAAGCAATATTGCTAGTAATCAATGAAATTCTGTCAAATGTGGGGTTGAGAAGACCCAACCCCGCCCCTGCTTTTGGCGCAACCGCCGTGTTCCTCTATTTGATTAGCTCCGACCGCTCCGGCACGAAGATGAGTCGCAACAATCCCACACCCGCATTGTTTTAACAGTACATCCGTTAATATTGAAATAGATAATAAAATTGTTAATTTCGTTTTCTTAGAAGAGAACAAGCAATATCGTTAGCAATCAATGAAATTCTGTTAAATGCTAGGTTGAGAAAACCCAACTGCCGCGCTCCTCCCGCTATATGCTTCACTCCACACCTGCGCTCCGAGATTGCTGATCTTCACTCTCCCGACCCGACGCGTATCTGAAACCTAACAATATCAGATTGGCATTGTTTAATAATAACACCACAATTACCATTATCTGCAACAAACTATAGTGTTTTTCTTAGCATTTTTCACAAGAAAACTAAAAATATCGCCATCAACCTATAAAATCATCTCTGGCTAAAATTTAACAATACGTTTCTTAAATTTTGCTGTTTTGAGATAATATTGTCACTCGAAAGGGAAGATTGTCTTCTATCGAACTCTAAACACAGGCATCACAGAAATTATCTGAAAATTTGTTAAAAATTCCGAAATTGTTTTCATTTTTGTATGCTTGTAATGGGCAATTGGTAATGATTTTCTGACTTCTGAAAACTTGTAAGTTTTGATATACATGTGAAAATATAGACATTACTATGCAGAACTGAGAATCCCTAGCCCCGATCGCACCCTCACCGCCACGCCCGTCGCCGACACTGATATCCTCGCCGCCGCAAGTCCGCCGCAAGTCGCGTCACGCCCGCTGCCCGACAGCCAAGCAAGACGTGCCGCACCGTTACATCAACGGTTGAGTTGCTACAATGAAACCGAGTTTTTTTTAACAATAACACAATTAACACTATCGGCAATCCTTAATCAGGTAAGTTAATTTATTTTTTTACTAAAGAAATAATGTACTGGTATGTATGTATTAGGCAATTTGAATCGACTGTCCGACTGTGCCAGCTAGTTACCGGTGTCCCCCGTGGCTAGATAACGTACCTGGGTCAAGTTAAATTCCCATGCTTGGGGGTAAGAGCTACATGAGGTGAACATGACGTATTCCCTTCACCGTAACTAACAAGACTCCGCCTGTCTTCAGCATTTCTTCGTCACACAGCTACAGAAACTGAGACGATTTTGAAGGAAAGCTGCAGCTCAATTTTTGCCACAAAAAACTAATAAAGACAGCAATAACAAAACGAACTATGTGAATGCGCAATTCACGAGCGTATAGGCGCATCAAGGCCATTGTTCTCATTGGTTTTCGCGCCGTCTCACCAACTGAGTTTAGCTCATAGCCAACATTGCTGCAGTCCCCGCACCGTCTCTGACAGGGCGATGCTAAGGTTCTTGTTCTTGCAGAGACGTATTTTCGACACTAGCTACAGAGATTCGTCGAAATTAGCCGCTTTCGGGAGGAAAACTCTAGCGGCTAGCAGCGATGATCAGCAGTTTTCTATGGTTTCTATGATAAATATCAGGTGAATATCGGAACAGTATTCTACCAAACGGGCCACGGACTGGTACTGGACTGGACTGGTACAATTCTTCCTTTCTCTTCCTTGTCCTATCCTAACCCGTTACTAACTCACACTCACAATTACACTTACATGCACTACTCCGTCACAGATGTCGGGTCACAACTCGGAAGCTTAGAGATTGTCCCCGCTGTGGCAGGCAGTGTTCCCTATTGGGGAGATACCTGGAGGGGGAATCCGGCAAGCCAACCTGTAGGTCAGCGCCGGATCTCACCATCCAGCAGAAGTACACTATCACCTCTAAGCATAAAAATCATTAACAACATTAATTAGGCTAATGTTACTAACAGCTGAGGACGTGGAAACATCAATCAATAAAGGAAACGTCACCACTTGATTCTCAACGCCGCTCTCTGTTCTACTCGCTCAGATTGCGGCACACTAGAGCTCGTTATACCGCGATGGCACTATCGATACTTCGAAAACTATCGAAATTAACTTTTATTAAAATGTATACATTTAGATAATTCGTTTTTAATTTCAAATATTCCAGCAATATAATTCATCTTCTAATTATCTCTAATTAAATGTAAATATATAGTGATCACCTAGAACACCGTGGTATGCAGGAGTACTAGAAGCCATGCGTGAAGGAATATTGAAGAGGAGGAAGAAGCATGGCGAGACCGAGACCTGTGGCGTCGGAGTTGCGGGAAGCGGCATTATGAATGAGCAACAGTTATTGGAGTTAATACTCCAATATATAGTGATCACAGGTTCAATTGCTATTTTGACTTCGTATTTTCGTTATAGAAGGCAAAATTAACGTTTACGATGAATATGAATGAGCAACAGTTATTGGAGTTAATACTCCAATAGTCTTTATTCGCGAACACGTTTATTAACATACGGTATTATAAATTCCGTGGTGGTAGCCGATATCTTGTGGTAATCCATGTTATATGTATAGGGATAATGAAACCACATTAGTAAAAAATAAATAGTACATATTTATTTTTTGCACAGAAGTACCTTTCGGGAACAATATTTTCCCATCCTCAGTGGGTCTCTAGCAAAGGATTGTATATTAAAGATTCTATATAATTCAATTTTTATATATTTTAAAAATCATAAAAGCGTAAATACTGTTAACATAAATAATATAACAAGGAATATTGTGGCGTAAATTTCATTATTTGCACAAAATATATACGTAATACTAAAAAGAACGAGTGTGTTGAATTACATCTCTGAGGCGAAAAGCAGAAGTGAAGAAGTGTCCGAATGATAATCGAATACCTGACAAAGAACGTCATATTACGGTGGATGACTCCTCTTTTGCTAATGTTATCTCCTTCCCATCTTCCTCCCCTTTCGCCTCCGGGTGATCATTTCACTGAGCAGTGGCGCCGCATCACCAGCGCCTCCGCGTCACCGGAGAAGATGTCGGGTCACCGCCGACCTCACCTCTGGACCGGCTCCTCTTCTGCTCATCAGGAAACACGGGACAGTTACAGCTAAAATTGCCGTGACAAAGATTTTTATTCACTTACGTGTTACGTAATTTCCGAGGCGGAATAACCAACCATAAATCCAACTTTATTGTCTCTCAATATTACTTGGATTCGGTGGTACTTGCGGATTCGGTGGTCAGAATAACGGTCAGCGGATCGGACTGTTCTATCCGAGTTTGCGGGTTCAAACCCGATCGAAGCCGTGGATTTTAAGGGCCGAAAAACCTTCGTACGACTTCCTTCGGAGGAAGTAAAGTCAGCAGTCTAATGTAGTAGATTTACTGCAGGTAAAAGATCCTCAAGACTAAAAGAAGCCTCTGAGCAAAATTGAGATCCGCCTGTTTCGTCGCCCAAGATAGTACATCCTTTCTCCGCTAGGTGGTGAAACTAGCGAAATTTGTGTGCTTAGAGGGAAGAGCGGGCGTGATGGCCGAGTCTCACCATGAAAAATAAGGCACTAACTAATTTGTTGAGTCTGAAGATTGTCAGTTCAGTTGTTTTTTTGGAATTAACGCGACATTAGTGGAAAAATATGATAGATTAGTTGCTGGAGGATAAACTATTCGCGTGATGTTTTGCGCTAGAACTTCTAGAGTTCAGCGGGAATGAATTGCTGCAACAAAGAAAGGTTGCACGAGGAACAGGAAAGTAAAAACTCCATTCTCTCGTGAGTCATGTCACGACAAGCCTCTTTTTCCGGGGTGAAGAAATATTGTTAGGTATTATTTGGGTATGGGATGGGTTAGGATTTTTATGGATGAACTGTAATAAGCCAGGAACCCCGTGTTTAGTTTGAATGATGAAATCGGCATTCAGCGTTTGTAATAATGGCGTTGTTTGCAAACTCGAAAGTCTATAAATCCGCGTTGTTAAGACAACCGATCAACAAAGTGTAATATTCCATGTTTAGTGTCATAGCACTGTGCAGATGGACGCGGTCCCGAACACATTACTTGCAAAACGTATGTAGAGGGTATTGAAAGTCGTGATCTTTTAGAAGGATGCAAGGAATCACTCTAAAAAGATATTGAAGCGAACACACGTAAACGGTTGGTGAGGTGCGAATGGATTTTCAGCATAGGCTGGTGTATTATTTAAATGATGTGGTTCGAGATAAATGAGGATTTTTAGATAAGTAGCTGAAACTAAATAGCCACCGCGTTGGTGTGTCATACGAAACACTGATACGGAAAGTCGCGATCGTGAATTAATTTTATGGTAAATATTAAATCTCATTAATACCAAATCGTTGAGGACTTTCTAGAACATTTTAAATTTATTTTAATGATAGGCAAGAACGCGAGAATTGGGATATCAAGGATTCCATGGACAACGTTCTGCTGGTTGTCCGAGAAGTCATCTAACAAGTTATTGTAGTAAGCTTACGAACTACATTCAAACCCGTACGGTATTTTAATGTTCTATATAAAAAGTAATTTTCATGAGCTTAACAGAATTTGTAATATATATGAGAAAAAATGTTAATTCTTTTATTGTTGAGTTAAGCTGATAATTTATATTAGTTACCAACAATCTAATAATTGGCTTCAATCAATAGAACTTCCAAGAATCGCGATTCTGTAGAGTATTACGCGTCCACATGAAACAGGTTACGAGTAAAATGTTGTAAGTCGAAATCAGGATTGAATTGAAAGTAAATTTATTAAATTAGTGTTATTAATTTTTTATTTTAAGATAAATTTATAATCTATTTTTACAAAATAATAAGTAAATGTGATGTCTATTGTAGAATTATTATGAAAATGATTAGTAGTCAAGGTACTCTTCATCTTCTTCTTCGTACTATAACAAAAGCAATTATTATTATTTTAGGTTGACAGCAATTGGAATTGATAATTTGGTGGTGATTATGTTTCAGTTACTTCTTGAGTATCTATATGGGAATTGTATGGGTGAGGTTCTGGTTAGACGATGGATATCTGCACGATTGTCAAGGAGGTTGAGGGCTAAGTGATTTGGATGGTTTTAAGACGCTGAAGATAGTATGAGCTGATTGATTCTATTCTTTCTAAGACAGTGGGCATTTTTAAGTCTTTGTGTAATGCTGTGTTTATGATGAACCAGGCGCTGCTGCGATCATTCTTAAGGTCTTGGACTGAAATCTCTGGATGATAGAGAGATTACTCTTTCTTGCTGTGCCCCAGATTTGGATGCCGTAGGTCCATATTGGAATTATTATGGATTTATAAAGCAATAGTTTATTTTCCGGTGATAGTTTTGAGTGGTATCCTAGTATCCAGTACAGTTTTCTTACTTGAAGTTGTAGGTGCTTTTTCTTGGCTAAAATTTGATTTTTCCATGTTAAATTAGTGTTAACATTGAGACAATTTGTGGGCATAGCAGGGCAACGGTAGAAATGACAATATTGATAATAAAAGCAGTGGAAGTAATTCCTTTCAGAATATTAGATGTTTTTGTAAATAGTATCCAGATTTAGCAATAGTAAAAATAATAGAAGACATCAAAAGTATTTCACAAGTAGCTAGCCCAACGTGTGGCACGAGAAGAGAAAAAATATATCACACAACATACCGATATTATCTCAGAAACACTGGTAACACTAAAGCAAAGTTCTAACTACTGGGTCAACAAGTGGACTAACTTTTTCGTTTGTTAACCGAAATATACATTATTATTCAGAATGTACAGGATTGAAAATCATATTTCGCTTCACCTAAAGTGCACTCGGTTCTCATAAAACGAAAGCCTCATACATACAGTTTAAGACACTGTGCAGCTTATTCAATTACACAAAAATGTTGACCGACTCTACCATAATTTTGTGATAGTGTGTATAAAAATAGAGGTCAAATACATTTGGCACGAAAAATTTTAATTTCAAAAAATTGTAAATTAGTTGAATTCTCATACGTTCTTTTTAGTTAGTGACTTTTTGATCCGTGTGCTTCATTGTAAGTTTTTATTAAATTTTAGAAATAACCATTTTAATTCACGGTTTCCACATGTTCTACATTTATTTAAATAAAAGTAATAATATAAATATAGATATTACACATGTAAATCTACGACTATAGGTTGGTAAGTTTTAAAAATAACCATGTTCATAGAATGTTTTTTTTTAGTATAAATATTTTCCATTTGCATAAAAAGAAATACAAATTTTTATATTTCGAATTTGTAAAATAACAAGTTCAATTTATATTTTAAGTGAATGTAGTAAAGAGAAAAAGAGTCTGTGTGACATGATTTTAACTAATTTCCAGGAAGACGTAAAATCTCAGCCGGCAGTGAATCACACGCCAAACTGCGTAATTAATATCGCAGGCAGTATTTTCCTTACGGCTACCTCACGATTAAACTCATACATCATTCGACGCCTAGGGGGCAAAACCCCCCTTGGTAAAAGAGCAGGTAGATAGTTTGCTCTAGGAGGAAGCGCCACATAAACTGTAGCTGACGCATAACAAACTAATTAGGGCCCTGCCCAACTATCTCGGCGGGCTGAGGCGCGTCCGTAGGCAGCCAGCGGCGCGACGCGGGGCTTCGGACAGTCCCGCACCCGCCGCCTCCGCCGCCGCCGCCGGGCCACGGGGTTAAGGATGAGTGTCTGGGGATGATGCGGCGACCGCCGTGTCAATCCCTCATCATCCATCATCATCAACGTCATTGTCGCCGCCTCATCGCCCCCCCCCCGTTAATGGAGGCGAGTTTTCGTTGACACAAGGGTCATCAGTGGCGTGCAATCAATCTACGTCCCGCGAGGCCGCCCCGGGCCGCCTTCCCCGCCCCCGACACCTCGGCCGCCCTCGACGCCCACGCTGTCTGGGCGCTCCCCCCCCCCCCCGCCGATCGCCCGGCCGAGGGCCATTGCGGAGGCGGCGGGCCGGGGCAGCTACAGCGCTGACGTCACTGCTCTACCCCACAACTATCTAACGCATGTCTTTTATTTTTCCACACACGAAACCAAATCACGGAAAGAGCTGTGTTGTAGTGTTAATCGCGTTTTTTGGAACGATGGCTTGGAGACATGCAGGTAGAGTAGGGGTATTAGCATAGTGTAGAGAGGCTTTACTCTATGATATTAGTTACGACATCAGCCACTAGATTTTATGAAGCAATGCCAATCCCTGGAATATCACTCATGCCTCCACAACTTTCTCAATAACATGAATTCTAATTTTCCGAGGAGTTCGAGATATTTCCTGCGATGGATGTGAATCTGCTCTGGACATTTCTTTATATATTATTTAGAAAAATACGACCAGGAGTTATCGGTTTCAACAGTAAATATATTTTATTACGCGCCAATGAAAATGTGTTTGGAATTTTGTCATCAGTGTTCGCCGCGAGCTGTGGTTTTCAACTGATTATTACTCTAGGGAGGGAGAAGCAAGGTCATCGTTGAAGAAAAGTTGCGCGGGTAATACTTAGTGCAGATTTTACAGTTATTAACGTACATTGACGTACCGTAGGTTATAGTTATAAACAGAAATGATATCAGCTTGTAACGGTCCCTATTTTTTTGAAAAAGGCTACTATTTTCTTATAAGAGAACAATCATATAAACAAGAAATACCCGTACTAGGATTAAGGGATCAGTCATGTCATCTTTAGTTACAACTCTTTTGTTGGGATAGTTCTTAAAGGACGGCTGGATGATAAATCCTTAATGGAGATCGATCAATACGAGTGGCTTTTCGTTTACTTTGATTGCTTCAATTCTAAACATGATAAAAAGGTTGTTAACCCTGCTTTGACCGAGGGAGGATCATTTTGTGTCCATACATTTTTAAAACTCTCATAAAACTTAAAGTAATGTGATTCAAACCGTTAAATTTTGATTCTGTGACGGAAATAGAATGAATTTTATGATTCTATAATCACTGTCAAGTGTAACTCTCACAACAAAATTATAAACAAAGAAACACGTGGTGAACACTACATGACTCTCCCATGGTCTAACTTCGTGACCAGAGTTCTCATAGGAAATATACAGTTATTACTCAACAATGACGCTTATTTTTCAAATCAAATTTATTATCCATTGTTGAAGATGGTAAAATATTTCAAACAGTACTTTTAGAAAGTAGTATTAATAAGCCTTTCAGTGCAGTAACAAAATGAGTAAATACCTATCAGACTCCGATTACGAACGTGAGATAGATGACACTGTTGAAGAGAATGAGGAGAAAAATAACATCTGTAATGAGAGTACAAGTGAAAACGAAGATGAAACATATAATATTGTTTAATGTTACAGATTAAACTATATAATGTTTGTATAAAGAAAGCCTGTGGGATGATAATGATTGCGGACATTTTAACCCTCCCTTGGTACAGCCCGTTATGGAAAAAGGTCGGTCAAAGCATAGTTAAGCATCGTTCATTTTTTAGGACAGTCTTTCGTTGTTACGAAGTGTTATCTCGATCTACATTTATAATAAGTCTACTTTTTTTTCAATATTGCTTCGGAGTATCGAAAGTCACTAATTACTGAAATTATCAAGTGTGAAACCACTTCAATATTAAATACTACAACTAATTACATCTATATTAAAGTTTTGTTCTCAGAATCGAACAAAATTCTCCTAATCTCAAGTTGTGTTGTTTCGTTGAATTCAATTGAATTGAAAAAGATCGCATTCGTTAGTCTACTGAATATACGACTTATGTTCTGAAAATCATTTTACATGTCGTCCTTTTGTTTATGTAGAAGATACCTAGCTGCTATCTAGTGTTATAGCGGAAACTGTCTTGCAGAAAAAATCCGAACTATACATTAATCCATATCCAGTGTTGTAATCCACTTTAGTAGTAGAAATTCTACAGAATTTTAATTTGTTATTTCAAACACTTTTCAGAAAGAAAATCAGCCTGCAAAAGGAGTTAACTTGTATTTGAAATAACAACACAAATATCGGAACATCTTGTATGCTAAACGGTAACCTTTTCAAGTCGGAGCCTTAGGTGAGGATTTGTCATTGTATTCCATTTGATAACAGCTGTTTATACATAAAATATGTTAATTTTTGCACAACATGATCCAATTAGCATTATAAAACAGTCTAGCTGTGCGAGAACTCTTGCATGATAAACCCCCACTCTCTTCCCTACATTCCCATTTCCATATTAAGCCTGTAATATATCATTTTCTTGAAGACCCTATTATCCTTTGTTACTTGGTCTATAGTCTCGTTGAAATTGGTAACAAATAATACATACTTGTCAAATCAAACTATTCTTATTGTGACATACCAATATGTGGGACTTTGTATTGCGTCACATTTATTGTAAACAGGACGAATTGTAAGGATAGACATTTGTAAATATAGCGGCATAGCAACGGTAGACGAGTTGTCGTCAAGGTCAACAAACTTCATTGCTTTGAATCACGAGGCGCGGCTAGTTGATAAAGTAAACTGTTTGGGGATTGGCCGAGAAAGCAATGACAGTCTGGGGCGCGGCTAGTTGAATTTGTAAGTAATTTAGGAATTGGCTAGGCATTAAATGACAATGTATTTCGACGGAAGCGGGTCGAAATTTTTCTGACAAGAAACAGTAGAATGTATGGACCGAGTTCTGAAAGGCTGAAAGAGTGGAATATGGAAGCATTCCGACTTATGCCGTGGTGCTGTGCGGATCGTGGGAGTTGGGAGTGCGGATGTTGGGAGTTTGGGAATTATGAACATCTACTTTGGAGCGCATGGTTGTCGGACTTAGAATATTAATGGAAGGTGCGGAAATTGGAACTTGCTAGAATTGTGAACTTACGTGAATTTGTCGGAAACAGGACTGGGAGTATTTGATGCAGATAATAGTTTGCTGAGCTTTAATATTTTAAGTATACGCGTAGAAAGAACTGGGAACTTTTAAAAGGAAAATTAATTAAGTCTTATCAACTTATGAGGCGGTGAGGATCAGTGACTTGAGTACACTTGTGCCAGAACGGAAGAAAAGAAGATGGTATTTGGACCTGGAGCCATCGACACTGGGGAAGATTGAAAATGGTTCTATGCGGCGACATCGGTCAAGAGCGCGCGAAGACGGGTACTGCAATATAAGGTTTGAGACTGGTCATGACCGAAAGTTTCGTATTGTTACTAATGAACATTGAATAAACTTACAAGTTTCTGTGAATAGAAAATATGATTTTCATTTAGCCAATTCCAGCAAATGAGTAGCTAGAAATGTATATTTGTTTTTCAGATTCCTCGGCACTCTGTACAGATGGCAGATCGAATAATGGCTATTAGTAGGCAATAGCGATTATTTCTTATAAGACCCATCGACCCAGTTAGCCGGATATTAATTTAATGGAAATGAGTTGAAGATTAATTTTAATAATTGAATTAACGTATTTTTTCTTGGCGCCCATATTCTTATATAAATTTGGAACGGGTTACGTTGAATTTATATTTAATAATGTTAGAAGGGCAAAGGAAATATTAAATTTAAAAATAAAATCAGACAGTTTGTTTCATTATGTAAATTTATTACCGAACAAAGAAGTACACTCGTGCAATTCAATCACTGAGAATATCAAGTACTTAGTTTAATTTCACGTACAGTTGCAGATTCTACAGGCTCTGAAAATGAGGGGTAGAATCAAGAAGTGGCGAACCAGAAAATTGTAATAGACTGTTCAAGAATATTTCATATAAATTACGGTGTGAGGAACGTTTTCTTAAGCTTTCGACTTCAAAATGTTAGATTTTAATTTCCTAAAACGCTTTGTTTAGAAGTTATTTAACGATATAGGTTCAAAAGCGCTGCCACGTGTTACGGGTGGCATTTGACAAGAATCTTTAGATTTTTTAAAAAACAAATCCTTCATATTTTTAAAGTCAAAGTTCAATTCGTCACGTTTTCGTAAAATTATTTTTCTTTGGAGACTTCTTTATAAAGACTGGTTGCGTGTGAAAGCCATAAAATGTATCTATATTACTGCAATAACATAGGAGACGATAAAAGTAACGAAAATAATTAGGAATATTGCACCAAATATATCAAAGAATATTCTAATTTTGCTAAATAATAGACACTCAATAAATTATCCTCACAAAAATGCACTGAACAAAAAACAAAAACAAAATATGATTTAAATCTAAAAGAATTTTATTGAAATCACACGATGTGAAGAAATTACAAAAAGAAATGTTTCTAAGACCCTAATATGACATGTACTCCCCATTCTTTCCCACACATTCCACACAACCATCTTCTCCAACTGTCGCGAATATAACGGAGCAAATAGCGCAATCACGCTGCAGACACACGTTCTCCATTGTTGCTCCCGCCTTGGGTTCGAGGACGGTCCTCAGTTCCCGGAAGCCAACTTCCACGCTCCCGCCCGCCAACTTCACCCGGGGCGACTCGTCTAGGAGTTGCCGTCCCCTGGGCCCACCCCACCCCCGCCCTCCTCGCGGGCCGCTGCACCCCGCCCCCGCCCATCTCGCTCGACTCGGAATAGTTCCCCTCCCCGCCATCAGATGCCGCGTCAGCGCTTCGCCTTGCTTCTGCCCGCAGTTTCACTTTAGACCGCCGCGCCGGTGCCGCCTCCGCAGAAGCACGCTAGTCCGAAGTGGGCCAAAGGGCTCGCTCAGGATAAAAATTTGTGAACTTTTTGTAATTTTTCAAACCACAGGAATTCAATGAAAATTGGACCTGCACAAATTCTCCTAAACGTTCTTTACGCTATCCGAAAACAAACTGAAATTTTAAAAAAATGGAACAATTTCTTTTTAACTTTGAAAATGTTTAATTAAATTAGAATATCGGTTACAATTCCAGGGGTCGCGACATCAGCGAGACTTTATTGGGGAAAATCAATTTTGGTGAAATACTGCTAACGGTTTATCCGTTGCCGTCAATCAATTTTTAGTATTAATAATCTACAAAATATGGATTCTGACTACACAACATTTTACAGGAAGTAATATAATATATAGAAAGAAGATATATCCACTTTTTCGGTACCAGGGACACTCAGAAAGCGTTTTCCTGCATCATTACAATACATCTCTACACAGCGTAAGCAGTAGCGAGGAAGTTAAAAATAATACGAAGTTTATAGTGACGATAAGCAAACAAACGGTATCAGTCATAAACGAATCTGTAATATCCATGACGGATGCAACAGCAAAACCGTAGTTGAGCGTATAATTGATTGATTAATTTATCGATAGCTTGTGATTGATTGATTGATTTTTTCGTGTTTCCGGGCGCGTCAACTGCTTTGGTCATTAGTCCCGTTAGTTTTGTGCATGTTTATTCTCCGGAGATGACGGTGATCTCCCCCCGCTGATCTGGCGCCGAATTACCGTCGGCTAGTGGGGTCTCCCGCTAACCAGGACTCTCCCACCAGCAGAGCAACGCCCCAGCCGGGACGCTCCCGACGGGTCTCCCGGAATATGTAGTAGTGTAGTGCATGTTAGTGTAAGTGTGTGTGTAAGGAGAGGATAGGACAAGGAAGAGGAAGGACAGATCGCGCGCGATCCGTGGCCCGTTTGATAGGGTACTGCTCCGGCATTCGCCTGGTGTTGATCGGAGAAACCACGGAAAACTACCGATCAGAGCAGCCGGCCGCTAGAATTCTCCAGACAGCCAGCTGAAAAGCTATTGTCGAAAATCCTGCCGCCGTCAGGACTTAAACCTTGGACTTCCCGGTCAGAGGCACTGCAGTGACATCAGTTGATGCACTGAGCTACCGCTCCCGGTCAACTATTAGCGTCTTTAATCCCGTAAGTGTAATACCAATTTTATTCTCGGGAGGTAGCGGTGTTCTTTCTCTGCTCGATGGCGAGATCTGGCACCGACCTACCGTCAGATAGTCGGTTTTCTCTAACAAGGTATCTCCCACAGCGGGGCACCGTTCCCCGCCGGGAGAAGCTCTAAGCTCCCACCGGTCTCTCGGTATGAGGGGTAGTGTAGTGCATATTAGTGTAAGTGTGTGTGTAAGAGAAGAGGATAGGACAAGGAAGAGATAGGAAACATCGCGCGCGGTCTGTGGCCTGTTTGGTAGGGTACTGCTCCGGCTTTCGCCTGGTGTTGATCGAAGAAACTACGGAAAACTACCGATTAGAGCAGTCGGCCGCTAGAAATGTCTTCCAGAGAGCGACTGAATTCGATCGAGGTGACAAGTTAGTGTCAAAAATTCAGCCAGCGTCGAGAATCGAACCTAGGACCCCCCAATAAGAAGAACTGTAGTGTAAGTAACTACCATGTATGGGTGAGCTAGTGTTTTACAATTTTACAGTTTAGTGCAAGCAGGACGGTATCTGTGTTCTGGAATCATTGCATGCGTGAGCATAAATATGAGCACTGGAGCACACATTCCTAGTTTAAGAAACCTACACGTACAAATTAGTTTCCTCAATAAATTTTAACGTCGAGAGGTAAGTTGGCTATATATGTTCGAACGTGTGAGAGCCGTTTACACACCTGCCTTAATTCACTGAAAAATAAAAATACCGTCATGAGAAGGGAGTTAATGGGAAGAAAGAAAACCTGTTATATTAAATGGCGTATATTTGGAAACAAACAGATAATGAACACTTTGCAAAAGGAAATTAAAAAATTACAAAATAATGTTTTTTTTAAATAAGCGGTCTTTTGCTTCTCATGGAACTTCAGAGATATATCGATAACGCGATAATAGAGAAAGTACATTAAGTCAGTACTTTACACTTCGCTATAGTAAAGAGTATGAGAGAAAAAATAATGAGAGAAAGATGAAGCGCAATAACGCATTGTAGACCTAAAAACATGTTAACCAATTGCGCCAGGGATGCACATACCGTCAAAGGGCGAATATATAAAATACAGTAACATTCATTGCGCGTTGCTCAAAAACAAATTTAAAATTATTATAGAACATGTGAAATATTGTAAACTGACATTGCAATTTCTTTTGAATTTTTTAATGTTTAAAATGTTGGATTGATTGATGACTTGGTTTCCGAGCCCGTCAACTGATATGGTCATTAGTCCCGTAAGTGAAGTGAATAATTTATCACGGGAGATGGCGATGGCTTACTCTGACGACAGTGTTTGCTTGCAGTGCTTTCCCCATCCAGGTAACACTCATCCCTTCCCCCTCCAGTGGGGACAAGCTCTGATCTCACGACTGGGGTCTCAATGTGTGGTGTTTGGTATAGTATTTAAGTTTGTGTGTGTGTGTGTGTGTGTGTGTGTAGAGGTAAGGAGGGAGGATAAGAGAATGAAGAGGAAAACATAATCCGCCTGCCTGAAAACCGTTTGTTAAGGTATTGCTCCATCATCCGCCTGGTAAAAATGGGAGAAACCACGAAAAACTTCTGAAAGTCACTGAATTTGACTTAGATATCCTAGCTATCTATCTAGTGTCCGAAACCACCATCAATCACCATCAAAAATCGCCATCAATCACCTTATGACCTACCAGTCAGAGACACTGATGGCAGTAGCATCAGTTGATGGCGCGGCTTTCACCGAGGACCAGCTAACTTCGACCTGAACGGTCTCCTTTTATTCAATACGCTGAGTGAGTATTTCTCTTAAAAATCATTTTGAAAAGATTTTGGAAACTTTTGGGCATTTAAAAAATGTATAAAATTCCCCGGCTGGTCACTACAAGTCAAATAATGAGATATCTTCTGTTGGACCTTAAAACCATGTTATAAGAAAAAAACAGTAAGTTTGTGTGTATATATTATTTATCTAGAAATCAACTTAGGTTGAGTTATAATTTAGGAATTAAGATGATTTGTATTATTTCATTTGGACTGAAGATGGGGGCGCAAAAGATCTTGAAATGTCGTTGAAGACTGGAAAAACTTAGACGTAAGATTTAATTTGAATTGCTATGAAATAAAATAATTGAGAAAAAAATGTCTGTTGTCTACACGTTTGAAAGGGACCTGCTCTTAAGAGAAATACTACTATAAGAAGACAGTGTAAAATTGTATAAAACGAGTGAGTGAGCAATTATGTTTCTGTGGTCATAATGTTGTGCTTGTTTTGACGGGAGACAGTGGTGTTCTTCCTACCCTGGATGACGGGATTCGCCACCGACCTACACGTCGGCTTGAAGACCCTGGTATCTCCTACCAGCGGACTGGGAGTGGTAACTCAGTGCATCAACTGATGCCACTGCAGCTCCTCTGACCCGGAGGTCCTAGATTCGAGACCTGACGGCAGCAGGATTTTTGACACTAACTCTTCAGTTAGGTCGAATTCAGTCGCTGTCTGAAGGAGAATTCAAGCGGCCGGCTACTCTGATCGGTAGTTTTCCGTGTTTTTTCCGATCAACACCAGGCGAATGCCGGAGCAGTACCCTACCAAACGGGCCACGGACCGCGCGCGATCTTTCCTTCTTCTTCCTTGTTCTATCCTCTCCCCTTACCACCTACCCTTACTATACTACCACATATTTCGGGAGACCGGTCAGGAGCTTAGAGCTTGTCCCGAGTGGGGCGGTGCTCCGCTGGTGGGAGAGTCCTGGTTAGGGGGAAACCCCACTAGCCGACGGTAGGTCGGGGCCGGATCTCGCCATTCAGCGAGAGAAGATCCCCGCCATCTCCCGAGAGAAAAAAACATGCACTACACAAACGGAACTAATGACCACGGCAGTTGACGATCCTGGAAACACGAAAAAATCAATCCAACCAGCGGAAAATCTCATTCGCCAGGTAGAAGCTCTAAGCTTTTGTCTGGACATATGATTTGTATGATAGTGTTTCAGTTGGCGAAATCCTAATTACAGAGGCACTCGGAAAAAAAGCCTGAATTGCGCCATCATCATCCAACATGTGTCAAGTCCTTGAGTCTGAAAACTTAAGCCTGAATTGCGCCATCATCATCCAACATGTGTCAAGTCCTTGAGTCTGAAAACTTTTTCTGTGTGTGTCTGTGTTATCAACAGACTGGGACGAAATATTTGTAATATATAATGTTCTAATATGTCGTGGGAGCACGAAGAAATGTCAACTTCCAATAGCGCGCCCTGGATGTCGCTTGGGCCCACTGTAGTCGACGGCGACTGCCTTCGGCTGGTTTTATCGCGGTCTGCGGCAGGGAAAGTTACTCTGCCGAGAAACAATGAATACGACGCCAGGGGACAGAGATTGGTTTTCATAAGTTTTCTCCCGTAATTCACGATGGGGAGATATGCTGTGGCAGACGGAATCGAAAAGACGCATTGAGATCACATATATCACCTGAGATTGATGTTTCACATGGAAATTTCTATTTCGATGTGAGAAATGTGAAAATATTTGTTTTGGCTGAGGGTATTTTTTTCAGTCTTTTCACTATCTTTACGATCAAACATAGATCTGCGGCTTCTAAATATTTTGCTTTTCTGTTGACTACGAGTTATTTGTAATTTGCCTTTAGACTCAGTCGCTCTACCGGCTGAGTTTAGCTCAGAGCCAGCATTGCTGCTCCCTGTGCACCGTGTCTGACAGGTAGGTCCTAGGTTTGAGTCCCAACGGTGACAGATTACCGATCTAGCTAAAACGAAGTGAGCCGCTGTCTGGAAGAGAATTCTCGTGGTCGACCGCTCTGCTGTTTTGAATGATTTCTCCGATCAATACCAAGAAAATGCGGGGGAAGGATCTTTCCAAACGGGCCAAAGACCGCATTTATTCTTTCTCTTCCTTGTTCTATCCTCTTTCTCTCTCTCTCTTCTGTCTCTCTCTCTCTGTCTGTCTCTCTGTCTTCTCTCTGTCTCTCTCTCTGTCTGTCTTCTGTCTGTCTCTCTGTCTCTCTCTGTCTGTCTCTCTGTCTTCTCTCTCTGTCTGTCTCTCTGTCTGTCTCTCTGTCTGTCTCTCTGTCTGTCTCTCTGTCTGTCTCTCTGTCTGTCTCTCTGCCTGCTCTCTGTCTGTCTCTCTGTCTGTCTCTCTGTCTGTCTCTCTGTCTGTCTCTCTGTCTGCTCTCTCTGCTCCTGTCTCTCTGTCTGTCTCTCTGTCTGTCTCTCTGTCTGTCTCTCTGTCTGTCTCTCTGTCTGTCTCTCTGTCTGTCTCTCTGTCTGTCTCTCTCTCTCTCTCTCTGTCTGTCTCTCTGTTTCTCTCTCCCTCTCTCTCGCACACACACAATCATTACACTACCACACACGTCGGGAGTCTAGGCGGGAGGCCAGAGTTTGTCCCTGTTGAGGCGGTGTCCCGTTGGGGGGATATGTGGAGAGGTAAATCCTCGGCAAGGCGATCTGTAGGACGGAAACGTTTCTCATCATTCAGCGGAGGAGGAGCACCCTCACCTCCTGGATAATACGTTCACTACATTAACGGGACTAATGACCCATGTAGCTGACATGCCTGGAAATATCTACCAGTCAATTGCGTCACCCCATTTTGGGAAATCATTTCTATCAACCTATTTTGGGAAGTTGTGATGAACAATAATGAGGATATGTTGATGAAGTGGACTGTAAGATGCAACACCGTTTGTCACTCACGGTGCTGTAGAATGTAGACGTAATCTTTCAGAAAGTACTTTTCCTTCTGTTTGTTTGTAATACTTTAAGAATTGCATCGAAACTTTTTTTTTTTTTTCGCTGGACAATTACAAAATTCAATTTATTACTTTTCATCAACATTCAAATCAATGAAATAATAACAATAAAATCAATGAATAAACATGCATTTAAAAACAATGTATATTTCTGAATGAGATTATCTTTATAATTATTTTGAAACTCATTACAATACTGAACCGAGTATACGTTTTAAATTAGATTTCACACAAATTGTTAAAACATTAACATTTCAATGGATTTTCAATTATTCCACATGATTTCCGTTTGAACTATCAAACAAAAAGTAACTGTCCATGTAAATATTTTGATGGAAATGAATAAATAAACGCTCATCGTTCCGTTTTAAGCGAACAAATGAGGTAATATTGTTGGAAAAATTGATAACGACACATTCAGTCCATTTCAAATTTTAAAGGAATTTTTCTGAAATAATAATTAAATATTTAATTAATAATTCTGTAAATATTTTATATGTTCACAACAATTCATGTGTGAGCCATGTCGTCATTTTCTGCATGAGATAAAACAATAAGTATTTCAAGAAATCATGAAAACTTTGAAACAGAAACAATGTAAAATACAAATCTCATAAAGCAATAGAAAATCATGTAAATTACTGACAACTCTTTCAGTTCGACGTATTTATGCTTATTTGAAGTAATTCTCATTTGGGTTCAACGTTCGTTGCAATGCTGCACTACAAATGTAGATCAAGAATGGAAAACATTTCTGAATCTTCAAAAAAAATTAATCTCCATTAAATAAATGACAACCATATTTAATTAATACTTTTATAAACTATTTAATTTTGTTTTGTCTCATGCCATTTAATATTTAAATGAATTAATTTTACTTATAATATTGCGCTGATGTGTCATACCACCTCAAAACGATGTAATCTAACAAAAAGAAGTTACATACCTACAGGGAAGTAGAGAGGGCAACATAAATTAATTTACATACAACCCCAGAGCTATCCGTAACATCCTCCTTGGTGAGAAATTCTAGCTTGTGCAGGGCTCTTCTCTGCGACGCTGTCCATCGATCGTCAGGTGTCAGTGTGGCCGCCGACGGCAGCGACACAAGGCTCGCGGGCGCAAAACACCCCCTCGCCCCGTCGCTGACATTTCGCGGAAGCGTCCGGCCCCGCGCGCGTCGCAAAAGCTTCCTATTAAGGCCGCTTCTTGTGGCGTCGCTGCACCGCCCCTGGCAGCGTCACGCGGGACCGGCGTCTTTCCCAACTTGGGCGCATCGTCTTTACGCGAGTTGTCGGCGGCGTGGCGGGACGCGGGGCGGGGCGGCGTGGCATGGAGCGGCGTTTCACAGAGAAGGGGCGGGATACTAGCGGAGGCGGGACGGGGAGAGGGTGGGGCAGAGACGGGGCGGGGTGGGGGATGGGCGAGGAAAGGGAGGGGTGGGAAAGGGAAGGGTAGGGGCAGGGAAAGGGGCAGGGAAAGGGGCAGGGCGGGAAGGGCGGGCAGGGGCGGATCAGGGAGCGGGGCGAGGCGGAAAGGGTCGAGGTTGGGACGGTTAGGTGCAGGGGCGGGGCAGGATTGGCGCAGGGGTGGGGCAGGGGCGGGCAGGGGCGGGAAAGGGGCGGGCAAGGGCGTGGCAGGGCCGGGTAAGGGGCGGGCAGGGGTGGGCGTGGGGGCGGGGAGGAATGGCGGCGTGCCTCGCAGACGTGGAGGTGGGCGCAAGACGCGGCGCCGACAGTTCTGGGAAGAGGCCGGTAGGGAGCGGGTGAGTCCGGCAGTGGGAGGGAGGTCGGCGGAGGGAGGCGGGTGGGAGAACGCGCGAGAGGGCGGCAGCCTGTCTCGTAACCCAATCACGGCGCCGGCTTCCGGCTAACGCCCCCGCACAGCAGGGGCGCCAACCTAACGACTTTACCCGCAGCCGACAAGCGGCGCGGAGCGGAAGGGCGGGGCGGGGCGGGATGAGGCGGGGTGAGAGGGGTTTCGGAGGGAGGAGGGGTTTTGAGGACGAGAGATGGAGAAGGAGAAGCAGGGAGGATGGAACGTGTGGAAGTGTGGATGGGACGTACCACATGTCACCGTATGGCGTGGCGTCTGAAGTATTATTGAGGTTCCCGGCATATGTTCAGAAATGGAATTGCTGAGGGAAAAATTAACGAAAGAGGTATGAGTACATTTTTATCAAAGTTTGTATACGCAGATATAGATTGTTAGAATTAGGTTATCTAGACGTTTTGTAATTTCGATGGAGGAAAAGACAATCCTTGAATATTTTCCTCACATTAAATTTAATACACGTGACACAGTTGTTGCTGAAATTATTATGAAATTTTATGCGTGATATAGGATTATGTTCTCAACATGTTTGAAAATTAGCATTATATAACTCACACAATAGTCGTCTTGCCTATTTATCAATGTTTTCGACAATAAGTAAAAATTTGAACTTGTAAACAAGGCCTTTTTACAACAGTAGATTAGTCAAGCTTTCTCGTCAACTATTGTAATTCTAACGACTTCTATTGCCGAGGAGCAGTACTGCGTTATCTTCGTGAGGCGAAATACAATTCTTGCTTCAAATATTGCCTCTTCCTCGTCATCAGCACAGTAGTTCGCCTCAGCTGGAAAGAGAAGCCTGGGAGGCATTTCATATCCGAATTGCGAATTCATTGATTTCCTCCTATTCTGGAGATGTGCATCTCCTTATCATCTTCAATTATTGGGAACGATAATTGGGTTATCATCGTCTTCTCTCCCATCAGCGGGTCCTTGCTTTATTCGCGTGTTGATTGCTATACTCGCGTGAACAATGCAATAAACTAAAAATAAAAAATGGCATCAATAATCTTGTCATATATTGTTCATTGTTCTTCAGTGGCTGAAATTTATTTCGCACATTATGTCAGTTCTTAGTTTCTGTGGGAATACATTTCTTCTTATCATACAAAAATGTTTCCTTTTGTATGAAACAATGACTACGAATTCGTAGACACTTTTATGAATACAAAACTGAAGACTGGGAATACTTTTCAATTCACAAGGTTTTGCTGGATGTTCGATAAAATGTATTTACCTCCCTCGAGCGATAAAAAACTGGATTTTGTAACTTCTTTGAGAAAACCTGATATAGTAAGCATATCCCCTTCAATGATCTAACTTCCTAAACCAATAATCTTTCTATTTTTGGAATAAAATCCCTCTAAGAAAATTTAATATCTTTCTCATTCAATTACGCTGACAACTTCGAAAATATTTACTTTACAGATGTCATTTACAAATTTGAATTTTATAAAATGTTGATTTTAAATTTGCAGACGATAAATTGAGATCAATTTATTTGAAATATTAAATGATCTGTGTGTTGGCTTTTACAAGCATGCAGCATATGACCTATGTTGTATTACAGGAGAAAAAAGGATAGGTCACAAAAAATTGTAACATACAGAGGAAAACGATCTACTTTCGAATAAATTTTAACCGTCGATTTAATTAGCACAGAATACCGTTGTTAATTGCATTTAATTCTAGGTAATTAGTGAAAAAAATCTCTCCTAAAAAGAGCATTTAGCAGATTAAAATTAAAATTAAAATGGATTGTAATTGTATCGCGTGTTACTTTTTCGCAACCGAAAAACAAGGTTCGTTTTTACCCGAATGAAATATCCATTGTAGTTGCAATGACCATTTCGAATTTACTAGTTGGATTTCATCCGAATTCGATTTTTAATTATCGGGCGAGCGCAATTACTGGTGCAAGGGTGAAGCGAGCGTGTGTGGTTGCCTCTCACGGAGTGGATTGCAGCTGAAATTTCATCAGTTTTGCACTTTCATCGTTCGCGGAATGCTCGATCGAAGTTCGTCACACGAGTGCGACCCGAAAAAATCACAATGTTCATTAGCTTTAATGGAAGTTCCTCCAAAATGGTTTGTTTTTCCTTTTGTCACCAAATCGCTTACTGCAACGGAATGCGCGATTATTTCAAATATATAATAGCACACACGATTGGCGCGCTTTGAAATCGTTCAAGCGGTCATCTTAAAGAGATATTGTATATACAAGTTGGTCTCTAAATCTGAGAGAGGCACAAGTTCCACCCCTCTGAAAAAATAGCCTCACGTCTCATCTTTTCACGGTTATATCCTTTGTCACTTACGACAGTTATGATATTGTAATTTTTGAATATAAATTACATTTAAAAAATGTTGATATACGAATTTTTACATTTTGTTGAAATATGAAAAGAAAAGAATATATTTGTTAAGAAAGAAAAACTAACACGGAAATAATAAAAGCAGTCAAGTTATGTAAATTGAGTGCTTTTTATTTCTATGTTAATTTTTCTTTGTGAACAAATAAATTCATTTCTTTTGTAAATAATAAGCAATTTTCAGTTTCTGGAAAGTTAATATGTTTCTGAAATTAAAATTTTGCATCGAAGTAATTTTTAAACTAACTTTTGAGTGCTTATTGCAGTTGAGCATTCAGAATATCCAAAGTGTATTAGACAAAATATGATTAAAATGGACTTACGAGCTTAATTTCGAAGTTTAAACATTTCCTTCCTAGACAGCATGTATTTTAATATTTTAATAACGAATGCTCAAGGTTTTGTTTAAATATTTATTCATTTTAAGATTTTTGTTTTTATAATGCAATGTTTAAAAGAGTTCTGTTTTACTCTTTTCTTTTTCAGTCTTGAAAAGACCTCTATCATATGGCCAAAACATTGTAAAATGTTAACGTAAAAGTGTTCGGTAAAGAAATGTGGTGATGTTTGTCCATTACTAAATTTGGTCAATCAAAATCAATAAAATTATTTCTTTTTCCTATCTAAAAGATAGTTGAGATAAATAAAATCCTAAGCAACGCCATCACTAGCACAAGGTGCTAGTGATAAAATATGTCTACTTTATTTGAGTAAAAATCAAGTACAAATAGTTTTTAATTCATATCGAATATTAGTGAACTTCAATTCTAATAAAATGTGTTTAAAATATCAGTTAACTCTTACTTTCACTCACATTTTACTATGGATTATGTGATCTTACTCTCTATCCATCTGGTTTTCAAACATTGTATACCAAGCATAACCACAGTAGCAAATTCGTGTACAAGCTTGCACCTACCTTTGTTTCGGACCGAAACTGCACTGCGTGCACACACACACAACGAAGGGAGATAGTCGAACGGTGACAGGCAGTCGCTCTCGTGCGACTGGACTGACTAAAATATTGACGCAGATACTGTTGCAGCCCTGAAATATAGTTGCAACACGCGAGAGCTATATTGAGTGGGATTTCCGGGTGCAGCAGCACTAACGCCGTATCCCAGCTGCAGCGCCCTTCAGAATCTGCACCAGCGGTTGCAGCAAAGCAGCCCAGAAACTTTATTGAAAAATAATTATATGATTGTACTTCCTTTGTAAATACTATAACGTTCTCACTCGCGATAATATTTTATAATATAAATTCCGATGCGCTGGTAATTAAATTTAAAATGGTTTTCAACTTTACTGCACAGGCCGCCGGTTATATTATTTTCTACTAAACTATATCATTCTATTTTGATGTTTTTGTGATATTTTTTTTATTTCCCTGTACAATAAAGAATCGTCGTTGCATGTTTATATGTCCGATATTATGTATAATATTCGTATAAAATAAAAATGTACCACGCAAGAGCGAACAGATGCTTTTTTGTTAGGTTATTTTCGTAACAGGGAGCATAATGTATTGTTACCGAATTCCACTTCTGATGATATCAGACACAAAGTCAAGAAGTTTTGTTTAACTGTTTATTTTCTTCGCATTCACTTATTTACGCACAGTAAATGTCCTGCTCTTACTTTCCACCTAAATTACGTTTCTTAAACTTATGACTAGCAGATTGACGTGAAAGGACGCAATGTTTCGTGAAGTATCTTCCAAATAAACTCTCAAATTGTAAATATTCTCGTCCAAGTCTACAATGCACTAATTGCCTCGAGTTCAACTATATAACACAACGAATGCAAATAGTAACATGTTACAATTATTATGATATATTTGAAAGTAATAAAAAAATAAGTATCAGATTTGAGATGTAAGTTAATTACGTCCATTGCAAACGCAGTGCTCACATTAAATGCATAAACGTTGTTTGAACATTTAATTTCTTTCATTAAAAAATACACAAAAACTTGATCGCGCCTCCAGCAGAGAACAGCTTACCAGAAGGAACCGTAACTGAGCTTAATGGGGATACTAGTAGGGCTTTGGCGACGCCCTCTTCAAACTCGAGAACAATCGCCGAACGTCAGGCATCGCCTGCCGCGATGTATTGCCACCTCTAGTCCCGCCAGATGGCCGTCGCGTCGCGCTCCACCCCACCCCCGCCCCCGCCTGCTCCAGGATGCCACGCCCCCGTCACGTACTTCGCTCCCCTCCTCGCTCCACACGTTCCTTCCCGCTTCGCCCACTACTTCGCCCCGCCTCACCCTGCCCTGTCGCACCTCTCCCCGCCCCGCCGCCAATCTCTACCTCCCTCGGCTGTCCCACCTCCCTACCTTCCCCTACTCCTACCGCTCATCTCGACTCTTCCCAGCTCTTCTTTGCTCTTTCCAACTCTATCCCGCTATTTTTCGCTCTTCCCCACTCCCCGCTCACCCCCGTTCACTTCCTCCCTCTCTTCGCTGTTCCCATACTTCCCCCTTTTTCTTAACCTCGCTCTTCTTAGTTCTCCGTTCTTCCGCACAACTTCACCATTCCACCACGCTTTTCTCCACTCTTCCCCTCTTTTCTCGCTCATTTCTCCGCGCATTTCCTCGCTCCCCCGTACTCTTCTCCGCACTGGCCGGTCCCCCCACCCCGCCTTCTCTTTCCTCGGCCCCTCACGCCCCGCTCCTCGCCCCCCTTCCCTCGCCTACGTCGCCGTCGATATTTCACCGGACACAACAGGCGCGCTGAAATAACGCGGGCTTCCATGGCGCAAACGAACGGCCATATATAACGTCCAGCCGCGGTGGAAGGGCGCTGGCGAGAGGCAGATAAAGGGCGCGCGCTCTAAGATGTACAGATTTCGACAAGCGCTTTCGAGACCACCTGTACTTTTTGAAATCTTTCGAAATCGATTGGCGCTCTTGGAGCTATTTATTGGATAATAAAAAGAACTAGACTCGTGCAATAAGAGCATTTTTCTGGCCCTAGCCTGTTCACAAAACTGCAGGACTGCAAGCCATACTAAGAACTAGGACTAGTATTACTGTTTTCACTTGAATCTCAATAGGTAGACAAAATTTAAGACAATTTTTAAGACAAACGTCTAGTGTTTTATAATATTACAGAGCAGTACTCTCATAATAGTTATGTAATACAGAATAAAATAGGAGGAAAAGTCATGATTCCCATGAAAAGAAATACGCATCAATTAAAATTTAGGAAATGGGTTTTAAACAAAACATTTTGTGAATAACTTGCACAAAAACTTTAAGAAAGAAGTTCAACTAAATTGCCAATGTATTCATCAACAAATTCTGAGAGTCCGAATCTTTTCTGTAATCACTCGATCTGTATTGAGCATTAACACACACAAATAAATTTAAGTAACTTGAAAACTGCAACAAATAGCATGAATATTTGATCAAAGTACTCGCATTTCTGGGTCTGGAAGTGTGCAAAACGGTTTTGACTTACATTGCATGTAGCACGGTTTTCTAAACATACTTTAAAACGTTTCGAATTAATTTTCTGCAACAGATAATAATTACAGCTTTCCCGAGAGGATTAAATAAGTTCCTTCCATCAAAATGTTTTGACAATTATGATGACTATGAAAACTTTGCCTTAAAATTTATATCTTTGATCCCAGTCCAGATCCCAGATCCCTTTTATAGCAGTCGATAACTCGTTACTTCTAAAAGGCAATGAACAATGAAAATTCTTAGAGGATAATAATGCATGCCGCAAATTGGATTACTTCACATTCAATATTCTCTAGAAATGTCAACTAATTAAATATCCGCTATTTGCGCTAAGGAATTTTAAGCGTTTTATTGCACAACTTATGGTCACTAAATTGTCCTGTTTAAATTCCAAATTACACTGTAATTTGCACGACTTAGGTAAATTTTCCCGTTAAATCGTTGTATATAATTTGGAATATAAAACTGGAACATTAAGTATCTAAATGAATTTTAATGTGCAATGTTCCCTTATTTGTCACTACATAGTGATACGGTCTTTACACTCGTGAACCAGTAAAAATTTATTATGTAACCACTTTTCTGGGACATTGTACGTCAAAAAGCCCTATTTGTATTTAATTCAGTTACAAGCTGTATAATTTAAGACGAAGCCATTCTTATTCTTCTTAAATGTTTTGCTTCTCAAGTGATTGTCATCTGAAATCTTAAAATACAATGAAGATTACACTCTATCATTATTTGTTTGGTAATTAGTTTTATTGCTCATTCCTTCCATGACCGTAGAAAATGTTTCCTTATATTATTCGTACTTGTAGTTACGAATTTTTAAAACTTTTAGATTTGTTACTTAATATAATTTAACAGAATTAATGTCCAAACAACGTTGTTCCTGCTCTCATACTAATATAAAATAGCAATAATAATAATAATAATAATAATAATAATAATATAAAATAATTAATTTTAATATGAACACATATTAAAAAACTACGATTTATTGAATATACTTTGATTTTTTTTTTTAATTTTGAAAGAAAGCATCCAGCATTGCAGCCGGTAATTTGTTCCATTTTTGTATTGTTCTGTTTACAAATTAACGTTTGCCTACATTTGTTTTCTTTGCGGAACTTTTGAACCATGATCTTTCCGTCCGACTTATGTCGACTTTCAGAAACTTACCCGCACTTCCGCTCATGGACGATAATCTCTTATTGCTTTGAATAATCAAGTCGCGGTTTCTCTCAATGTTTTTCCAAAGATTCACACGGTATTAATCAAGAATTGGAGCATCCTTCCTTCACTTTCGAAGTGAATTTTTGTACTATTTTGAGTTATTTTATGTGCCCTAAACGATATGGGCTCCAACATGTAAAGTCTTAGTTAAATATAAGCAGTACTAGAGATATGTACCCTTATTACTTCGATTTCCCAGTTCCTTTTCTTAGTACCTTATCCACAATATGTAACGCCATTTTCCCACTTTTCACTAAGTAATTACATGTTCTGCCCCTCCCAGGTCCCCATTTAGAACAATTCTCAAATATGTAATAGGAAGGTCTGGAATGGTCAATGGGCCTACAGAATAATGTGATTTCCAAATTATATTTGATGACTTCGTTCTTTCTAGAACGCACAAATCTTATAAAGTTACTCTTAATATAGTAGGTATAGTAAAAGGGAAATCAATAATAATCTTATTGACTCGGTTGAGTCTTGACAGAGTAATAACTGGAGAGAACGGTACAAAGTTTCCGAGAGCGAATATAAACTCATAATTTTTTCTATCAAAGACTTATAATTATCCACGAAATTATTATTACTTCAGCCTAAATTATGTAGTGGCATTTTCTTAGGCAATTACTTTCCAACTAAATCAATTCCACCTTTTTTACGCGATCGGCAGAGTTTGAGGCAATTTATTACAAAGTCGTCTGATAAGCTAGCACGTCATGCTTCCGATATTTCGTGAACACCACAAGAATTTACAGGCTGCAGAAACTGACATAAATGTGGAGATAGGTACATGCCCCGATACGCACATTTACAATTCCACTTCACGCACAATCGAATTCCCCCAAATGACAGATTTACGGGTACGCAAAAGCGCAAAATTCAACTGTCGCGATCATTTGGCTTTCAAACGCGCAAGAGAAGTCACGATCTGCCACATATTTTCACGAGGCCGCCCAATCCTAGGAACAATGATGGCGATTTTCGACCACAGAAGGTTTATACGATCGAATCCGTGTCAGAGAAAGTGACCTCCATTGGATACCGGGGATAGAAAATGTAGCAGATAACGGAAGGCTCTTCATAATGGCGCGAAACGAAAGTGAGCGCTTTTTGTCTATTTTATCAGGCGCGTAAAGAATTCATTGGAGAAGAGCAGGCGGAGGCATTGGACAGGGGATGATCAAACAGCGGCCCGTTCGGTGCTGCGAGCGGGGGCATTAATAAGCCTGCCATCGGGTGGTGATGGTGGGGGAAGGAAGGGAGGGGAGGGCGAAGACAAACGCAACTTGGCCTGAGTTGAGTAAATAATCGCCGCTCGGAGCGCTGCTACTGCGCAGGCCGGGCAGGCTGTGAGCGTACCCCAGTGTTGCCAACGTACTCGTTTTTCGGCTTAGGATATTCCGTTCCCAATAATTTCAGATGCGTGAAGGTATGTAATGCCTTAGTGAAATATAATATCCTTAATATGCGTTCCAAATTTGAAACATTTATTACCTTATCAACTCTTCTATTATTCCAATATGATGCAGTGAGATAACCAGGGGAAAATGTAAATATCTTACTAAAAATTGCTAAGAAAATTAAAAATTATGATTGATTCAGTAAAAGTATGTCTTTATACAGATGTAATGATCATCTTATCTAGAAAGCTGCCTTTCATATTTGATTGGTCGGATTTGACACAAAATAATTTGCATTTATCTTTATTTTACTCTGGAAAACTCTTCTCTTGTGTTCGTTATCAGTGTGTCAAATACATTCATATTAAACACAATCATTATCAGTATGGTTTTAAATTGTAAAACTTGAATAAAGTCAATGCAACGATGAAGTTCCAATAAACATTCCATTGTTGAAATATTCCTTCATTTGT
Organism: Teleogryllus oceanicus; assembly: GCA_964035755.1. Lineage (NCBI taxonomy): Eukaryota > Metazoa > Arthropoda > Insecta > Orthoptera > Gryllidae > Teleogryllus > Teleogryllus oceanicus. The sequence continues at coordinate 108,645,024 of CAXIVR010000006.1, read as the reverse complement.
TCTACGTATTTATGACGTAATATGATTCCAGTCCATTTAACGTGAGAGGTAGTTCAAAACACATGGCACTCCCTTGGGACAGATAACGTCCACGGCTTTCCCCGCGCTGCGTTGGCAGCCCTGGCGGGGCTTCCTCGTCTATTTATCCGGGTCGCGGAGGCGGGCTGTCGATGGGCGGCGGTTTTTCATGCTCCTTCTGGGGGCGTAAATCCTCGCAAAAGAGGGCACGCGAATTTCCGCATCGGAATTAGTCAGAGTCGTTGCCCTCCGTCGCGCCCTGCCGCGCCGCGCCGATCGCGGAGGGCTGACGGCCCGACAAACAAACGACACGCGGTCGCCGCGCGCATATCCATCGCTCAGGCAACCGCAACGCCTGCGAAGCGAGCGCACATGGCGGCCAGCGCGTGAACTTCGGCTCGAGAGGTGGCCGATCGGAACAATTGCTGAGCGATGGCGAGTGGTTTGCGGTGTGAAGAATAGAATCGAAAAGGAGGGTAAATTGCTTGATAGCGTGGAATGATACAGGGTGAGTCACGTTCGAAGTAAAAAACAAATGTGTCGATGAAAATGGGAAATAATAGTTCTTTTGTGATTTTGCTGACAAAAGCATTGTTGAACATTGTATATAACAAGGCTCTATTTTTCAACGAATTCTCTACTTATATACCGTTTAGATTCTGGCTGTCTGATGAATGTTTGGTCGAAAAGTATAGTTCGTATCGTCACCGAAGAGAAAGTATTTTGTTCAGATACAACGAATAGAAATGTTGCAAATGCCTATGTTGGCACGAGAATGTTTTGCGAGTTCCTTATCGTCGTAAGGTGAGAAAAAAGCGTGTTTCCAATAGAACGTCTGTTAGTAACATTCTAATTTTGTTTTGCAAATGATTTGAAGAGATACACAATGAAAGGGTATTCGAAAAGAAGACTTTGCGCCGGAATACACGTTCACAGAGAACAATGCGATAGAGAACATCAATGACATATCGTGAGGTCTTTGGTGGAAATCTGACGGCATTCATCAAAAAACCTTTCTGGACTAATAAATAAATAAGAACGATGTTTGCAATTAAAAATAGAAAAAGAAATAATAAATTAAATTAACAATGACAAAGTGTGTACAGCTAATATAATAAAAATATTGAAAACGAAATAACTTCAATAATTTACTTACTTTTGAAATGCAAAGTATGAAACTGATATAAAACGTTTGAAAAATAATATATGACACAATTGTGGAAATTTAGACATCAATAAGTCTTTTACTCTTGATAATTATATAACATAATCCAAAACATTAAGTGGTTTCTATGTAGGTCAGGTAAGTATTTATAGTTCACTTCACAATCCAGGATTAAACTCATTGCCTTCTCCCCCACATATTTTATGTCAGGATATTTATACGAGTATTAATGAAGTTATGAAGTGGTCAATGCGTACGTAGCCATTTGAATCAATAGTTGTATATTCTTCCATGTTAAGAGTAAATTTTATTTGTACCATGTTTGTCACAAAACTTCATTATTTTTTCACGTGTAAAGAAATCGACCGAAAAATACATTTAGTCCTTAGTATGTTATTTCATATTCTTAGTCTTGACGAGCTTTTGTAAGGCCGCTCCCGAATACTCATTTGTTAAGCGCTTTTAACGCAATAAAATGCTTGTAGAGCCACGAAATGAACTATATCTCTAAGGCGGTCAACATTAAACTTTCAGAATGGTAACTTGACAATAGCAATTTTAAACACAGAATGAAACTATTGCCACTTCAGGAAAATTATTTTCCATGTTATATAAACATTCAATAATGTTGAAGATATCTTGATTTACACGAATGTTTGTTTGCCCTTAAATAGAAAACGACAAGCTGTCGGAAAGTCATGGAACGCACGTCTCTATCTCTATTTTGTAGACAATTTCAGTTTATGTTCAAATCACATAAATTGCTATAGGTCAGAAAAAATAATGTCAGCTGAATAAACAGTTTGTTGTCAAATATTCTGTATGGCAACGACATCATACTGATGTACTGTACTAACGATGCAGTCTTTGCTTACGATGAAGTTTGCCATGATGCCAAGTATTTTCACAAAAATGGATTGAATTACTCTGTGGCATAAGAAAAAAAACATGACGGCAGAATAGATAAGAATTTTCTATAAATGGTTTATGTGGAAAATGATAGTGTTTCGTTTGATTAACAATCCTGGCGATTCCGATGATTGAGAGAGGCTGATACTCAGAGAAACGTTGACGGATCGTGTTCTATAGGCTTCTTTGGAGCCTATGATTGAGGCGGTAGCAAGAAGAAGGGCCTACACTCCAAAACTGTGTCTTGAGAAAAACGCTTTGCAAGTTTTTGATCTTAGAATTCTACAAAATGGCATACATAATTCCAAATTACATGTTATTTTATTATTTTTTAATTATTTTTAAACTTAATTTCATTTAGAACGTAAATAAATTCTCCTTAATTTAAAACATAAAAAGAAGTAAAGAAAAATGCGTTATAGACCCTTCTTCTGGAGTGCCCTTTATATTTATTATTGAAATGGTGTAAATTATAAATATTATTAAATTTCAATTTGTTTTTATTATAAACTGCTAATACAACTCACAATGTGGTTTGTTGCTTTTTTTTTACCTCACAGTTCATCTTGGGAGATACCAAATTCGGACTCGTTTTTGTCGACATTTCCAATGGACACGTCTCGAGAAGTACACTCATCAAACAAGTTTTGGATTTTTTCTCTCTTCCTGTCAGTACCCACAGAGGTCCCAAATATCAGAAAGTTTTGCCGGATTAAGTGGAACTCGAATGATCGATTAATGTGCAATATTTTGGGGAACTCTCTTCATGTAACGGAATATTGTTCTATCAACCTAACGAATAGAAATAAAATCATGAAAATATGCTTGGATATAGATTAGAGTACGCGGAATTCATTTCTGCATTATCCGGAAGAAGGTCTCTTAATCCTATGAGCCCCTCTTCTAGCTACCGCCTCAATTACTGGTTTTGAAATCTAGAGCACAAGCTGTGCTATCTATTGCCTTACTTCTGTTCGTCAGGATGATTGACGTTTGTATATCAATGGTTTAAAAAAGTGAATTTAAATATGTTGCAATAGACTCAAAGTGTTCTGGCATTGTAATAGGGATTGTATCAGTATAACCGACACATAAGAATATTTTAATAACATTCTAATTAACGATTTTGCATATCTTAACTTTATGAAAAATAATGACGAAAAGTAAGTGATTTTACTTGAAAATATAATCTTCCAATTTACAAAAATTAATGTGTAAATTTTGCTGATATCTGAGCTTGGGTCCTCAATAATTACAAAGAACAAGTCAGAAACCTTGACTCAGAGTAACGTGGCAAGATTTTCGGGGCTTTCTACCGCCAGCCGCTTTGGCATGAATTCAGTTACCGTGTTTTATTTGGACCTTTCTATGCTGGGTATTTTTCTTCTTCTATTCTTTCAGTTATACAATTTTTCTCCCATCTTAATTTTTGCCACTTGTATCTTCAAATATTATTTTATGGGGGATATTATCTGAGAGATTTTGACAATTAAAATTAGAACAATCATTCTTATTAATAAGTAGTGTCATCATCTGTGATTTTGATTTGTTTATTTTATTATTCCTGTTTTTCAATCTAACGTTAATATTAATATACAATAATATATTAATTGGGAACGATGCACAAACAGTAATATTACTATTTTAACTCGTTTCTAATATATCGTAGGCAGAACTCTCTTCATCACGCACTCCGTGCTGCGAGACATGGAAAACGTGGGCTTGTGTAATGCAAATGACCCTGAAAAGTAAGATGATTAGGAAGTATGCAACCCGCCAGACATCCATGCGTTTTGTCAGGGTTTTCAGCATCTACCCCTGTTCGTTAGGCTTCAGCGAAGTTTAAAACAATGGATAAGAGCACGAAAGAAGAATACGATTATCACTTCCAGTAGAAAGGAAATCAAACGAATGATATCTAGATAATTGCCTTCTTGAACAGTGGTCTTACTAAACCTCAATTTCTAGTATCACATATCATAAGTATGTTGAGAGATTAGCCAACACGGTACACAACCAATTACGGTATGAAAACGCGACAATCTTAAAATGCAAATTCATCTTGCATCGATAAAAGAAAAAAAAACACAAAAAACTTCTGATTTTTTTAGTTGTGAGTATTGTCTGGTAAATATCTATTGACAATAAATGTCTTTTGTAAAGGACATTCGAAAAAGCAGTTATGTATACGTATACGAATATTTTCGTTTTCTAATAAAATATTGTGCTAATCATACAGCTCTATATTCATCAAGTACAGTTATTGTGTTAATTAATGCATCAAAAAGAAAAATACCCAAATGAAATAATTGAAAAGAAAACTTAATGCCAATATAAAAAAGTAAGGAAACTCAATTCGTAATCATTACGAATGCCAATTGATAAGTATCTGAAATTTAACAGGCGACTCAAAACGATCTAAAACCATTTCCCTGGAGGTACGTGACAAGTGGCGCCGCGAGTGGAGCATCGTCGAACCATTGCCACCGGCGCCGACGTGTTTCGCGACCGCTAAGCGATCACAAGCCCAGCGGGCAGACATAGTTTGGATGCCACTGCGTACAATGCAATTGATGCACCGCACACTCCTCTTGGCGTTGGTATCCGGTCTGATGAGTAATTCAGATACTTCAACCTCAATAAGATACAAACAACTGTGTCTCACCTGAAATATAATCCAGTTAAGGGAATTCTAAACCAGGTTGATTTTTGTTTTGATATTAAAATTTAAATTTAGTCTTTGATAAATGTAGTTAACAGTTCGTTTAAAATAAGAGTCCAAGGATTCATTAACATATTAAAGGGAATGCATTCAAATGAAGTGAAATGGAAATTAGGAACGGGAATAAAACACGTGCGTAATTTTCGGATTCATTAAAAAATGAAGCTCTCTAAAACATCAAAATTAGTATAGGATCCATTAGCAGTCTAATTAAAATTAAAAAAATCTCAGAACAGATGTAAACTGAAACATCTAAATCAGTATTTATGCAAAGTCATTATTACAAATCACCATGAATTGCTTTTTTATTGATTAAATGAAAGAAAGGAAACATGAAAAAAATAATAAAAATCTAAAATAAGGAAAAAATGTCATAAGGAAAACTATCAAAAATTGAATAAACTTCTAGCGTTGGACTGAATTAAATGAAACATTTTTTTCGTAGTAAAATCCTTATATTATATTCTTATCTGCACAACTGTATTGTTTTAAATGCAAGAATTTTATATTGCGAACACAATGTCTTTCCAATTTTATGGGAACAGGAAACACGAACTCGATATAACGTTCTTCTGAAATCGTTATTTGTTCACCAAGGACGTTATAATGGTTCCAATGTAGTGACGAAAAATGCCCGAGGGCCTTTGACTCCAGCACGTTTCGTCACCCAAGATCTTTAGAGCCAGTTAACATCCGTGATACGTACAATATTTTATTATTTACCTAATTTTAACGAATCAGATTTACTTATTTACTAATCAACTAGATGTTAACTTCACTCGATTTGTTTTTTCATATTTCTCTCCCATAATTATTTTTCATAATCCTCTCTCAATTCTCGCCATAAGAGAACAAGTAGTATTATTCAACTGTTTTCATGTTTTCCTCGTAACCACATCCTTTCGATGCAGATAAATTATGCAGTATATATCCCGCTCCGCATCGAACTCAATAACAAACAATAACGTACCAGTCAAAAATAAATATTTTTTTCTCCTCTTCCCTAAATAAGAGTGTCTGATCTCCACCCAGTTTCAATCGATAAATCCTTCGTCTCCTCACCATCATTGGCGAGTCCATCGTTAGCAATTTAAAACAACGCAATGTCCGGCGGATGAGAGAGAGGGGTGCAAGAGGGCGGTCCTTGTGACAGCGGGTCGACCCCCGGAGGGCGACAGAGCACCGCAGGCCGCGCCCAAAGGACTGAGGGCCAAAGGACCTTGAGAGGCTAAAGGGCTAACGTGGTCCGAGTACCAGCGGCAGATGACCCCTCTCACTCCACCGTCCACCGGTTTAATCCGACCTTCGGCGGACCTCAAATGAGGTAATTAGTTTCCTAATTAGCTGGCCAATTAGGGGGAATAATGGAGGATGCTCGAGCGACGCGGCGCGGGGCGGGGCGGCGCGCAGTGGAGTGAGATGGGGCGAGGGGCGGGGAGGCCGCTGTCAATGAAGCAAAATAAAATGCCGGCGGGTGGTGCAGCGGAGGGTGGAGAGAAATAGAAGCAAAGGGGGGCCCGGGGCAGGCCGAGTCGTTGGGAGGCGCAGGCCAAGAGACGAAGTGGGTCAACGGGCGAAGAGAAACAGACAATGGGGTGGAGTGGGTGAAGGGGCGGATCGAGGAAAGAGGCGAAGCGAGACAGGGAGAGAAGCGGTACGTAGGGTGTAGCAGAGAAGAGTCGGAACGTGGCAAGGAGCGAAGCGGGGGAAAATGATGAAGCGGAGCAACTATGGGCGAAGCGGAGCAGAAGCGAAGCGGAGCTAGAGGCGAAGCAGAGCAAGGGCGACGGGCAGGCGGGACGGGGCGGACGGGCGGACGAGGGCGAGGACGGAGGGGAGAGCAGAGGGGACGGGGCGCAGGACAGGGCGGGACGAGGGCGGGACGGGGCGGGACAGGGGCGGACGGGGCGGACAGGGGCGGGACGGGCGGGACGGGCGGACGGGGCGGACGGGGCGGGACGGGCAGGACGGGGCGGACGGGCGGACGGGGCGGCGGACGGGCGGACGGCGGACGGGCGGGACGGGCAGGACGGGGCGGGACGGGCGGACGGGGCAGGACGGGCGGACAGGAGGACGGCAGGACGGGCGGAGGCGGACAGGGCGGACGGGGGCAGGACGGGGGCGGGCAGGGCAGGACAGGGGCGGACAGGGCGGACGGGGCGGGACGGGCGGGACGGGGCGGACGAGGGCGGACAGGGCGGGACGGGCGGGACGGGGCGGACGGGCAGGACGGGGCGGGACGGGCGGACGGGGCGGGACGGGCGGGACGGGCGGACGGGCGGACGGGGCGGACGGGCGGGGCGGGCGGACGGGCAGGACGGGGCGGGACGGGGCGGGACGAGGGCGGACAGGGCGGGACGGGGCGAGGACGGGGCGGGACGGGCAGGACGGGCGGACGGGGCAGGACGGGCGGACGGGCGGACGGGCGGACGGGACGGGCGGACGAGGGCGGACGGGCGGACAGGGGCGGACAGGGCGGGACGGGCGGACAGGGCAGGACGGGCGGACAGGGGCGGACAGGAGGAGCAGGACAGGGCGAGGACGGGCAGGACTGGGCGGACAGGGCGGCAGAAGGGCGGACAGGGCGGACAGGGGCGGACGGGCGGACGGGCGGACAGGGCGGGACAGGGGACGGGGACAGGGCGGACGAGGGCAGGACAGGGCAGGACAGGAGGACAGGGGCGGGCAGGACAGGGCGGACGGACGGGCAGGACGAGGACGGGCAGGACGGGTGGACAGGACGGGGCGGGCGACGGGCGGGACGGGCGGGGGGGGGCGGACGGACGGGCGGACGGAGCAGGACGGGAGGAGGCGGAACAGGGCGGGCGGAACGGACGGGGCGGGACAGGGCGGTACAGAGCAGAGCGGAGCAGGATGGGGAGCAGAGAAGCGAAGCGGGTGATGGTTACTGTGGCGTAAAATGTTATAACTTTGCCAACGGCGACGTTCGTCTGCCGGCAACGCTAATTAAATGTTGTCGCACATTGTTCGAAGCTTTTGTGGGGAGTTGGTCGCTCGCGCGCGGGCTGGTAATGGCGGCTGCGGTGGTAACGAGTCAGGCGGGGAGGGTGGAGAGGGAGAGGGGAGTGGGGTAGGGAAGGACTGTAGTCAGTGAGGTGAAGGACCTCTGGCTTGGAAAGGCCAGCACTGGGTATTGAATATGTTCGGTAGCAGAACAGTACTTTGAAACGCCAGAGGTAAAATACAAATCTCTAGTTACTAACCTGTATGTGTATATATATATATATATATATATATATATATATATATATATATATATATATATATATATATAATATACTAACATAGAGTGTGGTATTGAGTGTGGATGCTTATCGATGGATGATATCGACGTCACGTCAGTGTCCGTGTGATAAGTACATTTTGTGTATTCTTAGACTATATTCTTCAACAGTTTGTAAGTTTCAATGCAATAAATATAATCTAAAAAATGTAATAAATCAAACATACACATTTTCTTTCTAAATGAAATATTTAACTGTTAAAAGTTATACGTTGATCTAAGGAATTATTACTAGACAGTATTTAATTAAAACCCTCTTTAGTATTAATTGATTTAACTTTCATGCATAACTGTTTTTCGTAAATGTTTATTTCCTTATCTCACAACATTTGTTAACTGGACGAAATTAGTACACAAAATTTACAGATAAGGCGTCTCCAGAAGGGCAAAGTGGATCTAAATTTTAATTACGACACTCGGTGGCTCGGAATACAGATTTATCACGCATTCCACTTCTGTACTACGGAACATTAAACGTCTGTCACAGCAGTTAAAATTTGTTTTGTAGAATTTTGAACAGGCTTTCAGGAGATTATCTACTACTTATGAAATGTCAGCTCTATGTACATCTGTGTCTCAGCAACATTTCATTGTTTGTAACTCGAGAAAAAAACAGGTATTTTTCAATTCAAACTATTTTTAAATTAATTGTAACAAACCTTTTTATTGACTGAATGTTTTATTTTTTCATGTAATTACAAGTAATCGTTCACGGTCATAAATAATTTGATTAGATACCTTCAACAAATTTTATATTGTGTACTCACTCATCCAAGAAGGTAATTACCTAATGGTAAGAAATATCGTGCCCAAGGAAGAATGAGTAACAGGTTTATCTGTGAATATAATACCGAAATTACTGAATTTAGTCATCCAATGCTCATTCTTAAAGTCGATATGATCAAAAACTGATAAATCTGATGGAGAGAAATATTAATCTCTCAAAAACGGATTTCTTGATATTTCATTGTCTTCACTATTTTAATGCTATTTCATACGTTGTGTTTCCTGACTCTTTAGCTCAGCTTGCAACTGTCACCGTGCACGTTCTGACCCCAACGTCAAAAGAAAGAACGTCAACGTTGAAAGAAGAAAGCAGAATACTCGAAAGATTGTGAATGCTGTTTAATACAACTTCTAAATTATTCCGTTCTGACACTTTATTAATATAAAAAAGTTTGGAAGAAAAAATTAATAATTTGACGCAAAAACTGTCAGTATCTCTCCTAAAAGAACAGCCGAATTATTAGTCATTTTCTTTCCTATTTTGCTCCATCAAAACTCATTTCCTCGGATATATCAAAGCAAATATACGCATCTCTAACAGTGCATAAAATTAATTTTTGGTTAGGTATCTGAAAAACTTTACATGACAGTGCATTTTTCTCATGATAGAAAGTTTCTACCGTGAAATGAACTGTAGGGTGTCGATATTCCTAGGATCATCTATAATATTCAAAGTTCTATTTTCTTACACGTTTCTATATCATGGCATCGTATAACATCATAATTCTCGTTGATGGCCTTTTGTTTCAGAGAAATCTTGTAATGTAAGGAAGATACAAACATGAATCGTAATCGTTTGGTAATTATTGTACTATCGTAGAAAGCATATTTTTATTTCGCGAGCGAAATGATTGTCTCTTGCACTGGCATTGGCCGAGAGGTCCCTGAAATAATAGTTTATTCAACTAGCTTATAATGTTAAACTTGAGCATGAGTACATGTTTTGAAAACGAGCGACGTTAAGAGCGAGTTTTCAAACTAGTGTGATTGCAATACAGCAATATTGTAAACGAGTTGCTTACGCTGTTTTTTATATAACAGCATTATAAATTTATAAGAGAATCCAATTAAATTTTGCGAAACTACTTACTTGTAACGCCTCGGGTATTTCACAACTGTACGAGAAAACGACGGACGGCTGTACCGTTTACCACTACCTCTCCACGATTTTCTCTCTGCAATTGGCTGAATGAGCGATGACACAATCATTCGTGCAGCAAAATCTATTATGATATTATTTATACTCTAAAATTAAGAATTTTGAATGATTTCTTGCAACAGAAAAGGTCGTTTATAATGGTGGAATACGAAAAATTAAAAAAAATCATCGTCGAGTATGAAAAAATAATCACTTCTGCACTGAATATAAAATACCTGTCAGGAAACATGGAAAAAGGCCCTTTTGATTTATTGATTAAAAATTGAACTGTGCGGTAGGCATACGTCATAGTAAATAAAACATGGTATATTCAAGGTAAACCAAATATTCGGGCAAACCAACAATTCAGGCAAATCTCGAGTATTGTGAGTATTTTGAAGAGTATATTCGTACATATATTCATGAAATTGTCCTGAAAATAATTAACAGAAACAGTATAAAGTTTGCTTTGATTTCCAAAATATCAGGAAATATTACCCGAAAATATTTTAGTCGCACGCCCAACACTCGCATTTTTTCACCAGTTACATCAATAACTATTTCACTAAGAGTTCATTTTCTTCGTAAAAGCCTCATTTACAATTCTTTTTTACCGGCCATTTGCTCTCCCACACAAGCTTTGTCCCTTACTCAGCGTCTGACCTGCTGCCTGGCGTGAACACCCGACCTCGAGGTCAGTACATCGTCTGGCGAGCTCGCACGGGAGAAGGGGGGGCATGAGCGGGTCGTGTGTCAAAGAGACGACGCGGACGCACACACGTACGTCTCCAGTCGCGCGCCTTGCAACCAGCGTCGCGGAACCCGTATGCCGACGGGGTGCGAACCCAAGCGCTTTGATACACGAGACCGGCGTTTACGCTCTAGCCGTCGCGGTCGCTGTCGGGACTGACCGCTGCTAAGGAACATACGGCCACGTCAGTGGGACCACACGCGGCTGCGCGGGTTGGGAGAATGGGCGAATAAAAACAATTTGAGTGGCAAATGAATGAAATGCTCGGGACAGAGGCAAGTTGAGACGCACCTGCCACAGAAAAACCCTTAAATGCTCTTTTCCTTCTTTTAGTGCCATATACTGATTAGTGCGTAGGTTAGCCTCCAGAAGCCTCTATCCTAGGTTCGAGTCCTGGCGGCGGCAGGATTTTCGACTCTAGCTTTTCAGCTAGGTCGAATTCAGTCGCGGCTTGGAGGAGAATTCTAGCGGCCGGCTGCTCTGAAAGGTAATTTTCCGTGGTTTCTCCGATCAACACCAGGCAAATGCCGGAGGAGTACCCTACCAAACGGGCCACGGACCGCGCGCGATCTTTCCTTCCTCTTCCTTGTCCTATCCTCTCCCCTTACACACACACTTACACTAACACGCACTACACTACCACATATTCCGGGAGACCGGTCTGGAGCTTAGAGCTTGTCCCGGTTGGGGTGGTGCCCCGCTGGTGGGAGAGTTCTGGTTAGGGGGAAACCCCACTAGCCGACGGTAGGTCGGCGCCGGATCTCGCCATCCAGCGGGGGAAGATCAGCGCGATCTCTCGAGAAAAAACATGCACTACACTAGCGGGACTAATGACCAAAGCAGTTGACGCGCCCGGAAACACGAAAATACCAAATCAAACCAATCCAGAAGCCTCTAGCGTCTTCTTGTGAGACTTATCCTGAGCAAGTATACCTAGAGTACTTTGCCTTTGCTTTCCCTAGGGGTGATAGTGCGCCAATTTTGACGTTTGATTTGAATACCAGATAGCGCAGGCCATGATACAATATCCTCAATCATATCCAGTAATTCAAATCTAAATTCTGATTGGTGATAAATTGCAAGAAGATTTAATTTTGTCTGGAGCGGCCATGTGCCTTTCTTGGTTTTACATGTCGACAAGCGTCGGCATACATGCCGTCGATTTTTGGCACGTAAAGAAATCCCCCAGCTTCAACCGTTTGATCCCGCGAAATTAGGATCAGTAACCCAGCATTATAACAACTATACCATCAAGGCCGGTCCTTAATTGTTAATATATCAATTATGATCAAAGTGTGTTTCATCAGATTACTGCTCCATGCACTTCATTAATACGAAGTACCATTAAGACGTGTATTGAACACGTTTTATCCTCTTATTCGATACCAGAGCCAAGATAAAAAAGTTATGTGTAAAGATAAAAAAGTAAATGTGTCGAAAGTTCGCTGTTATGCGCCGCCCCGTTACAATGTATACTCTTCTTACATACGTAAGAGGAGAAAGTAAAGATTATAATCCTACGCTATTTCACAACAATCGAGATATTGACATTTACAAAGAGCGGTCGATTTGCTGTGGCTAGTGTGTTTTACCTTGTTATTGTCCCATGCCTACTTTATGAGGAGCGATACAGTATGCTATATGGGTAGGGACAATCCGAACAGTTGAGAATGACCGCTGCTAAAGATATTGTCATTATAAAAAAACCTCATCATAAGCACATAGGTTTGCGCGTATCGGGAGAATTGGGGAGGAGGAACATACATGAAGGGCTTGGAGCAGTGACACGATATTCCAGACACAGCAAACCTCTAAATGTTAATACTTCGATTTTAGTCAAAGTGAGTCTCATCTTATTACTGCCACATGCTCAGTAGAAATGTGAAGAAGGCATATACTGAAAAAATAATTCAAAATTTCTCCAATTTTTTTTGCAATATCTCATATTAACATGTAAGCGTAGCGGCAGGTCTGCTGGGACAGATGTGGTTTACCGTGTTAAAACCATGTCTTTCTCACGTGGGGCAATGTAGTTCTAGCAAGAGAAAAGAACAATTTGAACAAATGAAACCTCTTAATTTTGGAGGCAATAGATGTGAAGAGCAATCTACAAAATATATAACTAATATGATATGAAACGAGTACCTGTAGAAGTTGCAAGAAGGAACAAAACTTGCAAGGATTATGAAAGAAATATAGAAGCCAAAAAGTAATAAATTTTGAGGGTCATAATTTTTATTATTTCAGATATAATGCTTTGGGATTCCAATGAACTATTTTTTCACCCAAAGATATTTTTACCTTTATATAGTGTGAGTCTTCATATAGTCTTCATCTCATGAACAGATATATGCACTGGAGTTTTACCAAAATCCGTTTTCCATCCCCAAGGGTCCTCAAAGTGAGCATTCATTTCGAAAAAAGCCCATTTTGTGTAAATGTAATGTATTTGTGTTTGTAACGAGAAAAAAGTTTACTTAGTCTGTGAATGGGTCTACGATCAAGATACCTCGTATGAACGTTATTAGATAAGTAGTGGGAAAAATAATACGCTAAATGGATAAATTTTTTGGGGAAAAATTAATTTGGAGACGATTTGTAAAAACCATACAATTTGTACTTTTGTAACTTGTTTTGCAGTGACCATAGGCATAAAAAGTTAACATTTTTGGCATATCTGAAAATTGATAATAATTATTGAATTTTTACTTCTTTAAAACATTTGAAAGTAAACATCATACTGTTAATATCCTAATTATTATTCATATTTTTACTTAATATTTAAGGGTAACGAACAACAAATAAAAAATTTAATATCTTCTTGTATTTGACAAGGACGTATTTCATTACGAGAAGAAACGGAAAATCTGACATTACCCAGAATGAGCGGTATGGAATACTCTCAATGTATACGACGTTCTTTAGAGAACGTCAGAACAAGATATATATTCATGAATATACCGTATAAAATTATGTGTTGTAAACTATACTTTGCAATAAGAGGAGAATAACTCTTTAGATAATCTCAGCCTGAGGAAGTTTCTGTATAAAAGATTAATTATCCACTCGAGAAATAATGTCTTAGAAATATGGTTTCTAGAACATAAATGAAGTAAAGGCCTTACATCCGCTCCTTATAAACTTTCGTTTATGATCCACACGACTCCATAAAGTACCGGCCAGAGCACAATTTACGATCGATTCAACTTCTGCAACACAGCAATAATGGGCGTGTACAGACAGTAATTCCTACATAACGAGACTACAACAGGCCCTTTCCCACTTGGCGAATGTGGGTCAATAACGTTGTATAATGGCTCATAGAGCGCGGCGGGGGACCCCGGCTCGGAAGCCCAACGAGAGGGCCTAACAAATGACGGCAGGAAGGCGCCGCGCCGAGCCAGCTCCGGTCGACCGCAGAGCAAGGCGCAGCGAGCACTCTGAGGAACGCAAAGGGCAAATAGAGGGAATAAAGATTGCGTGAAAGAAAAAGTTGATGAACATGGGAAGAGATGCAAGTTAAGTGAATTGAAAGTCCAAATTAATAGTTTTGAGACAAGGGGAATGGAAGATACAGTTTGAGAAACAATAAAGTAAATAGCCGAATAAAAAAACCAAAAAAAAATAAATATACAGCAATGTACATGAAATAAAATCAACTAAAAAAAGTAGTGCGTAGCGTTGAAGGTTGTGAGAAACAATAATTTAATTTGCAAGTACAAAAGAAATATATTACAATAAAGTGAAGATGGTAACATGCTGATTTGTAGCGGAAACAATAATTGAACACGAGCAGATTTGAAAACCAATAGCATAGACTTTTGAGATATTTTAGGGGTCGGAAAATAATACAATAAGATGTTAGCTAACTTTACAGAACAATCACTTATCTGGACAAGAAAAACAAAGCAGCTCAATTATAGTTCAATTAAAAATTAAACACCGTTGCATGAGGTGAGTAATGAACACATCAAAGTGAGGCAAAGTAATAATTGCAAGATGCACTCTTCGCCGAAACGCCTGAGATGAGCGGTATCGGTGGCATAGAGAAACAGTTTTTATGATGCAATAATTATCAATTACGACGAGTTTTACTAGTTGCTATCCAAACGAGCTATTAATGTTTATAGATCCTTGTAACAGCGTCGGAAGTATCAGAGCTAGGATATGAGTAGGAAGAGACGTTGATTATTGTCGATCCACAGTCTTATATAGGAAGAGAAGTGAAAGAGAATGACAGAGTAATAGCCAGGTAAGCGAAAATGAAGATGAGTCATTTGTTGAGATTTGATGAGTCATATTTAATTTTTTTAATGTAAACAGGCTTACAGGCTTTTTAGTGTAAACAGGCTTCAATCAAATTATAGACAACGAATAATAAAAGGACAATTTATTTCATATTGCAATATGAAATAAAATGTCCTTGTATTATTCGTTGTCTATAATTTGATTGAAGCCTGTTTACACCAAATGAGCCATAGTTGAAATTGAGAAAGTAAAATAGTGGGGGCAGGAAGAGTAGAGAGGATGGTGGATGTTGGTGGATGAGACCTTCGTTTCATGGCAAGTAGAATCAAGGCTGATATAGGGAGGGTGTTCATCATGGAGAGAACTGTTAAGAGGGTGGATCGTTGGCCAAGGGGGGGAAAGGATAAGGGGTGAGTGAAATGCAGACAGGCAGGGCTAATGCGGAAGAGGTTGAGAGGCAGATCAGAGCAGGTGAAATGATCAGAGATGGAAGTGGAGGATGTGAGGCGAAAATGAAGATAAGATGAAGAATGAGGAGAAAGGGATGGCGTGGGTGGAGAGGGCAGGGGATTCTGAAGATGAAGACGGATAGAGATAAAGCGTGGCGACGGTCAAGTGGCTACGCGCAGTCCGTGAATGGTGGGGGGGGGGGCAAAGGAAGGAGGCGATGGCGAGGGCAAGATCATGGGTGAGGGTGAGGATGAGAACGAGGGCGACGCCGAGATCGAAGGCATTGGGCGAGGGAGTAGGCGTGGCAGTGCGCCTGAGCACTGGTAAAGAGGAGGGTGAGGTTGAAGATGAGGGCGAGGGCGAGAGAGAGGGCAAGGGCGAGGGCGAGGGCGAGGGCGAGTGCGAGGGCGATGTTTAGGGCGAGGGCGAGGGCGTGCTTGAGGTTATGGGTGAGAGCGGGGTCGAGGGCTGGGTGCGGGGGGAGGCGTAGGCAGCGAGAGCGCGCCGAAGCGAGCTAATCCCAGCCCCTCCCCAGCGTCCGGAGTCTCCTGGTCAATTATTGATAAGGCCGAGAGCAGGCCACGGGCGCCGTTCAGGCGTGGCGGAGAAGGGGGAGGGGAGAGGACCTGTCGGGTGTTGGTGAAGGCAGTGGAGGGGAGGGGCGGAGTGGCGCTGCCCATGTCCCCTCGGTCTGTGCGATTTATGACTTTAAACTCTCCTTCGGACCTGCGCCTGTTACCTTCCACTGTCCGGAGTTGCTGTCGCATTGATGATGATTTGCGGGAGTCTAGAGTTTGGATTTGAAGCTGTGAGCTTTAAAGAAAATTCCAGTTTTTATTGTTAAAACAGTTCGACGCGTCTTACGAAATCTGCACAGAGAGTTTTTCCAGGTATTACATCTTATTTTAAAGACATTTAGTAAGTAATTCTCACAGTAAGAAATTGTCTGTAAAAAATCTAAATTTCAACAAGGAAACTTGCGTTGAAACCTGCTTTGTTTATCTTGCGAGACGGATGTAAAGACCAAGACCTGAAAGTCAAACTTTAACATATTAAAAAATAAATTGATTATTTTTATCAGTATATTTTCATAAATTTGGTCAATGAAAATAAATCTCTTAAATAATAAATAAATATTCCATTTCTTTTATATACTATTGTAATAGAAATATGCACAAATGTCGACAAGAGGGTGAGCGAAATACAGACAGGTAAGACTCATGCGCAAGAAGTTGAGACGCAGATCAGCGCAGGTGAAATGATCAGCGATGGAAGGGGGTGTGAGGCGAAAATGAAGAGAAAGGGATGCTGCAGGCAGAGCGGGCAGGGGTTTACACTATGGGAGAAAGGATGAAACACAAACTGGCAAAGAGATGATAGATAAATTATTAGATTAAAGATTAAATTAAGAGATGAAATTAAAATAAAGTAACTTTGAAGCCTGCGCAAATGAGCAGGTGTGAGTAGGCAAGTGTGGTTGTTAGTTGCATGGCGTCGTGTTGTTCCGTATAATGTTGGCTGAGAGGTTGCATGTCACCTGTGATAACAGCTATTGGCGCTGGGTATTGTCCTGCAATCATGCTTCGGAGTTGATGTCGCCCTCTTAAAAGAACTCCTAGTCGACAACGGAGCCTTAAGGATATACACTACAATGTCATATGGCTGATTGCCAATGCGATGGAAAGTAAAAATGAACTTTTGCTCATCAAAGGTCTAGGGCAGAGTTGAAATAAATTATTGACAAAAGTTAAACATTACAAAGATTTATACCTAAGGTAACATGAACGTTCTAGTGAATCAAAAGTTATTTATTTCCTGTGTTTGTTGTTTGACAAGAGCACACTCCTATAGGTTCCCAATTCGAATGCTGATTTTGGACCGATTTTGATTACATGCTAAGTACTAATAGCTTGAAAAAAATAACTACTGATGTTCCAACATTCCTTATGTTATTCCAACATGTACTGGTTATTTCCGATGTACAGCAGGAATAACCAGATCAATATTCTAACTAGCAGGTTATGGACAACGCGTTGTTCTAACTCATCTTTTATCAAAAAGATAACGTGCTCACTTGAGCTTCTGGATGGTTATATTGGTTTATTGAATTATAATTTCCCATTAGCTTGATCTGAAACACACACACCATATGGGGGCATTAGTGGAGCCAACAAAAACAAAACCCCCATTTATTGCTGAAATTAACTAAGATTTCAAACAAATATTGACCAGCAGGTAATATCATATTGATCATATCATAGTGCATAGTATTACTCGTTTATTTCGAGTTCTATGTTGCATTGAAATTAAATGATTTCTTAAATTAGAGGTTAAATAGTTTTGAAATAAAATTTATTTGAAATAATACCAAAATTTCTGTTGAACAAAACCAAACCGGGAGCGGGGGCTCAATGAATCAACTGATATCACTGCAGTGCCACTGACCGGGAGGACCTAAGGTTCGAGTCCCAGCGGTGGCAGGATTTTCGACATTAGCTTTTCAGCTAGGTCGAATTTAGTCGCTATTTGCGACCGGAAGCTCTGATCGGTCGTTTTGCGTGGTTTCTCCGACCAACACCAGGCAAATGACGGAGCAGTACCCTAACAAACGGACCACGGAATGCGCGTGATCTTTCCATCCACTTCCTTGTCTTATCCTCACCCCTTACACACACACATACACACACTTACACAAACATGCACTACACTACCTCACATGCCGGGAGACCTGTCGTGGACTAAACAACTTCTCCAGGTTGTGGCGGTGCCCTGCTGGTGGGAGATACCTGGTCGACGGTAGGTCGGCGCCGTATATCGCCATCCGGGAGAGAAGCTCACCGACACTTCACGAAGAAATAGCATGCACTGCACTTACGGGACTAATGACCTTAGCCGTTGACGCGCCCGGAATCACTAACAATCAACAACAAAACCACACAAAATGGTTTTCCAAAATGCAGAAAGCACAGTGTTCAAGAACAACAAATAAAATGCTTTAATGCAACACTGGAATAAATTAAATGTTTTTCGTTCAAAAAGTCTTCAAGAAGGCTGCAATAACGCTGTTAAATTTATATGCAGCACAATAGATCTATATATACCAAGAACATGAAATAATTCCTGATCCATAAAGCAACAGAGAAAAACAAGTACTTATTTGCGGACGGCCTCTTCTACGCAGCCTTCCTGTCATATGAGCTCAGCTGTGTCGTAGACTGCAACGCCCTGAGAATGAGAATATAGTCTAGACGCGAAGCACGATAAATTGTGAATTAACATAATCAAATATTTTAATTTTTCAGTCAAAATTGAAACAGTTCCATCTTTTTGTACTTTTCCAGAGTTAATGGGCATCAAATGAAACCACAGAAAACTCTCACATGCCCAGAGGCTGCATATTTTCTTTTAAATCGCGCAATGGAAATTAGTCATGTAGATTAACTTTCGGTTAAGTCCAGTTTTTCCGTATTATAACAAGTTATTTCCAATTGAAATTATTTCTTGTCCGTATTGTAATTAATAAATACGGTGAGAGGTAGCACCGCCCCTGGTGGCCGCGTCCAACTTGCGGAGCGTGCGTGCCAGCGGCCGGCCGTGCGCGGCATAGCGAGCGCTTGTAAACCGAGATAAGCCCCGGGCGGCGGCGTTTCAATCACGCAACTCGCGCCGGCGCGGCCCCCCCCCCCCCCCCCCCCGGGGGGCCGGGCTGCGCCCCGCCGCGTCGGCCGGAGAGATTAACCTGCTTGGCTCGCAGTGGTGGGTGCCGCGGAGGGGACGAGGGTGGAGGCCGGGACGGGTGGGGAGATGGGATTGAGTGTGGAGACGGGGATGTGGGTAGAGACGGCAATGGTAGCGACGGAGATTAGGATGGGCACGGGGATGATAAAGAAGTCGGGTATGATAGAGTAGATGGGGATGATAGAGGTTAGGATGAGATGAGCCTGGAATGAGAGTGGACACGGGATGGGATAATAGAGGAGACGGGGATGAGAATGGAGATGGGCATGAGGTTGCGACAGGTACGGGGTGGGGAGAGGGGTGAGATAGATATGGGAAAAGGGATGGGATGGTGATGGCAATTAGTGGATGGACGGGGTCGGAAAAGAGGCTAGGAAGACAAGATTGGTGAACGAGTGGGGAGTGGAGATGATGATGGGCGACTGCTTCTAATGATGAAGCTTATTATGTATCGTCAGTGACTTGTTAATTCAACAAGAGAATGGTATGAAAAGAAAAGAGATGGTTCCATGCAAAACGATCAGGCTATAATTTACGAACGACACAATAACGAGTGACCATTAAAACTGACATTAGCCTTTTAATAGTATTACAAATTCTTCATGAACTGACCACAATCATTACGTGACGCTCACTCGACCTAACGCTAATAACTACCAAACTGTAGGGGGCTCAGAAAAACAAACACCCACAATTACACTAAATAAAAGAAGATAAAGAACGCATCTGCATTCCAACTGGGGAGGTAAGGGGCCACAGAGCGTGCTCAAAGGAGGAAGTAGATTCATTAGCTCCAACGCACCACCTAGGGTGTGTTGGTAAACCTGTTTGCGAGCGCGAAGGCGAATCTTTGGGGGAATGGAAATATAAATTAGCGTTATAAGCGGCGCTCTATTACGCAGAGGCTCCCTATCTAGCTTTGTTTTGAGAAAAGAATAAATAAAATTCCACACCACGAATAACCACGCTTACTAATGGGACCCGGTGTAATTTACAAAAGAGATTCTACAAAAGGAACGTGAACCGTGAGTAATTAATAACTATGTCGTGGAAAGGTTATTTTTAATTCGTAGATGTGTATTTTGAATATACGTGCATGCAAATGAATGCCAACTAGTTTTCGTTTGCAGAAATTTCTACAATAGCGCCAGTTCTTATATTCACGTAAGTAGAAACATTTAAAGCCTGTTGAACGTTTGCCACTGCATTTAGGTTACCTTTAAAAGTTTTCCAGATGGTTTCATTATTTACAAAGCGCAACGAAGTTTGTGAAATATATTTTATTTCATTTGATCTTTCCTGGCTAAAAATACCGTGTATTAATATATGTGAATCTTATAGGTTGAGACAGCATTATAACAAAAACGTAGCAACTGCCTTCAGACAAATGTGCTAAACGAACTTCAAACATTCGTTCTTGGTGTGTTTGTATTTATTTTATCTGAACCCATCAGTAATTGATAATGCATATTATTAATGAGAGAAGGCAATTCTTTATTCTTTACGCAAACTGCCTAGTTTGCGTAAAGTTCTTAAAGTTGGGAAGTAATTTTAAAATGCAAAAATTTGTGCCCAACAAATAAAGTATAATCTTTGTTAAAATTTTGTATAAGAATAATTAAATTAAAAAACCTCTCACAGTACAAACAATTTTAAATATTGAATAACATGCGTTGATTTTATTGCAAATTTAATATTACATCTTCAAGTGTTAAAATAATTATGCGTAAGAGATCAATGGCAATCAAACGTGATTTTAAATCAGGACTTCCTAAAGGGGTCGGTATAGACACCCTGGGGTCGATAGAATTTTGAAAGGTATCAATGATGATCTTTGGGTCGATTGGGTGTCAAAAGCTAAATAAGAGCCGGCACCTGAACAGGTTAATCAAGACCTCACTGATTACAAAAAATATTAATGAATTCAATTAACAGTTTTCTTTTATAATGGAAAAAACGTATGATAATAAATTACAAATTCATTCCTCATCCTGATTTCCTAAGTTCACCCAAACTCAAGAAAGTATAACTACGCAATCATAACTATACTCTACGCAATCATAACTATACTCTTGTCACCCAAGTAAGTACTCTCCGCATTACGCATTGGAAAAATGTAATGACTAGTTCTTTAAAAAAACACTCAACATTTTGTAACCATTTCATTTAAATAAAGTTTAGAAACTGAACTTCTCAAAACCGCAAGCAAGCATTATGGATTGTTGAAAAATCGATTTGTGTCATCATTACGGATGATGTATAATATAGAGAAAATGGACGGCGGTCGTTGAAGCAAACAATTTTCTTAAAAGTGGTCGATGAAAGAAAAAGGCTTGGAATTCCTGATTTAAATATAATTTTGAAGCATTGCTCCGAGCACAAGCCACTCTTGTATCCCTCGTCTATCGCGAAAAGGGCCCTCCACTAGTAGCACAAGGACCCCATCAATATTCCACTACCTTCACTCCCTCGTGTTTCTGGGATAACGCCCTTGCAATTACAGCTCTGGAGATATCCGTCGACGCTGCAGTAGCCAGGGCAGCAGCGCCGGCCGTCGCTGCGAGTACAAATATTAGCAGAGCACGTCCCCTCACCGCCACCGTGCTCGCCTTTGCCTCCTCTTCGCGCCCACCACGGCCTCCGAACTGGCATTCGCCTCTCCTAGTTCCGCTCCCACTTCAGTCTTCACCTTCACCCTGGACATTACACTAGTCACTGCCCCAACCCTGCCACCGCCCCAAGCCCAGGTTCAGGCTCAGCTCCAGCTCCAACACCAACACCATCTCCCAGGCCCCAGGTCCAGGTTAAATAGATAGGTCGAATTCAGCCACTGCCTGGAGGAGAATTCTAGCTGCAGGCGATCGATCGGTTTTCGTAATTCTCCGATCAATAAAAGATGATTGCCGGAAAAGTACCTCAAAAAACCGGGTCACGTTCCGCGCGCGATCTTTTCTTCCACTTTTGCATCCTATCGTTTCGCCTTACATACGCACTTACACTACGACATAAGTCGGGAGTTTAGAGTTGTCCTGACAGGTGCTGTACTCGTCTGGGGAGATATCTGGAGAGAGAAATCCCCGCATGCCGACGTCACTTCCAGAGCTCACCTTTCATCGGGGAGAGTATCACCGCCACCTTCCGGGGTAACATTCACTAATTTCACGGGACACGACTGCAGCAGTTCACGTGCCCGGACACATCCATCAACCTAAACTGCTACCCCGTGGCCTCCCATCGCCCCTTTTGGAGCCGCCGCCGCCGCAGCTGGTTTCGCGCCGCCACGCTCCCTTCACGCCCCTTCTCCACCCCCGCCGTCTCCCCGCCACGCCCCCTTCACAGCCCTGCCGCCACCTGGTCCAAGGGGAGGAAGCCCGGAATTAAAAACGCAAGGGTCGCGAAAGGCGTGGGGAGAGCGAAGCTGAGACAGTGAGACTCGCCCAGACGCGGAGGAGGGGAGGGGGCGCAAAAGAAGGAAAATGTCCACGGCAAATATATAAACGTAAAGAGTGTATGCCGCCACATAAATAGATTGTGATTGAAGTATTAGCTACACGAGACGATCTGAAAATATTGCACGAACATCTGAGGCTACTAGCTGAATAATATGTATTGATTTTCAGTAATTTCGATTTGGAGGTTTAAAAAAAAAGAAAATTTAAAAACGGAATATATGGGGAACCGTTCAATTACAGAATGTCAAATGAAAGACTTTTTAAAGCAGTTTTCTCACTCAGACCGCAAGAAAATTGTAATAAAATAATATAAAATGGAGAAAAGATCAACGGATTCTAAATCTGCAAGAGGCTAAAGTTCTAATGCGACTTAGAATGAAGAAAAAATACAGCATTATTGTTTTAAAAATATGATATACAATGCTGTTTTTCTTGGGTGTTTTGCGTACCTAGGTACCATATTAGTAGGTAATTTGAAATTATGGCGAAGTCTAAAGGAAATAAGGGATTCAATCCAAATATTAAAAGCGAAAAGTAATGACCGTGACATAAAAAGATCGATCTCTTCCTTGAAGTACAGGTGAATATATTTTGTTATATGAGATTCCCACACAAATTATTTAGTTTCAACTTGAATATAATTCTCATTTAACATTATTAACCTTAAAACCATTAATATTAAAACCAAATTAAAATTCTTGTTCTATCTCTACATTCTACAACAATCAGTTTGGAATTATCGACAGAAATAAAGAGAAATGATTTATCACCTTTTATTTCACGTCACGTTCAAAGAGAAACACAGAAATACACTAATCTGCTTCCAATGTCAGATCAGTTAACAACTTGAAAAAATTACGAGGTTCTTCGGAATTGTAACCAAGCGAAGTGGGTAAGTGCATTATGTTTGCGGTTTCTCTAAGCATACAGTCAGCTAAGACATATTGATTAACATCAAGCTCCCGAATCCGACATCAATAATTTCAACATTTTAATGAGTATACAAACAAATACATGATATTTGATTTCGTGAAAAATATTTAGATACTTGCAGAGGGTGTTTATAAAAATTAATGAATAATTAGTTGCCTTAAATCTAAAATCATTAGGTTGTGCCATTTATGACAACGATTTTTCAAAGATTGGCATATTTAGTTGAATTGTATCTGACAAACAGTACGAATGTAATACGAATGCTTCATTTGTGGACAATGGTGACCTTATTAAATTATCTATTATTATTTTTTATTTATATTGATCGTAAAAAAAAAAGCTCAAAGTTTGAGTTATTTGTTTTGAATTCTGGGGTTGAAATTCACAAACATTCAAGCAAGCGACGCGATGAGATGGTAATTAAGAAAATATGAAGAAAGTTAGCGTATTATGGTTGACGATGGTGGAGGGTGAGAAGGTGGAGTGAGCTACGGTTAGCAATGAGAAAGAGTGAGGTGCTATTTGTGCTGATCCAACGCAATTCGATCCGCCACCTTTTGAAACTCCCGAAAGGGCGATAGAATAAAGGAAACTGGTCCCTGAATCAAATGCAGAGGTAGTTGGAGAAGAGGGTAGAAGATAGAGGATAAAACAGTAAAAATTAAAAAAAGAAAGCATAAAATGAAAATAGCATTACGAGAGAGTAGGGAATTGGCGGGAGATAAACGGAGAAAGGAGGAGGAGGAGGAGAAGAAGAAGAAGAAGAAGAAGAAGAAGAAAGGAGGAGCAAAGGAGATACAAGGGAAACAGGAAGTGAAAAATGTAGAGTCAGACGGAGGAGGAAAGTTTGCGATATATACTTCAGGAGTAGGAAAAACCGGCTGAATTGATTCAGATTCAGCATTGCCGTTTGATTTGCAGCAACTCCTTTTGGGACGTTCTAGGGTTCGAGTCACGACAGTGTCGAATTTTCGATGATAACTAGTGAGCTTGGCCGAATGAATCTAGTGGCTGAAGAAACATTCTAGCAGCCGCATTCTCAGATCGGTAGCTTTTCATTTCTTCCAGACTCAATACCAGACGAATGATGGAGTCCTAAAAAATCGGGTCGCAAATCGCTTGCGATTATTTCTTCGTCTTTTTCCTTTTCTCTCCCTTTCCACACGCTTTCACATGCAAAACGTCAAAATTTGCCTCTAATAACGGAAGACCACTCTGAAGATTAGAGCTTGCCTGGACTTCGACGGTACCTGGGAGACCTGATGTGGGAAACCCGCAACCCGATTCGATCAACACCAGCTATCACACAGTAGGGAAGAAACATGCACCTGTCGAGATACCACAAGCACTATACTAACGGTACTAATGCCCATAGGAGTTGTCGCGCTCGGAAACATCAATGGACGGACGGACGGACGGATAGATGGATGGATGGATGGATAGATGGATAGATGGATAGATGGATAGATGGATAGATGGATAGATGGATAGATGGATAGATGGATAGATGGATAGATGGATAGATGGATAGATGGATAGATGGATAGATGGATAAATGGATAAATGGATAAATGGATAAATGGATAAATGGATAAATGGATAAATGGATAGATAGATGGATAGTGGATAGATGGATAGGGATAGATGGATAGGTGGATAGATGGAAGTGGTACGGATAGACGGACGGAAGGATGGATGAATCAACGGAGAGAATGTTGAAAGAGGGAGGAGCGAGATGGATAGATGGATAGGTGGATAGATGGACAGATGGGTAGACGGATAGACGGACGGAAGGATGGATGAATCAACGGAGAGAATGTTGAAAGAGGGAGGAGCGAGAAAGAATAAGTGATAGAGAAAGCTGAAGTAGAGGAAAAAGGGCAGGAGAACCTGTGTTGCTAATCAGATTCGTTGTGAATTACTTATATAAAGGTGATTTAATCAAAATTAAACCAGTGTTAAATTTAAAAACAGTATGAGAAATTGATACTAAAAAATTTAACTTTTGACTTGAGTTTTATATTAATGCAAGGAAAGAAACGATCTGGAAGTAATAAAACACACAAAGATTTCGACCATTCAAACTTTGCTTGAACCCCTTTCATTTCATCCAATAGACAATACTCTTTAAAATAACTATTAGTTACAAAATTAAAGACATAAGAAAAAGCACAACGAGCCCTACATTACACATAGGCCCCTTGTGATCAACGATATCTTTCATCATTATTGCATAAAAATTGTTGAAGCATTAAACATTAGCTCAAATTTATTTTCAAATTACTGACACCATTTCTCTCTCTTAAAGCGTTGATACTGAAAGCTGGACGACGAAGCTGATTTAGCGAGCGATCCAAAGATCGCAGGAGTGCCTGCATCATGCAGAGCTCAAAGGCAAGACCTCCGCCAAGTTGGCGCACGGGTCAACACTCTCTCAGCCAGCGGTCTCTTTAGCTGCCCGGGGCCATCTTGAGAACGTCTGAGTACACCTCAAATGTTCCTAGGTAAATCTGAAATAGAATCTGTTGACAAATATTTGTTACTAATCACAGGAACTACGATTTAGTAGATGTTTCGTATTGCCCCTTGTGAAGGGTATTGAACGTTTTATTTGTACTCAATATACATTTACACACAATAGTTATAAAAGAGAACATATTTATCTTTATTCTGTTTACCCAATGCACCAAATTTGTTTTTATGACTTCGCTGATATCTTAAATCATTTGGTGTAATCGTAAAGAAGTATAGGACCTGTATTATATTAAAGGCCTGTAATATATATTACAGGCCTTTAAAAACCTGAGTTTTCAAAACAGCTATTCTAAGAGATGCATGCAGAAGTAGTCTGCTAATTGCGAGTTTGTGTAACTTTCTACGAATGGTTTCGGAAACATTGAGCAACTTGCGTTTGGGATTTGGTGATGTTTGGCACACTGACTCATGCTATTTACCAGTCTAATCGCACACGCAAGCGCAGTGACGGGAGATGAAGGACCTCTTGTTCTTTGCTGTGATAGGTCTTTAAACGTCTAGCCTACGGAGTAAATATTTCTGTGACTTTTTCCAAACTTCGTTCTTCCTAATGTTTTCTGAAATTAAATACGAAATAGGGCGGCGAGGGGGCAGGGGCGAGGGCGGCGAGGGCGGCGAGGGCGGCGAGGGCGGCGAGGGCGGCGAGGGCGGCGAGGGCGGCGAGGGCGGCGAGGGCGGCGAGGGCGGCGAGGGCGGCGAGGGCGGCGAGGGCGGCGAGGGCGCGAGGGCGGCGAGGGCGGCGAGGGCGGCGGGAGGGCGGCGAGGGGCGGCGAGGGCGGCGAGGGCGGCGAGGGCGGCGAGGGCGGCGAGGGCGGCGAGGGCGAGCGGCGAGGGCGAGGCGAGGGCGGCGAGGGCGAGGGCGGCGAGGGCGGCGGAGGGCAGGCGAGGGCGGCGAGGGCGGCGAGGGCGGCGAGGGCGGCGAGGGCGGCGAGGGCGGCGAGGGCGGCGAGGGCGGCGAGGGCGGCGAGGGCGGCGAGGGCGAGGAGGGCGGCGAGGAGGCGGCGAGGGCGGCGAGGGCGGCGAGGGCGGCGAGGGCGGCGAGGGCGGCGGAGGGCGGCGAGGGCGGCGAGGGCGAGGGCGGGAGGGCGGCGAGGGCGGCAGCGAGGGCGGCGAGGGGCGGCGAGGGCGGCGAGGGCGGCGAGGGCAGGCGAGGGCGGCGAGGGCGGCGAGGGCGGCGAGGGCGGCGAGGGCGGCGAGGGCGGCGAGGGCGGCGAGGGCGGCGAGGGCGGCGAGGGCGGCGAGGGCGGCGAGGGCGGCGAGGGCGGCGAGGGCGGCGAGGGCGGCGAGGGCGGCGGGGCGGCGGGGGCGGCGAGGGCGGCGAGGGCGGCGAGGGCGGCGAGGGCGGCGAGGGCGGCGAGGGCGGCGAGGGCGGCGAGGGCGGCGAGGGCGGCGAGGGCGGCGAGGGCGGCGAGGGCGGCGAGGGCGGCGAGGGCGGCGAGGGCGGCGAGGGCGGCGGCGGCGAGGGCGGCGAGGGCGGCGAGGGCGGCGAGGGCGGCGAGGGCGGCGAGGGCGGCGAGGGCGGCGAGGGCGGCGAGGGCGGCGAGGGCGGCGAGGGCGGCGAGGGCGGCGAGGGCGGCGAGGGCGGCGAGGCGGCGAGGGCGGCGAGGGCGGCGAGGCGGCGAGGGCGGCGAGGCGGCGGGGGCGAGGCGGCGAGGGCGGCGAGGCGCGAGGGCGAGGGCGAGGGCGGCGAGGGCGGCGAGGCGGAGGCGCAGCGCGAGGCGGCGAGGGCGGCGAGGGCGGCGAGGCGGCGAGAAAGCGCGAGGGGGCGAGGCGGCGACGGCAGGCCGAGGGCGGCGAGGGCGGCGAGGGCGGCGAGGGGTGAGGGAGTCGGTGCCAGCCTGCTGACGGAGGCGCGTCATTGCGTTACTAAAACGCAGCGCCCTCGCCGCCGTGCCGTGGCAATCGAATACTCGCGCGCTATTTCCTGCGCCGTGTCGCGCCGCCCCCAAACCCCGCACGCGCGCCGCCCCGACGCCGCCGCAGGCGAGGTGAACTGATTGGGAAACGCACTTATCACGTTCCGCCCGTGGCGCGCCATCGGTTGCCAGCCGCCAACGCCGCTGCCGCCATCACAGCCGCCTCCCCAACCTGTGCACAGTGGCTGCACTGAGACGGTCTCCAAGGAGAAATTATTTCGACTAATTTCGTTATTTCGCCAGGTTTTCCTTATTTTATTTCGTGTATTTTCGTCTCGAAGAAAGTTCTTCTTTGGATTACCTCTCACGCTCCTACAGTTTTTTAACAACACACACCACACAGAAAATGTCAACACATGTCATCATTTTTAAGGAAATTAACCTTGTCAAAAATTTGTAAGAACGTAAACCTCTTATCAGCACCAATATTGTTTAACGATTATGTGAAATAATGTATTAATACACTAATTTTATTCTGATGATTGTGTTTTGTTTACATTCTGTTTCTGTGTAATGTGGCCGTTAATTACTTTATAGTTCACGCAATGATACTCCAATATTGATACATTTTGTATTTATGCGTTTTTATATTTGTTTATTGTACTTGGTATGCATTGGTTTTGATTGTGGTTGCTAATTACCTTGCGACCAATGAAATAAAGCATATAAAGGAAGTTCTCCTTTACACTATTGTTGGGTGTGCTACGAATTATACATTAGAGAGATATTTGTGAGGTCTTCGATTAAGAAGTTAAGAGAATGTGAAAGTCTCCGTGGCAACACACGGTTGGCAAGGGAACAGAGCGCTAATGGTCAATAAGTGACGTTTTGCTGTGAGGCACTGATTCGGTATGCTCTTGCTTCTTGTTATTATTTATTATGCATATTTATTTACTATGTAGTTCGAAAATACACCATGCTCTCCGAAGCAAGATCAGAAAGATTTTTTGAGTCGGTTTGTAAACTAAATACTGTGCCTACTGTCGGCTGGTATTAATTTCAAATAGTATCTTTGACATATAAACGCGGAGCAACTCTTTAATTCAAGAATTCTTTACTAGAGAGGAAAAATGTGACACCAGGGAATTAAACCAATAACTTAAACTTTAACATAAACTTTTCCTATTTCCACGCTAAGTTATTCCATATCCACGAATGATCCTTGGTACGTGAAGTCTCTGTGATCGTTCTATGGCATTGCCTTATGTCTTGTAGAATGATTGACCATCTACATGTTTGCAGAATAAAAACGCAGAAAAATCACCAAAAGATATTTTTAGGTATAAACTGCACACAAATATGTAACGTATCTAGGCTTTGTAACGCGGAAAATGAGTTTTTGTGTATGAAATAGGTTATGGATGACTCTCTTTTTTGGTCGAGAAGTTTTTTTAATCTAAAGTTAACTCTTATCCTTTGAGATACGCTGAACAACTTAGAACACGCATCAAGCAGAATTTCTAATGGTATACATGAGAAACCTTTTATTCAATGTCGGACCTACCTTTACGGATCTACCTCCACATCCGTCATTGATGTGCATGATCTCATTGGTAAGGTTAAATCGCTGCTAAAATATAAATTAAAGTTGTGCTCAATTGCAGCAAACTATTTGTAAAAGTTACATTTGTTTCGTATGTTGTAAGTAATAGAATATTTTATGAAATATAATTTATTATTTTAACAAAATTATATATTTGTGGGTAGTGCAGTGTAGTATAGATAAATAGTGCAGTGCAGTGTAGTGCAGTGCAGTGCATAGCAGGGTAAAGCTACATCAATTAGTTATATGGCATAACTGAAGAAAGATAAGGTGTAGTGTAGGGGAGTGAAGTGATGTGACAGAGTGGAAAGAGAACTAATTTGGATGTTTAAAGAGCTAACTTTAAAAATTCACATTGTGATTGTCAATTTAAAAGGAAAAAATGGACTGTGCAAATGTGTGTATGTTCTTGATAATT
This sequence comes from Teleogryllus oceanicus, assembly GCA_964035755.1. NCBI lineage: Eukaryota > Metazoa > Arthropoda > Insecta > Orthoptera > Gryllidae > Teleogryllus > Teleogryllus oceanicus. Next base: position 108,614,998 of record CAXIVR010000006.1, on the reverse strand, counting down.
TATATGTATATCTATGCATTAATACTATGTGTATCAACGTGTATGGTTCTTTATGAATATGTAGACATTTACTATATGTATGGCTACTGTGTGTTCGTGTTTTATGTGTACGTGTGAGTGAGCATTCATGTATAAGAAAAGGTGAATATATATGTACGTTTGTAGGTGTATATAATAGATGTAGTTGTAATTTATTTTATAGTGTTGAATTGTTAATTGTTTTTATATTGTAATGGTTTTTGCACTGTAGAGGTAGATGTTTTGTAAATATGCTTTGTGAGCTTATGGTTACCACCTGTCAATCAGCTAATTGTAGCCAAATAAATAGTATTATTACATTATATAATATAATTTTAAAACTTCATTCTACTCCGTGAGAGTCAATAACGTAGATGAAGCATCCAGAAAATCAATACAGGACCAAGCAACAGAGACGCAAATTCTGCTAGTACTGCGACAGTTCGGCCCATTTCCAGAGAACAGGTCTTCAGTCACCGGGTCTTCCCAAGTTAACGAAGTTCTAAGCGAAGTTCTTGCTTCGTAAACGCGAAAGCGAAGCAGCCAACTGCAAGTCGCGATTGGTGTGGGGACTTGGAACAACATCAAAGGGACACCGAGTAATTGAAGAGCAAACTCGAGAGTACAACACACCATTCTGCGACATGTCTGTTAACACAAGAACAGTTGGACTCACTCATTCGATGGGAATGCCCTCTGAAGAAGCTTGCGCCCATTTGGAAGTTCAAATATTGCAGGTCCACTAAAAAGTAAAAAAAAACGTCAACATTAGTAAACTGCTAAAATGGTCTGGTCACTTCTTACCTTACAAGCTGAAAACATACGTGAAACTTTACACTTTAAATGAAATACAAGGAAATTGATAGTGAACTTCAGGAAAAATAGTTAAAAAGTTTTTACTTTGTTTTATCATACGAGTACCAAAAATTTGGCGTTACCTTACCATGAAAATTTTTCACTTGGATTTATTATACAACTTACGTTGAACATTACTTCAGTAAGTATGCAATTTAAATTCTTTCCACTCAAAATGTCTTTATTAATGAAGTGTTATTAGTCTAACTGTGACAGTGCTACAAGTATAGAAACGACGTTATTAAAAAACTAATGAAATTAAAGAATGAAAGACAAAGATAAAGGAAACTAAAAACTGAAGAAAATAAAATATAAAGAAAATCGTATAAAATTAGTTTAAACCATAGCAGATGAGTGGTTAAATATTTTGATAGCGATGGGCTACAGTGTACCTGAAATCCTCAACAAATTGATGATTTAAATTTTATGCTTTCAATTTAATGTTGGAGACCCTCAATAAATGACATTTGTTACGATATATATTATTTTGATTTCTTTTGTTATGTTTACATGAAACAATTACCTTCTTCAATGAAAATTCAAAAAATTGAAGCTTATTTTCTCCATGCTCTTGAATGATGAATTTGGTTATGTTTTTTCAGTTTATGGAACTCTATGCCATTTTCGGCTATTTGCTCTACCTACTTATGATTACTCGCAGTAGATCGTTTTGCAAACTTTTTACCACTGTTTTCCCAATTATCTTCTTGCGAGAAAAACTACATCGAATGTAAATAATTTTATTATTGTATATCTCATTATTCACGTCAATGATATCGGGATCTGCCAACAGCAAATGAAAGTCTAAATCAAATATTAAATTGCTAGGCGCATTATACCTTCGTATAATCTGAGAGAAGAAACCGTCTACTAGAGGGTTCCAGTGACTCTGACAGCTAGAATCAGTACGCTAGTCGACAACTCTAAAAAACTCGATATTGACAGCACACAAAGATGGATGTCAGTTAAGCTAGAACAATATCGGCTTGATCTGGCAGTTCATTTGATGTACCCACAAAGCCCACGCAACTTTGATCTCGCTTCGAGACAGTTGCAAGTGGTTACATCACGTTCTAAAGCTCTTGTAGACGAACTGGTTCGAGGTAAATCTGAAGATTGTTTTTCTACTGATTCGAAAGGTACAAGGATAAGTTGGTGCCCAAAATGGAAAGCGTACTAGATGTATATAAGTCTCGAATATTTTTAAGAGTTTTTCTGGGTTTACATTCACGAAGCATCAATTGAACAACAAAATATCAATAACCGAGAATAAAAATACGCATAATAAACACTATATGTATGTAAACCAACGATCAGTCAAACGTTTTGAGGAGTAATTAAACGGATCTTGAGAACGGATGAACTAGTGAATATTTGCATCATACCGAGCTCCTCTTACCGGGAGAGATCGCTCAGGGCGTCAACTGATGTCACTATAGTCCCTCTGGCCGGGAGGACGTAGTTTCGAGTCCCGACAGGGGCAGAATTTTTGACACTAGCTTGTCAGTTATGTCGAATCCAGTCGCCGTCTGAAGGAGAATTCTAGCGGCTGGCTGATCTAATCTGTCGTTTTCCGCGTTTTTTTCGATCAATACCAGGCGAATGCCGGAGCAGTACCAAAACGAACGGGCCACGGACCATTCGCGATCTTTCCTTCCTCTTCCTTGTCCTATCCTCACCCCTTGCACACACACTAACAAGCACTACACAACTACACATGCCAGGAGACAGATCGGGAGCTTAGAACTTGTCGTCGCTGGGGCGATGCCCCGCTGGTGGGAGATAACTGGCTGGGGAAAACCCAGCTAGCCACTCGCCATCCAGCGGGGGAAGACCACATCTCGAGCAAAAACACGCACTACACGCATGGGACTAACGATTATAGTACTTGACGCCCCCGAAATCACTAATAACCAATCAACCGATCTCCTCTTAGAGTTAGTGTAAACTACTCACATTTTTTAAGTTCATTACATTCGTTAAAGCAACAGAATTACATTGACAATGAAGACTCAGGCTTTAATACTGAAGGTATACGAATAGGTTGGAAATAAATTTGAATTTTTGCAAACTTCAAAATACAAAGGATTTAAAGAAAATTGAAACAGTATCATATTTATATATGCATTTCTTTTATTGAAAAACAATAATAAAGAAAAATTGCAATTATTTCCAGAAATTTTTGAAATTATCACAGAGGCTCCTTGTAAAGTATCCCACAAAAATTAAAATACTTTTAAGAACTCGGAATAGCACAACTCTTCACGTATTTATCAAGTTTCAGCTCCATTGTTTCAAATCTGATCGAGGTATGTGTGATAATAAAATACTTCCTCCATCAATCCGTACCGACATCCCCAGTTTCGTGTTAAAAATTGCGTGTATCTCCTCGCCACCTGCACTATCATAACCATCTTTGACACGTCATTAATACACCTTAATTCTGATGGGCGTGCGAAGTTCCATCTCTAAACATCTATTTTACGACCGAAAATTGGCGATAATATTTTTTTTTATTTAATAGGTAATTATTACAGACAAAGTAGAAACGGGGTCCAATGTGGCTAGGCCGAAGGCCTTTAAGCCATTACAATACCTACATTCTACCGAGTTCTAACCTTTCGCCTTCTGGTATTCACCCCAATGGTCTCTCCATCGCCTCAAAGCCGCGGAAACGAGACCATAAGGTACGGCTGAGGGAAAACCCTGAAGGGGGAAAACCTGCCGTCAGAAGCCGAGTACATGCTACTCTATCCATTTTTTAGACTATTTATTTATTTGGCGCGGGCGTCAGGCATTCTCCTTCCAGTGTTTGGCCTCCACCGCACCTGAAAACAAACAGCACCACAGAAAATCGTCCGCACCAACGCCTCTGCCCTAACATTTCCGATTCCCACTTCCCTTCGCCCCTAATGTGCTTTATTTTAGCCGTTTCCTTTATTTTATTTTAATTTAATTTATTTTTAATTTATTTAACTTATTTTAATTATTTAATTTTAATTTATATAACTTATTTTAATTTATTTAACTTGTTTTAAATTAATTTTTTTTTAAGTTAATATATATATATATATATATATATATATATATATATATATATATATATATTTTATTGACTTATTTATCTACTTATACTTAACAATTGACTACAATTTATAACTTTTATTTTATTTTTTTTTTTTTTGTACTGTTTACTAACCTAACATAACTTACTGACTAACTTAATTATTGTTAGTTTATTGATTTATTACATATTTCTCTCCAGTCTAGGCTCTGCTCGTACTAACCACTGCTGTTTTCCCACTCCTTAATTTCCGTTTCTCTAGTGGTCCGAACCTTTCCGAGAAATTTTCCTAATTCTTTCATGAAGTTAGCTCTTTTATCCCCTAGAATGTTTTGGGCGAGCGTTACGTTCCTATGTTGGAAGTAGTAATTTCCCATTCCCATCCATTTTCCTCTCCAAGTTTCGGTCGCACTGCAAATTAAAAGGATATGGATCCAGTCTTCCCTATCACCGCAAAGCACACAGATGCCATTACCATTCGAGTCCTTTAATCTACGTTGCATCCACCCCCCGACCCTGAACCAAGCGTATCCCTCTTGCGTCCTTTGCAGTGTGTTTACGTAACGTTCGCAACCCCATAACGGACTCGCGTGAATTTGCGCAACTAGCGAACGTTTTTCGGCCGTTGCTGCCAGGATCTCTTGCCTTTAATATCCGCAAGTCTATCCGAAATTAACCGTTCTATGTCATATGTATGTGATAATATTGTTGAGGTCAACAGAGCTAAATTACTTATTGTTCTAGTCAACAAACTTACTTTTTGTTTTTATGTATGAACATATTGTAAATAAACGTTTAATAATAATAATAATAATAATAATAATATTAAACAACAACAACAAGGTATCAGTAATCATTTGGCACGAATATTATGGGACAGCACAATCATAACAGACAGGGCGCTTGAAGCTAACAGACCAGATATTGTCTTATTTGATAAAACAACAAGAAGAGCAATGATAATCGATATTGCAGTTCCCACAGACGACAAACTGGTGTCAACTATTGCTGAAAAGAAACGAAAATACCAACCTCTCGCTGTGGAGTTGAGGGACATGTACAGGTTACGGAGCGTAGACATAGTGCCTGTGATAGTGTCAGCAAATGGCGTGGTAACCAAGGATTGGTTGAAAACTGGACAAAGGCTGCGATCAAAAGAAAAATACCTCAGAACAATGCAAATAGCAGCTTTGCTGGGCACAGCAAATATAGTCAGAAAATTTTTAAGTCTCAATTAGGGAAGAATGCGTACTTAGAATATGAAGACATCACTTGAATCCATCAAAATGTAAACGACTACAAGTTTTGAGAACTGTACTAACACAAAACCATAAATATAAGTATTTCTTCACCGAAGCTCCATGACTTCGTACTGACAAATTTTGTCTTGAGATTGTCGTCCAACACCTTTTGTAGTGAAAAGAAAACAAATAATAGTAATAGTAACAAAATAATAATAATAATAATAATAATAATAATAATAATAATAATAATAAAGATATTGTCGAGGTGATTCCAATGATTTTCCTTCCTCCAGTATAGTATAGGGAGAAAAGTCGTATCGTTGAGGATCTTGGTAATGACAATGCATACGATGTCGGACTATCTGGCAGTTTGCATCTCCTGTGCACTGCCTCTGTACCGTGCGCGCGCTGGGAGAAGATGTAACCGGCAGTGAGGGAGGAGGCGGAAATGCCCGTGGGCAGCGTGGGAACGGCACTTCTCTCGCAGCTGCGATGCACGTGTGCCTGCCCTACGCTACAGAGGCTGCTGCAAGGGTTGCCACCGCCGTGAATACTCGTTCCCATCAGCTTTTTGCCTCGAATTTAATACACTGATGCACCGGCGTTGGTTAACAGATTCTCGTGGCACAGCTACAGGGTTTTTGTTCGTTTTCTCAAAACCAAACTAAAGTGAAGATGAGCTTAATGCTTTGGATTTTTATAGTCACGTGTTTTGTGTCAAGGTACGTTGTCGAAAATATGTTTTTGTGTCACTTCTATAATTACATTTACTTTTAATATAAAATAATATTAAAAGATTGTTTTCATGCGTATTTTAACGGAGATTCATCATTTATAACTTTTATGTTTTAAATTGAACATAATACAACATAATATTGTCATTGCCAAAGTTGTTCACAGTATTTTTTCTTTTTGAGTATACAATAAAAATCGTGACGTATATTAGATTTTTATTGTTGCAGAAAACTAGATGAAAATATTTTACAAAGTTTTTATGCTTCTTATTATCTTCATATCTGTAAAAAAAATTGCATTTTTATCGTTTCCCAGCCATTTGAAAATAATTTTTTAATAAAAATCAGTGTTTAACACAGTTTCTCACAAAATATAAAAACTCATTTAAAATGAACTATAAGGGGGACGCAATAGAAGCTCTATTGACTCAATTAAGCTACTAAACATTTTTTGAGAAAATTTTCTTACGAGAAATTAATAGTTATTTTTCAGATTTCACAGTATTCAAATTCACAGTGAAACTACAGTTACGATGAACTTTTTCTGGTAAAGGGCGATCAACCAGTAGGTCATGTCTCATAAGAGTATGGCAAAACAAAGTGTAAAGAGATTTACATGACATTCTTAAATGGAATTTTTGCTCAAGGACGAGATTTACATGTGAAAATAGTCGGGTTTTGGTATAACGTGGACGTCAGATGGCGATAGCACCATAGAATGAAAGGGCAAGAGATGATGAGAGAGACTGCAATGATAGGACAGCCAGCTTTGTTTGCGGAAATGGGGCGAATGTTGCGTGGGGAGAGGGGTACTGAGGAAGGCGAGACACCTGAACCTATTTCGCAAGGCTGAGAGAAATTCTGGAACATCGGAACTGCGTATGTTTCCCCATCGATAAAAGGTGGAATAGAGTGCGGCGCGAAATTAAAGGATGATAGAGAAGCTCCTCGGGGAGAATTGGTATGTCCACTCTCGCTGGACGCCTGGTCGACCTGTTAGCTGGGATGTCTGGGAGAGCGAAATAACGGAAGGAGAGCGGGAGAGCAGGATTATGAATGCGCGGAAAACAAGAGGGAGAGGGAGAAGGCTAGTGAGGGGGAAGAGTTGTGAGAAGGTGGGAGAATGAAGGGGTGAGAAGGTGCTAGGGTCGGGATGAGAAAGAGCAAGAGAGCGAGATGGTGAGGGGGCAGGAGGGCGAGTGAATGAGGTTAGAGTAGTATGGGCGAGTAAAAGATTGAGAGAATGAGAGAGGAGAAGGAGAGTGATGAGAGTGTAAAGGTGAGAGAGATGGAGAGAGGATAAGAGGTGAGAGGGGTGAGAGAGAGCAAGAGGTCAAGTAATTAAGAGATGGCGAGAGGGAAAAGGAGAGGCGGTGGGCAAGAGAGAGGGAGGGATGAGAGGGGATGGCAGAGGGGATGGCAGAGGGGATGGCAGAGGATGGGAGGGGATGGCGAGAGGGGATGGCGAGAGGGATGGCGAGAGGGATGGCGAGAGGGGATGGCGAGAGGGGATGGCGAGAGGGGGATGGCGAGAGGGGGATGGGAGAGGGGATGGCGAGAGGGGAGGCGAGAGGGGAGAGAGCGAGAGGGGAGGCGAGAGGGGAGGCGAGAGGGGAGGGGGGCGAGAGGGAGAGGGCGAGAGGGGAGGGGGCGAGGAGGGGAGGGCGAGAGGGGGAGGGCGAGAGGGGGAGGGCGGGAGAGGGAGGGCGAGAGGGGGAGGGCGAGAGGGGGAGGGCGAGAGGGGAGGGCGAGAGGGGAGGCGAGAGGGGAGGGCGAGAGGGGAGGGCGAGAGGGGGAGGGCGAGAGGGGGAGGGGGAGGGGAGAGGGCGAGAGGGGGAGGGCGAGAGGGGGAGGGAGAGGGGGAGGGCGAGAGGGGGAGGGCGAGAGGGGGAGGGCGAGAGGGGGAGGGCGAGAGGGGGAGGGCGAGAGGGGGAGGGCGAGAGGGGGAGGGCGAGAGGGGGAGGGCGAGAGGGGGAGGGCGAGGGGGGAGGGCGAGAGGGGGAGGGCGAGAGGGGGAGGGCGGAGGGGGAGGGCGAGAGGGGAGGGCGAGAGGGGAGGGCGAGAGGGGCAGGGCGACAGGACACGAAGGCGAGACGACTCCAATGGGGAAGCAGAAGGGAGGCCTGTGAGCTGGCTCCCGTCCGTCCGCCCGTCCATCCATCCAAACTCACCTTGCGGGACCGCCCCCTTCGTTTACCCCAAGTTTTCTAGCGCGAGTGTAACTCGAGCCGGAAGTTTGCTTAACAACTTGCCCGGGGCGGGTGGGCGGGTGGGAGCAGAAGCGGCACGCGCGAGGGACAGTGCGCCAGGGCGCGCTGCGGAAGGCCCGTGGGAGCGTGGGCGCGCGACATGCGAGGGCGTGTATCGAGCGTGCACCGAGCGTGCGCGTGGGCGAGGAGGCTAAAAGGATTTGTTGCACACCACACTCGGATAAAAATACTTGTTGGCGGCTAACATATCCATGTACGCCGCATCATGCAATTCGTGAAAAACTGCCCTAACAGGTGTTTAGTTTGCTGTAGCTACATGCTCGTTTTTAAGGTATATGTTTTTTCTATTCACTCGTTATTCATATTAAAATATTTTGACCTTTTTTTCAAAACAGATACATTAATACTATTTTTTCAATTTTTTATCTTGGTTGCCCTTTTGGCATCTTTTTCAAAAACATTGGGTCCACGATTTTAAAAAGAGTTCGTTATGTTTATGTCATTATGATAAAGAAATAATTACTAATTATACTATTACTAATATACTAACTACACTATTACTATTCTACTAAATATACTAATTATACTAATAATGGAAATAATTATCATTACAACTAAATAATTATTATATTATTTCATTTCAAGTGATTTTTAATATTGAAATTTTGTCACAAACTGTCACTCAAGAGATTTGAAATTTAAGCGTCTTTTTACAATTCTAGAACCAAAATTCGAGACTTCAAAAGGATACAGAGTCAGTAATCAGTTAATTCTCATATTTCCACTTTTTCTTGGGAACACATTCATTCTAACTTCGTTGTTTCGAGAGTTTATTTTTAGTGTGGTGTGTGTGTGTGTGTGTGTAGTCGACGTAATGTTCAAAAACTCACGAAAAATTGTCGTGGCGGCCCTACGAGTGTCTGAACACGTAGTTATGCGAAAGGAGAGCGGATCTAAGGATTGATAGGATACCTAAAAACTGTTTCGCGGATGCAGGATGATAACCACATATTTTAAATAAAATAACTTGCATACAAGTACAAAAACCAGAGCGTTGCGGTTATAATTATGTTTGGTAAGGAAAGTGTGAATACGAGTGAAAGTATATGAAGTCTGAGGAGACTTGAAAAGCGTTGAGCTAATGCGTGTATGTAACTGCAGTAGAAACTGGAATTATGAGAACAGGGAGGTGGGCGTGTGGGTATTTGAAATAGTAGGGAACATACATGAAGCGACTATGTGGTTTTTGCTGCTTCGTTGTTGATGCAACGCGTCTCTTAACCCTTGTTGGACGTTGAGCGCTTTCTTCTGGAGTAATCCTCCATTACTGAGTAATTACTATACTGAATTACTATATTTGTCAAGTCTCGTCACGTCGCAGTCAGTCAGTGCCTTTTATCCCTTCGGACAGGGCTCGACGCCGTTAGATCCCGGGGTTCCTGGCCGGTCACCCAACCAGGAACCCGCGAGTCTCGAATTCGCTAAACCTTCGTGACTTCACGGAGCGTAGTAAACGAATTCGGCTAGCGCCGCCGGCCGTGTTTGAGGGGGCGTGGGTAATGACAGTGGTTTAGTATTACAAATGGTTTAACGGCCTGAGAACATCATCACCAGTGAAGTTGAGTTAGTGAGATCTGGAAATATTCGTAGTTATGTGTTTGTATAATAAAAATAATTAATGAATACCAAATGGAATTGGAAAAAGCGAACAAAGCACAATGGAATAAATTAACTCAAAAACCATCTGTTAGGGTCGTGTAACTTCATCTATCACCTTTTATCAAGTAGTATCAGGGAATAAGGGAATAATTTTACCGCAAAACAGGAGTCTATTCAATTGCATACATTATTCAGGGGAACGGTTTGTTCATCAGTAACTCTTTATTTACTCTAAGCGAGTACCTTCCTTTCAACGATTTTATGAATTTTGTGTGTACATAAATTTACTATAAACATGATGATCTTAATAGAAACGCAACCAAAAACTTATACAGGGGTTATAATACATATATTCAGAAACACGTTTGGACAGATTTCTGTATGTATGTATGTATTCTTTATATATGAGATAATACACAATATTGTTATTAACAGTCGAGTCAGGCGACAGCATCGCAAATAATCAAGCTGTCAATACTAAAAATTATAACAATATTATTTTAAAATATGATTCGACCTGTACGTAAAGTGCATTACACATGTCATCCGTATAATGTAATAAATTCACTAGGGTGCTTTACACGGAATACAATATAATCTTATAACTCATTACGTCAGTTTTATCTGGAATATACTAACAATGAAAGTACTGTGAATAGAACTCATCAAAGGGCTTGAGCAGTCTTGTTTTACCTCTCGTATAGTCTCACAAACGTATCTGAAACCAAACAAAGGGAATCATTCGTCACACTGGTAAATTAGAGCCTCTTTTACGACTACTAAGCAGCAATTTCAAAGGTAACTATCTGAAACATCGAAACTAACAACTTGACCAATAACGAGGCAATCTGCTCGCGCTAAACGGATCAGAACTGACTCCCTTCAAAGCAAACTAGCATTCTCCGGGGTCGCATCCCACCCCTACGTAAAATAATTACGGGGGGCGAGTGATCTCGGATCGAAAAAATCGCCCGCCGGAAGGGCGAAGGGCAAGGACCCCTCTGCGGCAAATTGGCGGCGCCAAGGGCCGCTGCAGGGCGACTGGGGAAGCCCTAATAGGTCCAGGGGGAGCCCCTGGGCTAATACGTGAGGTTAATACCGGCGCAATAACTGCAATAATTAAACAGATTAGCGCCGATTATAGACAGTTGGGAGCCCTGATTACAAGGGGTACCAACAAGGCGGAGGGAGGAGCTAGCCCTTCGTAAATAAGCGGAGGCTTCCATCTTGTCTTCCCGGCCCCGCACTCTGGTTCGAGCGTTCTCCTCCAGAGCGCTCAAGGGCAGATGTCTCCCAGAGGGAACGGCGACCTTCACCTAACAAGTCGTGGCGAAGATCCACCCTAAAGGGATGCCTCCGCGAAAGGATTGCGATTATAAATTCGCGTCTTAAGAAGAACATTTTTCATCGGGACATTTCTTAAAACCTCAATGTTTGTACTTCATTGTTCTCCTGCAGATGACGTATCAATGCGTACTATTTACCATAACGAAACCGTTTGTATTGTTATAATAAACCGGAGATGTCTGTTTGTGAGGCTGTAGGTGATAAATCGTATTAATTTTCTGTTGGAAATGAAATATTGATGTGTATGGAAAATATTCATGTAGTAATCACAACAATACCTTCCTTATGGCATAAATTAATTTGGATAATGGCCTATTTCTGTCTATAGCTATTTTCTCGCATTATATCTTGCTCCTTCGTTCCATCACTTCTTAACTTAAAAGTGTAAAGTTCGTATTAAAAATCAATAGATTTTATTTCAATCAATCACATTAATTTTTTATCATCAGATTTATTCAAATAAATCAGAAAATCACAAAAAAAAAAAATTTGATTTCTTAAATTGTGAGAAGGCCAGTTTAAAAATTGCAGATAAAATACTTCTTAAAGCATAATGTCATTGTATCTACACGTTTTTTAGAAAGCAATTTAGCACATACAAGTTATTCTTAAAGTTGATAGTTTTATTCACGTTTCATCTGCACACGGAGTACAAAAAGCACGCTTGGAGTCTGTGTATTAGAGAGTTATTACGACCTACGCAAATTCCAATAAAAATGTACCGTATCGAAACATCCTAACAAAAGACAAATCGGTGTTTACCTAAAGAATACGCGTTCTAAATCTGCCCGTTCCAGCCGGCCTGTGTTGCGCGAGGGGCGAGGGCCGCCGGCGCCCGCCCGGCGCCGCTCAGTGGGCGCGCGTATAGAGAGGGCAATGAGCGCCATTAGGTTGACTTATCGCCCGGAATAAGCGGCGCCGCCAACCCTTCCGCTGAGCCTGCGCCGCGGGCAGCCGGCGCCCCACGGGGGCGGGGGGGGCGGCAGGTGGCGCGGAGCGGGGCGCAGTGAGCGAGGGTGGAGAGGTGGGGGGGGGAAAAAGGTTGAAGCGTGGGGGTGAGTTGTGGCGGTGAGGCGTGACGATGAAACGTTGGGATGAGGTGTGGCGGTGAGTTGAGAGTGAGGCTTGGGGGTGAGGCGTGGGTGTGAGGCGTGGGTGTGAGGCGTGGGGTGAGGCGTGGAGGTGAGGGGGGTGAGGCGTGGGGTGAGGCGTGGGGGTGAGGCGGGGGAGGTGAGGCGGGTGAGGGTGAGGTGTGAGGCGTGAGGTGAGCGGTGAGGGTGAGGTGTGAGGGGTGAGGCGGTGGGGGTGAGGCGTGAGGGTGAGGCGTGGGGGTGAGGCGTGGGGGTGAGGCGTGGGGGTGAGGCGTGGGGGTGAGGCGTGGGGGTGAGGCGTGGGGGTGAGGCGTGGGGGTGAGGCGTGGGGGTGAGGCGTGGGGTGAGGCGTGGGGTTGACGCGTGGGGTGAGGCGTGGGGGGAGGCGTGGGGGTGAGGCGTGGGGTGAGGCGTGGGGGGGTGACGCGTGGGGGTGAGGCGTGGGGTGAGGCGTGGGGGGAGCGGTGAGGCGTGATGGTGAGGCGTGATGGTAAGGCGTTGCGGTGAGGCGTGGCGGTGAGACGTGGGAAGAGGTGAAGCGGTGAGGCGTGTGGTTAAGGCGAAGGGGCGAGTCTTGGGAGAGGGAGGTAATGCGTTGGGAGCCAAGCATGTGGGGACGAGGCGTGGGGGGAGAGGGTTGGGAAATGTGCGAAATGGCGTGAGCGGAGGCATAGGGACTAAGCAAATTATGGGACAAGGCTTAAATGTGAGGGGTCTGATGTAATGGTGAGGTGAGGATCGGGTCATAGGGAGTGGCAGCGAGTCATGTCGTGGTATAAGGTGAGCTGAGATACGGGGAGAGACGAGGTACAAGGCTAAACACTTCTAGTCGAGGAGAAAATAGTGTAAATGTTTTCACTTGAAATGGCAAGCACTTTGTAGTATGGTGCTGTGCTATTCTGTGGTATTTGTGGTCCTTGATAGGGGTGGATGGATGGCGTGAGGAGGGCTGTATCTTGTGTTGCGTGATGTCATTTGGTGATGTTTCGCGGATTGGTAGAAATTATACAGTGCTCCGGGTGGATCCGGGGAAGAGGCTGGAATTCAAACTATGGTATCCAGGGGGGGAAGCATTTTGACATGATGTGATGCATGGCTGTACAAAGGGATTGGTAAGTGCTAAAGCAGTGTCAGCTATGAGGTGCAGTTCAGTATGGATTCGTGTGGAGTGGTGCGAAGTCGCAGGAAGAGACAGACAGCGGCGCGGGGGACGCTGCAAATAGAGGGGTGAGGATATGATGTGGGGGCGGAACCAGCAGCTGTGCCAAGCTGCCTCGGGTGAGATACGTAGTGAGTGTGCTACGTGTGACTCTAATATGTTACTAAGCTCGCATTTTAGAGCGGGAGTGCCTTGATTTTGATGTCACATTAATACAGGATTTGCTCTGTTAGCTCACTACACTGAGACAGACCTAGATATAAAGCAACGTAATGAAGATACATTACTAGCTGAATCCCTAGGAAAATGTTGAAAATGCTCGCTTCACGTTTCGAAGAAATATTATTTCTAATATGAAGTCACAAACAAATCTCTTTTAACTTATTAACTTAACTCTTTTAACTGTTATTTGTATAGTTAATAAAAATTTTAGGAAGAACATTTTTATTGTGTGATTGCTAAACGTTGAGAGCTATATATTGGTTCTAATGGTGCATGTTTTTCCTGCTTCCCTTTAATGTTACTTGACACACTTGAAAGAAGAACACTCTTTAGTTCGTCAGTTATTATTTAATATATTAGTAATTGCTTTTGAATATTGGGTTTTATAAAATCTTTTATACTAAAATCTATCCTTTTATTCTAAATAATGTATATTTAGAAATTTCTTCCGTAAAGCAAACACGAACCACAAGCAAAGCCGTTGCCAAATTCGTATTTCTAGGTATTACTCAGCGACCTATGAATAGACAAAAGTTCAAATGTACTACTTGAAAGCAGAACGGGTCCATAGATGAACACTTATCCACTTTAAGTAGACATCGTAAACACACAGGGCGCATGTTCATAGTTAAAGACACCGTCAGTCCAGATGAAAATGAAAGCTCCCTCTCCTGCAGGCGTATTATACGTCGAATTTGGTGCTACGAACTATAAGTCTAGCTGAGTTGCTTTGCGCGCAGCGCACACGGTGACACTCACACTGGTTGCAGGGTCGTTTCGAAATGCTTGCCCAACTCTATCCTTCGCCGTCGCCCACAGTCTCGTCACCGCCACCTTTGCTGTTACCGTCGATACCTAACCTCTGATGTCTGTCCACGACATGCCCATCCCCTTTTGATTAATTGATTGTTTCGTGTTTCCGGGCGCGTCAACTGCTGTGGTCATTAGGCCCGTTAGTGTAGTGTATGTTTTTTCTCGGGAGATGGCGGTGATCTTCCCCGTTGGAGAGCGAGATCCGGCGCCAACCTACCGTCGGCTGGTGGGGTTTCCCTCAACCAGGACTCTCCCACCAGCGGGGCACCGCCCCAGCCTGGACAAGTTCTAAGCTCCCGACCGGTCTCCCGGAATATGTGGTAGTGTAGTTAGTGTAAGTGCGTGTGTAAGAGGAGAGGATAGGACAAGGAAGAGGAAAGACAGATCGCGCGCGGTCCGTGGCCCGTATGTTAGGGTACTGCTCCGGCATTCACCTGGTGTTGATCGGAGAAACCACGGAAAACTACCGATCAGAGCAGCCGGCCGCTAGACTTCTCCTCTAGACAGCGACTGAATTCGACGTAGCTGAAAAGCTAGTGACGAAAATCCTGCCGCCGTCAGGACTCGAACCTAGGACCTCCCGGTCAGAGGCGCTGCAGAGACATCAGTTGATGCACTGAGATACCGCTCCCGGTTGCCCTTCCGTCTTCACCTCGCCTATCACTGCTTGGACGATGTGAAAACTCGCAAACCTGCTGCCTCTGCATTTGTCAATTTGCCTTCCCATCGCCGTTATGGTATATTTCTCATTTATCGCCTTCGACTTGAGTCTCCCATCCTCGCAGCCCAACACCCTCCGCCACCGTTTCTATATATCAGGGTTATCAAACTTGCGGATTGCAGGCCGAAGGTTATTAATGAAAAGTGAAAGTCTAGTTCATTCATGTCACTCATTGTTCGCCTAGCGCACGCACTCTTCCGAAGCTAACACCCACTTAAATATAAAATTGGTTAAGTTTAGGTTTAAGTTGTTTTCTAGTACATTCTGGAATTCAAAACCATCCCAATGTGGTTCACTGCGTTATGCATGGTAAAGCCTGATTGATTGATTTTTTCGTGTTTCCGGGCGTGTCAACTGCTTTGATTATTAGTCCCATTAGTGTAGTACGTGTTTTTCTCTGGAGATGGCGGTGATCTTCCCCGCTGGATGGCGAGATCCGGCGCCGACCTACCGTCGGCTAGTGGGGTTTCTCCCTAACCAGGACTCTCTCACCAACGGGGCACCACCCCAGCCGGGACAATCTCTAAGCTCCCGACCGATCTCCCGGAATATGTGGTAGTGTAGTGCATGTTAGTGTAAGTGTGTGTATGTGTAAGTGTGTGTAAGAGGAGAGGATAGCACAAGGAAGAGGAATCGCGCGCGGTCCGTGGTAGTGGTCCGCGGTCCGCGCGCGCGGTCCGGCCCGTTTGGTAGGGTACTGCTCCGGCATTCGCCTGGTGTTGATCGGAGAAACCACGGAAAACTACCGATCAGAGCAGTCGGCCGCTATAATTCTCCACCAGACAGTAACTGAATTTGACCTAGCTGAAAAGCTAGAGTCGAAAATCCTGCCGCCGTCAGGACTCGAACCTAAAGCCTCCCGGTCAGAGGCGCTGCAGTGACATCAGTTGATGCACTGAGCTACCGCTCCCGGTGACAAAGCCTGATATCACGCATGCTTCCATCCCTCCCTCCCGTTTCATAACTCTCGGGGAACTGCCGAGAGCAAGAATACGGGGAGGTCAAGTGTGTATCGTATCGATTAATGACAATTTGGCCCGCTACTATGTTAAAGGTTTTAGTTGTGGCCGTTGAGGCCTACAATTTGGACATCCCTCCTTTATATCGTCCACTCACATCCAGCGCCGACGGCCATTTTCCAATAACTTCGGTTGCAGACCGTCACAACTCGGACAATATCTTCGTCATTCCCCATCATATATTGACGTGTGGTTTTCTCACTTTCGGTCGTACACTGCTAACATCCGTATATTCTACTCACCATGTATTCTACTCTCCTCTACTGCATTACACCGTTCTCAGTAGGTTTTGTTCCCATCACCGCTTCTCCTACCTCCATGCTTTCTCCTCCTGACTGGAGGGGTGCTCTGCTGGAGGGAGATACCTGAAGGGGTAGGTCGGCAAGACAACGTGTAGGTCTCACCGCCCAGCTGAGCAGTGGCACCGCCAATTCTAGCCATAAAAAACAGACTAATGGGACTAACGGCCATAGCATTTCACGTGTTTGGAAGCATCAACTAATCAATGAAATGTCTACCATTAAATATTGGTCACTGCTCTTCCCTCCATCGACTCCGCCCTGTCGTTCTCTAGGGTCTCTCACGCCACCACTTACGCCAATCCACTCCCAACCCCACCACCCTTACCACCCCTACAGACAACCCTTACCACCCCCACAGATCTCCCTCCATCCCATTATGTCTCTTTATGGAATTTTTTGCATCACATATTGCATCACATATTGGTATCAACACATATTGGTATATCACATATTATGATATAAAATCTTTAAATATACTATTAAAAATTTGTATTGATGGCCTAAAATTTCTGAAATATGCACTTGAATATAAAAAGTGACAATCTTTAATTTCCTGTATAAACCTTCCTTGATAAAATTCAGAAAAAAGTGCTTGGAATGAAAATATATTTTTTGGGCAAACATAATACTATCTACCTTACTTCGGGGGAGAAATAATTGAAGTACATATTCTCCTCAGTGAAGTACATTGAATGTCTTGTTTCATTTCTTCTGTCTGGTTTTAAAAAAGGTCTAGAAATATCCTACATTTGTACAAGTATTTTATCATGTGAAAAAAAGGAAAAATCGCAAACTGTGATAAGTTCATTCTAATCAACGAACGCTCAAAAATAAATAGTAGACTCTATGAATAAATGAAATGTTTTAGAGATAAGTTCCAATTTTAACGAAATACGCAAAATATACGCTTATACACGAATCTGCACCAACAAGAAAAATCGGACCAATACTCACTAATATGTGTCTTAAAAGCATCCATTACTAACAAAATCTCAAGAAATTTCACTTAGTTATGCCTTGAATAAACGGACAAAAATATGCAATATCATAGAAATGCGCTCTCTACTCATCACCACATCACGCTCGCGCGGATGGCAGGCCGCCCTCCATCTACCTCGCCGCCCCATCCCGCCCTCCACCCCCGCCGCCCTCCATCTACCTCGCCGCCCCATCCCGCCCTCCACCCCGCCGCAGCCGCGTAGCCTCGCGTTATTGCTCGGCTGCGGACGCCCTAATTGCGACCGCGGCAGCGCAGGTAGCGGGGACTCCGAGAACCCTTCCACCGTCAGCGCAATGCCGGGGCCGCTGATATCGCTCGAGGTTTGGGGCAAGTTGCGGCGCGGGAATGGGAGAACAAGCCTTGGTGGTGATTGCAATGCGAACTGTGAAATTCGCTGCTGTTGTAGAGTTAATCCCTGTTCCATACGTATCTATGGGCCGGATGTAAATATGAAGGACATACAAGTGCTAGGCAGGTATTATTGTCTAAAGACGAAATTCGTTTTAAGTTGTCCCCACAAGAATATTCCGAAGAATTGCGAACTCATTACACCCATGAAATTTCTGCAAACATTCCTTCCTTCTGTAATTTAGTAGCATAATAATTAGATGACGCTAAAAAAGGGCATCATTTGTTCATAAAAACATAGTATATCTAATATGTAAAGGCTGAGTTATTTACGTTTTTAAATGTTGACTTCAGTTTGCTCAGCAAAATACGATAAAAACAATTTTTTATGACACTTCACTGGAACGAGGTTCAGAACAGTTTGTCGTCGATTTATTTTGTTCGGATGCGTAAGTCTAGCTTAAGTGATATGGCTAAGGACACCACAGAGTATACGTTCATTACGAGATGGCACAAATGAAGGGAAATACAGAACCAAATAATACGAATTTTCACAGGTTTGATTTATTTCTATCACTTAATACATAATTTACACGTTCTGGTATCTTTATATATATATATATATATATATATATATATATATATATATATATATATTAAAACTTGTAATACCACCACAGTCACATTTCACATAAGATAACTTCAGTTTTTGGTTATGTTAGGAACCTAAGAGCATGAAAGCAAATAATTTTTCTCGTGATGAAACGTAATGCGTTGCATAGGATCACCTAAAGCTCTCGTACAAAAAAAGATGCACTCATTAAGTTGAATTAATTATTAAAATATCAAAATATTCCAACATTGAACGCAAAACTCTTCTTCCCATGAGAAAAAAAATGTTCTCTAAAACCAATCAGCAGCAAAATTAATCAAGAGTTTTATCTTATATACCTCTACGTCATATATCAAACACCAAAAAAAACGCATTTAGATATATCAAACGGCACGAAGAGTATTTCGTATGTTGGTACTTAATAAATCATACCTTGATGAATACGTGTAGCAAATCTTGTAGCAAAAAATACTGCCACAGATATAAAATATTAAAATTGTTACACGCCACACTCAAATCTTTGATCCCGGTGAATAAGCTGATAAGTCAAACAATTTTACAGAAGAGCAAAAAACGTTTAAATTAAATCAGGGATTAATGATATTCAAACGAAGGTAATATTCAAACAAAACTTTTTTTGTGTAGGTTTTGTAGGAATATCATTAATTTCTTATTTTTTATCATTAGTTTAAAGTGGATTTTTGCTCCCCTGCAAAATGAAGTTTTTTTGACTTATTAGCTTATTCACCGGGGTCAAAGAAATATGAAAATATGATAATCGAGTCTTGAAATGTGATTCAGTGCATTGGAACGCTCAACACCGTGCTCAACTTGTGCCGCGGGGCAGCGGAAATGAAGGAAGGCTACCGCCCACTTCGGCCTCTACAAGTTACAAAGCTGTTACACTATGTTTCTGCGCCGCAATGGCCGATGGACAAGGTCACTTGTCGCCCTTTGGCGACGCATTTTGCCCGCCGCTGCAAAGGCTACAAAAAGGAAGTTCCCATACTGCAAGTAATATCAGAACGTAAAAATATGTTTTGTTTCCCATACTTTCAAAACTATCAAATATCATTACATTCGTATTTTCTTTCTAGTATGCGAGAGATGCTATGTAAGAGTGAAAGAAAACGAGAGGTGTGCAATGAAACCCACTATCCGGGATGCTAGGAAACGAGATGCTATTCAGAATAAAAATGGCTACCTAATAGTTCAAAATAAATAGTCCAAATTCAAATTATTGTTAACATTTTCATTCAAAGTTGATAAGCGTTTTCCTGAAAGATGGAAGACCTCTTCACAGCATTTGGAGTAAATTGAATCCACCCCCCCTGTAGCTCCAGTGTCAGAAAAACGAAGTTTTTCTTTAAAAAAAGTATGAATTTTAAAACTTGCTTGATCTTTCCCTATTCATAAACCACGTTGACGTACTTGACATTATGGATGATTTCCATCAAAACGTAAAATCATTAAAATTTGATTTTTTCGGTACTTACAACCTTTTAGATGAGTTAATTTTTAACTATTTTCAAGTGTAATTTGCGTACGAGTTCCTTTTTGTTCGACTGAGTTCTGTGCACCATTCCCCCCGATAATTAGAAAATTGGAGTAATGGAGGTTACTTGTATATCAAACGTAATTTCACATTTATACATTATCTGCTCCACAACCGTTGGTACGTGCTCATTAAATTGTTTGCGGTTGCAGTATTACTTAGTTTTTCTAAATAAAAAATTATTTCCACACATATCTTTACAATTAATACAATACTTACGGTATTACTGTTCTTCATCATCCATTATCTCTGTATTCTGAGAGCAGTAGTGATATTTGGCACTGCAGAAACTGAAAGTGTGACTTTGAAGACGATGCCGTCAACGGTGAAAAACATGGTAAGCGGAAGGTCCTCGGAGAAATGGACGTACCTTTCGGTGAACTGCAAGGAAGTGAGAAAAAGTTGCCAGAATCCGCCGCTGCAGCGCTAGTAATCCGTAGCGCTGCTGCAGCAACATCGGTACCTGACTGTAAGAGCCGATTAGGCTACGAAAAAACGTGGATTAATTAATTTCTCAAGCTTTCGTTACTCTGGCCTAATACTCTCCAATATGTTTCATTCTCAATACTATTGTTAATAAAAAATGTTTAATTTCGTTGCAATTCATCTCTTTTAGTTACTCAACTGATGCAAGTCGATCCGTTCGACGTTGGGAAACCTGGGGCATGATGGGAAAGGGGCAATTTCAATGTATTACCTGATCTGATTGTTGGTTTTGTGATGTACATTTATGTTTGGCATTTGTTTGAATGGATTTATTTTCACCGAGCTTTAATCCATTATTGTAACTACATTATATTGTTTTTACTGAATATATTAAATTGAGATATTTGTGCAAGTAACTTAAGTTTTTTTACAGTCAAATTGCTAAATGGTTATAAATTAAAATTTAGTCAATAATTAATGGTCTCTGAAATATTTGTCATAGTGCAAATATTTGGCGATTATACATCCATATTGCACATACAGTATTGATTTTTTTGAATCTGAAATAACTAAGTAAAAAGAAAGTGAATGTGATCCAACAGTGACACATTTTAATCAAATTTCAAAAATAAACATTTTTTTAAATGTACAATGTTTGTCCAGCAATTTTCCTGTTAAGGAAGGTGAAGCATTTAAAATAACACAATTATAATAATAAGCTGATCAAACTATAAATGAAAAACGTAGTTGAAAAAAATAATGTGAATTCTAGTTAAGAAATTAAAACTTTGGAGTCGTGAGAATTATTTACAAGGAAAGAGAAATATTTTAAGAGTTCATTCATAATTCATTAAACATTTTTAACCATAGAATATTGAGGATGAGTGAATTACTTACATGTACCTTGGTTGCTAGTGTTTATGGGAGTAGATCATGAACTAAATGAAACCACAAATATTTAAGTGTGATATGTAGCAATTATATTAACCATGCACTTTTGATACCAGAAGTATTTTCAATTTATTAGAGTAATGTACAATACAATAAATTTGTAAGATATTGTATTATTGATACGTTTTATGATTAAAAATAATATTCTAAAGAAATATAAATATAAAAAGGTCTGTTCTAAAAGTTGTATTTTTTTAACTGACTTGTTTACATAAAAATAGGGAGACCAAGTAAGATATTCTACAATTGAGACCCGTATATACAGAATTATTTTTTCATCTTGATTCAGACATCTTGATCTCAAACAAAAGAACAATCTGGAAATAATGAAACACATTTCATATAAATTTATGTAACAATATTTTTTGTATCTTTGTATGAAAAATAATAGTATTAATACATAAAATTAATATCCATATATAGTAGTTGAGGACAAATACCAAAAAATTATGTCTAGTTAATTATCTGTTAATAAATTAGCCCAAATATGAACTTTCTAACTCTCAAATTAATCAACATAATTACGTGTGATTAACATGTAAGAAGTATCTCTTTCTCAGATAATTATAACATATTTCTTTAAGTTGCGTTTTTTGCAAGTTTGGTATAAAAAGCAAATAATTAAATACCCACTTAACTTCACAAAACATTTGCAAGTAACGTGAAACAAAACTGTGGATATTGCTCCTCCGTATATGAAACATCTCGAATAATAAATAACACACATTAACTAATTATAGTGCACAATCATAATAAGTGTCTGAGGGCAAGTCCTAACATTGTGATGATTTTAATTGAAATATTAACGAAGGATAGGTTTCATCCAGTCATAATTGAAGGCGTTGCAATTGTCAACAATAGTATTTATTTCACAAATAGCAGCTTTCGATGGCTTAGCCATCATCATCAGTTTTCTGCTGTCTGGGAGCCATCATCAGTTTTCTGCTGTCTGGTAGTCGTTTTTGTGGCTCCCAGACAGCAGAAAACTGATGATGATGGCTAAGCCATCGAAAGCTGCTATTTGTGAAATAAATACTATTGTTGACAATGACACGCCTTCAATCATTTCAATTATGTAAATTCAACTACAACTCACCACGAATCAATATTCATCCAGTCAGTAAAATTTCTCCAAACAGGAAGATTAACCAAGACAGACTCTTTCATGATCATACCTTGTATTTATTAGACATAATTGCATAGACTTCGTTTCCTATATTTGAATACTATTTGAGATATTTTTCAAACTTTTCACTCAGTACATGTCAAATTGTCCTCCTGTAATACACGTCAGCTACAAAATATTTGGAGCACATTCTACTTTCATAAGTACTAATAAACTTTTATGCCGCGATATAATCAAATAATTCTATGTAATTAGTTTATTATTATTTGTATACCTATATGATATAATATATTATGTAATATAATTATTAATATAACTATATTATATATTATAATTTGTTCAATATAATTTTATTTGGGTAAATCCCGAGTTTAGGGTGGCACGGTTCCTTTGATTCACTGATTCGGTTCATTAAAAGAGAATCGACTCCATGAACTGAATCCTTGTTTATACGTAGTAGTCGCATGTAGTTAAGTTCATGATGTTACAGCAAGAAATATAATTATTTAAAATAAAGATAGATTGGGAGAATAGCTACCCCCCTGCTCCAAAACACCCTGTACGTATAAATCTCCGTAACAACGTACTCTCATTAAGTGAACTGATTATTCGTATTTTCACGCTACAAATTTAATTTTATAACCACACAATTTTAACCAACGCATTTTTTCACCAAATGGTCCGCGACGTGCTACCGCACGTCGCTACCCGACGGATCCAACGTGTAGTTTGCGAGGGCCTTCCGGCCCTCGCTCTCGAGACCTGGTTCGCGCCTCCGCTGTCGCTCTGGCGCTCACGCTGTATTATATACCTCCCTCACTTTTAAGAGAATTTATTTTAAAGGGAACACTCACTTTTAAGGAAATTCATACCTTCCATCTGAGTAGACACACAAACCTATTTGAAGAAGACTTGAAATGCGAAAACACACACAATTCCACGCCAACAAATTATCAGGTGACTTCTTCTCATTTAACATTGAACATAAATAATTCAGTTGTTATAGTGAACAGCGCAACTATAAACATAGGAATCGCGATAAATAATGAATCATAAAAGGAACCAAAGGAACCGTGCCACCCTAAACCCGGGATCAATCTTTATTTGTTCAACATAGAAACGTCTAATATTTTTTAGTATAGTAATTTTAGCTGATTAAACAAAATATTCTTATTCAATTCGTCCAATGATTTCCGTATGGAAATATTAGAGAGGCCATGTCCTGAGAATTGGTGTTTTATTGTGCTGATGTATTGTAAAAAGGTCGGGCATATTTACAAATACATTTCGGTACGTCACACATCTGCTATGGTCATTAGTCCCGAAACGTAATGCATGTTTTTATACGGAGATGTGGGTGTTCTTCCCATCTTGAATGGTAGAACCCGGTGGTAACGTAGGCTTGTGGGGTACTCCCATCCAGGTATCTCCCGCCAGGGCGGCACCCCCCACCCCAGCCGAGAGAAGATGTACGCTTTCGACTGGTCTCCCGGTTTGTGTGGTAGTGTAGTGCATGTAAGTGTAAATATGTGCGTGTGTGTTTGAGGGGTGAGGTTGCAACAATAAAGAGGAAGGAAAAATCGCGCACGTCACGTGGTCCGTTTGTTAGGGTACTGCTCCGGCATTTGGCTAGTATTAATCGAATAAACCACGGAAATTTACCAATCAGAGCAGCTGGCCGCAAGAATTCCCTTCCAGTCAGCGGTTGAATTTTTTAATTAGCTATGTAGCTGGTGTCGCAAATCCCAAAAAGTCAGGGCTGCAAACCTAAAACCTCCAGGGAAGATTGTCTGCAGCGAAGAGCTAAACTGAGTGGGTCAACGACTAGACGAGGAGGAAGCTCGACCGTCTGGTGCCGCTCAGCCAACCATGCCGCTCACAACTCGCTCACCGCCGCGTCGCGTTTGCGGCGTCAGTTGCGCCAAGTCCGTGCAGCAGTGAGGTGCGAGCCTTTGTATTAAACAGCCCCCTAATTACTCTAATGAAATAGTTCGTCGCGTGTCGGATGGGGCAGGAGCGCAGAGCGCTCTACGGAGCCCTTCAGCTTACAAGCGCAGACCCCGGGCGTGTAAAGTATTTTCGTCGTGCGTTTCGACAATGCTGCTTCGTGGAAATGATGTGCTGCGAACTCAGGTTCATTCAATGTTGGAACATATTTAACCTTAGGACACATGAAACCCAGGTAATTACATGCATGCGTATTCAAGAACTCTTAGGCCCTGCGCAATACGCACTCAAAAAATGCATATATTTTTTTTATTCATAATAAACTTACATCTTGATAGTTTTAATAAAAATCAACTCTAAATTTTAAATGAATGATTATTTATATTAATATTAATAGGGGCCTAAAAGCCCTGCATATGCATTGACATAAGGCAATAAAATTTTAGGACCACCCATAATTTGTGAATTATTCCTTGCTAGTGACTAAAATGAAAGAGCGATAGAAGAAATATTATTCATAGAAAAAGCCCTCAGAATAGATGAAATATTCTTCAGAATTTTCATAGATTTTCATAGAATTCTTCAGATTCATAGAAGAAGCCCTCAGAAAATGCGTCAGAATAGAGTAAAAAGCGAAATAAACACGAGAGGATTTTGGAGGCCTTTGCGTGTGCATCCTAGGGTTAAAGAATGTTTGTGCGGATTGAAATTGAAGTAAATGGTAAAAGTGTATAGCCAATTCGAATTTCTGACAGCTACATGAGAATAATTAGAAACTCATATTTTGTGGATTGGGATGTGGATTGGCCAATGGAAGGAAGGATCAACGTTCAACACTAGAAGAAATTGCAAAATGACTCCAGGAAAAATTTATATATTTAAAAACTAATGCTCGATTCTGTAATACAATACATTACCTGTATCTTATTCACGCAGAAAGACAAAACTATCACGTAGTGTTTCGTCAATAATTTCGAAAATAAATATTAATTATATGTCATGAAAGATCTTATCAGCCTTCTTAACATGTTCAGGACGAAATAGTAAATTTCTACGTAGCATTGTAACATACTAAAAGAACACAAAAATGTACACAAAAAGCAAGACATTTTTCAACCGAAACATAAAATGTTCTTACGACGCACCATTTGGAAGCGCGAGATCACAGTATAAACATAGATTCACGGCAGATTTGAACACGTGCCACCGGCCTCCCCCGCTTTGGCGCGCACCCCACCTCATCCTGCCCCTGGCCTCACTGCCCTACCAATTTCCCTTAGCCCAGCCCTCGCAGCGCACCGTCCACCCGCCCTCCGGCCCCCCCCGGCCGCCCTCCGGCACGCCCTCCGGCACGCCCTCCGGCCCGCCCTCCGGCACGCCCTCCGGCCCGCCCTCCGACACGCCCTCCGACACGCCCTCCGGCACGCCCTCTGGCCCGCCCTCCGGCCCGCCCTCCGGCCCGCCCTCCGGCCCGCCCTCCGGCACGCCCTCCGGCCTGCCCTCCGGCCCGCGTTTCGGCACGCCCTCCGGGACGCCCTCCGACACGCCCTCCGGCCCGCCCTCCAGCCCGCCCTCCGGCCCGCCCTCCGGCCCGCCCTCCGGCCTGCCCTCCGGCCCGCCCTCCGGCCCGCCCTCCGGGCCCCCCGGCCCCCCCCAGCCCCACCCCCCCTCCTTCCCTCTTCACTCCCTGCCACGCCCACCGGCATTCGAGGCCCATCACACGCCCTCGGGCGCATTCCGTGCCGGGGGGAGGCGTGCGACGGGGCGAGGGACGGCGTCCAATCAGCCAGCGATCGGCTTTACGGCGCGCCCAAACAAAACGCCATCGCCGCGCGCAGGTGACGCGCCGGAAGTGCCGGGCCGTAAAGCGGAAGTGCCGTCGCTGCCGCCCCCGCCCAACGCGTCCAGGCCTTCGCCCATTGTGCAAACGGCCGGAGGCGCCGGCATGGGCGAAGGGACGGCAGAGTTCCTGTCGAGCACAACTGACAGAGGTCGTTGCGAGTAGGCGTTACCGGATGCTGAAAAACCCTGAAACGGTGACCAAATCCAGAAAAAATGCTGATCTATTTGTATTTAAATGGCAGTTTACGCAACTAGTTTATAATGTTGAGCTTTATTGGCACGAGTACGTGTCTTGAAGTAGTGCGG
Organism: Teleogryllus oceanicus; assembly: GCA_964035755.1. Lineage (NCBI taxonomy): Eukaryota > Metazoa > Arthropoda > Insecta > Orthoptera > Gryllidae > Teleogryllus > Teleogryllus oceanicus. Next base: position 108,588,426 of record CAXIVR010000006.1, on the reverse strand, counting down.
GTTGCAAACGCTATTTTTTATAACAACATTATACATTTATAAGAGAAGGAAAATTCATTTTTAGAAACACCTTTATGGAGACGTCATGGGTATATGACACGTGAGAAAAACGGCAATCGTGTGTTCAGCTTACGGCTACCACCCCCTGATAATAAATCCCCGTGCCATGAACGGCAAATACGTCACAATATGTGCCGTAAGATGTCCTTTTAAGAAGGATTTCTTGTAACGGAAAATATCGTTTATAATGCTGGAATTCAAGAAATTAATTTGTTGATCCACACTAACAAAATTTTAAAAAAGATATTTTTTAAATGTACTGAATGAGAAAAAAATATTTATCGAGTGGATAGTTTCCGAAAGTTTGATTCCTAAAACCAGCATTTATAATTTGTCCTGAAAATAATATTCCCGTACAAACGAACTTTCTCTAAGAAGTGCGGGAAAAATGAAGAGCTTATTGTTCAGTTTCACTTTGACGTATCTTCAGAAATACTTTTCAAGAAGGGAAAGTATACAAATGCAGTCTTATAGTTCAAAATAAAATTCTCTATTACCGTTTGACATAGAACCATTTAACCAACTGCAAATTTTAACACAATATTTCTCAGAATCATGGAAAAGTACTTTGAGAATACATTGATAGGTGAAAGTATAATATAAACGAAGAAAAAGTAATTGACAAATAATAGTGATTAATATTTAAAGTGGCCATGGATTTTATTTTAGGTATGAATATATCTTTACACGTCTTTGCTCTCCTACGTTTATATACTAGTAGCAATATGGAACTGATGCATTTTATCTCTTCTCTTTTTTTCTTACAAGAAAAAGTTTGTTTATAGATACTATATCTATATATATATATATATATATATATATATATATATATATATAATATATATAGATATATAAAAAATATAGATAAATTAATTAACAAATTTTTAAAGGTAACTTTACGTGATCTCCGAGATTTTAGTTGAGCAGTCAAGGCCAAACTGCAAAACATTTCCTCATAGCTTTGCAATAAAGACGAAGCAAATCGGGAAAGTGAAATATTTCAATGAAAATCAATGAGTTAAAAACACTTATCTACAAATAAAAAACTAGTATTTGCTTAACGGAAATTATGAACATATATAAAATCTAATTTAGCATGTTTTTCGTATCAACCGCTCTCGTCAAGATTACAAGTTTTTGCAAGAGTGGGTCTTTTCAACTCCCCCTTCTCTCGCTTTCTAATAACGTCTGCAATAGCTACTAGAATCAACAATTTCTGACGTAAGAACTGTTCATGTTACCTCTGAGCTACATCAGGAAATGCGATAATAAAATGTACGTCAATACGGATACATCGTACGTCTGGTATGATACACGAGTTCTGTGACAGTAATTCTAGAAAATCGAAAATGTGAAAACCAGCAACTCAAGCACCCTGCCCAGACTGCGAGTGGTAGCTCTGAATTTGAGAGAATCCGGCGAATGACTTGGTTATCCAGGCCAGTTAAAACCTTTATGATTTCGTAATCCGTTTACGCAAAGGGTCGCTTCCGCTCAAACATTCCCTTCCCCAATTGGCGCGCGCTTCGTTCCCTCTGTTCGACAGCGGCCTCAGAGCCCTCGCCTCACATCGCCGCTACCTCCCCGCTCTCACCCCTTTCCCGTGACCCCGTCTCCCCACAACTCCCCGGCCTTCCGCGCCCTCACCAGCTCCCTCGCCTTCTCTGACTCACCCGTCTCCTCCGTTTTCGAACCTTCCCGCCTCCCCCCCCCCTCCCGATTCCTCGCCTCCCCGCCTCCTCCACTTCACGACACTCTCGCCATCCCCACCACCGCCCATCCTTCCCCCCTCGGGCTTCTCCAGCAGTTTCGCCACCTCTACCACGTTCCTCACCACTTCGGTTTCCCGCTGGCAACATTGTACTCGCTTCCGCCGCATCTCTCACCTCCCTTCTCTCTACCACCACCGCCGCCACCCTTCCCTGGCAGTTTCTCGCAGTACCGCTTCCGCAGGCAAACAGGCGGCCGGGCCCCAAAATTTCATTAAACCGACCTCACCTCGGGCAGCAGCGACAACGACAGCGGTGGCGAAGGCTCCGGGAGAGACGTATAATACAGACATCACGGAGGGCGGCTGTCGGAGGCTGACGTGCAGGTGTGTGAGGAAACCATTTTGCGGGAATAGTAGAAATGCAGACTGCATAACAAATGTATGAAAAAGAGCGGTATGAAAATGAGGAAAAATTAGTATTTCTAAAACACTAGGTAATTGTAAGGGTAGAATAGAACTGGGGCGAGTAAATGAAGACATTTAAGGAAAAAATGATACACGACAAATGAGAAAGAAGAAAATACGACAGGACTTGTATGAATAAAATAACAAGGGTACTTGGCACAAAAGTAGTTACGATTGATGAATGAATAGAGAACGTGAGAGATAATGGAAAGGAAAATTCAAATTGAATAAAATTTATAAGGCAAGAAGGCATCAGAAAGAAAGGATAAATCGGCTGGATGCCCTTCTAAAAAGGACTGAACGCGAAAGAACGAAGAAAAGTGTGAAGACAAAGTGTGCCAGTGTTTTATGAAATAAATGAAGCTTATGAAAACAGAATGTAAATCAATTCGTGGTGATAATACACGATGTACATCAAAATCATAGAAGTTATGGAATGGTCAAGAGACGAAAAAGAATCGAGCAGGCAGGTTTGGGTGGGGCTCTACGATGGCACTGATATGATGATCCATGATGAATGGAGGGATGTTGTGGGGTGGTTTTCACGTAACGTGACATGGCATGGCAAGATAGGTAGCAGAGTGAGTAGAGTGGTGGAGGTGGGAAGGGGGGGGGGAAGAGGGAAATGGAAGGGGGGTGGTGAGGGGGGTCGTGGAAGGATGGATCGGATAGGGAAGGGGGAATCGGGGAGGGGTGGAAAGACGGAGCGGAGAGGGGCGCGAGGGGGGGAGGAGAGGGGTGGAAGGGGAGGAAGGCGGAGCAGGAAGGGACACGATAGCGTGGTGAGACGGGGCGGGCCGAGGAGGCTCTGTTGATGAGTTCCTCTGCGCAGATGGTGCTGCCGTGCGGCGCAGGTGGCACAGGGGTTGGGGTGGGAGGCCTCGTTAAAAAATTAATTTGGGGGCTGCAACCGATGCGCTCGGATGTGACGTAATGACAGACGAGATTAACGCGGCGTCTGCCCGAAAGGTTGACCCGCGTACAACCCGCAGGTGCGAAAAATCCGAGCCATCTTCTGGTTTACAGCAAAGTGCCTCACCGTTGCTACCACTACACTTCGATTATTGCGACCACGTTCTTGCTGTGAGATGGTGATAAATTATATAAAGCTGTGATGATTCGTGTAACATTATCCTAAAACACAGACGAATAAGATGTCAAAACCCGAAAACAAGCATTCATGTGTAATATATATCTTTTAAATCTTTCTATCTCAGAAAATAATTAAAAGGAACACTTAAAAATGAATGTATTTATGTAACTGTTAGATGTAAAAATGAAGCTTTGAGAATTTAAAATATATAAATACAATTATAGGGTAAATTTGAGATTTTAAAATAAGTGCCAGATTGTAATATAATATTGCTATTCACGTGACACAAAAATCAATTGATTTTTTTTCACTAATTTTGTCTAGTCCCGGATAATGTCGAGAACATTTAAGTCGATTTTGATGTGATTTTCACTGAAATATGGAGAATAACTATACTGGTAGAAATAACTTACACTAGGTTTCTTTCAAATTATCATTTTATAGTATATAAATAAAGTTTATTTATTTGTTTTTTTATAGACGAATCTACAGCTTGTCCCATCTTAAATTATATTTTGTACACATGACTTTCAAAAAGATAAATTGTTACTATATGTATGAGGTATCCTAAAACTACTCTTAACTTCCTTTTCTACTACTCATTAAAGCAAAATATAAGCGTGCATACTTTCAGTGTTTCGCAAATAGTTTGAAAACAGTGAGTAAATCTATCAAAGATAATTAAACGATTCTGTCTAAAAGCCTATACAATTTCCCAATAAATGAATTTCAATTCATTCAAATAGCGCAATTAGGTTTTGAGTAATTGGTTTTCAAAATTGTTACTGGGAATTTGCCGGGAAAATGCAACAATGCATTAGTTTACAGCTGCCCATGGAAATGACGGCGCTAGCAACGATTATCATAACATAATAGGGCGGGGTGAAATGGGTTGAGGACAGGATGGGACGGAGCAGAGCAGGCCACGGTGGGCGAGGTCGGGATGGGGGAGGATACTCATTACATACATTTCTTCCTTTTTTAATAACTGATTTGAATAAATACCCCGACAACGCAGGGTACACAACAGTTAATGTTCAATAGTAAATCACATTCAATTATTCTGAATTCCTCATAACAATGTTTACTAGTTGAAACATTCTTGTCATTTGTAAAACTAACCGCTTTATGTTCGTGATAAAAAATAGATAGAAAGAATTTATGAAATGCACGGTACGTGCATGTAGATGTACGCATTTGCAGATAAATGTATGAAGCATGTATTGCACACAGAAACTTTAGCGTTCAGTCTTTCTACTCCGTCAAAGGTATTCTGAAAATTTGGTATTTAGAAAAACCGAAGATTCGATTTACCAGCTAAGACAGTCGATTTTCAATAGTCGAAAACATTGTCGATTCTTCTGCGGTGTTCCTGACCGGGAGGGCTAGGAGTCCCTCCTGAGGTGGATTTGGAACACTAGTTAAACAGCTGGGTCGAATTCAACCACTGTCTGAAAAAAAATATTGACCGACAGCTCCGATTTTCATAGTTTCTTCGATAAATACCAGGTAAATGGCAGAGCAGTATCTTGGAAAACGGGCCACGGACCGCGTGCAAACTTTTCTTCATCATCATTGTTCATTTCTCTTACAAATTCTAACACGTACATGCTTCTCACTACCTCACATGCTTCTCACAATTTGTCTCGACTGACGTTTCCGGAAACACTAATTTATTAAAGCAATCATTAATTAATTAATCATTTAGCTCTTCTAAAATACGTGTTGCTGTATCTTATTATTGATGGACATTAGGTATTTCATATGCAGTAAATTCTTGCATTACTACGTACACTATACAAATGTTTAAACTAATACATCAAAACAATCTGAATTTCTTTTGTGTTAAGGACTGTTCAATGTTCGAGCACAAAGTTGTTTTAAGAGAGATTTTCATTATATCTTTGAAGATCACTGTTTAATTTGTGATAAAAATTTACAATTTACAAATAGTCTCCAAAATATCCAATTTCAAAATAGCGGATAACATATTACTTAATTATGTCATTTAGAATATTAATTGTGATGATTGTGCATCCTATTTGGAAAGAGTAATATTGTTCTCCACCCATGTGCTATGTTCTTATTTAAAAAAGGTTCCTACATTGCGAAAACACATTTCAAAATATCGTAATCTTATGAAACATACCCCTAACTGCTACAATAATTGGGCAATTCGTCGTAACCCGTTTCCAAATTTCTAATTACATGGGCGCCAGGAAAAAGGTTACGATAATATTTTAACTATTCTTTCTCTGATAAAAAACTGAATATTATCCCTCTAGCTGGGTCGATGGGTCACGTCAGAAATAATCGCTATTATTATTATTATTATTATTATTATTATTATTATTATTATTATTATTAATAGCCGATTATTCGATCTGCCATCTATACAGAATGGCGAGGAATCTGAAAACAGAGATTTGATCTAGCTACTTATTAGCTTGAATTGGCCAATGAAAATCATTTTATCTTTCTTTCAAGAGAAACTTCATGTTTATTTCTATTAATGTAGCAAATTAAAATGTGAAAAATTTACATTGAGAACTTTCTAAGTCATATCCTGGTTCGAACCTTATACGGCGATTCTGGTCTTCGCGTGCTCTTGATTGGTGGTTCCTCGAAGAAATGCCTTCCCCTCCTGTTTTTGAAGCTCCGAAGTCCCGAAGTCCAATTACCACGAATCTACTGCTCTTCTTTAAAAACGAACACCGCCGATTCACCGCTTCGCACCACTCAAATATTTGTTCTAGCTCCACTAAATTATGTCTGATGCCCGTTCTCACCGTATAAATATCCAGTGCTTTTATGATTACACCGCAAAACAAATCTCTCAGTTCTATCTTCCGTTTATAGCAAGAAAATAGGCAAAGTCCGGTATCGTTTGTAAACCACATACATTTACAAGTTCAAGAATGATTAGAGTTCACTCGCGAAGAAACTCCGTCTTATTTTTATGCACAGCAAAATATTCGAAACTCGACACGTTCCCCAAATCTTAGATCAATCACAAGTTCACTTCTGGTTCTGCCACGAAAATATTCAGAGTCCGAATATGTTTCTCAAGTCCGATTCTTGCTTCACCACACGAAAATATTTCAAAGTCCCAACACATATAGTAGACCCCCGACATTTTTATAAGTCCTAACATGCACAAATTAATGTATTCACGAGCGAACTGCTCACCGTCACGACATGCGACCGAATGAATTTTATCCTCCCTTTTCAAACCCACAATACCTCGCCTTTCTTTTATTTTGACAAAATGCTCAAACTTTCGTTTTAATAATCAGTCGACGCTTCCTCAACCAATCCACAAATCTCTTATATTTCTTCCTACTTACGCTGCCACCTCCACGGTCAGATAAATGTTTGTTTATCCTGACAACAACCACGACGTCGTTACTAAGGCTAAGGCTATTATTTGCCCTAACCATTTCGCCCATTTACGACAAATATTCTATAAATAAACATGTCCCCATATTGGTATATCACACTTATAATCTGTTGATCTGTGATTTCATGAGATTGTAATAGAAAATTCTTAGGTATTAGTCCAAAGTTCGCGCTCAAAGTTTCATAAATGATTGTAGTTTGGTGTATATTGTAGGGTGCCACTAGCAAACGAACATTCATGGTCAATACCGGTTTAGCCGCTTTTGTACATGTATCAAAATCAATAATATAATGATTTATTCTGAAATTGAATATCGACAATGTTGATGGCAAGAAAACATAAAATCTTTTCATAAAGTGTATTTTCATGTTACAAATGCAGGCTACAATGTAAATTTTTTTTAAAGCTTAGAAAATATTGTTCAATAACATTCCAATAACGCTCATGAACTGACATTTTCAAAAACGTGTTAATTGACGATTTGTATTTTCGTGTTTTGGCCCCTTGCATGGCTCATGGAAAGCGTGTTAGCTCTCCGTGTTGCAATCCAGGGTTCAATTTCCAGTCGGAGAGAGAATAGAGCTTTCTAATACAATTGCCTCAGTTTCTATTGATGCGTGAGGAAACAAAAACTCAGGCAGACCTACCAGTATGCTAGATACAGTGAAGGGAATACGTCATACTCGCCACACGACTTCCTTACCCCCTAAGGGCAGATAATAACTAACAAGGTCCAGGCCTGGGAACACTGATAGCAGGTAAAAGTATTAATTCCCCTCTAAAACTGCAAATACATACATTCAGTATTGGATTTCTCAAATCACAAAGTGCATAAAGTATTAAATAGGAAGCAAAAACATTGCCAACATATTGGAAAGAAACGTCGCAACGTTCAGAAAATACATGCAAAAAATGTTTATGAAGAGACAGGCAACAGCAATACAAAGAAGCATTAACTAAGTAAGAAGTGAAGTTGTACTAAGGAGACATTTCTGCTTTGCTCTGAGATATGAAATGTCGCATTGAACTCTTACGCTTATTTTTAAGAAAGAGCTCGATATGACATAGAACTCTCACGAGCTACGCACCGGGAGTGGTAGCTCAGTGCATAATCTGATGTCAATGCAGCGCCTCTGACCGGGAGGACCTAGGATCGACTCCTTACGGCGGCATGATTTTCGACACTAGTTTTTCAGCTAGGTCGACTTCAGTCGCTGTCTGGAGGACAATTCTAGCGGCCGGCTGTTCTGATCGGTAGTTTTCTGTGGTTTCTGCGATGAACACCAGCCGAATGCCGGAGCAGTACCCTAACAAATGGGCCACGGACCGCGCACGATATTTCCTTCCTCTTCCTTGTCCTATCCACTCCCCTTACACAAACACTTACACTAACATGCACTACACTACTACATATTCCGGGAGACCTGTCGGGAGCTTAGAGCTTGTCCTGGCTGGGGTGGTGCCCCGCTGGTGGGAGAGTCCTGGTTAGGGGGAAACCCCGCTAGCCGACGGTAGGTCGGCGCCGATCTCGCCATCCAGCGAGGGGAGATCACCGCTATCTCCTGAGGAAAAGCATGCACTAAACTTACGGTACTAATGACCTTGACGCATCCGGAATCATCAACCAACCAACCGTCTTATGCCTTCAATTAAAGTTTTCCATAATAAATTAATACACTTTTTTGATAATTAAATATTTTTAATTATCAATAAATTGAAAGGTAACAATCAGAGTGTAAGCATGACGTAAATTAGAAATCAACTATGTGAATAAAATGTAGGTTAGAACTTTTTTGGTAGAATGTTGAAAAAATAACCAAACACAGAAATTAGTTTGACTCATCTAATGAAACAGTCCCTGAACATTCGAACTCTCTCACTAAACACGTTGATGCATTCCCACACATCGAGGATCACCGCAACACGCTGGAATCTCTGTACGTGTGTGCGGTCGTTTGTTTTCGTTCATGTTGGCGTGCTCGACACGGCGGCCACGACCAAAAGCTCGAGGGAAGCCCGCAACGTCTGATCGACAGTTACATGTATGAATGAGCGAACAAGTACGGAGCACGGAGAGGATGCGTGCCCCATGCTTAACACAGCTCCTACCCTCGTGACAAATGCGATCACTTTCTTCATGTATTACAGTGGGAACGAAACATGTGGGAGTGAATGTATAAATTTAAATACACTAGAGGGCTACTGGTAAGGAATTCTGTCTTTTACAAGGACATAAAATTTGAGAGTAATTAATTCAGTACAAATAACAAACATATTACCTTTCGAAAATTATTTCATTATGAAGGAAAAGAGTAAAATAAAGCTTTGCATCTGTAGAATCTGCTGGTTTGTTAGCTACAAATTATTTACTTTGGAGTCAAAAGTATTTTGTAATATCATTGAAAAGTTTTGTTATATAATGCGATTTCCAGATACGTGATAATCTTTAAAATAATTTTATTTCTTGAAATTCCTCTTTATTAGCAACACCACTTTTTCGTTTTGAAAACGGATATTATAATTCTATAACTGATTTCACAAATGTAAGTGATGTATGGAGATCCATAGAGATCTAGATCTAGCACTGTGTGTATGTTCAGAATACGTTTAGATATGTACTAGCAACGACGAGCATGGTCAATTTGATCTTGACAGATTTTAAACATTTGCAATCGCTACTTTACCAGCTGCCCTCTTTGAGATTCTTACCGTGAAGAATCCTAATAAACTGATTAAAGAAATGCGTTGGAAGGGTGGCTATTTGAAATGAAAACTACTACATAGAGCATGATGGGAAATGGCTTACAAGTTTTTCTTCTTATTTAAAATACAGCTTTGGAAGTAGCTAACCTAAGAGAAGCAATCCTGAAATGCTTTCAGCATTGGAAGGTTTGTAAACACGCGATAGTTTTCACTCTATTAATCACGAAACGTCCGAGCCCTCTGCATCTTCAGTCAAAGGTCCTTCTTAAACTCTTACTCTCCATAACTGCTCTATTTTTTTGGTATTCACCATTATCCGATCATCAACTAAATGATTTCACCTCAGTTCCACAACCCCCACTTTTAGAGGACCACAATTTTATCATTGCGCTTTATTGCTGTAAAATTCTCTGTTACTGATGATAGGATATAACCCATGTAATTCCAAAGATGGACCAGTGCAGTAATTTATTTACTAGTAATGCAACAGAATGGCACAGACTATCTCGTATTAGTTTTCTAATTTCTGGGATCTCGGGTAGCTTTTCAGACTTGCCAGATTCCCTTGCCAGTTGCCATCTCTCAGTTGCCATCTCTCCCTTGCCAGTTGCCACCAAAAGCTTTTTTTTTTAATTTTCTCAATTTCTCGGTTTCCTAATAGTAAGACCAAATTATTACTTCAAGAATAGTAAAAACGAGTAAAACGTCGCCCTATAAGGTAATTATTAAATGAAAAATTTGAATTGAATTGAATTGAATTTGCCTTATTTTACGTGGCGAGACTCAGGCCATGAGGCCTGCTCTTCCGTCTGACCACGCAAATGTCGTTACACTCCTTTCACCTATGATGGGAGAAAGAAGGTATTACTTGGGCGACGAAACAGGCGATTTGAATTTAGCTCAGAGGCGTCATTTAGGCTTGAGGATCTTTTACATGCAGTAAATGTACTAACATGGGACAGCCGGCTTTACTTCCCCTCCGAAGGAAGGCGTACGAAGGATTTTTTCGCCCTTAAAAATCCACGGCTTCGATCGGGTTTGAACCCGCAAACTTGGGTATAGCAGTCCGACACGCTAACCGCTACACCATCGCCGCCGGCTACACCATCGCCGCCGGTTGGAGTCATTGGGTTCATTTTTGGAGTCATTTTTAAGAAAATTGTGATTAAGTGTCAATGTTAATGCAAAATTTGAAGCTTTTTTTTTCACAGAAATCGTTCGAGTTTTTGAGAAACTTTTAGATTATCATTTGAAGCACATGTTCTCATATATGCAATGTTCTGAACAAATCACCGTTCATGTAAAACTTAACGATGTGAGAGACAAGTAAAAAAATACATTATTGTGAGTTTTGAAAAAGAAAAGAATATAGGAGAAGTGTGTTTATGACAACTTATAGAGTACATTTAGCACTATCCCAATACAAATTTTAAAGAAAAACATTTAGAATCGCTTTCGAAAAATGCAATTTTTAAGAAGATTTTTCAAAATCAAGGAGCTTCCTGTCGAGCTCGATCGACCGGCGAAAACATTTTGGAAAATATACCACTTATGGTTTAAGCCCTAGTTGTGTTCACGGACAAATGTTTTGCAAAAAAAAACCAAACGTTTTCGGTATCAGAGGACCCCAAAACTTATTTCTGCTGAAATATCGAAATAGATTTTCTGCAACATTACATAACTTTCTCAATACCTCGCATATTACTCCGTATATCCGTACGAAGAAACTGAACAAAAACCTACCCTCCGCATAATCTATAAAGGGGCAAATTTTCTGTCACATCTGTAAATTGCTTGAGAAGCAAAACATTTAGCAATAGAAGTTTGTAGAGTTAGGAATCGACCTCGCATAGAATTTAGAGCTGATAAAATTAAAGTTTAGAGCACTGATATGAACCACCCGGCCAGTCGCTGACCATCTCATTCTAGCTACTCCCATGCCTCTCTTTGCGTAGATTATCAGACACTGTACAGCCTTGAATTACAAGCCGGACAGCATGCGGTGTTCCTTGCAGAGTTTGACGTCACCCGCGCAATGCATCATGCACTGAAAAATTATAGTTTGGGGAGATACCACCGCAGGGTGCCGACTCCATTACTACGGCCCTCGTCGCTGGTGCACGCGCCGGTGCTGGCGCTGGCGGCGTCAGTCAGCGCGTATTCGGGGATGATGAATCGCCCAAGTTGCGCCTCACTTGCCTGGGCGGCCGCCCACGCCGCTCGAGAAAACTACGCCGCCTCGGCCCCCCCGGCGACGGGCCTGCGCCGGACACCGCCGCCCGCTCCTGCGCCAACACCGCCCACGCAGTCAACGAATTCTACAGATTTTCCCCGTCACCGGCGCTTCCGCCGCGCCGCATCTTTCCCCCCGTCCCCGCTCCGCCGCAACCGTCCCCGCCACCGCAACCGTCCCCGCCACCGCAACCGTCCCCGCCACCGCAACCGTCCCCCTCCCCGCTCCCCGGCCCCCGCCCCGCCCCTCCCCCCCCCCCAGCCATTACCAACACAACCTTCTGCCGCCCACCATCCACACCGCTGCCATCACCGCCTCGTCCCTGCCAGTCGCTGTCGTCGCTGACACGCCGCCCGCTGCCGCCAACACACTCCAACGAGACCTCCGCTGCCGGCTCGTGAACGGCTTTAAGCACTGCCAACCATTCGGGAATGATCCCACTCTTTTTACTTCCAATCCAACTTTTAAAATCATCAACTTTATCAAGAATATTTGAAAACATTCCTTTTTCATCCAGATGTATTGTTCTCCCCGGCATCGAGAATTATATCGGTTCATTGTAAACCAACTCTTGTATACTGAACACTATAATACTAGGGTTGCCAACAATTGTCATCAATAGGAAAAGAACCCGTGTTTCTCGCTCCATCACTGGTTTTACACTCAAGTTTTCGTCCAAATTGTCATCCTTGGTTTCGGGGATTAAAGAGCTTGTTTGGTTCCGACCCCAGTTACGTGAATACTGAATAATCATTTCAGTGCCGACAAACGATGAGTATGGAAATATTCAAGAGACGAACATTACCTACCCCACTGTCATATGGTTAATTTTTTCTCCGGTTTCGGAAGTACCGAAATAATGAAGATAGAATACTTTGATGACATATTGTGCCTACACAGAACTTCTTTCCTCTTCATCAGTTCGGTTGGTTGGTTGGTTGATTGGTTAGTGATTCCGGGCGCGTCAACAGCTTAGGTCATTAGTCTCGTAAGTGTATTGCATGTTTTTTTCAGGAGATGGTGTTGATCTTCATCCACTGGAGAGATCCGGCGCCGACCTACCGTCGGCTAGCGGGGTTTCCCCTTACCAGGAGTATGTGGTAGTGTGATGCATGTTAGTGTAAGTGTGTGTGTGTGTGTGTGTGTGTGTGTGTGTGTGTGTGTGTGTAAGGGGAGACCTAGATGCACTGAGCTACCGCTCCCGGTGTCAGTTCGGTATGTGTATGATATAACGATTGATTAGGTCAGACATAAAAATAAGAATGTATATTATTATATCACTAATGTTAAAAATTAGCTAATACTAAAAACGTTTCCGAAGTGTAACTGAAAATGATAAAATATATAGTATGAAAGTATTCAGTCTGTCCCTCGACCAGTCGTGATTTTTCTGGCCAGTAGATGCAACACAGCAGAAGGTCGCAAAGTAAGCATCTGGCTGAGTCAGTAGAACCGTGCTGTGTTAGCACAATATTCATAGCTTTACTACGTAATTGCTAGCTTTGAAAGTAACACTTGCAGTATACCATCGTAAATGACATACATGAAAACTACTCAAATTTAAATTTCAAAGGCTTAGCACCTCCAGTGTTTCTCAACCCTGCAAAGGGAAGCGGCCAATGTCTCTAGTTGCATTTGCAAACTCGCAATTCGTTAACTGAGCCACGCCAAGCTCGGGAGTTGGCCTCGCACAACAGAGCAGCGTTTAGGAATGTCGCCTGGGGAACGGTCAACCCCGCACAGCAACGGGTGCTGACTTACGACCGCGCCTCATGAAAACGCGGTCTGCTTCAACCCCCACCCCCGCCCCGGTCGCCGGCGCCAGCAGCAATAAGGGCGTATTTTGCCTAACGAGAAAGAGCGCGAGCCGTTTCCTGCCGAGGTCAACAGCCGTCGTAAACAGCCCATAAAGCGCTTTGCGCTGCCACTAGCGCGCGACGCGAGGCAAAGCGAAGAGAAGTGAAGCGACGTTTACAGCTAACGCGTGATGAGGCAGACAGCCGCGACAGGCACCAAGGCGCGGGAGGCGGAGACGGCTGGTTGAATTTTAAAGGTTTGTTACGTTATGTTTCATAAAGGTAATATGCGATATCTGTGAATGAAGAATAAAAGTGAACTGTGGTATGTGAATTATTAATAAATTATTAGATTAAGACAACTAATTCACAAATGAATAAAACTAACACTATCTGTGTAAGAAAGTTTGAAAAAAAAACACTAAGGTAAACATTGTACCTGTAGAATTTATTAAATCTTTTATTGATTTTAATAAATTGAATGTGAATAATTATCCATCTTATTTACACTCTAGTTCTGACGTCACTTTGCAAAATTCAATATCGTATAAAGACAGATTAAAACAAATATTAATTAGTGGTGAATAAATCATTAATATTTTGAGAGACGAGAGTGGATGATATGAGGCGACAGTGGTTGATTGGTTTGGTTTGGTTTGTTTTTTCGTGTTTCCGGGCGCGTCAACTGCTTTGGTCATTATTCCCGTTAGTTGTAGTGCATGTTTGTTTTTCGGGAGATAGCGGTGGTCTTTCCCAGCTGGATGGCGAGATCCGGCACCGACCTACGGCTAGTGGGGTTTCCCTAACCAGGACTCTCCCACCGGCACGGCACCACCCAGCCGGGACAAGCTCTAAGCTCCCGACCGGTCTTCCGGAATATGTGGTAGTGTAGTGCATGTTAGTGTAAGTGTGTGTAAAAGGCGAAAGGATAGGACAGGGAAGTGGAAGGACAGATCGCGCGCGGTCCCTAGCCCGATTCGGAGGGTACTGCTTCGGCATTCGCCTGGTGTTGATCGGAGAAACCACGGAAAACTACCGATCAAACCAGCCGGCCGCTAAAATTCTCCTCCAAGCAGCGACTGAATTCGACCTAGCTGAAAAGCTGGTGTCGAAAATCCTGCTGCCATCAGGACTCGAACCTAGGACCTCCCGGTCTGAGGCGCTGCAGTGACATCATTTGATGCACTGAGCTACCGCTTCCGGTGCGACAGTGGTTAAATTGGATGCAGGTTGTGGTAATGAGAGAGTACGAGTAAAATGGTAGTTCGAGGAGGAGGTGGAGAGAGACAAAAGGTTCATGTTGATGGAGATGGAAATAATAAAAAAGGGAAAGTGAAAGTGATTATGGATGGAGAGCTGGTGGTGAAAGTGAAGGCGGAGATGGCGAAAGATATGGTGGAAGTGAACTGAAGATGAAAGTTGGGATATATGTTGGAGCGGAGAGGTAGAGAAAAGTATGACGACGATGGAGAAAAGATGAGATGGAGAATGAAGACAGAGAGGTTAAAAGTTGGGAGGTGTATGCCAGAAAAGGTGGTAAAGAATTTGTGCAGAAGAAAAATAGAGAAGACGTTAGGTGTAGATGTTATTTAAGACCAGAAGTAGAGGCGAAGAGATAACGGATGGTATTATTATTATTATTATTATTATTATTATTATTATTATTATTATTATTAGCCCATAACATCACGTAAAGGGGAAAGGCCTCCTGCTTTAGTAGAGTTACAGTAGGTTGGTATTCAATTTCACTAAAGTTTACTCAATTTCACTAAAATCGATTAATAGCACTGTGGATCATCATATTCTTTTTGCTGTTCATATCCCAGTTGCCTCCATGTTCTTCTCTCTTGGGCCAGTCTCGTCCAGGTGGTACCAGCTGCTTTGAATAGTCGTCTGTCCATCTTCTTCTCTGTCTCCCTTTGTTATCTCCAACCATACCGAGGGCCCCAGGTTGTTGTAGTGTATGCTCATCGTTGCTGGTCTTGCCTGATAATATGTCCTCCCCAATGCCATTTGCTTATTTTGACTTGCCGTACTGCATCTTTAATTTTAGTTTTTTTCTAATTTCTGTAGATGATATTTTGTCTAGGAGCAAAATATTTAACGTTTTTCGTTCCATTTTCCTCTGGCATCGTTGTATCCTTTATATTTGTATTATTGTTAAGGTAGTATTAGTGGATATTAAATTGAAAATAAAGGATGAGTAGAATGCCTATGTTCCTTACGACGTAAGGAAACGAAAAGGAGATGGATATGACCACACTTTGATTGGTGTGAGATGAATAAAATACTGAAATAACTAAGTTCCACTAGTATCATTTTACACTTTTGTACATTTTTTATGTTAAGACCAAATTATGTATATTATGACAAGGGAAAATAGTACTCCTCTTTATGCATAAAACAATTTATATACATCCAAACTATCATGAAAATATAGTGATGTATCCAACTAGTCGCCACTGATTCATCGTCTTAAATGCCTGACGTTTCTGTCTTGCGTACAGACAGGCATGAACTTTCAATATGCATTGAAACATTTTTGAGTTTTCGTATTCAGATTTAAAATGTGTATCAGAATATATGAATTGAAAAGTCTCGATTTAATTATGTTGTGGAGACACAAGTAACAATCGTGAAAATACTGAACCAAATCCGATTGATTGATTGATTGTCAGTGATTCCGGGCACGTCAATTACTGAGGTCATTAGTCCAGTAAGTGTAGTGCATGCTTTTCATCGAGAGGTGGCGGTGACTTCCCCCCCACTGGAGGGCGAGATCCGGCGCCAACCTCCCGTAGACTAGCAGAGTTTTCCACGACCAAGTATTTCCCACCAGCGGGGCACCGATCCAGCCGGGACAAGATCCATGTCCCCCACCAGTCTCCCGCCATGTGTGGAAGTGTACTGCATGTTAGTGTAAGCGTGTGTGTAAGGGGTGAGGAAAGGACAAAGAAGAGGAAGGAAAGGTCGCGCATGGTCCGTGACCCGTTTGTTAGGGTACTGCTCCGGTATTCGCCTGGTGTTGATCGGAGAAACCACATAAAACTACCGATCAGAGCAGTCACTAGAATTCTCCTCCAAACAGCGACTGAATTCGACATAGCTGAAAAGCTAGTGTGGAAAATCCTGCCACCGTCGGGAATCGGAAACCTAGAACCTCACGATCAGAGACACTGCAGTGACATCAGTTGATACACTGAGCCACCGCTCCCGGTGAACCAAGTTCGACGAATTGATTTTGAATGCACCTGTGTCCACATCATTAATATGAAATACGAAGCTATCCGAGGTGATGAGGTTGTAGTGTTAGAGGTATAATTATGAATAGCAATAACATATGTAAGACATACTTGATGTGACATTACAAACAGTAAGATTATAAACGTAAGTAGAATTGAACAATTGAAGTTCAAAAACTCGACAACGGTTAGATTCTGTATTCGTAATACCATGTAGCATTGGAAGGTATAAATAAAATTTAATATTTCTGCGCATTTTTTTTGTTATGAATGTATGAAAATCAGTTGAGCATGTGTAGTACTTTTGGTCCAGCAACATGTATTATACAAACATAATTATAAACAGAAACAAAAGAACTCTGTCGAAATAGCAGATAAATAGTGAAATATTCCCATATTCTATACCATGTAAATGCATTGTGGCCTACTGTATATTTTGTGCTGTTTTTATAATGAACATTGCAATGAAGGTTATCGTGAACGGAAAGAGATGTCAAATTAATAAAAATGTGGCTGATCCTCTATCGGAATTTTATTTTCTCATAAATACATTGAATACAACATTTCACATTTACGAAGTTACCACTACTAGTTTAAACCGAAACATTGCTTTGAATTATTGAACAGAATAAGCGACAACTGCTCTTCATGAGGGTTGGGAGCTCAAATGCTGTGTAAGACATAGAAGTTTTCCTCTTGTGAATCTGCGATGTAAGGAAAGGTCCTGACAAGGTCCTTTATTGTTTTCATCATTTTGCGGAAGTTTAGTTTCAGTTATTTCTTCTAGGTCACAAATTTTACGTGGAGATTATGACAGTAAATGGAAATGTTTTGGGTAGTTCTTCAATTTGTTATTATGAAATCACACGAATCAAAACAATAGAAATATTTCTATTTTCATTTATTCCAAATTTAAAACCAAATTTAATTAAAACTGAAAAACTCAAATTCTTAACGATAGATAATAAATGATTACTTAATCTTTTAAATTTAAATTTGAAGATATTTAATTTGTAGAAAGTTAAGGGGTGATATGTTACTGGTTCAATAATCACGAAATACAAAATTCGAAATTTGTATCTAATCATAAACATAATAGAGCAGGATTTGAAATTGACACTCCGAAATACTAACAACACATTTTATCTCTAAACTAAACGAAAACATATTTCTTTAGGAATTAATAACGCAAATGTTATAAATATTTCTTTGAATAGAATGTTAGAAAAATAAGTTTAATAAGGAGAAAAAAATCTTGAAAACACTGAAAATCTCGGGAAGAAAAATATTTCAAATTTATTTTCACAGTTAATTTGACTCAATCACTTAACATTCAACGGTGTAATACATACGCATTTAAAATGGCGTGTGAATGTTTAGTTGGTTCCAGATACTTTATACTGAACAAAATATTGAACCAATTACTTAGGAATAAATACAATTTTACGACTCCTTGTCTAAAAATGTGTGAAAAATCAATTGAAGTCCTCGCATTTTGCCCTTTTAACTTAATCACCTCTAGGTAATTGTTGAAACTCGAGGGTGAGAGAAATGTCGAAAACGACGTGCTACGCTCGACCTCTAGCAGTTACGTGCAGACTCAACGACCTCATGAAACTTTTGAAAGACCAACTCTATCTCAGTCAGTGTCCAATGGACATTGGCCCATGCACGAAAATTACTAGGTCATAAATTCTAGGTCTATTTGTCTTCCACCGTCGTTTCATTCCCTGGTAATCCATTTCCGCAGGTTTTCATCCAGTATTCCGTCTGTGCCCGCCATGTTCACCATCTGTGTCTATCAATCTTGCGGAGTAGTCTTCCATGCTAGATGTAATACGTTTTACGTTGACATAAATGATATAGAGTTTTCCAACGATACGTATCTCTTCGTCATTGTAAAACACAAATTTAAGTAGCTACGTGAATATATATCTTACTAATCTAAATGTTCATTATAAAAGTGACATAATATTTCTTATCTAAATGACAATCGAATTCTAGTTAAAGGCACATTAAAAAAACCTAAGACTTTTTAACAGCATGGTTTCATTTTGTACAATAAATCCAACATTAATAAATCTGAATATTGTGTTTGAATGTAAGGCATAAGTAGTCTGAAATATGTCTCGAATTAGTACTTGATAAAAGCTCAGTAAACGAAAATTTACGCTCGTCTACGTGAATACTCTAGTTGTGACTTGATATCCACATCTCTTAGTTAAAATCACCCTCAGCGAATAAAATAATTCTTAAAGAATACACAGAAATGGACGGTAACCTACTTTCACAACACAATTCTCGTTATCGCTTCGACAGAATGTTTCCTCGCCATAACTGAACGTACCGAGTTAAGCCCCTGAGTGTGAGCACGCGCAACAAGGGG
Organism: Teleogryllus oceanicus; assembly: GCA_964035755.1. Classification (NCBI taxonomy): domain Eukaryota; kingdom Metazoa; phylum Arthropoda; class Insecta; order Orthoptera; family Gryllidae; genus Teleogryllus; species Teleogryllus oceanicus. Next base: position 108,569,337 of record CAXIVR010000006.1, on the reverse strand, counting down.
CAAAGGTGTGCATGCGGGGCGGGGTGGAGGTGAGTGAGGTGGGCGAGGCGGCGCGGCGCAATCAGATCCGATGACGTCAGGCGCGCGAGCCGCTCACTGGCGCAAGGGCATTGATCGCACGGGCCGCACAGGGTGCCCGGGGGCAGGCGGGGGCAGACGGCGGCGGCGGCGGCGCCACAGACGGCGGAGGCAGACGCGTTGGGCGTAGTACGAAGCGGTTGAGACGAGTTTAGTAGAGCTAGCAGCGATAACGATGTCTGATCACATTCGCAGATTCATTGAATCATACCTGCAAAGGTAGACCACACAGTAGGGGTGGCATCGGAGTGATAGAACTGAAGACAGAGGAGAAGTTTGAAGTGGCGGGTATTGAGAGGATGAAGAAAGCAGTAGCGATAGGGTAGACAGATTGAAGGCATATGCTTTTTAAGCGATGGCGGCAAGGGCGGAAGGTGTTGAGACGAGTTTAGTAGAGCTAGCAGCGATAACGATGTCTGATCACATTCGCAGATTCATTGAATCACACCTGCACAGGTAGACCACACAGTAGAGGCGACAGCGGAGTGATAGAACTGAAGGCTGAGGAGACGTTTGAAGTGGCGAGTATTGAGAGGATGAAGAAAGCAGTAGCGATAGGGGTAGACAGACTGAAGACATATGCTTTTTAAGCGATGGCGGTAGAGGAGGAAGCGGTTGAGACGAGTATAGTAGAGCTAGCAGCGATAAGGATGTCTGATCACATTCGCAGATTCATTGAATCACCTGCCCAGGTAGACCCACACAGTGGAGGCGACAGCGGAGTGAAGGCTGAGGAGAAGTTTGAGTGGCGGGTATTGAGAGGATGAAGAAAGCAGTAGCGTAGGGTAGACAGACTGAAGCATATGCTTTAAGCGATGGAGGAAGGCGGAAGGTGTTGAGACGAGTTTAGTAGAGCTAGCAGCGATAACGATGTCTGATCACATTCGCAGATTCATTGAATCCACCTGCACAGGTAGACCAACATGGAGGCGACAGCGGATGTGAACTGAGCAGAGAGAGTTTGAAGTGGCGGGTATTGAGAGGATGAAGAAAGCAGAAGCGATAGGGTAGACAGACTGAAGATAGCTTTTAAGGATGGAGGCAAGGGGAAGGTGTTGAGACGAGTTTAGTAGAGCTAGCAGCGATAACGATGTCTGATCACATTCGCAGATTCATTGAATCACACTGCACTGGTAGACCAACAGTGGAGGCGACAGCGGGTGATAGACTGAGGTGAGGGAGTTTGAAGTGGCGGTATTGAGAGGATGAAGAAGCAGTAGCGATAGGGTAGACAGACTGAGGACATGCTTTCTAAGAGATGGAGGCAGGGCGGAAGGGTTGAGACGAGTTTAGTAGAGTAGCAGCGATAACGATGTCTGATCACATTCGCAGATTCATTGAATCACACCTGCAGGTAGACCACACAGTGGAGGCGACAGCGAGATAGAAGGCTGAGGAAGTTTGAAGTGGCGGGTATTGAGAGGATGAAGAAGCAGAGCGATAGGGTAGACAGACTGAAGCATGCTTTCAAGGATGGAGGATGGGCGGAAGGTGTTGAGACGAGTTTAGTAGAGTTAGCAGCGATAACGATGTCTGATCACATTCGCAGATTCATTGAATCACACCTGCACAGGTAGACCACACAGTGGAGGTGACAGCGGTGTGATAGAAATGAAGGCTGAGGAGAAGTTTGAAGTGGCGGGTATTGGAGGATGAAGAAGCAGAAGGATGGGTAGACAGACTGAAGGCACATGCTTTTAAGCGATGGCGGTAAGGAGGAAGCGTTGAGACGAGTTTAGTAGAGCTAGCAGCGATAAGGATGTCTGATCATTCGCAGATTCATTGAATCACACCTGACAGGTAGACCACACAGTGGAGGCGAGCAGCGGAGTGAAGGCTGAGGGAAGTTTGAAGTAGCGGGTATTAGAGGATGAAGAACGCAGAAGCGATAGGGTAGAACAGACTGAAGACATATGCTTTTAAGCGATGGAGCAGAAGGAGGAAGGGTTGAGACGAGTTTAGTAGAGCTAGCAGCGATAGGATGTCTGATCCATTCAGATTCATTGAGATCACACCTGCAGGTAGACCCACACAGTGGAGGCGACAGCGAGTGAAGGCAGAGGAGAAGTTTGAAGTGGCGGGTATTGAGAGGATGAAGAAAGCAGTAGCGATAGGGTAGACAGATTGAAGGCATATGCTTTTTAAGCATGGGGAAGGGCGGAAGGTGTTGAGACGAGTTTAGTAGAGCTAGCAGCGATAACGATGTCTGATCACATTCGCAGATTCATTGAATCACCTGCAAGGTAGACCACACAGTAGGGGTGGATCGGAGGATAGAACCGAAGGCTGAGGGAGTGAAGTGACGATTGGTGAGAAAGTGAAGAAGGCAGCAACGTTGGGTGTAGACAAGTATGAAGGCTGATATTTTTCAAGCGATGGCGGTAGAGGATGAAGCTGTTGAAACGAGTTTAGTCAAACATGCAGAGATAGCGATATCTGTGTATGTGAAACACACAGTGGAGGCGTCAATGGAGGCGATAAAACAGAAGACGGCTATGGTTGCGGATAAGGCGCGTGATTTAAAGGCGATGATTGCGGATGAGGTGAAATTAGTGAAGACGTCCTCGGGGGCAGTGTAAGGGACGGAAACGTGGTGGAGACGGCGATGAGAAACAAGATGGAGGAAGAAGAGCTGGGTGGAGGCAGGGTAATGTCTGATGCTTTGCAAGCGATAGAGGCAAAATAGGAAGCGGTTGAGGCGATTTTAGATGAGTTGGCTGCGTTAGCGACGACAGTGCAGGTTGTTCACTCGGCGGAGGCGGAAGTAGAGGCGATAAAACCGAAGATGGAGGCGTGGTGGAAGCGGCGATATCAAAGAAGACGAAGGAGACAGCGAAGAGGGTAGATAGGCTGAAGGCTGATGCTTTTAAAGCGATGGATGCATTGTAGAATACGTTAGGGTGAGCAGAGCCGAGCTGGTGGCGACGAAAATGCGTGCGGTTTTGATGAAAGCAGTTGAGGTGTTGGAGGAGAGCGCGAAGCCCGAGGCGAGGGAAATGGAGTTGGAGGTAGCAGTGAACCAGAGGACGGAGCAGACAGCAGCATTGAATGGTCATGCTGCGGACGGATGGGCGAGGCAAAGTAAGAAGATGGAGGCGGCAGCAGGTGTGGGCACATTGGCTGAAAGTTGCTTTTGAAGCAATGGAGGCAAAGAAGCACGTCGTTAAGGCGGATTTCGCCGTGCGGCTGGTGATATCGAAGGCTGCCCAGGTGGTGGAAATGGTGGACCGGTAGAGAAAGTTGCGAATGCAGGTGAGTCGATGAAGGCAAACGCGAACGGTAGGGACAGCGAATATTGTGGATATAACGGAAGTTGTGGAGGCGGTGCGGCGCGGCGGAAGGAGCTGAGGCGGCGGAGGCAGCAAAGGCGATGGCGGCAGCGGTGCAGGTAGTGGTGGTGACGGCATTGGCCATGACGGCAGTGGTGGTGGCAGTGGCGACGGCGACGGCGACGGAGACGGAGACGGAGACGGCGACGGCGACGGCGACGGCGACCGGAGACGGAGACGGAGACGGAGACGGAGACGGAGACGGAGACGGAGACGGAGACGGAGACGGAGACGGAGACGGAGACGGAGACGGAGACGGAGACGGAGACGGAGACGGAGACGGAGACGGAGACGGAGACGGAGACGGAGACGGTGACGGTGACGGTGACGGTGACGGTGACGGTGACGGTGACGGTGACGGTGACGGTGACGGTGACGGTGACGGTGACGGTGACGGTGACGGTGACGGTGACGGTGACGGTGACGGTGACGGTGACGGTGACGGTGACGGTGACGGTGACGGTGACGGCGACGGCGACGGCGACGGCGACGGCGACGGGACGGGACGGGCGGGACGGGACGGGGGACGGTGACGGCAATGACGGCGGCAGCCAGGCGGTGGCAGTGGTGCTTGTGGCGATAGCATTGGTGGCTGAAGAGGCAGTAGCATATTAGCGACGACATAAACGAGTGATAGTTGCAGGGACAGCGAAGAACAGTGCTCGAGACTACTGTGGCTATGAGGTCTGTACCGGGGGGAGGAGAAAGGCGTCTAGTGTGCTATTAAGCCCAGAAGCTATTTTAGATATGAGTTCCACACATTTAAATTACGTACTAAAAGAATACTCAGAGAGGCTTGTAGAAAAAACAGGCTAGAGATATCAAATGATAAATATGTATTATATTGTAAATTTTCTTTAACATTCAAATTGTATTCATCGTAATGGTTATGAAAAAAATAAATTCAGTTTTAGAAAGGTTATCAAAGGCAATATCGATAACCCGGAAATAATTTAAACACAACACTGATATTTTGCATCTAATCCAGGTTTCGTTTCTCTAAACTATGTGGAACGTGATTGACATTGTTATTAGATATAGCTGAGTTATAGTACACACAAAACAACAGTAAAGCCCAAGATTATTTCTGACCTTTCAACAAAATTGATTCGGAGCATAGTTGTCCCAAATATGACCAATAACGAAGGCATGCAAGTGTAGTGACACAGCCTTTATACGTCTCCCCAGGCTATTTGCAGGCCACACCGTGCCAAATGGAAATCCCGTGAGCAGCACTTCTGGCACAATTCCTGTGTTTTCGAAAGAAGCAGAAAGAAGTTACTAAGAAATTACTACAAACAAAACCAGCAGAAAAATTAGTATTTTTACTAGAAAACATTAAATCTCTTGCATTCATTATTAATGTAATTTATCATATGAAAACAAAACAAATTAATTTCCTAGAAACCGAGAGGATAATTTAAAACATGTCCTTTATGCAAGACAGACAATCCCTCTGCTCACTTATAAATCTTCCTAAATCTCACCTTGTAGTATTTCTCGTATACCTGAAGCTACTTTGTTTTACGTACTGTACTTATCAGTTTTGGCGGAATATATGGACTGTAGCTATGTAAAGGCGAATTGGCCTTTGGGGCCGTTGGCGTTTTGAAAACGTTTTCTTTTCTTTAGGGTTTGATATTTATGACAAATGCATTTTCCATTTAATGAATTTTATTATGAATAGTGATTTAATATTATCATTATATATTTCTGAATAAAATAAAATTCATGTATTTCATTATTAAACGTTTTACAGTTTCGATTCCATTAGAGAAAAAGCGTAGCACAATGAAATGGGGCCATGTCACATTTTATCACTAAATTGAAATATAAAATTTCCTTTACAGATTGCGTCTGAAAATTATAACAGGGATAACAATTTGTCATAATTAAGATGATTGGTGTAAGATGTCGGTTATTAAGTAGTTCCTTATCTAAACTGGCGTTGGACGGAACGCAAAGCACAGAAGCTTATTCAGTGCTCGACAACCGATAGGGGTAGGAAATAAATCATTTTGAAATGTTCTAGCCACCGTGCTGGTTTAACTACTCTGTTTTGCTCTACTTAAACTCTTGTATGTGGAGGAGAAATGAAAGACACTATATTTTCCCGTTGAAAAAATATCTAATTTAATGTTTATACAATAAATCCATGTAATGAATGATGTGCTAATAAATTGCATAATATGCTTATCAATGCTCTTACTCCATATTTACGTATTTAAAGCTGTATTCTGGGTAGAACAATGCTAAAATTATTTGACTATATTTTAAGTGCTACATCATCGTTTTTCACATGATCAATTTTCAGATCAAATGAATGAAACAAATTCGTCAGTATACCTTTTTTTATTAGATGATACATCTATGCCGATTTTATCTTGAAATAATTTGTGCTAAACTGTGAACCAAGATGCTTTTCATGGGTTCATGAGAAATAATTTTATCAAGGTTACTTGAACATCCCAATACAAATAAGTAGTGTAAAATTAGGGTACATCGCAAAGCGTTAAGGAACTTTACGCCCTATAAAAATAATAAATGGGTGAATCAATTTTATTAGTAGATCAACGGAAATGACAATTGGAATAAAAGTGAATTACCCAAGGAAGATAATTGATTTTGGAATTATATTAATTTTATGCCTACCGTATAAGTACCAGCAAAATTGTGACGAAATGTTCTTTTAATAGTGCCTCACGAGGTTTCTTCAAACTTAGAAGTAAACCTAATATATTTTCAAGAAAAAATATTTATAGATGACACGTTTAAACACAGAAACTTAGTACCAAAAAAGACGTCATCATAAAGGCACGAAAAACAGAACGCCAACTGTTTGATATTTATGAGTGTTAAAAATTGTCGACCTCACATAATAGCTGTAAAATGTGGGCTACAATTAAAAGGAATATAAACTACTAAAAACATTGGCAATGGTAATGACGATGGAATTCAGGATGAAAGCATGTGAAATGTGTTAAACACAAATCAGGAAATACTACAACGCCTGCAGGAAGCCTTTTATTTTCTTTCAAACCCTCCTTGTCCCCCAGCTTCTCTACGTGACTGCTGTCGGCGCCGCAGCTGCTATCAATGTTTTGAGGAAGGGTTCTTTCTCCCACACGCAATCTTTCTACAGCGAGAAACGGGACCCTTTCGCTGATAAGTGCAGTAATAAAGCAATAACGCTCTCGTTTCCACAAAATCAAGTAGTACACACGCACGTGAGAAAGGAATAAGTTAAATTTTTTGTAGTTACGAACTGCAACTTCTCTGTGAGCTGTCGTGCTAGGAGGTATTTGAGAAAGCTTCATGAAAAATTATACCTGGAGGGAGAAGATGAAGTTAAGTGAGTGTAGTGAAATATAATTAATTATATTCTCTTTACTATAACTGCCATATATTCGAAATATATTGTTAATACACGAAATATTTTCTAACTTCAAGTGCGGATAAAAAAAAAAACCTCTTTATCACTGTTATTCAAGAAGAAAAATAACTTTTTACACTCTAAATTTTTTTGAATTTCTAGTTTCTACCCCTAATGACCTTCAATAAAATAACACTTTTTTTCTAAACATGTTTTTTGCAATGGCTGTAGCGGTCTTTCATTATAGTAGGCGTGAGGCACGAAATCTTACCTGCTTCACGAAAAAGCAGGTATAATGACAAACATAATCAACTCGACTCGTGGAAAGAGAATAAATGGTTGTAGAATATACATCCAAACCAATGTACAAGTAATAAACTGTATAGTAAACGAGAAGAATGAAGATAGACAATGATAATCAATGTATCTCACGATAAATAAATTAATTCATAGTCTGCTTTTTCAGTTGCATATTTCATTATACTGTCACTTGAAGAGAAAAACATGAAAACAAAAACTAGCGGTCTCCTGCTTATTCTACACGGGTGCCTCTATTTAGGACACAGCTAAAATGGTGCTATGTGACATGTACGAGAAACTCAGCTCAATTCCGTCAGAAATAAGAGTTACTCTGAGAGAAACGTAAAATTGAGAACATATTTCCTTAACCTTACGGGAGCTTGTTCTTCCAACTCATTACTTTACAATTTAAATATTCTATCTTTGCACTTGCAAAATATCTAAGATATTTCTGTGTGTGTTGGGACAGACCTCGGTTGCGTCGGAATATGTGATTTCGTAATTTCTTGTGAGTTATTAAATATCTTTTTTAATTTTGTTTATTTAAATTCCCTTTTTAACAACAAAGGTCATCAGCGACCACAATTAAGCATACATCAATCTATTAAGTACCACATTTAAGTTTCACACATTAAGTACCCACAATTCATTAAGAATACACAATTAAATATCAATCGAATTAAGTATACCTTTCATTACATATTATATTGCATGACAATTTATAACATTATAACATATATTTTGCTCATAATTGCATTATATCAAATTAATCAAAATTATTTACATCAAATTTTATATTATATTTCTTTACTTAAGTTAACAATTTATAGCAATCTCAGTACTTTAGCACACCGTCTGCAGAGCTGAACAATTTATGTAAGTTAGTTTCTAGTTTCAGTAGGTTTCTTTCCTGTTATACCGGACATTCTAAGTTAAGGTGTTGTGTAGATATTACTGAACCACATTTAGGGTATAGTTCTGGGTCGGATGTTTTGAATATATAACAATATTTCAGATAAAAATGACCAATCAGTAGTATAGTGATAATGACTTGCTCTCTTCTTTTAAGGCAGATTTTTGGCAGGGCTGGTTCCAGTAGGAGTTCCTAACCAGATGTGGTTTTGATAATTTTAATTTTCATTGTGAGTCCCAATATTTGAATCAGGATGTCTTGAATAGCTTTTAATGTCTTTTGTAGAGAAACGAATTGGAGTATCAAAACTTAGAAATGATGTTGCCATTTTGCATATTTATAAGCTTTCTCATTGCCAGCGATTGCCCTATGGGAAGGGATACAAATAAATTCGATTTTTATTCTTTTTCACCTTGAATAGACACAAGTTCTTGGATATTTTGTATGATAGGGTTGCCAGTATGTCTATTTTCTATGGCTTTAAGGGTTGACATTGTGTCAGTACATATTGCAATGGGCAAGTAATTTGTTTGTTTGAGACTCAATTCGATGGCTTAAAGGATTCACCACGCTTCACACGAACAGATGGAAAAATAATCTGGGAGGCGTTGTGAGTTGACTATATTGGTAGACTGAAAGAAATGGTAGTTAGAAAGTTTATGATTAATACTAATATGTTCCTTTAATTTGCATGTTTGACTGAATGTTGATCAGTCTGTGTTTATATACCATTTCGTATGCCTTTTCAATATCTACTGAGACAGCAATCACATGTTGCTTCATAACCAGAGCATCACAAATTTCGGTTTCAATATTGACTAGGTGATCATAAGTGGACCTAAATGCTCCGAACGCACTTTGTTGCGGTGATATCTGTTTGTTGCTTTCTAATATCCATCTCAGCCGGTTGCAGACCATTTTTCTCGTAATTTCCTCATATTACAGGTTAGGGATATTGGGCAAAAGCTAGTAGGTTTGGTGTGATCTTTGTTTGGTTTGATTGGTACAACAATTGCTTCTCTCCACTGATTGGAGAAGGACTGAGTGGTCCAAATAAAATTATACAATTAGAATAGGTATTCACGGCCAACTTTAGGCAGGTTTTTCAGGAAACTATTCGGTATTCTATCAGGGCCTGGTGCTGAATTATTACTATTGTCTAATACAAAATTGATTTCGCTCATGAACTCTTGGTTATGCAGTTCTTCATTATCTCTTAGAATCAGTCTGATGTGATCTTGATGCTAGTTGATAATTTGGAGGTATTTAGTTCTAGGGTGTCTAGTTCTATCTAGTTCATAGGTGTCAACATTTTGACTATTGGGGTATATAAATATTACAAACAGTTATTAGAGTACTAATTTTTACCTTGACGCAATGGCTTCTAGGGCAGTTTGTAGAGTGATTTCCTTCATAAAACTATCATTCTTTACATAAATTGCTACTCCTCCACTGGCAATTTTGTAGTGTTTCTATTTCAAATAGATAACTCATAGCAAGATAGTTTTCCAATATGATTTTTTTTAAGTTGGTTTCCTGAAGGCACAAAATCTCTGGTTTAGTATCTTTTATTAACAATTTCAAGTAGAGTAAAGGGTAAGTAATTGCCATCATTTAATAATAGATTGACTATCATTTGTAAAGTCTCTAGCTATTAAGGTTGGATTGTTAAATTCCGATGCCATATCTATGAAATTTTTCAATTGATTGTAGGTAAGGGGAAAATCACTACTGTTTGTCTCAATTTTTTCCTTTAATGGGCAAATAAGATCTTCAAGTGATTTAGTGGTAGGCTTTTCTTTGATGCTGCTTTCATCAATTACTTCTTGTGTCTTTTTTTCTTCTTTCGGTGTTTTCCTGACTCCATGTTAGGGCTATCCACTTTATTATATTCTTGTTCAATCTGTGATGAAGAATCTGATAAAAGAGCTCATTTAGGTATAGTAGAGATCATATTACCATTCCTTTCCATGGTTTCCTTCTGATTTTGTGTATCTACTTCAGTAGTTTTTTCATTAATTGAAGGTTCTAGCACTTCACAGAAACTATCTCTAGTGTGGTTAGGTTCTGTGGGGACAGTAGTTAGGTTGGTATTCTTATGACGATTGGCGGTGAAAGGTGAGGGATATTGTCCAGCTAAGTGCCCTGTATTGGGGAGGCTTCTTTTAAGAAGGGAGGATAGTTCATAGGGTCACTGGTTGAGGAAGCAATGAGTGTTTCAGGCTGTACTTTCATATTATTAGAAGGGATAGTTGGTATATTTGTACTGGGAGTATTCAGAAAGGAATTATCTTTGGAGTAATTTTTGAGGCAATTACTGGCAGTATAGCGTTCCATTTTACAATTAAAACAGGAAATAGTATCAGCAGAGAAAAAAATCTGTATGATGTGGCTTCATACTCAATCAATGATGACTGAAGAAATTTATCAATTTCCTCAGGTTGGATAAATACTTGCTCATAATGTGACTCATACTACGCTCTGAAAGACCAGCTATAATGAAAGATATATTGTAGCAATATTGATGTTGTGCTTCTTAAAAATATTGATGATTTCCTCATTTGGAATAAACGGATAAACATTTGATATTGTAATCCGCTTAGGTTTGTTAATGAGGGGTTTACATTTACAGTTATATTTTTGATGCTTAGAGTAGGGTGTTTATTTGTAATGAATTCAGCATTATTCTTGGAGTTCAGGAATACACATATTCTGTTGTTAGAGATTCTAGATATGAACATAATAGCACTCGGGGGGGAACAATTTCAGTTAATTTGCCTATGTAGTCCTTAACAGATACAATTTCACATGCATCCAGTAATATGGCTTGATCTTTCGATGGGAAACTCACTGTGTTAGTAGCGCCAGCATACGATTTCGTAGGTGGCTCTTGTAGGTTAGGTGACGTTGAATTCATATTGGTGTTGGTTGATTCAGGATTATCCATGACGATAAGCCGAGCCGGCCGACAGGCCAGCCAGAAAAACGTTGCACACTGTTAAGACACACTGATGACGCCATAATTAAGACAATAAAGTAATATTTACACGGAAGTGATTTGACTAAAGAATAGGGTGCACAGATAAGCTGGTAGAGCGCAGCAGTAGATGTTGCCTCGTACGCTGTCGCCAGCAGGCTGATTAAATATCTTTGTTATCTCAATGTATACGAATTGTATTTGACTAAATGAATAACAATAATTGTTCTGATAACAAATCTTCCTTCTTTACTATTTGATTATTTCCATCCTTTTGGGATTTTACAAATACAGGACATATTTCACATTAAAGCAACATGATTAGACGAGGACATACAGGCTTGAAAGTTTTCATCTCAAATGATCTCTCATGACTCCCCTTTTTCCAAAAATATCAACTCCGGCAACTGGACAATTTGAAACAGTCTTAATGGCATGCATACCTACAACACTTCAATAGCATTGTAAAAATGAATCGAAATTTGTCCAAAAAAAATCAATTTTGTGCGTGAAATGTGAACTGATTGTAACATTAATCAATTTTGGTCATATACTTGCTTATATCGTATGTTCCGCGGTCTTTTTAAATCAATAACAAACAACTTCTTAAAGGCATTCACCTGAGAACAAAACTCAAACTGCGTACCAGACATGCAAAGTTAAAATGGCTTGAAGAACTCGACCTCCTTGAAGAAAAATGAACAAGTGCAGTAAAAGAATGGGTACAAGCGTGATGGTAAAATATTTACCTGTTGGGCGCCACGCAGGGGAGTAAGAGGTGTGTGCTCTAAAACCTAAGAGAACTTTTTGATGGACGAGGAACGTAGGTCGGAGGTGAATAGAGCAACGGGAACGCAAGAGGGCCTATATTTTGCCCGCTGCAAGATGTACAGCCACTTGCAACAGCATGCAAATGATACCACGTGTTACGCATTTCATCAGATCGTGTTAGAAAAAAGGAAAGGAGTTCAGTAAAGAGAAAATATACAACGCTAACAGTAATAAAAATGAGAAAAAATAGTTGTATATTTCTGAACAATATGTTGAAAAATAGTTCACTATCTTCGTTTTGAAAGAATACAATATAATAAGAAGTTCGGCTGTTTCTATATGAGGTATGTGATAAATAGTAGGTGGTACGGTGTGTGTAAGTCCTCATTAGAGTCATAAATAGTGCCTATAAAAAATGCCTATCGTCCTTCATTTGGGAGGACAGACCTCCATTGACGTCAATTGTCCTCTCGTTCTTGTTTTTATTTTCAATGGACTCTTTTTAGAACATTTTAAACATTTGTTATCATTTGTTTTTTCACGTGACTAACATCTGCTACATTATATCGTTTATTGTTTAATTTAGAACAGAAAAATGAAAATTCTTTTTCTGATCCTGACCCACGCACATAACACACACATGCATGTTACTGTCTGTCTAGTGACTAAAATGATACTACCACGCTCAGATCATCTTCATCTGCTTTTTGTAAACGAATCATTTCAGTTGAATCGTAAATGGAGAGAAGAAAGAAATAGAGCTGATGTTAGTCTAAGTTAAATATTGATAATAATAAATGTATTGATGTGTTATTTTTTGCTTATCGAGTGTCTTCTCCTTTTCCATGAACATTGTTGGCAAATCTACTCACAAAGTTTGTGACACAAAGCAATTACAAAATTAACTTTGTAGATTTCTGTCAGCTACACTCATGAAAATGATTTTAAGTCTTAAATATAAATAAAATTGTGTAAGATCCTGATGTTTCTACCAATTATTTATTTCTTTTGAAATTTGTTCACAATATTACATTTTCTAATTTCTACAGAAAAAGTAGGGAGTCATTAAGAATACTTTATACTTATTTGGATATTGAAGGTTTGAAGCAGAATATTGTTCATAATGTGACTATACAAAAAAAATACACATAATTCATACTTAGATATACCATGTATTTACTTATGAAATAAAAATACCTATCTAATAAGAATTCTAGCGTTTATGTCAAATTGACTTTGAGATCATATACAAAATGAATATCAATGTGATGAAATCATTTCTCATGTTTTATATTTCAAAATTTTCATTTTTGTAAAAATACTCGTATTACTAACTGGAATACAAAACATTCAATTACTGGTCATTCAACATAAGCACTCACATGGATTAGAGAGATTTTCTGAAAAGCTTATGTTTTGAATGGGAATGAGATTCAATAGACGTTTTGCCATTGAAAGGGCGAACCTTATAAGATTGACGGTATTAAATATTTATAAAAGATGTAAAACTAATAAGTTAATAGATTAACAGAGTTCTGAAACGATGTCGACTAAAATAATGAAACAAAATAGGATTAAGATATCATGAAATTAACTAGAGTATATTTTTGTCTAGAAACTGAAATGTGTCGATACACTAGCTTTTCCGATTTTCGAAAGCAGGAACAGAGATACGTTGCTGAATGGTGAATGGGGGAGATTTGTAGGATCCGATAATCTGAACAAGGAGCAAAATCCCCCAAACAGCTCTCTCGACGAATTAGCTACTAAGCAAAGCTGAGGGAGTAACTAATGGATGTTATAAGAGGATTTAATTGCACTGCATATAGATAGGATTCTCTCGCATCATTTATCACTATACAGCACGGTCATTCCGTTGCGAAAAAATTTTCACGAATCCAAATGTTCAAATCGCCGCTAAAAAATATTTTGACTTTTTATTTTTAACATTTCAAAGATTTAAAAGTCAAATCACATATTAATAATCTAAATTATTTTATTATTACAACTTCAACATGTTACTTGCGAAAATGATTAAATTATAAGTATTAAAGAAAGAATACTGGCAAAAAATTCTACGAACAGTAATCGGGTACGTTATGTGTGTTTGTGTTTTTTAGTTCTCCTCTGCTTTACCATTCGGAGGACGAAGGGTATTATTCGACGAATCTCTAACTGACCATTTTCTCGGATTCATTAAGAACTTTTTTAGAGAATTCCCACAAAAAGTATTTTGGAGGGTTTTAATTTTCTAACATGCAGATGTGATTAATAAATCATTCGATTCCTCACGACAAGACCAATTGATAGGCAAACATTTCAATCGAATCCTTTCAGAATATTAACGAATAATTATAGAAAGACCGTGATTCGTGTTTATTAACGCTCGATACGGAGAAGAACTTAGAATTACTGTAAAACTGACTCACTGTCTGGAGAATTCTAGCAACCGCCTGCTCTGATCGGTAGTTGTTCGTGCTTTCTTCGATCAACACCAGGCGAATGCCGGAGCAGTACCTTAATAAAACGTACCCCCAATCTTTTTTCCCTTCCTTGTTCTATCCTCACCCCTTCTTACACACACACACATGCACTATACTACCACACATGCCGGGAGTCCGGCGGGAGCCTAGAGCTTGTTCCGGCTGGGACGGTGCCCCGCTGGTGGGAGATACAGCGCGAGGGAATATCACCGCCATCTCCCGAGGAAAAAAATATGCACTACACTTACCCAACTAATGACGTTAGCGGTTGACGAATCCAGAATCACCAATCAATCAAAAACTGTACAACTGACATTCCGGTACAATGTGCATTATCATAAGTTGATTGACGATAATTAAACCAAATTTGGTGATGGAAAAAATCTATGAATTGTATCTTGTCTATTGTTTCAAAGAATTTTCTATGACTGAAGATAAATGAGCTAAGCCACTGTATCATGTTCAAATTTTATTTTATGAACAATATATCTCTGAATGAGTCATGCCAAGGTAGTATTATTGCTGTATAATTCTGGTGGCAGAAGTGATATGTATCAATTTTTTTAATCAATTAAAAAGCAATAACGACTATCTCACCGCTGTAAATCACGTAACACGAACACGTACGCTTCAGAAATGCATGTGTTCAGTGAAGCACGCGTTTCTACGCGCACCGGAATATTTACGTACTCGTGCCGCACCTCATCTATCTGCAACGCATTCTCAACGCACAACCCACACACACGCAACCGGTCTACACTCGATTTTAATTAACTTTTTTATTACTTTATTGTTCATTTATTGCCGCGCGAGAGTCTTTGTTCTTGCGCACTCAATAAACAATGAGCAACGCACCGCATTGTTGTTTTCTGTAAACGCAAATCTGATTGGGTTTTGCCGGGCCCATAACGTTGGCGGACACAGCGGGCGAGTAACTTTATGGCGGAGGGCCCCAAGAGCGCCGTTGGGTTTCGTGGTCGCTCTGTAATTGATATTTGGGGAATGCCTCGATATCCCCCCTGGGAAGGAAAATGGCCGAGCATGAATAACCCAGAAGTTAGAAGAATCTTTAATGACGCGGTATTTTTCCCCAAGTTGTTAAGTCCACTCTATACATTGTGATGTAACTAGTTTATAATCTTGGTTTAAATGAATAGGGGTATAATCTTTTTTGGAACTGCTCGAACACAACTTGAGAACAATTCAGTACACAATAACGGACATTTTTATTAAGGGAGTGTCATTTTATTTAAATATACAGAATAATTATTGAATCCAGTACATTTCTAGGACATGATAGATGGAAAGGTTATTCGATTTCACACTCGAAACAACACTGGACGAATGAAAACCAAATTGAACTACATTGAAGTGATGTTGTGATATTTGTTATTTTATGTGTGCCAAAAGCCGCATATTTGAACCTAAAAAGACTTTATGATTTCCCCTAAGAAAAAATTACGTAAAACTTTACGCTTCATTAAGAATGTTTACATTTTTAAATAACTATGTCTGACGCAACCCTTCAATTGTAAGGTAGGTAACCACCTTTGCATCTTCCAATTAGTTGGCGATTTCCACCTTTGCATCTTCCAATTAGTTGGCGATTTATAATTGAGAGGTCACGTTCTCTCCTTATCTGTCTTATGAATGCTATGTTATATTGCCTATTCCATGGCAAAGTATGCACATTAGAGTCTGCATAATATATATTTATAAATAATACATTAGATTTGAGCTTGTAATGTGGAAAACTTAATGTTTATTTATTTATTTATTTAACGTTAAAAACAGTTAAAACTGCGTATGACGTGCTATTTTGATTTAATTATATATATATATATATATATATATATATATATATATATATATATATATACACACACACACAATTTTTGTTCTTGACATGTTAAGTTGGATCATGATCATGACTACTGTTTGTTAATATAATTAAGTATTAAAAAGGCTATTAATTATCTTATTGTAAATTATTACTATTATTCTTCTTAGTAGATTTATCGGTGCAAAAAGATGAATATGATTAGATTTTCTTCTTTCGTAATATACAAGATGTAATGAATGATGTTAAATCAATAAATTAACAATAGCAAAGCACCCAGGCGGGAACAACACTCATGGACTAATCTCTATGTCTAATGTACTAGTTCTGAATTGCTAAATGTATAGTTCTGCATATGAATGCGTATATCGCGATAACAAATAGTATTTGTGCGAGGGATTAAATCGATGATTTACTGCTTGAAAGTTTGCATCAGAGATAGTTATAAGCCACAAAATCACGTAGCATTTGCAGGAGAGCATTTTGAAAGTTTGCAAAATTCATAAATGAGGCAATGTTGTATATTTGTCAAATACTTGAATTAAACAAAACATGTAATGCTTATATTGTAGTCTAGATATTGAAAGACAATAACTAATCCTTTGAGTATTACTGAGTATTTTTTGAGTAATTTGGCGTCAAATATAGTTGCCCGCCCCCAATATCCTACGCTTCGTGAACGTAATATGAGAGTATTTCCAACTTAAATACTAATTAAGTTATAAATTGTATATTATTTCATATTTCTTTGTTCCCTCCTTACATTAGAGATTATTATATGTTGTCAAATTAATATTTAAAAATTATTTAAAACGTATTTGAAATAAGTGAAAAAAGAATTGCTAGCCTTCAGGGAATATCAGATTGCAATGCAAAAAAGGCATTCCCCGTCGTGACTCGGCAAATGAATTTCTGTGAATTACGTCTCATTGCTGTGACATGATTTAGCTGTACAAAAAAGCTGTTATAATTGTCAGATTTGTGTGGATATTTGCTTGAAAATATTTAGTTACCGCACCAAATATTCTACGATTTATTTAGATATTCTACGAGAAAAATTGAAGTATAAATACTATTACGTAACCATTTCTAAAGACCAGAAAGTACTTGCTGTTTTAGCAAAACTAGTTTTAAATACAATGGTTTGAGTGTGAACACAAATACAATGTCTAGCAATTGTGTGATTCGTACATCGCTTTACAAACAAATTTGAGTAATTAAAATTATTCGTATATGTTGAAAATTTTATTTTTATGTAACATTTTGCAGCATAATTTCATGCTACAGTTCACTTCAATGTATACGTGCAGTGTGGGAATTGTGATGTTGTGTTGTTGACATTATTATATGAAGAAATAAAGTAGATAATCTCTGCCAACTTAAATATATTTATTGAGATAGCCGGTTTTCGGTGGTTGCCATCATCATCAATCTATAATGTAAAGAAAAGAAAATATAAATAAGATACCAATAAAATACAAAATAAAGTAGCTAATTCAATTACACAATGTGGAAAGCTAGGGAATATTAATATACAGACCAGTAGCAAATTATATTACAAAATAAAGCAAAGGGATGTCATTAATAAATATTTAAAATTTAAAATTGAATTTCTTTATTTATATTTATAATTTGTAATTTGAACTGTTATCTATTGTCTATATCAATCCACCCCGTTGCATTTCATTTTTTGCATCTGCTATTTCTTCCTTATTTTTTCTATTTTGTATTTTATTGGTATTGTATTTATATTTTCTTTTTTTTGCATTGTAGACTGATGACGGCAAAGCCGTCAAAGCCGGTTATCTCAATAAATATATTAAGTTGATGGAGATGACCTCTTTTATTTCTTCATATATGTGAAGTTCTTAGTTAATATAAAACATTTCAATTAAATTTTTACAAACATGATTAACTTACGTATTCACAGAGAATTGTGATTGTATTGGTCCCGAATATGTATTACATTCCATCTGGTTTGATGAAGTACTGAACAATATGAAAAATTTTGTTTTGGGGTTTTCCATTTTTCGTACATTACATACGTAGTACTTCTCTTTGTAAATTTTCTACATCTCTTCCTTTTGAGCGATAGCACCTCAAAGGTTGAGCTAGTCTCAATAATTCAACTCCAATAACTTGACGATTTCACAGTAGGCTGCCCAAGCATGCGGACCAACGGGACACACAAACCCACCCGCAGCTACGAGACTGTAACCGCGGTGGGCGGGAGATGGAGCGGCAGAAGGGCTCCACAACGGAACGGAGACGGCGCTGACGTCCACAGAGACGTATGAACGTCGCGTCCTCCTTAATTAACCTGCCGCTAGGGGCGCTGCGTGTCTCGCGGGCGGCGGCGGCGGCGGCCGGAGCGCATTCCAACGGGCCGGGTTCGCGTCCCGCGGGATTTAGGGCCGGGGGGGCCGAGGGGGGTTGAAGGTCGAAGGGGGCGTGAGGCGCGTGCCGGAGAGCGCGTACGTCATCGGGGGACAAAGCGGCGCCACCGCGGGCGCCGCGCGTGGGCGCAGCAATTGCGTCGCGCAG
The DNA here is from genome assembly GCA_964035755.1 of Teleogryllus oceanicus. Taxonomy (NCBI): domain Eukaryota; kingdom Metazoa; phylum Arthropoda; class Insecta; order Orthoptera; family Gryllidae; genus Teleogryllus; species Teleogryllus oceanicus. Next base: position 108,550,729 of record CAXIVR010000006.1, on the reverse strand, counting down.
CGCCCTGCCCAATGAGCGCTCCGCCCAATGAGCCCCACGGCGGCGCTACACAGCGACTGGGGGTGCTCTACGACAGACAAGCGGCGTCAGCACTTTCTGTTAATCGATTGACGGTGATTCCGGGCGCGTCAACAGCTTTGCTCATTAATCCCTTAAGTTTAGTGCATGTTCTTCCTCGGGATTTGATTGATTGATTGATTTTTTCCTGTTTCCGGGCGCGTCAACTGCTTCGGTCTATGGTCCCGTTAGTGTAGTGCATGTTTTTATCGGAAGATGGCTGTGATCTTCCCCTCGCTGGATGGCGAGATCCGGCGCCGACCTACCGTCAGCTAGCGGGTTTCCTGTAACTAGGACTCTCCCACCAGCGGGGCATCGCCCCGGTTCTATCTAAGCTCCCGACCGGTCTGCCGGAATATGTGTTAATGTAGTGCATGTTAGTGTATATGTGTGTAAGTGGGGGGAGAAGATGCGACGGAAAAAGGAAGGAAAGAACGCGCGCGGTCCGTGGCCAGTTTGTTAGGGTACTGCTCCGGCATTCACTGGATGTTGATCGGAGAAATCACGGAAAACTACCGATCAAAGCATCCGGTTTCTAGAATGCTCCTCCAGACAGCGACTGAATTCGATCTAGCTGAAAATCTAGTGTCGAAAATCCTTCCACCGTCGAGGCTAAAATATAGGACCTCCCGTTTAGAGGCACTGCAGTGACATTTTGGGTAGAGCGGCGGGACTGAGACATCTACGTGCAAAAAAATTACACTGGTCAACATGATTTTTGACTCATGAGTACCAATAGTTGTACTTACTGCAGTTTTTTATTGTGTTTTCAAGTATGTATTCGGAATTTATCCATCAGCCACAGTTTTTTTAATTTCACATTTTTTTATGTCAATTAATGGTTTAAAATTTTTTTAATAAACGACCATTTTCCATTGTCAAATAAAAACCCTTCAAGCATTGTAAATGTGATGGAACTGAATCTGCTAACTCAACTTGTACCATTGCTATTGATGTGCAAGTTCAAACGTGCACGGACAGGCACAAACGATCTAGGGTAGCGCGCATTAGTTCGATCGATGTCAGTTGTGTGATAGCAGTGAACCAGTAAAAAATTGTGAGTGCTTGGTGTCTGGATTTTACTTTGTTGTAAGTTACGAAATGCCTAGAGCTTGTTTAAATCATCACAACAACTTTTGTTATATATGTGGTGAAGTGACGCTGAAGTCCCAAAGGCGAAACCTTACTCCATTTGTAACAACGTGTTATGAACTTTATTTTGGGTGTAAAGTGGGGACCAAACAAGGACCGTGGGCCCCACATATCTATTGTTTATCATGTAGTAGGCTTCTAAATACATGAAAGAATGGCACACGCCACATGCACAAGAGAGCTCAGATTCCCATGGAACTAAGGAAGAAGAGGAAACAGATTTTGATGATACAACTTTTGAACAAACCAATGCATCTGAGCCACATTTGTTGACTCAAGAAGATCTTAACGATCTCACACGAGACTTAAAGTTATCCAAAATCCAGTCTGAAATGCTTGGGTTCCGGCTAAAAGGATGGAATCTTCTTCTTTAAAAGATTACAAAGATTTGTACTTATCGTAGTCGTCATTCTCTATTTAAAGACACTTTTTCTGAAGAAAATGGCTCAGTGGTTTGCAATGACATTTCTTCTCTTATGGTCTCTTATTTGGTATTGAACAAAACCCAACAGAATGGCGATTGTTCATTGATTTCTCCAAAGCAAGTTTAAAAGCAGTGTTTCTGCATAATGGAAATAAGTTTCCACCAATACCTCTGGCTCACTCTGCTAGTATATAAACATATGAAAACTTTCCATTTATATTGACAAAAGTTCAATATGCAGTGTATGAATGGAATATTTGTGGTGATTTAAAAGTAAATGCACTTATTCTTGGTCTGCAGCTTGGTTACACAAAGTACTGTTGTTTTTTGTCTTTGGGATAGTAGGGACAAAAAAAAACATTACACCAGAAAAGAATGGTCTAAACGCAAATCATTAATTCCTGGACAGAAAAATGTGAAACATGACTCATTGTGTAATCCTAAAAATGTGTACGTATCTCCGTTACATATCAAACTAGGATTAATTAAGAATTTCGTGAAAGTCATGAGCAATACTTCTGGTTTAATGTTCCTAAAACCGAAGTTTTCAAAAATTAGTGAAGAGAAAATTAAAGAAGGGATATTTGTGGGTCCACAAATACGATCACTAATGCATAATGAGAAGTTTGAGAAACTATTAAACCCACTGGAGAAAGCAGCTTGGCAAGCATTCCAAAAAGTAACTCACAGTTTTTTCAGAAATCGACGGGCAGAAAATTTATTTTTATTTATTTAATTATTTAATAGGTAATTATTACAGCCAAATTAGAAACTTGATCCAATGTGGCTAGGCCGAAGGCCTTAAGCCATTACAATACCTACATTCTACCGAGTTCTAACCTTTCGCCTTCTGGTATTCACCCCAATGGTCTCTCCATCGCCTCAAAGCCGCGGAAACGAGACCATAAGGTACGGCTGAGGAAAAACCCTGAAGGGAAAAACCTGCCGTCAGAAGCCGAGTACATGCTACTCTATCCGGTTTTAGACTATTTATTTATTTGGCGCGGGTGTCAGGCATTCTCCTTCCAGTGTTTGGCCTCCACCGCACCTGAAAACAAACAGCACCACAGAAAATCGTCCGCACCAACGCCTCTGCCCTAACATTTCCGATTCCACTTCCCTTCGCCCCTAATGTGCTTTATTTTAGCGTTTCCTTTTATTTTATTTTAATTTAATTTATTTTTAATTTATTTAACTTATTTTAATTAATTTAATTATAATTTATTTAACTTATTTTGATTAATTTAATTTTAATTTATTTAACTTATTTTAATTAATTTAATTTTAATTTATATAACTTATTTTAATTTATTTAACTTGTTTTAAATTAATTTAATTTTAATTTATTTAACTTATTTTAATTATTTTAAGTTAATATATATATATTTTTTATTGACTTATTTATCTACTTATACTTAACATTAACCAGAAAATTACCGTGATATTGTCAATGATCTTATAACATCTTATCAAAATTTGGGCTGTAATACGTCCTTAAAAATACAGTTTTTGCACTCGCACTTAGATTTCTTCCCGGAAAATCTTGGCACAGTGAGCGATGAGCACGGGGAACGCTTTCATTAGGAGATTTCAGCTATAGAAAAGAGATATCAAGGCAAATGGAATCCTAATATGCTGGCCGATTATTGTTGGACCATCAAGAGAAATGCTCTACAAGCAAAATACAGCAGAAAATCGTCATTTCTGACTTTTTAGGTGAGTCCGAATGTAAAGTGTTTGGAATCATAAATGCCTGTCTCTCGGAAACCTTACGTGATGGAGAAAAACCGATATCCTATTTGAATTCAGGAGAAAAACCAGAATCAGACATTTTTCTTTCACCAGTGTTATCTTTGGAGCAAAACAGCCCTTGAGTAAGCGAGTAAGTGTTTATAGATTCCGGTCGCTACAACCACGTAATACCATATAATCTCGTAAGTTTTGCGCTTGCTGTACCCCAGGAAGTGGCGGTGTCCCCATCTCTAATGAAAACCGAGATTAGCGATGGTCTGCTGGGTGTATCTCCCTCCAGGTAGCTCATACATCTGTGCACCGCTCCATCCATGACCAGCTTTAAGTTTCCGATGGATCTCAGGACATATGGGTAGTGTCCTTCTCGTAAGGTGTGTGTGTACGTGTGCGCGCGATCTCACGACATATGTGATGTGTAGTTCGTGTGTGTGTGTGTATGTGTGTGTGTGTGTGTGTGTGCGCGCGCGCGCTCGGGAAAGGGTGAAGAGGGGTGAAGGGCCATAAAGAAAATATAGCGCGCCGTCTATAGTCCGTTTCTTACGATAGTACTCCAGCTTTCGTGGGGTTCTGAGAGAAGAAACCACGGAAAACGAGCTAGTGTCAAAACGACTAGCACGAGCTAGTGCCACCGTCGGGATTCGAACTCCAGAACGTTCGGGTTAACGCACGCATGAGTATATGGGAAAGAGAAAAACTGCGCATTACACAATTCTCTCCTTAGGGCAACCAGCGGATCAGTCTATTGCCGACTATTACGACTAAAACAGTGAGCTAATAGAATAACATAATTCGAACATACGGCACGTAATGAAATTACCAAGCCTGAAATGACTAATTGCTGGTACTTACTTAGATCCCTCCTCTGTCTTTCTTCATCTGCTGAACTAATGCTCTGAAGTTGTCACTGAAAAACGCACCTCCCAATGCTGCGACTTTTATAATAAATTGATTTGGAATTTAAAACCAGCGAACTCTCGAAGAAATATACTGCTATAACTGCTCCCTTCAAATATGTGTCTATAAACACACCTTCCAATACAGCGATTTCTCAAATAGGCTTGTCGCATAAATTCTCAAATGATTTTTTCGACAATATTATTTTCTCAATAATTGTGGACAGATGTGAAATCATAATGGGCACTAACGTTGAAGTTGTTAGAATAATCAAGGTTAAAAACCACTTTCCTCGTCTCAGAGACCCTGAAAATGGATTTTACTACCGAAATCTTCGCCTCATTTTTTTATTACATCTAATACGTTTCTAATACGTTACTTGAAATCTCATCTAATACGTTTGTTCTTCACTACACAGCCGAGAAAATGTGAAAATTTTAAAAATTTAAAAGAACTGTGCTAATAGGAGAGAATGTTGGATCTCGCAAAAGCAATTGAATTCATGGGATTTCGTGGATGGAGACAGGCCGAGAGATTTTCGAAGCGTTAGTGGGGCACCATCTGTCGTCTGAAAAGAAACACATAAGGCTAGGGCGGTTTCATTTTTGAAACTTTATTTGATAAAATTTGTTGTGAGTTTGTTCTAATTAATCACATTGTTATTTCCATTTACTTTTATTACACTGATTCTTCTCCTGGTCTTTACTTTGACAGTGATGCAGGTATACAGATGTGTCAGGTATACAGGAAGTGAAGATATATAAAAAAAAGTACATCTGCCCACCTAGTGAAGTATCTACGTATCATTATATTTTGTTAGGTTTATTAAAATTATCGTAATTCATTATATCAATTGAAGGATTCAGTGGAACTAGGGGCTGTCACACTCTCACATAATTTTGAGATAATGAGAGTTTTATTTGATCATCCCTCATATAACTCAATACATTTTAAAACTTTTAAACAGAGTATACTTCTACATAAATTCATACAAGATATAAAACCTATTATACTAAAAGAATAATATTAGAAGTTTTGTACAAAGCTAAAAACTCGATTTCACAAAAAACTTGGAATAGCCCCTTGTTCTACTGAACTCTTCAATTCTTCACCGAGTGCAACACTAAAAGTTCTGAGATTTCGTGGAAAAACTATGGCTATTACACTGACGACGGATCTCTGCCGCCAAAACGTTTATTAATGCTTGTCAGACAAAATTATTTTTAAACAGGATGTTTTAAACACGCAGAGACGCATTGAGTCTTCCCACCATTCCAGAACTTCATGCGCAATTCTTCACCTTCCGCGTTAATACCACGTTGATGGTGTGTGGCGTCGCCACACGCATGGTGAAACTGCGTAGTACAACGTAGAGGCAAGGCAGTATGGCGCAGCATCTGGGTTGCGGAGGCAGCGCTGCGAGCGGAGACCATCGTCATTAGACCCCGAGCAACCGCCACTTCCGGCGGATGCCTCCGCAATTGCAGCGCTAAATTCGGACCCGCTCCGCCCCCCACCATTTCCCTTCCCCTTGCATTCTGTACGGCAGGCGTCAACATGCAGCATTCCCGCTCACGATGCCAGGACCTAGGTGAACATACGGATTCTTGTCTCTCCTGCAGGCTCCGCGTCCTAAGCATGACTATCAACCTTTCGATGTCTCAATTTATCTCAGAGCTCTTGGCGCTCGCTCTGCCGCAACTCGGACCGAGAGGTCCTTGGTTCGAATCCGAAAAGTGACGGATTTTCGATACTGGACAGAGAGGTTGAATTCAATCGCTATCTGTAAGATATTTCTATCGGTCAGCAGCTCGGATCGGTAGTTTTTGTCGTGGTTTCTCCAAGTATTACCAGGCGAATGCCAGAGAAGTTCCTAAGGGGCCACGGATTGCGCGCGATCTCTCCTTATACAGTTTCGTCCTGACCTCTCTCCTTACACACAGATAGACACATTTACGCTTACTTACACTTGCATGCACTATATTACCATCCATGTCGAGAGACCAGTCGGGAGTTTGGAGCTTGTCCCGGCTGGGCGGTGCCGTGCCAGGGGAGATACCTGGATGGGAAATTCCCCGCAAGCCTAGGTGTAAGTCGTCGCAGGATATCGCCATCCGGCGGAGAAGAAATCACTGTCGCCTCCAGGGATAACATTCACTACACTAACTGATCTAACGTCCATAGCAGTTGGGGACCTTCTTCAGAGCTAAATACACTGCGCCAGCACAAAGGTAAGAATTCTTCTTAGTGATTCCCAAAACATTATCCCGCACCAAACATCTTGAAGACCATAAAACTTTATCGGTTAATCATATCATAACATGCATTATTAACAAAAGTTGATTAACAACATAACTAAACCCAAACGCAGCGGTGAATTAGAGCATGATGTGCTCGGACAAGAAAAGCCTCATTCCAGCAAATGAGTGATGGGCATATTTGGAGATTCTGTAAATGGGTTTCAGATTTTTGTTTTGTTTTTGAGTTTATTATTTTCAAATTTGTTTCTAATGTGTTATACTGGAAATATTCTAATGAATGTTTGAACATATAATCGTGAATTGACGTACAACAACATCACTGAATTGAGAACGTTAAGGTACGTGTTTATCCGAGAAAAAATATTCTAGAAGTTTGGGTCTACTTTGTTTTTCCTCGAACATTTCAGTTCTTTAAGCTTTTAGAGATAAAATATTTTTTTTCATTTTTTTCTCTACTTGTTAATAAATAATTGGCAAAAATGTAGTTTTTTATTTCAAACATCATAACTCAACAATATGTTGACAAATTTTGATAATTTTTTTTGAATAATCACAATTGAATATTCTAGTGAACTATTAACTAGAATGGTAAAGGTACTGTGAAGCCTAAAATGTCAGAATTTGATTATTCGAGAAACAATTGTTTATAAATTTATTATGGACATATCATTTCATAAAACTAAAAATTTTTGTGACAGTAACTATTCTTGGTCATTCACTAAAGAAAATCACGGATTAAATGCTTCAATAAGAATTATATTATTATCTTTAATAGTTCATGATTTATGTTCGACTCGCATGAATGTGCTGAAAATTTCCAATTCGGGAAAATGAATCTGAGGTTCACTCACTAAGGGCTTGACAGTTGACACTCGCTTAAAAAAATTCTTAAAAACTAAGAAACGTAGTAAGAAATGGTTTGAATAATTTAAAAGATGATTAAACCGAGCATTCGACCCCATAAATATTGAAAAACATGAAATTTTCACGATTTTTCATCATTCTCATGTAGTCAGCTACCCTTATGTATTTTAATTCTATTCGTGTGACTTTCTATTTGCAAGGGCCAGTAAAGATGCATTCTTAGTATTCATCGATGCCTGATTAAAAGTAATTACGCAAAATATTGCGCTTAGAAAACATCATTCCGTTAATTACTGTACGTACAAATAAAGGCCAGATTTCTAGAAAATGCAAAGTGATGTATTTTGAATGAAACACAATGTCACACGTCACATTTTAAACTTAGCTTAAGTACTATGTTTTTCACATTTAAGATTTCAATTTATAATTTCTAGACTTTGTATTCACATAAAACACAACTTGCTCAAAGAGAAAATGTTCAGAATTCATATTCATGAAATTTGTCGAGAGCTACTACTTCTACACCCTACGGCAGTGTAGCTGCCGGCAGAGCAAACGTTGACCTCAACATGTTCTGACCATTTGCTCTCGGGAAATGAACTAGATGAAGGATGCTTGAAAGTCAAAACGTTGGAGACTAGTTTCCACTTTGCCTCGAGTTCTCTACCATACGGTCACCTTTCGTTCGGTCCACTTACGCTATTTGCAAAAGGAGATGAATTAAAGGACGGGTTATTTTTTGTGAATACTGAAAATAAATCTCTAATTCTTTTGACTATAAAATAGATGCTCCCGCGTGAAATTCTCTAATTTACTAATGTTGACAAACTCGTTTTCAAGTAAAAGAATGCTCTAAGAATTCTGGAGCTCAAGAGGATGGGTGCATATTTTACTAATCCATGTGTCACATACACTTGCTTCTGTTTGACGATTAATAATTAAAAATAATTAAAAATTTCTGCTTGGTCTATAAAACATTCAATTTTATAATCTATATATTTAAAAAAATAAGGAATTCTGCCATGGCTTCGTTTAGAGCTTCTACTGAACCGATTGTAGTATTTTTTCCTTTAAATGAAAGAATGTGATCCCTAGATGTGTTATCAGATATTGTTTGTGTTGATTCACTAATATTTACGGTGTAAATTAATTAATTAAATCATTCTTTAATAGTACGCTTATCAATAGTCAATTGTTTTCTTCCAAAAGATATATATGAGTCGATAGATGTGAGACCACGCTGCAAAGTAATAATTGCATTGTGGTGTTGACAGTTTGTATGTATTTGCTTTTGTGGTGTATTTTTTGTTTTTTTTTTGAGATTTGTTTACAATTCGTCAAGGTTTTGTTTAGTGTAATAATTGCATTGTGGTGTTGACAGTTTGTATGTATTTGCTTTTGTGGTGTATTTTTTGGAGAACATTCGAACAGTGGGTTTTGTTTGGTTGTACTGAAGTAGTGAAGTTGTTCACAGGTTATGTCGAATTCCATATCGTTGCCCACGCGCCCCAAAAGACGCAAACGCGGTACATTGACTGGGAGCAGGGAAAGAGAAAGTCAGGGTATGTGTCGTGATAGTGAGGTCATTTCGTTTTCTGTTGGGTCATTGTCTATGAAATGTCAGTTTTGTTCTGTTTCGTACTTCCCATGTGAGAGAAATTCTGCAAAACAGTTTTCTCTGTGTTGCTTAAATGGGGAAAATAAGTTTACCTTCGAGCAATATGCCAGAATAAATCGAATAGTTGTTTATAGGAGATAATGACAGATCAAAAAGTTTAGAAATAATATACGTCAGTATAATAGTGGTCTTTCTTTTGTCATTTGGTGCCGACATTGCGTTACCCCCTGCTCAGGGCCATACGTCTTCAAAATTGTGGGAACTCATCACAGAATATCTTCGTTATACTTTGAAGATCCAAACAATGCGACATATTGTGCACGTTAGTCTGGGCACAGTATTTTACATTTATCTCAGATCTCACCGTCAAATTTTGACGGGTTCTCACGAGTAGTTATTTATACATCAAGGGCGCTATAAGGGTTCGGATGATAGAGCGGCGACAAAATGGCCGAGGGCCGTTGCCGCGTGTGCATTTTGTTGCTCGAGATCAACAGAACTAGTTAACGCCTTTGGTACATTCATACTTTTATTTTTTACCTCGTTTCATTAATTGAGATTTACTTATTTACTAATTAATTAGATGTTAACTTGACCCTGCTTCATATTTCCTTTCCATAATTCCCTTTCATAATTCTCTCCATAAGAGAACGTGTAGCACCCTTCAAATGTTTTCATACTTCCCTCCTAACAACGCTTCTTTCGTTCACGCAAGTTACGCAGTGTATATCAAGCTCCGTATCGAAGGTAATGACACATTAAAACGTATCAGTAAAAAAAAACAATTTATAAAAGGGATACCGTCAAAAGGCATGAAAAAGATCAGGGAATAATCACAATTATATTACACGTATCACAAATTTCAAAGACTGATTGATTAGTAATTTCGGGCACATCAATTGCTACTATCATTAGTCCTGTTAGTGTAGGGGATGTTCTTTTTTTATCGCGGGAGGTGGCGGTAATCTTCTCCTGCTGGCTGGTAAGATTTGACGCCGACTTACGTCGTCTTGCGGGGATTTTACTCCATCAGGTATCTCCCACCATTGAGGCACTGCCCCAGCCGCGACAAGCTCTAATCTTCCGACAAGTGTGGGAGAGCAGTGCATGTGAGTGTGTGTGTATGTAAGGGGAGAGGATAGGACAAGGAAGAGGAAGGAAAGTTCGCGCGCGGTCCGTGGCCCGTTTCTTAGGGTACTGATCCGGCATTCGCCTGGTATTCATCGGAGAAACCACGGAAAACTACCGATAAAAGCAGCCGGCAGATAGAATTCTCCTAGCTGACAAGCTGCAGGGGACAATACTGCCGCCATCGAGACTTTAACATTAGAACCTCCTGGTCGAAGGCATTGCAGTGACATCAGTTAATTCACCGAGACAGCTCTCGCTGTAAATTTGAAAGATATTTTATTCAAAACTTTATATAAAGAAAAAAATGTTTTAATGAATTTTTTTCAATATATTTATCTCTATATCTAATAGTCCCCTATGAAGTGAAATATTACACTTATGTCAAAAAGTCTACGGAAAAGATTTAAATTATCACAGGAAAAAAATTTGAAGTCAATTGTTAAGCTAAGAATTTTAATTCTAGAACAATGTACACTTTAAATGCAAACCGAAGTAAATAAGTTTACATGAAACAATCATATATTACACATATTCAAGTGAAATTCGTTTGCCATTGAGGTAAAGAGAATGTTACCATAAAAAATGTGAATAATTTGATCTCTTGAGAAAATCATATTTTTAATTATTCTTCAAATATCTGTCTGAATAATTGATTTTTGTTTAATTCCCTGTAGATTATAATAGTTCTTTGGCTAGTTTGGCTAGTTAGACGAAATAATTGAAGGTTTACATAGCATCATAAATAAAAATATAATAGCGCAATTAACACTTAATTCGAAAATACATTTTAAGTGTCTTTCTTTTACAAAAACAATCTTAAAAAACGAATATATTAATCATTTTTAAAACAAGTTTTATTCCGTGATCTGTGCATCATAAAAAACCGCTTCTCCAATTAGTTTTTTTTTCGTGTTTCCGGGCGCGTCAACTGCTGTGGTCATTAGTCCCGTTAGTGTAATGCATGTTTGTTTCTCGGGAGATGGCGGTGATCTTCCCCGCTGGATGGCGAGATCCGGCGCCGACCTACCGTCGGCTGTGGGGTTTCCCCTAACCAGGACTCTCCACCAGCGGGGCGAGCTCTAAGTTCCCGACCGGTCTCCCGGAATATGTGGTAGTGTAGTGCATGTTAGTGTAAGTGTGTGTGTAAGGAGAGAATAGGACAAGGAAGAGGAAGGCCAGATCGTGCGCGGTCCGTGGCCCGTTTGGTAGGAACTGCTCGACCTAGCTGAAAAGCTAGTGTCGAAAATCCTGCCGCCGTCAGGACTCGAACCTAAAACCGCAGGCTCAAAGGACCTCCCGGTCAGAGGCGCTGCAGTGACATCAATTGATGCACTGAGCTACCGCTCCCGGTTTCCAATTAGTAATAAACATTACTATAATATAGTATATTAAGTTATGTCACGTTATTTTCGCATTCGTTGTGGAAAGTCGTATTAAGTAACCCGATTGAAATCCTCGTACTCTGCCGTAAGTATCAGGTAATCTACGCCTTCTCAACCTCTGACGTGGAGAAGCCGCAGCGGTGCACCGTTGCAGCTGTCACTCGGGGCGCGAGGCATCGGCGGTTGACTTGCAACGCGCTCCGTGGGCTACCGACGTAAGCACGGCGCGCGCGGATTTCCATAAGGCCACCGTGATAATGGCGACGCCCCCGCCAATAGCCGGAGTTTCTCTGTTAAGCTGGTCTTAAAGTCCAGAGCACCACTCTACCTCTATATTAATTCTATAAGAAGCTTCATGGAAAGGCTAATAAAATATTTCTACGTGCACTTCTTTGAAATTTTATTATTCATAAAGCTGGAATGAAATATGTTCACCATGTAAACTTCTCCAGAAAGTAAGGAAATTGAATATGAATGTAAAACAGGGTCTAAGTGGTAATAAAACAGAGGAAAATATAAAATGTAAAAAATTGTTAAAAGTTCAAAGAAGAAAGGACTAAATGTGTACACACATTTCTATGAGACAGATAACAAAATGTGCCCGCACGAGCTACTTACTTGCCTGGGAAGTCAGACACTCCTGAGAGAATGGGCAATATCACTTCCAAATTGAGATAAGGGTGTAGTCGCGTAATCTGTAGTAGCAAACTAAGTGCAAAGCTTGCTCAAAATATGACGAAATCGGTTGCTTAATTTAAAATCATGGTTTCAGTATGTCTTTTAGGAAATAACCATGATTTGAATAATTTTCATGCACTTTATTTTTTATTATTTTACTGCATGTTTATTTTCTTGATATACACAGTCATTATTGCCAAACGGCAGAACTATGTTTGAATGCCAAAATATTTGCTAATATTTGTTTTCAGTTAGGTTTTATTAAACAGTTATATTATTTGTTTAAAATAGAATATGACTTAATTTTACTTTATGCAGTCTATCTCTAGTAAAAACTACTTGGATATTTGTAATATCACTCTTACTTCCAAACAGATCTTTTATCAGACAAAAAACAATGTTTTTAACCAGAACATAGCAGTTAATGCAATTATAGCACTCTGTAGTAAACCGAATTGTCAAGGATGACGCTCAGCCTATAGCGCTAGGCGGACGGGGTCACTGGAGCGGCCGGTGACTATGTCCACAATCTTTAGTACGCACTTTATTTCACATCTCATATCATCGCTATCCAAGAAAAAAGATATTATTATAATTATTTTACAGTACAACGGTATTAATCTCAGCGAGTCCGATTATTTCACGGTAAAAGGGAATACACTTTACCCCGCATACATAATTACATTAATGAAATTCTAGTGTTTAAAATGCATCTGTTCCCCAAACACATTTCTTTACGTACCTAAAAATGAAAACTTTTTCAAATGCATCCTTTCCTTGTGCACCGACCATCAAAACGAAGTATTATCTTGATGAAAACATTACGTGCAAAAGATGGAGTTATTTTGAACCGTCATCCCCAGCCTCCTGGGAGCAGGTAGCAAGAGCGCTCCGCAAACTGCAAGCAAGCGGAGGGATTCCCAGCGCTCTGACGAGGCGAATTGAAAGCCCTTTAGCATTCCGCGGCGGACGCGCGATTCTGCAGAGAGGGATACGGCTGCGGTCGCAGAGAACGAAGGAGGCTGCGATGTGACGAGAGGGCGACGGCGGCGGGACCGACACCAAATGAAGTTGCAGCGGGAGGGTGGCATTGGATGGTAATATCAGTGGCGGATATGGAAGGTAGAACTTGAGGAACATGACGGTTATGGGGACACCCTACGAGAGGAGATGCATGATGGCAGAGTGACGATTAGAATGTTGCGGCGGTCGGAGTATGAACGGGTGTTGGTTGAGACGACGAGAAAGATGGGGATGATGGGATCATTTGACGGCTGGAAGTGGGAAGGATGGATTTGGGGAGGGGGGTCGGTAGAGATGTCGAGGTCGATAATGTCAGTAGGAACGATGGGGTCGGTAGAGGCGATGGAATTTGGAGGTTAATAGGGACGGTGTGGGTCGCAGGGGACGATAGAGTTCGTAGTCAGGAATGGTGTGGCGGGGGTAGTTCTGTACTGCTGCGTTAGAGCGGAAGTGAAGAGAAAGGGAGGCGTGCGAGGTGAGAGGCAGATAGTGAGGAGGAAGCAGAGAAGGGGCCGAGGGGAGTGACACTGAGCAACGTCGGCAAAGACATGAAAGCCACGGCGGGGCAGAGGCGACCAAAGGACCAAAGCGGAAGGCGGAGAACTCTGCGGCGGCGATGTTGGCGGCGGCGACCGCGTTTCCAGCGCCCCAAGCGGCCCCGAGAGGCAATATCGGTGTCAAGAGGCCCTCAGGGAATCCCCGAGCCATCGGGTGGGCGGAGAGTGGGGTGAGGATGGGTGCGAGCATACCACGTGAGGCCGGGAGAGGGGTCTCTGCTTGAGCAGCGTACCGCTGGTTGCGGGGACGGGTCGCCGAAAGGAGACGTTCACTGCGAAGATGACGTCAAAGTGGCAGCAGGGACAGGGTCGGCGGTAGCGGTGATAACAATGGAGGAAGAAATGAAGGTAGTGGTGGTGGCGGCGGGGCGGCGGTGGCGACGGTGGCGACGGTAGCGGCGGTGGCGGCGGTGGGGGGGGGGGAAGCGTCGGGGGCCGGGGGAGGCGTTGACGAAGATGGTGGCGAAGGGAGCGATGGTGGGCGCTACAGATGGCGACAAAGATGGCGGGAAAAGCACAAACTGTAGCTTTAGCATCGCCGTCGGTAGTAGAAGCGCCGGTACAGGCGCCAAGCGAACGATAGGTGGTACAGACAACAGTTGAACAGTAGCTGGTAAGCGGTAAATGTGATATGAAATCAGCTAATCAGGTGAAATATAGAAGACATAAAAGATGAAAAAGTAACCGCTTAATTATCGCATTGACTGACAAAGATAAAATGAAGAATAATATCTGATAGTCATAGGTTAAAGAAGAGAGTATTCTCTGTGGTCTAGACCACGTTTTTACTTTATTGGTGAAATAATTTTCAGAATTACCTCAAAATATTTTTTTTAAATACATAAAGTTACACATACATGATTTGCACATGAGGATCACCAGTGACCCTCCTAGCCCCTACTTGCATATTTACGTGAGGGTCATCTTTACAAGTACTGCTAAAAGCGGTCAAAAGTGTATTCTGTAGTAAGTTGCGCTTCGCTCTATTGGAGGAAGTTGAAGCTAAAGAAATTTGAAGCCCACCTGGGAGGGCACACCCTGAATAAACACCAGCATGAGACCCACCTGTGATCCTCATTGCCCTCACGGGGAGTCCTGCAGAGGCCTCATGACACCATGGTCAATTGACACCCTACATATAGATCAAGGGGCTCTAATAGCCAAAACGCGTGTGCCCCCTCCCCCCACGTGAGCCTCACGGCAATGTGCTAGACAGAAGAAAGCTACCCTGCGACACGCCACTGGTCCCCACCCTCAATGGTATGCGGCTGTTAATAAATATAATGCATGAAGGTTGGTAAATCTCATTCTCAACAGAGTGTCACCCATGCACATACTGTAATTACACTTTTTTCTGCTTTGTTCGAGGGCATCTCAGCACAAATTTCAACGTCACACGAATCTTTAATTATCAGTCGTTGGCTCTGTGCTATTGTATCAGTGTTGCATTTGCGGTTCTCCGCTCCCCAGGATATTAGGTCACAGCATGAATCTTCCGTTTCCTCGTATATGCTGCGTCGCGCAAGCAATTCTCATAAATTCGCCTAGAACCACCACAAAAGGCCATGCCCATCTTCAGCTTATGAACCACGGCTTCCAGGTCCGAGTGTTCTAGAACTTTTCGATTCAACACGTTCGATTGGATAACGTAGGCACAAACACAAACAAAGTTGACAGTCCGAAAGACCGAAATATGTTTCTCGACTCCATGCAAGTTTCTCTACGTATGTCGATGAGCTGAATCCAAAGATGAAGCCAGAATTGTGACACCAACCTCCTCCAATTTTTAATCACGAAAAACACACTGACATTGTATTTTTGTTTTCGAGGATTGTTGTTTGACCCAAAGACTTGACACAGGGTTGTCCTCTATCGTATCAGTTCTCGATATATGTCGTATGATGAATTGAATCAGATCTCTCTTAATTCTCGATGTATATCGATGCACTGAATCCAGAATTGAAACCACAATTCTGCCACCCTTCGAGATAATTTTCCAGGAGTGAGCAGGTTTCTCGCGTCACCTACAATTTCATTGCGCTATGCAAATTGAAGTCTAATTGTAGGCAGTTTCGGCATTAACACTATTGTGCCAGCCGTTTCAAAAGAAATTAATAGGGCGGTAATCGACAACTACACGAATTGTAATAAAGTTTGTAATTTGTATAATAAACTACAAACTGTGCCTGCTTACCAATGCATCAACAGAAATCTATGCTGCGTGTCAACTGCAATGCTCGTTCAACGAGACTGTTGTGTAGGCCAACAGAACTTCTTTAGAAAGAGCTAGTAAACTTACTATCAGTGGTATCACGCAAATGAGACACAACAAACCGCGCCCGCACGAGCTACTTGCCCGTCTAGGAGCCTGATGTTTCAACGGCCAACTTCTGACTCGAACTCATCTCGCCATACAATTCAGAAACGGTGTACATGCGCAAGCTGAAGAGGTGTTTAATAGTGTGTTCATACGAAAATATGTTTGCCAGATTTGTTGTATCAATTAACCGCGAATTGTATTAGATTTATATTCTTCACTACTCCTTACCATTTGATGCTTCTTTTCTTACAGAATTCTCCTTTATATAAACATATTTGTTAAGTGACATCAATATGTTTTGACCAGAATTTTTTTACTTTCTCGTATACATACGGTATTTACTTTCTCATATACGGAGTAATATGCGTATTATAGAAAGTTATATAAAGCTCGGAAAATCTATTTCTAGATTTTAACGGAAATACACGTTTTGGGGTCCCCTGATACCAAAGAAGGTTTTTAGAACGTCCGCCGGCCGTCTGTCAGTACGCCTATCTTCACATTTTCAATTGAAATATGTGGGCCATAAATAGTTCTTCCACTAAGGTCATGTTTTTCGGTATCTTCCTTCAACTCTAAAATTGAAGACATATTTTTCGTTCAATTGAAATATGTTGTCCATAAATAGTTCTTCCACTAAGGTCATGTAGAGTTTTTTGAAAATTTTAGTAGTTTTCGCGTAATAGTAGGTGCAACATTTGCAATTTAAAAAATAACAAAAACAAGATTTTCTCAAAAATGGCTCCATTTTTTTCTTTAATATTTTGGTATGGTTAGTGACAAACGAATCCAATACGATGACATAGACGTCACATTGCTATACTCTTTTGCTTTTTAAAAAATTACAAAAATGTTAATTTTTCTGACTTGTCTCTCACGTCGGTAATACCTACATTAGAGCCGATTTCTTAACATTATTTTATTAATAAGTACATGTGATTTAAATATTATCAAACTAAGTTTCTCGAAAACTCAGGAGTTTTTGTGGAAGCGAGTTCAAAATTCCACTTCTTCAGTCCAAACACCATGTCCAAACACCATTTTCGCAAACTTCAGTCCAAACTTCACGTCAAACACCATTTTCGCAAAAATTGCTCCAATTGTTTTCTTTAAGCTTTTTGAATGGATAGTGATAATTGTATTGTTTAATTTGATTTAAAGTTCATTTTGGTGTTTTCATTTGTTTTTCCAAAATTAAATTTTCTTAAAATATCTCCCACGCCGTTAATATGCATATTTCCATGTATGAATTGTACACATTATTACATTTATGAGTGGAAGTGCTTCAAATGAATTCAAATGAAGTTTTTGAAAACTCGGTGAATTACTATATAAGAGCTTCAAATTTCGCATTTACAGTACTGTGACATACCGATATGTCACGTTAAAATAAACTAACATTTATTTGTAGACAATATGGTGGAACATGCATTACGAAATATCACGAGAGCTAGAGCTTAGCAACGATCGTGAATAAACAATGTAGTTTTTGTTTTTTCTAAATGCATTAAGAGTTTTCTGGATGCCGAAAGTAGAAAATTTGGGATTGGGCGAAGAAGTTCAAAAGACGATCAAAAGGTCAGCTACACCAAAATATAACGAACGTATGGATTGGCTGGGTGGTGAGAGAAGGACTGTCAAATGTTATGAAAAAATGAAGGTAGTTTTAATACGAAGTCTTCGAGGATGAATCATGCAGGAAGATTTCATTCTGCTCTGAAACGCGCTTCTGAACTGATCGTATGTTCGTGAGAGGAACGAGTACAATCGAGATAGAATTGGGTTATCAGTGAAATTTTAAGGACAGTGAACGATATTGCAGATATTTTGATGCGGAAGCAATATTGATGTATAAATTGGAACTTTGTCGGGAGTGGTAATCGAGTTCGGGACTATGTCATAGGACGTAATCGGAACTGATAATTTTGATAGTTTGAGACCAGCTTGGAGAGGGGCAGGGAGGATTTCTTGGAACTTTGGACTACGGCAAGATCGCAAGATATTTCGACTGAGAAGTCTACGAGGACATCAACGAAGAAAAGATAAGTTAACCGCGGTATAAATTGTAAATTGAAAGAGATCTTGATCAAAGGCCTAAAAATTGTAAATTCTCTAAATTGTTTGCTAAAAAGGCAAAATAAACTTTGTTGAATTTTGTTCTTTAGAAAGAAAGTGATTTTCATCTAGTCAATCCAAACAGAAATGAACTAGGAATAGAATCATTCTATTTCAGATTCCCAGCTGCGCTGTATAGTCGCGGATCCTATAATCCATTATAGAGGTAATAAGGATTATAATATATCGTGACCCATTGACCCAGCAAGCCGGACTCTAAGATCTTTAGTAGATATAAATGTAGAGAGAGAAAAATTTGGTATATCTCAGTACAGCTTAAAAAACATTTTCTTAAAAGCGGCTTCAAATTTTTCAATGAAACGTTCTATTTAGAACGAGGTTACATTCTTCTTTAATATTCTCGAAGTAATATTTCGGTAGTACTATTAGAAAAGCAAAAGTTAAGAAAATTTCAAATGTCATTAGTCCCGTAAGTGTAGTGCATGTCCATTCCTCGGCAGATGGTGGTGTTCTTCCCCGCTGGATGGCGAGAACCGGGCGCCGACCTACCGTCAGCTAGCGGGGTTTTCCCTAACCAGGACTCTCCACCAGCGGGGCACCGCGCCAGCCGGACAATCTCTGAACTCCCGACCGGTTTCCCGGAACATGTGATAGTGTAGTGAATGGTAGTGTAAGCGTCTGTGTGTGTGTGTGTGTGTGTGAGTGTAATGTAAGAGGATAGGACAAGGAAGATGAAGGAAAGTTCGCGCGTGGTCCGAGGCCCGTTTGTTAGGGTACTGCTCCGGCATTAACCTTGTGTTGATCGGAGAAACCATTGAAAATCACCGATCAGAGCAGCCGGCCGCTAACATTGTCCTCCAGACAGCGAGTGAATTCGACCTAGCTGTTTTCAGCTAGTGTCAAAAATTCTGCCACCGTAGGCTCAAACCTGTAACCTCCCGGTCAAAGGCGTCTTCAACTAGTCGTGCCAATCTTCAATTAATACTAGCTCTACATGCTACATTGTGTAAGCAAAGTGCTGGTGCGTTTGATGTGAATAAATGCATTTTCGTTCGATTCACGTTAGTTGGTTAGTTAATGCCTTATTTAACGTGGCGAGACTCGGGTCATCAGACTTTGTCTGATTTGTGTAACCACGCAAATTTCACTATGCTCTTTTCACCATCTAGCGGAGAAATAAGATATTATGTTGGGCGACGAAACAGGCGATTTAAATTTAGCTCTGAGGCATCTTTTTGGCTCGGACCTTTTACATGCAATAAATCTACTACATAGGTTAGCCGGCTTTATTTCTCCTCCGAAGGAGGGCGTACGAAGGATTTTTTCGGCCTTAAAAATCCGCAGCTTTGATCGCAAACTTGGGTACAATCGTTCGGTACGCTAACCGTTATGCCACCGAGTCACATTTGTGCATGTGAATATTGTACGAAGTATACCGCAATCCACGTCCCATTTCAATCGGCCCACCAGAGCTATTAAAGGGTTTAGACTAGTAAACGAATTACTATACTACGTTATAATAAACTTCACTCTTCTTCATGCACTAGGGTAAAGAAAGATAGTTCGTAAATCCATTATTGTTAGAGATTACTCACTGTAAATATCTTGCTAGCACGGGGCTGATTACGCATCTGAGTTTACATATTATACTTTGAACTGAACATGTTCTTGTAACCGTTTTCATAAAAATTATTAACTTCCGTATTTATTCAATCAAATAATATTCATGACGTAAGCTTAAATTATTCAATAACAAATTTAAAAAAATAGCAGATAAGGACATTTGGTATCGTAGATTTACGATCAACAGTGCATCTCATGGAATACAAACAATAATCCAGTTCATAGAAGTACAGTAAGCTTCTTACGATTCCACGTACACTGAACTACTACATCTTTAGTTAGTAATAGTATGTAAAGTTTTATTTCTATTTACACCATCATGTAACCATCCATGCGGCGAATAGCTGACGCAAGTGCACCACCGTTGGCGCCATCTCGCGGGCATTGCACCGGAAGCGAGCGGCCGGAAGTAAATCACCTGCCGAATCCGCGCAGTGATTTAGCGCTGCAGGTAAAGTTAATCCGCGCCCGCGGCTGCAGCAGCAGCAGCAGCAGCTCATGTACTCGAAACTCGGCAGGTCCTTAGTTCGACGAAGCGATTAATAGGATTAGGAGCTGCGCAGCGGAGAGGGGAGTGGGAGGTGGGTGGGAGGGGGGCAAACAAAGCCACCCCTTCCCGCTCCTTCCCCGACTACCGCGCCTGATGAAGTTGCTTAAATCTTCGGGGCCCCGCCGCACCGCTGCGCCACTTGCGCGGCTCGGATTCGGTGATCAAATTACCGGCGTGGAGGATTGGCGGGCGCCGGGGGCTCGGCGAATATAAAGCATACAGGAAGGGGGAGGGGCGATATAGGACCAAAGCGTTATTTTGGCTAACGGTACAATTTATTTACACTACTAGAAATTTCCGCATTACATTAATGTAAATTACATTAAATTAGTATAAAAAAATTAATATAAATTACATTAAATTATTTATCGTGAACGCACATTAGATTTAATGTACACATGTACATTAGGATGGAAGAGTCAAATCTTTATGGGGAAATACAGAGAATGAATGAATGATCTCGATGGACTGGTAATTATGAATATATGAGATAAATGATAAGAGGCAGGGAAACGGTAGAACCTCTATATTAAATCTACACTAATATTAATGCATGCCTTACATTTGATATAAAATTATATCAAATATTTTTATTATACAAGGTTATATTAACTTTCATGTACAATACATTAATCTACATTAAATTTAATGACATTTCTGACAGTATATAAATGGAACACGTGTGATATGCGAGTATTGAATTAGTAGTATCATTTTTTTATTGTTAGTTACGTGATGGAAGTGAACTTAAGTCAATAGTAATTTACAATAAAGACAAAATAATCTGAATATTCATTTTGAAGCAAAATACGCTGAAAAGTTTTCGTTGGCTGAGTTTAAGGAAGAAAACTTTAAAATTCGATGATGACAGTAGTCGTGTTGAAAGTAAACTAGCTATTTTACCAGTCATAACCATTACATTCATAACTCGTTATTCTTTGCATTTCACATTGTTTTATATAAACATTTCATTTTGATGACTTTTTATTTTGCGTTGTTGGATAGCGGATTCCGTTACGAGTTCACAACGGAAGATTTGAGGACCGAGAGGCCGCTGGATGGGTGAGAATTTTAGAGATCGGAAGCTCTCGTTAGTTTCCATGGGTTCCTCCAAAACAATACTAGGTCGATGTAACAATAACAGTGTCTTGAACAGCCGGCAACATTTTATCCAATAATATGGGTGACTCGTGCAGGAGCGTTGAGACCTCCAAGTTTCTAGTTTCAAATCCCGCTTGATTCATGTTAAATTTGTGGTGGACAATGCCCAATCGCAGCAGATTTTCTCGGGGTTCTCCCTGTTCCCCGACCTCTCATTTCTCCCCTACTCCAGTCATTTAAAGTATATCTTATCGCTCTCATTCACCTATCGAAAGCATTGATCTCAGATGTCCCAAAAGGATACGAGTTGATAACCATAATAAAGAATAACTGCCAACTTTTCTTTCCCGCCCCGAAAAGTTCACGGATTTAGAAGCGCTTGATCTTACTTCCCAGGCTCATCCAGAAAGAACTAAGAAGACTCCCACGATACTTTCAATACATGGAAATCTCGTTTTCGACTATACGATCATAGGAAAAGCTGGCGTTGCCCGATAATCACAATAATGTGATAGTAAGGGACAGCAATGAATTCTCTCCAAGACGTAAAAGCCAGTCAATTTTATTTACATTATTTATCTCTGCCACATCTTGCGATGACCTGTCACAGACTTCTTTCCAATTCGGTCCCACTTGTTCCGCCGCGACATCCCTTTCACTTACATTATTTTTGCTTCTGCTTCGTCCCGCTTTATCTCTCCCACATGTCATGCCCGATTTATTTTCTCTCCCTCCCTTCTTCTCTCTCTCTCTCTCTCTCTCTCTCTCTCTCTCTCTCTCTCTCTCTTTTTCAACCAACGACCATTTCGCCCCTCACAGAACCTTCACAGACGGGCTACGGACCACGCACGATCTTGACTTCCTGTTCCTTGTTCCACATTCACCCCTTTCTCTCTCACACACACTTGTATCACATAGGTCGGAAGACTAGTCGTGAGCTTAGAGCTCGTTCCGACTGGAGCGATGCCTCGCTGGTGGGAGACATCTGGATAGATCGGGTAGTTGATTGTTAGTGATTCCGGACGCACCAACTACTAAGGTCATTAGTCCCGTAAGTGGAATGCATTTTTTCCTCGGGCGGTGGAAATGATCTTCCCCCGCTGGATGGCGAGATCCGACGCCGACCTACCGATAGCTAGCGCGGTTTTCCCGACCAGGTATCTCTCTCCAGCGGGTTGCCACCCTAGCTGGAACAAGCTTTAAGCTCCCGACCGATTTCTCGATAATTCAAAACCCCGCTATGTGTGTTAGTGTAGTGAATGTTACTGTAAGTGTGTGTAAGGGGTGAGGATGGGTCAAGGAAGAGGAAGGAAACACCGCGGTGGCCCGTTTGTTAGGGTACTGCTCCGGCATTCGCCTGGTGTTGATCGGAGAAATCACGGAAAACTACCGATCACAGCAGCCGGCCGCTAGAATTCTCCTCTAGACAACGACTGAATTCGACCTAACTGACAAGCTTGTGTCGCCAATCTTCCACTGTCGGGACTCGATTCTAGGACCTCCCGGTCAGAGGCACTAGATATCTGGATATAGACAACACACCAAGCGGGGTGCCAGATAGGCGGACCTCTCCAAACAGCGGAGGAAGGTCACCACATCTCATGATAAAAAACATGCACTACACATACGGGAGTTAATGGCCACAACACTTGACACGCCCGGAAACAAGATATAATCAATCGTTAAATTCGCGCTGTGAGTTCAGATTGAACGGAGAATTGTAGGAAAGTAGTATGAGTACGGACGTCAGTAATGGACGGGGTTCGTAGCTGTGATAATCGATCATACGATTGCCCTATCGCTGCACGAGTTCCCGGAACAACTAATGCGAGTGTTTACAATCCCTGGAACTGGGAAATTGGCGCAGCTGGAAGAGACGCAGGGTGCCTGGGAATTGACTCGTGTTGCAAAGTTACAGTCAACTGAAGTGAAGCAATGATTGTGAAGAAATGGACAATCGATATACTTTACACATTACACTGCATCAGAACACATACTTTAGAAAAAGATCTTGATATATATTTTAAGTGATTTTTATCTTATTTTTCTTTTAATTTGGTTGTCTCACACTACGATTGGACAGAAACGATGTAATTAATAAATATAAATAAATTTCCCTTACAATTCAATGAAGTGTACTCGTATATAGAGTCATTAATGGAAAAGAAAATTAAATATTAACAATTCATTTGCTGGGAATGTTACAGAACATTTGATGCAGTGTTTAAATATTATTGTACTTTTTTTTAATTTTGATGGAGAATCATAAATCAATTTATACATTAAAAAATAAACTTAAAAAATTATTAATTAGGCTTCAGTAAGCCTAAGAAAATAATTAAGTAATATTTGGTAAGTGTAATGTATAAATATATTTATGTTCATATTTCTTAACATTTGATTCTTCTAAGTTTTTTGCTTTTATTACGTTACAGAATAAGAAATACTGCAAGTATATGTTCTGTAATTAATATTGTGAATTTTTTCCATTCTTATGTTTCGCTTTTGATCTGTTGCTGTTGTATTGCTCAAGGTCGAGAACACTGACTAAATATGAATGGATCATGCGCTGAATTGATAGTAGATATTAATTTTGGCAACACGTCAACTCCCAACTCTATCAACTGTTGTTACTTTCGTATTGACAGCGATGACCGACAAAATAGTGACAGTCCCACACTAGCTTGTCAGCTAGATCGAATTCAGTCGTCTGGAGAAGACTTCTAGCGGCCGGCTGCTCTGATCGGTAGTTTTCCGTGGTTTCTCCAGTTACCACCAGGCGAATATCGGAGCAGTACTCTAACAAACGGGTTACGGACCGCGATCTATCATTTCTCTTCCTTGTCCCATCCTCACACTTACACTAACATGCACTACTCTACCATACTTGTCCAGTTTGAGGCGGTGCTCAGCTGATGGGAGATACCTGGTTAGGAGAAAAACTCCGCTAACATACCTGGTTAGGAGAAAAACTCCGCTAGCTGTCGGTAGGTCGACGCCGGATCTAGTCATCCAGCGGGGGAAGTTCATCGCCACCTCCCTATGAAAAAAATATGCTGTACACTAATGACCTCAGTAGTTGACGTGCCCGGAATTACTAACAACCAACCAACCAACTCTAGCTGAGTGGATAAGGAATTTGGCCAAACTCGTGAAATAGAGAGGATATTCATTTTTTTGTTACTTACCAAGGTGTTACGAATCTACTCAACACAATGGTCTCGCAACAGCGTAAGCACACGTGAATGCCATGATCGTTTGAACGCCCATTTAATTCGGTAGCAGCTGTGTTGCCATTCACCATACATTGGTGACTGTTGGCCTCTCTCTTGAGGTAATTTAAATAAGAATACTTTAAATGAAACACAAAGCAAATATATTCTTTGTGAATTCATTTAACCAGAATCAATAAGCAAATGTTATCTTCTCCACCTCAGGAGATATTTTGTTCCTTACTTGAGATCCACCGATTAATTGGTTGAAGCCCTTTTCCGAAGGAGCCCCCAAACTTTCAACATCGTGAAGTCGCTACTAACTGGGTTTTAAAATTAGAAAGTCACGTTAATTTGTCCGGTGTACATTCAGGCGTCCGTTCTCTCTCGACCTCAACCTTGTCTCTCACAACCTTGCGTACATAGTAACCGGCGCTACATCCCTCAATTTCTCTTTTCTATGAGTTCATAAAACTTGTATCAAATTTTAATTTTAATTTCGTAACACTAATGTGTTCATACCACAAGCGTTGCACATTGAGAATTCACGCCCTCGAACAGATCTCAAGTTCTTATTACACTGACATTTATAAATAAAAAATGTTTCTCAAATTGAAAAAAATAATTATGTTTGGAAACTCCGCGACCCAATTGAAAGAATTTTCTGCGAGATTGCTGGATCACAGCATACTATTCGATAACTACAGCGCAGGTGAGTAAGCTCTAAGGAGACAGCTCAGGGAAAAGGGAACAGCAATTGGCGGCGAGAAGGAACGCCGTGATTACAGCCGTCTGCAGAAGTAGGCCACCTCGACGGCAGCGAAGGCGGCGGCTTCTCAGGAGATATATGGGGTGTGGGTGGCGGGGACTGGGGAGAGGGTGGTGCACAGAACAGCCCTATCGCCGATCTGCCTTAATCTTCGCCGTAAGTTGCAGGCACACCCTGGCGGCAACTTACGAAACTTGGAGCTGCAAATTTGTTACGCCTTTAGGGCGGGAAGCTGATGGATTTTTGGGTGCGGACCTGGGAGCGGTGAGGCTGGTGCAGTGAGGATCGAGTTGTCGTGGGTGGGGAATTTTAGAGCGCAAACAACAACAACAACAAACAACTAAGCACGATGGATTAGACCGATAGGTTTCTTCGGTGCAGTTTAAGTAATCGCTTCAGCCCTGGAGAATCTCAAAGATATTCCCGGGATTAAAATGCACCACTCCGAAGAGAAATGATGCAGTTAGGCAAAGTAATAGAATCTATTAAGTTAGTTTTTGATCGGAGTAATTTGGAGAAACAAACAATATAACTTAATTATTTGACAATTTCACAACTCCATGTCCTGCAGTTTGAAAGAAGTATCAGTATCAGTACTAGTACTAGTATCAGTACTAGAAGTATCAGTATCAGTAAGTAGTGGTGCTAAAACAACACGTACTTTCTTTTCCGTATTTTCCCGCAAAATTACGCGAAAAGTATTCAATTTTCCAGCTAACATGACATTATTTCAAAATATATTTTTAAAGAACATATTTTGTCAAGGAAAAAATTTCTATCTTTATAATTGTAAATGTAGGAAGACGCCGAACAAAATTTGAACTTTAGCAATTTTCGAAAAATCTCGGATATTAACGAACATGAGACCTGCACCATTCTCTTAAACATCGTATCCAACAACAAAATTTAATCAAAAACGATTGTGCCATTTTTTGAAAATATACAAGGGATTTGATACCCTCAAAATTAAAATAACGGTTTCAAATTAAAGGGCCCGCGACATCAGTCATATCTATTGAGGTTTAGCCATATCTATTCAGGTTTAGCCGCTAGCGTTGTTCACAGATAAGAAAGACAGGCGGAAGTCGTCAATCAATTTTTCTGTATCAAGGATAAAAAAGAATTCTAGCTATAACACGTCCTGTAGGATTTTTTCTAAATTTACCAGCTAGACTTATTTACTATTTCGTTTCCAGGGCCCTCTAACACGTTTTTCTGCCGACAATTCGCCGGTTCCTCGCGCAGCATTACATAACTTCTCGACTCTGTAGCAAGAAAGTAAAAATAATGAAAGTGATCCTTCGATCATGAATCACTAAAACAATGCTGTGAACAGTCTCTCACAAAAAAATTGTAAATTAAGAAACAATTATATTATGTATTGATATAAACCAAAAGCCCCATGGTTTATGTGTACAGGAACACGGGATCAAGCCATTTTAAAAATCACGTACTTTTAGGCATATATAATGCAAATAATGAAGGAAGGGCGGCCGGTAAACAAGAAATTAAGTTCCTTGGTCGTAAGCATGATGGGAAGCTGGAGGAGGCAGTGAAAGCGGTGGTTTTGTAGAAATGTCAAAATGTTCACTCTCTCTTATGACAGCGGCTAGAGCGGACGCATTTAATCAGACGAACCGGGCATTTTCAGTTAAGATTGCGTTTAGTAATGTCAATTATAGGAAAGTGGTTGAGCCGTAATTAGTCCCGAGTTTCTTAAGTGTTCTAGATATTAATAATTTAAAGATGTCATATCAATTCTTGTTACGATTGTTAAATCAAAAGTAAACTTCGTAACTGAAACGAAACTTAGAGTAGGAAAGATTCGAAGATGGGGAATGTGTTCACGACACATGCTCTTTGCTGATCCCATGATTTGGAGGGAAACAACAGGTCGCACAACACACTTATTTCCTTATGACACAAACAGCTGGAATCACCTCAAAATCGAAGAAAACTGTGCAATATCCTCATTTACCATCTCCTAGAAGATCAGTATGAGACAGTGAATAATTGTCGGTTCCACTAACTTCTTAGAACGTGACAGTGAATTCAAATTAATGCTACAGTGACGAACATTCCGAAGATAGAGGAAGAGATATCCTTGCTGACCCAACATTTCAAGCCTCCTGTGAAACATTCCAAACCTCCTCTTCACTTTTTTAACACTTATGTTGTAATTCGTTCTGTATACATGTGGAACACTTGTTATTAAAGCGTTTCATTTGACAGATATAAGAGACCCACGCAATTACAAAAACTATCATTGCATGGAAACTGAAGACCATACAGAAATTCCGAAATTAGATGTGAATTGAGAGGCAAATTATCTTTCAGAAACAGTGTGTTTTGTTCTTGTTGCAGAATGTTTTCTGTAGACCAGTGTATTTTGATATGACTCAAAAGCAAAGAATTATACATCATCTCTCTACTTTCCACAATCATTCATATTTCCAAGTGGGTCTGTTATTAAAATCGGTTCGGATTGTATGCCGGACCTGGTTTCACCATAGCTTCCTTTCCATCCAGGGCAAATACTTCACACACCCTGGTTCCTGCTCACCGATAACCTCTCCGCCGCAACCATCACAGTGCCTCTGTCACCAGATGGCTCCGCCGCCCACCTCCGTCCACTTCACCTCCCCGGCCTCCATCCTCCCCCGCCACGACCCGCTGGCCGACGCCCGTCGCCCCTCCACGCCCCTCGCCTTCACACCGATACCATTCCTCAGGGAATCCCACCGACCCAGAACGTTCCCACTACCCGGACATACGAATTGACCCATCCACTAAACGCCTTGATCGTCCCGCCCCGCTCCTACTGCTCACTTCATCCGTACTGTTCATACCAGCCTCTTCACCCACGCTATCAGCGCCACCCACAAAATCCCTGTTACAATCTCCATCCATCCCGTCTAGGCTATCCCGCAGACTCTGCCATTATTATTATTATTATTATTATTATTATTATTATTATTATTATTATTATTATTATTATTATTGCTACCCGCGCCACTCAAAGCTCGTCTCGCCATTTTAAGCGCCAAGGCCATCCCCGCCCACCACGACATCCCTGCCACCCACGATAACCCGCTGCCCAAGACATCCCGCCACCACGACATCCCTGCCACCCGCGACATTCCCGTCACCCACGACATTCCCGTCACCCACGACATTCCCGTCACCCACGACATCCCCGCCACCCAGGCATCCCCGCCACCATCGACATCCCCGCCACCCACGACATCCCCGCCACCCACGACATCCCCGCCACCCAGACATCCCCGCCACCCACAACATCCCCGCCACCCACGACATCCCCGCCACCCATCGACACCCCCGCCACCCACGACATCCCCGCCCCACCATCCCGCCACCCACGACCCCCCCCCCCCCCCGTCGTCGCCTCCGCCCCCACCGTCATTACTGCCGAAAGCGCGTCGCCCGCCGCCACCGCCGGCGGATCTGCATATCTGGCCGCAGCCTCCGCCATTGTGCGGGCGCGGATCTCCGCCGTCGCGCGTATTATTCATGCGGGCGGTCGCGAGCGCGCGGACGGCGCCGGTGGGGGGGCGGGGACGGAGGCGGGTTGGGAATGCGCGGGGTGTGGGGGGTCGAGCTCTGCTGGCGGTCAGCGCCACTCCAACAGCGCATGTTTGGGGAAGCATCAGTTTACTGAGAGTGCGGGAGATGGGCTCCACAAAGCGAGTTTCGCACTGGGACTGGAAGAGAGCACTTCTGTTATTTCAAATCGAAACGACCTCTACTCATAAAGCCGTCATTTAGCTACGCATAACATTTCAGAACTAGACTTCAATACGACTCTTTGTCTTTGTAAAGATGTATCTGCGCTCGGGGGAATTTAATAGAAAATACCAGAATATTCAATTAACGTAGATAAAAGGCAAAGAAAAATACAAGTAATTTCGTACTCTGAATGTTACCAAGAATGATTGCAAACATTTTTCTCCATTTTGTGAAACATATAGGTACAAGAGTTTGTAATTGTTGACGTTGTAATCATATATTTTTATCACAGTGCTTTTGAAATTGTACTAGCAAGATCTTACTGCATTATTTTTATTGAGAAGCGGGATTTAGAACACAAATGCATTAACAATTTTTTCTGGCACTATGATAGTTTTCTACCATCGTATTTGATAACACAATGTGACTAACAAATGAGCCTTCTACTTTCCTTTAATTTGAATAAAATATAAGAAAATGCACATGGAAAATATTTACTTTTTATTATTACATAAATTAATACACGTTAAAATGCTATGGACTTAAATAAGTCGTGCATTATTGCCATATTGCACCCAGCATAAAAGAGTGTAAAGCTAGAGTTTGTAAGTGGACGGGTATTATATTCTACTTTTTGGGACGAGGTTGGTTGCACTAAGTTCCATATGTAAAGGCGCGATTGCATGATGGTTTTCTATACTCAGAAAACATAGTACTTAAATAAAAAATACAATATCATTAACATAGAAACGCAGTTTTCCTGATCTCACCATCTAGCGGGAAAAGATCACCACCTCAACCAGCAGCCGCGATAAAAACATACACTACATTTACGGGAGTAATGACATCAGTAGTTAACGCCTAGGGAGCCTCTAATAATCAACCATACATTACTTCGATGGTATTAACTATACACAAAATTAATTTTTATTTTAAATTATTTTATAATTTTTCTTTCAAATTTCATAATTTTATCAACGTTTTTAATTCCTAACGGTAATTCATTAATTATTTCAAATATTTTTGCCTATAATGATTTAGCTACATTAATAGTAAAGTTACTGTTAACTGTTGTTTAATTCATTTAAAAATAAAGCGTCTTATAATGAATTCTCTATATTATTGATATACATTTCAGGGTTTTTAGTTTGTCTAGTGTGTCTGTTGGTTTGAATCCAGGCGGTTGCGTCTGTCCGGGGCTAGCGTCCGGCGCGTATCAGACAGCGCTCCGTCTCTGCCCCTCCCTCCCGCCCCTCCCTCTCCCCTCCCCCCAGCCCACCGCCCTCGCCACCGTCTGCTCCAGATGTAATACGTTTTACTTGGACCTCCGCCGCGAATCCCGATACTGCTTGGTAAGGGTGCCGGGGAATTTTATACAGCCCGCCGCTCGGGGCCAAATACACAGATAGAATTGGTGGTCAATAAATCGAATTGGAATTGCAAGGGCATTCTCCGGCCGCGCTGTAACAGGATTTGAAGGCGGGCGGGCGGGCGGGCGGGCGGGCGGGCGGGCGGGCGGGCGCACCGAGGTGGAGCGAAGCGGAGGCCCAAGGTCTGCTGAAGGGTTGGTGAAGTGCGGGGTGAAGGGCGAGTGAAGGGCGGGTGAAGGACCGGCCGAACCATGGCGGGGGTGGAGGGAGAGCGCGGAAGAAGAACCGAAGATACCACGTGGGTGGGCGAAGGATATTGATGCCCTCGTCACTTTGATCTGCGGCAGAGATGTTCGACAAATATTTTTTGATTAAACGGAACTTCAAAGCCTTCTTTGACATCGGTTGCAGAAATCAATTTATGTAACATGTATTTATGTTATATTCGATATTATTTTTCTACGGTTAAAAATTGTATTAAATTATCACTACACAATTATCAAAATAGTATATAGATATG
Organism: Teleogryllus oceanicus; assembly: GCA_964035755.1. Classification (NCBI taxonomy): domain Eukaryota; kingdom Metazoa; phylum Arthropoda; class Insecta; order Orthoptera; family Gryllidae; genus Teleogryllus; species Teleogryllus oceanicus. The sequence continues at coordinate 108,519,648 of CAXIVR010000006.1, read as the reverse complement.
TATTTCAACACAAATTAAAACGTTTATATAAATATATTTCATTAGTATTGTTATTTATAACATAAAACAATGTAAGTTTTCTGTCCTTATAATTTTAATAATTTCTATTAATTTTTTTGAAAAATCTTATGATTAATTTATGTACATTTTGTTCTACGATACTTAAAATTTGAAAATGTTTTGTGATCGATAGTACCACTGAAGATGCATACACGATTCCAAAGCGAATCTGAACACAGGGTTTTCGTGGTTTAAAGAGATAGATCGCACGCTATTTGAGGAAGGATATGCCTTTCCTTTAAGTGATAGAGACGATCGCTGGTTAAATGTACTCTTAGCATCATCATACACGCCTAAATGTTGCCAACGTAACCAAGACCTCAAATCAATAAAAAATACATGTGTGATTACCATGAAACCGAATTTATCCAGCAAGAATAAGTGCGACTAAGAACACTTCAGGCGTTCTTCAAGGCACTATCAAAAGGGTCAGTTGAAGCAATATTATCTGCATGTAGCAAAATATTTATCGCATTAAATGTTTTGGGAGCTTATATTTGTTTCAGCATAAAAAGTGCTATCTTGCAAAAGCACTACAAGCGATGAACATTCACACATATATATTTATTACTTTCACACCAAGTGAAATCTATCAGTTTATCTTTATGATATTCCATTTACGATAATGATGCACTGTTTTCATGGTAATATTTTTGATTTAAGCCAATTCAAAGCAGTCATGAAGGCGTGACTGAACGACGTCTCTGGTATGATCAAAGGTTTTTTTCTATTTAAACATAACAGAATGCTTTCATATCTATAGACTTCTACTATAACAGAACAGATTTCTCGTTTCAGCAGTACAGATTTGCCGTATCATTAGATTGCAGGATTATTCATCTATGATTTTCTTGACCCTCCTCTTGATTGACATGTGCCTGCAAAATATTAAATGTGTGTAATATCAAAAGTGTACATTAGTGTGTTATGGTTATGTCTCCCAGACCTCTTTATGTAATTACCGAGAGTCAACTCGCCAGTGTAAGTTGCGCAACCATAAAAGGGCTCGTGCGTTCTCGTGTTAATTATGCGAAAGTGAGATACGATAGAGGAAGGCCTGGACAGTAAAAGGAAAGCGTGAAACAGGGCGCGCCGTTCACTGAGAGTAGCAGGACGGCTTGGCTCACAGAGTCACCGACGAAGCGGGGAATGGAGGCGGCGGTAGAGCGGGGATGGATTTGAATAGAGGGGAGGAGTGGGTTGAGGTGGGATGGGGCAGGGACGGGAGCAGAACAGGGCCGGATAGGGTCGGGCGAGACAGGGCCGGACAGGGAGGGGCAAAGATTAGTGTGGAACGGAGGCATATGGTGAGAAGAGGCGGGGAGAAGCAAGGAGGGAACGTGCGGATCGAGGACAGACGGAGCGGGGAGGGGAGGGGACGAGTAGCAGTGTGAAGGAGAGGTGCAGAGAGGCTAAACGTGCATAGAACGTGGGGGCTGGGAACGGAGACAAAAAAAAACAGGTGTGGTGAGCTAAGGCCTAGAGCAGAACGACCGGAAATGGGGGTGAAAGGGCAGGGGTGGAGCGAGGGGATGAGAGAGAGGCAAGACGGGACAGGGAGAGTAAGAGTGGGGTTGAGAGAGGCGGCCTAACGGGCAAGGGCGGAAGGGGGGGCGGGCCGGGGCAAGGAAGGGGTCTTGACGGAAAGAGGCATGCCGAACGGGATCGTAGTGCGGGCTGAGCGGGAATGGAGGCAGGGTGGAAGCGCGGATGTGGCTGAAGCTGCGCTGAAGAGAGCAGGATGGCGCACGCGGGGGACGAGGAGAGGTCGACGTAGAGAACGTGTCGAAGTGAGAGCGGGAATGGAGTGAACAGGATGGCGCGACGCGGAACTGGGACGAGGGACGAGGGACGAGGGACGAGGGACGAGGGACGAGGGACGAGGGACGAGGGACGAGGGACGAGGGACGAGGGACGAGGACGAGGACGAGGACGAGGACGAGGACGAGGAAGAGGACGAGGGACGAGGACGAGGACGAGGACGAGGACGAGGACGAGGACGAGGACGAGGGACGAGGACGAGGACGAGGACGAGGACGAGGGACGAGACGAGGACGAGGACGAGGACGGGACGAGAGGACGAGACGAGGGACGAGGACGAGGACGAGGACGAGGACGAGGACGAGGACGAGGACGAGGACGAAGACGAGACGAGTCGATTTCATTTTATTTTATTAATCACGTATTTCTCCCGCGAAGTTAGTTAGATTATATAATGTTTGCATAATAGTATATCTTTTCCTTACAAGCATGCTTCTCCTGAATTTTAGACAGTAATATTGATAGGGCGATTGAATATTGTTAATTTTTATTGCATATATGAAAGGCATATTTCAGACTTTTATGGTCATATAAATTTTAATGCCTACTTTTAGAATATTTTTCTCATAAAAGTCCTCTCCCTAATAATTGCTATTATACTCATACTATGAAAATTCCACTATTGCATTCTGACATAACTTCACCTGACACCACTCTCTACACTTACATTGATATTGTCTCGAACACCTCCAGCCTCTCCTCGAGGCGGATTTGACAAAACTTCCCCCCTGCCTTTCCTGCCAAGCTGCCTCCTCCTCCACCGTTTCCTCTATACCTCCTAGTCCGTTTTCTCCGCCTCCTTCCGGCTCCCCGCATCCTCCTCGAATACCTCCGCCACCGCGAGCGCATAACAGGCGGCGGCAGGGGGGCGCCCGGAACCAAAGGCGGCGAGACGCAGGATGAGAGGGAGATGTGAAAAGCGGGGTGTTGTGGCAAAGTCTGCAGCACAAAGGGGGGACCCGACTGGAGGGACGGGCAACGTGAGGTAACATGAGAGCGTTGAGCAGGGTGGTGTGGTTCAAGGCGAGGGGGAAGTGACGCTGGACGAGTTTAGTACATTGAAAAGGGGAGGGGTAGGAAGGAACGTGACGACCGAAGAAGGAGGATGGGATGGTGAACGCCCAATTGTCCGAGAGCTTCGAAGAAAATGGAGGAGAGTGGGGTAGGGTGTGGTGGGAAAAAGCCAAGGAAGCGGGTAGATAGTAAACAGGTGATATAAGCAGGCGGTTGCGGATGAGTATTGAGAGGATAGAAGGCTGACATGCAAATAACGGTGCAAAGAGCAGATAAGAAAAGGCTGGACAAAAGGACAGAGAGGAAAGATTGGGAAGAGCAGGGAAGGGAAGGCAAAGAAAGGCTAGTGTAGATAGGGTGTTGAGGAAAGACCACACAGAATATATAGGGAAGAAAATGATAAAAAATGACTGAAAAATTGGAAAGAGGAAAGGCAGTGGAAAATAATGGAGGCTGGGCCGGGCAACAAAAAGAATGGGCGGATAAATGGGAGAGAGGAAAAGCGGGAAAAAGGTGAGGAAAAGACATGTAAAATGTAGAATAAAGGGCATTTTGCATAGCACAGAGGAAGCGACCAGGGAGAAGGTGGTTCCAGCGCGACGCGGCCCGGCACAGGAGGCGTATGGTGGCAGGGTGGAGTGTGGCGGAGCGGAATGGCCCGGAGCGGTTCGGCGTGCTGCCGGGTTGGGCCGGGCTGGCGCGGCCAGCGAGGGAGAGGTGGGTTCGGAGAGGGGCGTGGCGGAGCGGGGCGTGGTGAGCGTTTGGCGCGAGGGCGATACGGTTGCGACACGCTTCACGCCGGCTGCCCTCGCCGCCGCCGCCGCCGCCACCGCCACCACCGCCGCCGCCACCACCGCCGCCGCCGCCACCGCCGCCACCGCCGCCACCGCCGCCACCGCCGCCGCCGCCGCCGCCACCGCCGCCACCGCCGCCGCCGTGTGTAGCAGCAAGAAGCGGCTGTATTGACTGCGGATTACAACGGGCGGCAGCTGTGCCGGAGACCGCGTCTGCCGCCAACCCCACAGGGATGCCGAGACTCCGACGCCGCGCTTGGCGGAATAGGAGCACTCACGCACTGAAGTCAGAGCACTCCACGGCACCTTGGTCCACCATACTGCGCGGTGTTTGTTTGCGATACGTTATGGTTTTCCCTTTACAAGAAGTTTTGAAAGGTAGTACAAAATATAATAGAGATAAAACCTTTTTTAAATTTTCTTAACAGGTGAACATCTACACATTGTAAAGTTGTCCATGTGCCATTTGTCGTTAAAGGTGTCGCATAATAAAAGTATCATTTTAGTTTTGGCAGATTGTTTTAATGTTAGTCAATTCCCAAGTGTTCTAAGTCACATTGTACCATAAGAATCATATACCACTTTAGTTTCCGGCTAGCCAATTTACTCTCTATGAATATTTGTACTCCATGACTTAACACAGCAAGGGAAAGTAGACAAGCAGAATATTTAGCCAGTAAAGTTAGGTAGAACTGGTGAAGAAAAATAGTTAATTTAAAAAAAATTTTTTTAATTTAAAAAAACCAGAATTTGGAAAAAAATAAATGAAAATGAGAAAATAAATTATTAATTTATTAAAAATATAACAAATAACTATCTTCGCAAACAAGTGTACAGGCATATAGTGTATCAGAAATAGCTGAGATGTTGTAAATAAGTGAAATCAATCATTGTTTAAACATCGTGAGTTAAAACACAAACATTCTTGTAGAAGATATGTTCAAATTCATTTAATGTATTGTTTTTAAGTGTAGCAATTTAAAGTACAATTGAAACTTTTTTGATAACATTTTATTTTCAAATTCAAAAATCAATGGAACATTGAAAGCAGAATGATGTGTTTCTTAATTCTAATTGTTAGTGAACCCCGTGTTTTTAAAGAAAGAAAAAAACACTTATAAATGTTAAGTTTATGACAGAGGATATATTTTGAGAAGTTTAATTATGATTTGAAAGGGTAAAGTTGAGATATATGTAAATTTTCTATGTCGTTATATGAATAACTCAACAACTATCGGAAGGAAAGGAAATCATTAGAACTGATTTGTGTACGTAGACCCTCAGTAAATTTACCAGCTCTTGACACGCAAGAATATAATAAATTGCGGCAATACAATAAATGAGAAGTAGACTAACAATGCAATAAATGAGAAGTAGAGTGACAAAGCAATATGTGAGAAGCAGCAAAATTACTAATCAATTTTGTGTTTTAATTTTTCAAAGTTGGTGAAACAATCATTTCAGCACTTACTAAAATTACTCACCAAGAGAAAAAAAAATAGCATTTAAGTCATCCAAAAGGCTGAGTCGGCAACCGAGTTCTTTGAGAGCTCCAAGCACAGAGAATCTCTTATGTACTTCCACGTCGCAAACAACCGTCCCCCGAAGGTTTCCTGCGGAGACAATAAAGTTGGGAGCGTTTCGTAGCCACCCCTGCCTTGCAGGGGAGGAAGAGAGGGGGCGGGATCGCCGGGAGCGAGGGAAGGGTGGGGGCGGGGGAGAAGGAAGGTAATGGCTGCGCGCGAAATACGTCGCCGGCCACCGGCCACGCCATAAATTCCCCGGGACGCCGGTGACAGCGCCACCCATCGCGCCCGCACGGACCTTGCACAACTACTGGCTTTCGTATCAGCGCAGACACACGCGCGGAACTCGGCAGATAGTAGCGCTCTCAGATGTCCCAGCCCTAAAGGATAAAGGAACAAGAAATATACCAGGAAAATTTGACTGTGGTATTCACAATGGCCAACGAACTTCACAGAGTGCCACCACTGGCGCCACTAACTCACGAGTACCCGAGGTATAGTGCGATTTTTCTAACCGTGCCTCTGGCAGGTATCAGCCGTTGACGGTTTTATCCAATCGGGAGCTTATATGTCACTACTGGGACGTCACTATTGTGACGTTCAAGCTTCCGATTGGATGAAACCGTCAACGGCTGATACCTGCCAGAGACACGGTTAGAAAAATCGCAGTATAGCCGTCGAAAGCAGCCTGGTAGTGACCTCTACCAGCCATTCGCTCCAGTAAAACGAAGACAGCAGAGCTGCGTATTTCCGACTATGCTGAAATGCAGTGATCTCAATAGTAAATGGATAACTGACTCTCATACTTATGCGCGGTAGAAAAGCGTGCCGGTTCATTACGGTCGTCGCTATATTGTAGTTAGGCAAGAAACTACACTTCAATTTTTTAAAGTTGTGGATGTCACTAGGTGATTATTGCTCCTCCTGCCTTATAAAATGAATATTTTTAATTAATTCACGAACGTCCTTCTCATCGGGGCTGCGTCTAAGACATGTGCTTATAACATTTTAAAAGATTAATTTTATAAGGCAGGATGTGGAACAATAACCAATGTCATTGGTCACTCTAAAATATTCGAAGTACAGATGCTGTGCGTTTTGAGCTGTGATCCTTGTGAGAAGTAAAGGTTTCTGTTCGAATATCAGGTATTGTTTTTAATATTGTAAAGCAGCCCCAAAAAATGTTCAAATTAGTTGTGGTGAATGATGGTAAGAAACATAAGAATATTTTACATAAAAATTCTTTGTTTTGAGAGTGTTTTTAAGTTGACCGTACCACAACTGCCCCAAGATATTAATTACGAATTTGATCTCTCAGAAGATCCTCATGAAACACAACTAGTGAAATAATTGGAAGCAAGTATGTTAACATTACGCCTCATAACATTCGGTTATAAATTTTCTCTAGAAAAATTGCTTGAGGGCCAAACGAATGTTAATCAGCATGTTTACAAAATTCTTCTCTTTAGAAAATGTATAAAATTATTTGTTCTTGCTGTTATATGCTTTATTACTTATCAATTTTTCATTTAACACAATCACCCCTGCATACATTGCTATGATTTATTAAATTGACTATTAATTTCTTTCTTTTTCTCCCATATTTTGCTCAATATTCCTAAGCAGGTAAATTCCATATTACATAGGAGAAAATAGCATTAAAATTGACATTAAGTGCAAGGTAATGCTTTAGGAATCCACGGCATGCAAAATTATTTTTTGTTGCATATAAAGACACATTATTAGATGTAATTTTAAATTCCTTAATCAGAACTTATGATAATTGCAGAATTTTTATATCAGAAAGTGTTAACGTTCTTGCAACAAGCGGACTGATCTCTGTGGTATGCATATCATTGGACGTAATCGTAATATCGTAATAATAATAATAATAATAATAATAATAATAATAATAATAATAATAATAATAATAATAATAATCGTAAATCCCGATCTCGATCGGGTTTTGACCAGTTTTGCTGATCCATTGAGCAAATGGATCAGGAAACTGAATGAGATAGCTCCTTGATTTGCTTCTGGACGCAAAAGTAGCGTCGATATGGGCACGTTTTGTTGAGCTTTCCTTTGCTTCTAGTGGAAGTAGAGCTGAGTAAGTTTCTATTTTGTTAGCGATACAGAAAAATCAAACCTGCAGTTCATTTACCGTTACAAATAAGTTCTCTATAACACGGAAACGAAAATATCTAGTTTTTGAAATGTTAACCTTTCGCTTTTTCTATTATTATTATTATTATTATTATTATATTATTATTATTATTATTATTATTATTATTACTATTATTATCATTATTATATTATATCATTATTATTACTATTATTATTATATTATATTATTATTATTTTTTATAATTATTATTTTCCATCTTTCAACTATTAATAGTTAAATAATTGGGAAGGGATTCTAACATTCAAGAAAGCGTTCGGAGATGATTTTCTCTCCTATACGTCACATACAGTTTTTACTGTTTTTACTAATAAAATACTAATAAATAAATAAATAAATAAATAAATAGATAAATAAATAAATAATAAATAAATAAATAAATAAATAAATAAATAAATAAATAAATAAATAAATAAGTAAATAAATAAATAAATAATATAGCGGCCGATGCTGGCGGAAGGCACTGTGAGGAGTACATCATCCAGTTAGTATACAGATCTTTGCTATAGGGCAACAGCCAGAACGCACCGCGCTCCGAGGACAGATATATTGTCCGACATGAATATACTGATTTTTGGCAATTATCAGTTGTGACGCGGTCATCCAATCTGGAGCTTTGTTACTACATAAATTTTTGGTTGAAAATTGAAGCTCCCGATTAGATGGCGGTCATCCTCTCATTTCAGCTCCAGTCCTAGGGGAGTCTCTACATTTAAATCGAACAGTAGGGGGTCGGTGCGATGCTCACGGCAGCTTCAAGAAATGAGAAGCAAATGTCACCGTGTGTATTTATGAATATGCTGTTGGCATCGACTTACGGACTTGGGATTTGGATTGCAGACATTGAGTAGTAAGACAATTTGGCTATAATTGAATTTCTGGATAATACCACCATTTGTAATTTCATACAACTTATTTTTGTTGGTTTATGGAAAATAAAATTATTATTTTCAGAACTTGGGCACGATTTATTTAATATTGACATAACATAACTCTTTCATAACAATGTTGACTTTCTAAAGTAATATCTGAGGTCTATTGTTCAAACACAACCATTAGAGCGTGCATTGGAGAGTAGGAACAATGAAACTGGTGAGAACGAATAAAATTTCATTATTTTTACCCGACTGCGGGAATAAAGGGGAGTGTGAACTCTGCAGCATTTTTACAGTCCTAATAACGTTGGAACTGATCAATTTATTTTGTTGATCGTAAAACCAAGAGATCCCATTTCAGCGTTGGGGCGGGACAGGTTGTAAATAGTTATTGATGACATTAGTGGAGCAGTGGCATTTTACTCTGCGAGTTGTGGCAGGGACCGATATGCCGAGAGGCGCAATCCTACCAGCAAAATAAAGTCACTTTTACCACGTGTGTCATACGATTTTTATTCTTCATTGACTTGATCCTAAAAGTGACCGCTCCTATTTGTGACTGTGTAGAAAAATAATAAAAATCAATGTAATGTACTCTAATAGTGATAGTAACGATATTGAAATATTTAAACAATGCCTTAGTTATGCATAACATACGGAAAGAATAATTATGGAGTACCAATTAAACATATTCTGCAATTACATTTCACAAATGTATAAAAGTACCTATAAACAATTTTAAATTTGAAATGTAATTGATCATAACCTTGAAGATATTATCTTAAAAACGAAATAATTAAGAAACATGTACAGGATACACCACTTCTCATAGCACGTCACACAGTTTTAACTGCTTTTGACGTCAAATAAATAAATAAAATATCTTCATAAAAACATTCTTCATAATCATTCTTAGGCGTCTTCTTGTAGAGAAACTTTTTTTTCCGGAGGAACGCGTTTGTAATTTATTAACTGAATTATCGTCTTTTTTGCTCTTTATAATACATGCAAAAGGCCTTTGTGTATATTAAAACAATCACCAAACTTCAAACCATCATCAAACTTCATTTTCCAGGCAGCCTACATAAAATGTTTGCATTTCAAATTCAATTTAAAATTTGAAAATTAATTGAACATAATCTTAAGATATCGCTTAAAAACGATTTAAATTACACTCTAAACAATGTTTGCATTTCAAAGCAAACAATTTTAAATTTGAAATGTAATTGATCATAACCTTGAAGATATTATCTTAAAAAACGAAGTAAATTACACTGTCTTCAAAAATAAATTTCTTGTTATACATTCATTACGTCATATACGGGGTTTTATTTTCCCTCCGCTAGAAATACTAACACTCTCCGAGTGCAGATAATCCAGATGCGTCATAAAACACACGTTTTTTTGTTTTTTTTTATATAAAACATCGTCCAGTACAATACTTTACAGATGTATTTTTTCAGACTTAATCTAGTTAAAATAGCTAAGCTAACTTAGTCTACATATTGAAGAGGACACTCTAGGGGAGAACCTCGGTGTTAAGCATCGTGGTTGGCTAAAATTTTGAGGAATGCTTCAAAAGGGAATCTATTTTTTATTCGAGTGTGGGTTGGATTTTCGGTAGTTTGTAATGGGATGCTGCTGGTATGTCTGTTAGGTTATGGTAAAAGTTGTGTGATATGGGTACTATTTGGTTTATTATTGTATCGATATTTAATTCTAAATGAAGTTGTTTATTACTTATGAACCAGGGGCATTCGTGATTAATCTTAAAAATTTATTTTGCATTACTTGAATTTTATTGACATTTGTGGGGGCTGCGTTTGTCCATATGGGGCATGCATAAAGCAGTAGTGGTCTGATTATTGTTTTGTATAATGTTGTACTGTTTCTGTATGACAGAGATTTATGTTTGTTGATTAGTGGCCGGAGTTGGAATAATTTATTTCTAGCTTGATTAATTTTGATGTCTTTGTGGGTTTTCCAGGTTATTTTTGTGCCCAGATGAAGTCCTAGGTATTTTATGGGTTGTGATGGTGGGGTCAAACACACGTGCTCAATGAATAGAATGCAATACCAGCCGCTTTCAGACATTATTTTTACATATAATTCTCGTAGCAACATGTCCAAATCATGTGATACAACTCACCATTTTCTATTTTACATAATTTAAGAGCTTCAGAAATGCCTCTAATGAACTTGAGTTTTGTAAATCACACGGCTCTAAATGGAAAAACAATATTTTTTGTAATATGCTAGCAAAAATTGTTTTCTAATTTTATCAATTTTATTTTCATTTTATTTTTTTCAGTTTTATTTAGAAAATGAACCAATAAGCAAGATATTTTTATAGAAGGGAAAAGTTAATTTGAAAAAATAAAACAAGGAAACAATTTATTAGCATATTTACACCATTTAAAAACTTATTTCAGTTATTTTCTAGGTTCATTTGTGAAAGTTTCTCGTAAATGTATGTCATTTGAACCCCTAAAACGTGGTCTGCATGAGTAGAGCAGTTGCAGCACGAAGCAGTTCAGAACTAGCGTGTGAGGCATAATATTATTTCATCTGTATCACAAACGTGCAATCAGCAGTTCTATGGGAACATTTGGACGTTCCATTGTTTCACGGGAACATGCGAGACTGCCACTGTTATGAACCACCTGCATATTTGTAGTAAAATATTATCTGAATCGCGAAATACATTTCGAGCTGAATATCAGTAACGAGGATAACAAATATCATACACACACGAGTTTTCCTGTAGTATTTGGTTCAACGTACTCCAATGAGCTTAAGTACAAATGGTAGAGATGTACATAAGCTATACAAAACACGTGTGTGATTAATGAACCTTTCTAGCAAACGTTACAATTACAATTGAGTATATTTATGTATTACGCAAAGAATAATTTTAATACTACTGATAAGAACTATTGCCATACATTTAGGTTTTATTAAAATTGATGTTTAGGGATCTTTAAACTTCTGATATCATTAAAGCCAATGATCGAAGAGTAAATGTAATGAATAGGTGATTGCGATAATGATATAAATAATGAAGGAGCAATTTGGAATGAGAAGCAGACGACACGGACGAACTCTGAGAAAACCTTCCAAGAATTCGATTTGTCCAGCATAAATTTCACATTAATGTTCCGGGTATTGAGTCTGGGTTTCAGCAGTGAAAACTTCATGCGCTAGCCGTTATGACATAATTCTTTCCCTCACATATTCAATCTCTCCAATATATCCCTACGGTATACATTTTACCTAAACTTATTCACCTCTTGGTTTCACTGATCAGTTCTATCAATAACATGCAGGGGCTCTCGAAAATAAAATGCGAATACGTGACGAATTATACTAATCTCCGAGCAATGATGAGAGAGGAGACTGAGCCAATGAATATGGTGATGATTATGGAACTCGGTGATAACTAACCGAGGAAAGGAGTGGTTGCAATACGCGATCAAAATCGACCAGAAAACGTCAAAGAAGGCATAACTGTCAAAATCAAAGAATGAAAAGTTGTGAAGGTAGTGAGAATATCAGAACTGATGAGATGTTGATTGTCAGAAAATATAGATATTGAAATGGTTACTGACATAATGAAATGGAGGGTTCCGAGAACGGAAGGTGTCGTAGCAGTGTGATACAAAAAAGGAAGGAATACTGGTAATGGGTGTAGTCTACGCTATATAAGGTGTAATAAGGCTATTGAAATGGGTGTTAGGTGAGACAGTGCTGTTCTTTGTGTGAATATGCAGGGGGAGGGGATATTTGCAGGTGAGGAAGAGAAGTGAAGATGAAGACGATGACTGCATGCAAACGGGGTAACAAAGCAAAATTTGGTTATCATAGGCAGTCTTTGCATAAGACAGCATGTTACAATTCTACACCAAAACAGTTTAGAAATTTTATTGAGCAGGTGAAGAACGAATACAGATGGAACTACCACAACTGGCCCTAAAACGACTTACGATTAGGAGGGTTTTGGAATAAGGACGGAGCTAGACACAGCGAACTAGTGAGGAGAAAGAGGAGAATCTTCCCCCGCGGCGAGCCGGAGTGAATGCGCTGACAAAGGAAAATTTGGAGATCACTGAGAGACACTGCATACGACAGCAAGAATGGTGTTGGAAAAAGAGCAGAATGAATTGAAAAAACAGGGTAAATTGGTAAGGCAGATAAGGAGAAACTCGCCGCCGGAGCGAAAAGGGTGACAAAGGAAAATTTGGATATAACTGGCAGACTCTGCATACGACAGCATACTAAAACAGCATACCAATGGTAGGTTGATTGGGTGGTTAGTGATTGCGGGCGCGTCAATAAATTTGATGATTAGTTCCGTAAGTTTAGTGCATGTTTCCCCCGGGAGATGACGGTGATCTTCCCCCGCTGAATGGGGAGATCCGGTGCAGACCTACCGTCGGCTAGTGGGTTTCCCCCTAACCATGACTCGCCCATCAGCGGGGCACCGCCCCAGCCGGACAAACTCTAAGCTCCCGACCGGTCTTCCTGAATATGTGGTGGTGTAGTGCATGTTAGTGTAAGTGTGTGTGCGTAACGGGAGAGGAGAGGACAAGAAGGAGGAAGGAAAGATCACGCGCGGTCCGTGGCCCATTTGTTCGGGTACTGCTCCGAAATTCACCTGGTGTTGATTGGAGAAACTACAGAATACTACCCATCAGAGTAGCCGGCCTCTAGAATTCTCCTCCACACAGCGACTGAATTCGACCTAGCTGTAAAGCTAGTGTCGGAAACCCTACTGCTGTCAGGAATCGAACCTAGAATCTCCCGGTCAGAGGCTCTGCAGTGACATCAGTCGATTCACTGAGCTACCGCTCCGCGTCAGCACACCAAAATAACAACACTATGAGAAGGGTGTCGGAAGAAGGACGGGGCGAGACACAGCGCACTGGTGAGGTAGAGAAGGAGAAACACAAGCCGCAGCGCTGGCGTCGGGACTTCCAGCGCGAGCGGACGCAAAAACAACGCGGCGGCCCCGCTCGCGCAGGCGGGCGGCAGAGAAAGGGAGTCGGCGGCGCGGGCCCCAGGGTAACTCCGGGAGCGGTCGGGCAGAGAGATAACCGCCCAACGCCGCCGCGTTTCGCCCCACGAAGATCTGCGTCTCTCCTCTGCCACCCAAAATTCTCCTCGCTCGCCTCTCTCCTCTCACCCGGCTCCAACTGTTTCGCTCCAGTGTCCTCGACATCGTCTTGTTTTTCTTCCTCCCGTTCCGTGTTCCGTCGTCCCTCCTTCGCGACTCTTCTCAAGAAACGCAGTCGAATCAAGACCGCTTGATGTAGTTACTTCACTTCTGTTTTCGTTCTTCCTGCGTTGAGACCGCAGTCTCTGGACGGCCGTAGTTCGGCGGAAAGCATTCCCCAAGCACATCTGCAAGCAATTTTGTTTCCGTCTCATTCTTCCGGTTTCTCTATGTTTCTTTTCTACTAGTGCGGGTGTACCTCGGTCCTGCTATCTCGCTCGCACTGGAGCTCAGCGTCGCAGACCGCCGCGACCCCACCCCGAAGCTCAGTGCTGCCCCCCAGCGGCCGAGATGCGAGGCGAGCGTCGCTGACCCGAACGTCGTCCGCGACCTCCGATGTGGGTCGCCTGCTTTATCTGCGCCCCTGAATATTTATACCCGCGATAGGGTACCGCCCTTCCCCTCAAGGCTCTCGCCCCCCTTCTCTCCCTTTGTCTGGCCACTGCCGGCGCTCCCGCCCGCGCCTCCGCCATCCCCTCCGTCATTGCCATCACCGCTTCCACTACCGCCGTCTCTGTCGCCGCCCATTACCGTCCACCCCACCGCCGCGCCGCCACCTCCGCCCCGCCCCCGCTCTCGCCATTGCCGCCGCCGCTGCCACCGCCGCCGCCACCGCCACCGCCACCGCCACCGCCACCGCCGCCGCCACCGCCACCGCCACCGCCACCGCCACCGCCACCGCCACCGCCACCGCCACCGCCACCGCCACCCCTGCTCCCACCATCCCCATCGCCCTCGCCATCATCACTTCCAACATCGCCATTGCTCCGCCGCCACTGCCGCACCCACTCTCGCTACCGCCCTTCCCACATCCATTGCCATCAACGCCACCGCAGCCGCCATCATTGCCGTCAACTGCACCGCTGCCGACCCTTCCACCTCCGCAGAACGGAACCTGTCTGCGAGCTTCAGGAGTATTAAATCGCATCCCGGTCAGTATTGTGGAGAAGTCTCCTTGAGGCTAAGGAAATGACAGCGACACATGAGCTCGTGACAAATTCAGAGGGATTTGCGATCTCCAAATACCCGCCGACAGTAAGCAAAACGTACTTGGATAATTGAGTAGTAATGAACAGATGTGTAGTTGAGTTTGGATATATTCTCTTGAATCGCCATTATTGAGATCTATTTTTAATATGATATATCCGTAAGCATATCGAGAATATGTATATTCCATTAGCAATTCAATTACATAACGTGCATACTGCACTGTAAACGTGCAAGTTAAGAATTCACAAATAATAACATAATTTGGAAAAAAGAAAAATTAATTTCACCACGTTACAACAGTTGTATTGTCACATACAATACTTGACACCAACAAATGTGTTTCATATTCTTCTAATTAGTATTTAAAAATATGTTAAAATTAGAAAAGGAAGTTTATGTGCACAAAGTAGGGTCACAAAATGTGTCCTTTTTCTTAGCTTTATTATGAAACTTCAATTTTGTATTACGTTACATCTCTTATTTTATTTTTTTAAATTATACTTTTGCAATTACATATATTTTGTTTTTGTTTATATCTGAATATTATATTTATTAACATATATTTAACACATTATTCGTTTGCAATGATTGCACTTGTTACTTTCATATAATAAGGTTTTTAGGAATTACTAAAGTAACTTGGATTACTATTAAATATGCATTTCTTTATAAAATTATAGGCTTTTTTGTCTTTTGAAGGAAATGATGGCAAACATATAGTGATATAAATTACAAGCCTATAAAACTTTAATGACATGTATAGAAAGGTTTCGTAGATTTTCATTGCTTTAAAAGGGAAATTATTATTCGACTAGTTTAATACTAATGATACCTCTCCACGAAATTGACTGAACTTCATATTTCACCAGCGTACTATTTATTTACATACTTTGCTTTAAATGTATGTAAGAAATCATATGCAAACAATTCTTCTTTTCGCAAACGATTGTGGAATGATCTCCCATGATATCCGAAATATAAATTTACGCAAATTTCTTATTCATATGTAGAAAAAACTGGTTTTTTCTATCTGAAAAAATACAGACATTTAAAGGAAAACTAAAGAATCAAATACGAATATTCTGTGAGACGCGTAAAAGAAATTTCTTGAATTGTTTATCAAATCTTCAAAACCCTATATTTTAGTCCATAATCTTTATGTACTTAGAGAATGTACAGAATAGTTCATGATAAACCTAAAAAATATTTATTAATAATTATCAGAATATCGACAAAAACATGGAGTTTCAATGAAATACAGTCGCTGTTGAATCGTGGAAAAGATTCAACGTAACAGTAAATGCACTTTTCCTCACGCCTGGTTGCTTGCGGATATCAAAATTCATAGCATAGCTTGAAGTCGCAACGTAAACAATATTAAACAAAACCAAGACGCGGATCCCGCCTCTTCCATTAAACGCAACGTGTCGACGTGGGGGCGGAGCAGGCGGCGTGGAGGCGTGCAACGCTGGGGCTACATCCCCTGAGGCCTCTCTCGCCACCCCTGCCGCCTCCTGACCCCTCCATTTTCGCCTTCTCTGCCACCATCATCCCCGCCGCTGATATCTTCTTTACCACCTCCACCACCTCCGAGGCCGCGCTGCCCTACCTGTCCTACGCCTGCCACTCCACACCTCATCGTCCCTGCTGCCCTCCCACCTCGCCGTCCACCGACCGCGCCCACCACTCTCCTCGCCGTCTCGCCGTCCTCGCCGTCTCCGACTCGCCGACTCGCCGACTCGCCGAACTCGCCGAACTCGCCGAACTCGCCGAATCGCCAACTCGCCGAACTCGCCGAACTCGCCGAACTCGCGAACTCGCCGAACTCGCCGAACTGAACTCGCCGAACTCGCCGAACTCGCCGAACTCGCCGAACTCCGACTCGCGAACTCGCCGAACTCGCCGAACTCGCCGAACTCGCCGAACTCGCCGAACTCGCCGAACTCGCCGAACTCGCCGAACTCGCCGAACTCGCCGAACTCGCCGAACTCGCCGAACTCCGAACTCGCCGAACTCGCCGAACTCGCCGAACTCGCCGAACTCGCCGAACTCGCCGAACTCGCCGAACTCGCCGAACTCGCCGAACTCGCCGAACTCGCCGAACTCGCCGAACTCGCCGAACTCGCCGAACTCGCCGAACTCGCCGAACTCGCCGAACTCGCCGAACTCGCCGAACTCGCCGAACTCGCCGAACTCGCCGAACTCGCCGAACTCGCCGAACTCGCCGAACTCGCCGAACTCGCCGAACTCGCCGAACTCGCCGAACTCGCCGAACTCGCCGAACTCGCCGAACTCGCCGAACTCGCCGAACTCGCCGAACTCGCCGAACTCGCCGAACTCGCCGAACTCGCCGAACTCGCCGAACTCGCCGAACTCGCCGAACTCGCCGAACTCGCCGAACTCGCCGAACTCGCCAGGAACTCGCCGAACTCGCCGAACTCGCCGAACTCGCCGAACTCGCCGAACTCGCCGAACTCGCCGAACTCGCCGAACTCGCCGAACTCCGAACTCGCCGAACTCGCCGAACTCGCCGAACTCGCCGAACTCCGCCGAACTCGCCGAACTCCGCCGAACTCGCCGAACTCGCCGAACTCGCCGAACTCGCCGAACTCGCCGAACTCGCCGAACTCGCCGAACTCCGCCGAACTCGCCGAACTCGCCGAACTCGCCGAACTCGCCGAACTCGCCGAACTCGCCGAACTCGCCGAACTCGCCGAACTCGCCGAACTCGCCGAACTCGCCGAACTCGCCGAACTCGCCGAACTCGCCGAACTCGCCGAACTCGCCGAACTCGCCGAACTCGCCGAACTCGCCGAACTCGCCGAACTCGCCAACTCGCCGAACTCGCCGAACTCGCCGAACTCGCCGAACTCGCCGAACTCGCCGAACTCCGACTCGAACTCGCCGAACTCGCCGAACTCGCCGAACTCGCCGAACTCGCCGAACTCGCCGAACTCGCCGAACTCGCCGAACTCGCCGAACTCGCCGAACTCGCCGAACTCGCCGAACTCGCCGAACTCGCCGAACTCGCCGAACTCGCCGAACTCGCCGAACTCGCCGAACTCGCCGAACTCGCCGAACTCCGCCGAACTCGCCGAACTCGCCGAACTCGCCGAACTCGCCGAACTCGCCGAACTCGCCGAACTCGCCGAACTCGCCGAACTCGCCGAACTCGCCGAACTCGCGAACCGCCGAACTCGCCGAACTCGCCGAACTCGCCGAACTCGCCGAACTCGCCGAACTCGCCGTCCTCGCCGTCCTCGCCGTCCTTGCGGTTTTCACAATCCTGGCCTTCCCTGTCGGCCTCGCCGTCCTCGCCGTCCTCGCCGTCCTCGCCGTCCTCGCCGTCCTCGCCGTCCTCGCCGTCCTCGCCGTCCTCGCCGTCCTCGCCGTCCTCGCCGTCCTCGCCGTCCTCGCGGCCTTGTCGGCCTCACTGCTCTGTTTCTCCGTTGTCCACTCAGTTGCTACCCACCCCGCCGCATCCACCGCCCTCGCCGTCCAAGTTGGCGCCGCCCACCGCTAGCCCCCTTCTTCAACGCCCCCGCCACCACCACCCTCCCTACCGGCCTCATCGCCCCGCCGCCTCACTGTCCTCCTGCCCCGCCTCCCCCACCGGCCCCCCTTCCGGCCCCCTAGCCCGCTCTCCGGCCGCTTAATTAAGCCCTCGGAGCGGGAGCTCTCTGGCGGGAGGCTGCGAGAACCAACAAAAACAACAGACAGTCCGCAAAACTCCCTCGCAAAGAAACTACATTATCGTTTGTATTATTAAAGATAATATAACGTTAATTTATTTTAAACCAAACACGCTTGTACATTTGATGATTTTTCATTCGCCGCCCTGTCGCGCCCCTCGCCACTACCGATGCTCCGTACGACAGACGCTGCTGCGCTCTAGCGGGGCATTCGCTAAACGTTTAAAAACAAATGAAGGCGGCGCCGAGATTCGCGGCACAATGGAACGAAAACAGCTTGCCTCGTTTAAAGAGAGGGTTCCAGGGCTACTAAGCGGCTGCGGAACAGATGTGACTTTAAATTCGCAAAAAAGGAAATTCACTCCCGAGAGAAGTTCAGGGCAGTATCTTCCAAAACGTAATGTTTTTAGGCGAAACATAGGACTGCTATAAAAATTGAATTTTTTCGAGAAACTTAAGTCTTCTGAATTGAATAGTTCAAAGATAAACAACAAATAAGGAGCTTAAGGAGAAGTTACAATCAATTTGATAACTCAGAATAATACTGTAAGTAAAAACATGTATATTTAATTTGGCAGTTATAAATTTCTATTTATAATTACAAATCAATGCAATACTATGTATGTTGAAATATATTCCAAATAAATAAAATGTGGCCTTGTGTTAATTTTACAAAAAGTGCATCTTCTCAACATATTGGAATAATATTGATGGTCTTTCTTACAACCCCAGTGAAAAACGTCTCTAAGCATTACTCAAAATAAATAATTAACACATCTAGGTACCAGTTGTGTAAGTAAAAAAGTTATCTTTAAAAAGCAATTGTCAACGCGGTTGTAAGATAAATTATTTACAATCCTTTCAGAACATTGATAAATAGTTATTTTCATATTAAGTATGTAAAGTTTCCGTTTCTTGCATGGTCGAGTTGCGATTTTTTGCCGAGACCGTAGGTAGAGAAAAAAAATCTCAATCAAAAGCTTTAGTAAACTTGTATTGGAAAAAGAAGCCTGATACCCCTGACAATATAGAACTGCATTTCATAGGTCCATGATTAGAGAAGAGTATCTTAGGTAACCAAACTTGCAAGAAAGTAATCTAAAACCATGCAAAAAAGACTTTTTTCACGGTAACAACACAGTTGTCTTAGCAACAATCGTTTTTTAATTGATATTAAAAAGACCAATTTCACGTGCGGCTAACAATCGACAGAAGTTGTAGCAAAATACATTTTCATTAGAATTACGTAAGCATGAGATATTTATTTGCAACAAACATTCAATGTTTTTACATAATTGTGTGTCCTTTTCGCTAATATTTCATTTGAAAGTTAAAATATTAAACAATTCATACAACTGTTAACTTACTATGTCATTTCCAATGTGATTTGTAAAATATTATGCCTTTGATACGGCAATATGAATGCATTTCACACCAAACAAAAGAAAGTTTCATGAAAAAAAATAACGAAATAAAAATCCATTTCCCACGAATGAGATCTATAGTCGTAACCAATGTAATCCAATGTGACGAAAGCATGCACGCACAAATACATTAATTTTCTCTGTAAAATATAATTGTATGACAAATGAGACAATATTACGTCCACATTCCCAGTTCTGCGAGTTAGTTACAATAGATCATCCATGAAGCTTTGCCAGCACTATCCATTCTCATATCTATGCACGCTCAATACGTTCTTCCAATGTGGTGACACTCTCCGAATATACATTGCTCTAGGGAATAGCCTTAGCAGTCAATGTCTACCGCAAAATGTTTGATTACATAGAAATACAATATACGAGAAGATGTGGTTTTCTAGGTTTTTGGCAAGGTGTTAATTGAAGCTTTGTAGTCTAGGAAGCCCTGTGTTTGGATCCCGACAGTGTGGGATTTACGAAAATTACTAACAATCGTGGAGGATAACTTCTCTTTTGATGAATATTTTACAGGTCACCTACAGTTATTATGCTGTTCTTTGATCGCTTTCGACAGATTTTGAAAACCAACTCTTTTATTTAATTTAAGATTTAGATAGCGTTCCCATTATACGAGTAAAATCTATAGAAATATTCATAATCATATTTACAAAACATTGTCCAAAATCTTCTCATTAACATCATTGTAAATTCAAAATACTATTTGTGATGTAGGGAAAGATACGTAATGCTGCGTAAAATTTAAAATTGATATCAGATATGACAAAGTACAGGTTTTGGTGTCCGTTGATACCGAGAATGTCTTCTTTAAAACAGTTGTCTGTCCATCTTGGTCTGTCTCTGTGTACGTCCATTCGTCAGTCGAAACATCACTAGCGTCTGAACAACACATAAGATTTTCCCAATATGAATATCAAATTTCTATCAATCTGGCGCGATTTGAGTCTCTGTAAATTTGAAATAAATCCTTTATTATCCTTTTTAAGACTTTTACGAGTCAATAGATGACATCTGGAAAGGAAGTGAATCAAAAACGAAGGAGGGAGGATAGGGAGATCCGATCCCAAACAAAAAAGAACCAACTACGAGAATTCTCAAGCACTACTATTTACATGTATCAAACAAATTCACTCTTATTTCGCCCAGTGCAGCAATAAAAATGATGAGCGAAGTAGTTTGAAACGCGACAGATCAAAATCTCCTAGTACGTGTCGCTTTGCCTTGGCACACACTTGTATTCTAGACGAAAAACAAGTAAGATTCCTTATTTGGTATTTGAAGAGAACTAGCATTTCACTATGTAATTTATTTATGCATTATCTGCATAAATTACAGTTATCATGTGTGTATCTAAGTCAACGATAAAAGTAAAGCTACTGTACGAAATCACTAGAAAGTTATAATCAATAGCAGTCCCTCAGCAAAACATTGATGGCATATTGTAGCAAGGTTAATGTGAATTAATCAATTTGTGTACTATAAGCAGTTAAGATATTGTAAAATTTGAAACTATACATTTTGCAAAACTTGATAAACCCTTCTTTGTAAACAAATCCTTACAAACTTTATAAAAACATTGTACACAAAACTTCAAACAAAAACTTAAATTCTTTCTCAAAAAAAGATTTATTTTTGACACAATTATTCAGTGATATGAAATCTGAAAGAATTTTGGAAAAACTTATTTGCAAAAAATGTTCGCAAATCTTGGAGAACATGGTACAGACGCCAAACCAGGACGTTGTCTTATGTACTGTCCTTATGTACGTGCAGAGGTGTTTCCATTTCCATACACCTCTAATCTTCTAGCAGAGCGGTTTCCTACAAATATAGTTACTAAAATACATATATTAAACATTTATATACGTGTTTGTGTGTGTGTGTGTGTGATTTCAATGATTTCTTCTATGGTATCATCACTACCTTGTTTAGGTTCAACGAATATTTTGGTGTGTGTGAGATTTTGGCCATTTAAAAGCGGCGGTAGGAGATTCGTTGAGCCTATTCGTCCGTGGCACGCCGCCCGGTGAAGTCGTCGGTGGACCGCGCAGAGGTATCGGTTGGAGCGGGGACGAACACGGCGCTGGCAGGTTGCCTACGATCTGTGGAACTGTAGCCGAGCGCTCTGCCCGTCTCACTACCTCTACCTCCACGACCGCCGCGCCGTGACCTCACCATCGCCCCTGTAGTGTTCCCTCTCCACAACTAGTGTCCCAAACTCCAGAGCGCACCTCGGTTGGTGAGCTTACTGGCCTCTCAATCACAGATCGAAAGTTTAATTGCGGCGCCGCCGACCATGGCTAAGCTGTGAAGAAGCATGGTGGAAAAAGATGAACCATTTTGCATCGTATCCGACTTCAGCCAAGGAGATCTAGGCACCTATTTGCGCTACAATATTTTGTTTGATTAATTGATTTTTTTGTGTTTCCGGGCGCGTCAACTGCTTTGGTGATCTTCCCCGCTGGACCTACCCTTGACGCTTCCCCGCCCGACCTACCGTCGACTAACGGGGTTTTCCCCCAACTAGGACTCTCCCACCAGCGGGGCACCGCCTCAGCCGGGACAAGCTCTAAGCTCCAGACCGGTCTCCCGGAATATATGGTAGGGTAGTACATCAATATTTCTTCTTGATTGTCAATATATATTTACAAATAAAAGTATCCAAAGTTTTTTATGACAATCATTTATTCAGTAATTTCACAACGTTTCGTAACTCGTTTTGTTACATCTTCAGGTGCTAAACTAATGGAACACAGAAACTGTTATTGTACATATCAATTAGTGTAATTACTAGAATAGTTCACAAACACTACAATTGTCTCAAAATTGTACTGTCTGGTCTGTCTGGTCCGGTCTGGAGGAGAATTCTAGCGGCCGGCTGCTCTGATCGGTAGTTTTCCGTGGTTTCTCCGATCAACACCAGGCGAATGCCGGAGCAGTACCCTACCAAACAGTTCACGGACCGCGCGCGATCTGTCCTTCCTCTTCCTTGTCCTATCCTCTCCTCTTACACACACACACACACACACTAACATGCACTACACTACCACATATTCCGGGAGACCGGTCGGGAGCTTAGAGCTTGTCCCGGCTGGAACAGTGCCCCGCTGGTGGGAGAGTCCTGGTTAGGGGAAAACCCCACTAGCCGACGGTAGGTCGGCGCCGGATCTCGCCATCCTGTGGGGGAAGATCACCACCATCTCCCGAGAAAAACATGCACTGCACTAACGGGACTAATGACCAAAGCAGTTGACGCGCCCGGAAACACACACACACACACACAAAAAAACAAACTAACCAACCAACCAAAAGTCCAGGCGAACTGTCACTTCACGGCTGCGGAACGGGGGCAACCGGTTATCGTACGCCAGGCCTGGCGGGGGCGGAGCCCCGATATGATTCATTGACAATGCAAACCTAAACGTAACGTATTGCCGTAAACTTAGCAGTAAAATTTACATGTAAAAACAACCATTCACAATGACGAACGTAAGTTTCGCTTCAACCAATCAGAATTCAGCGTATTGAAGCTTTGATTCGTTGCTAACGTGATGGAAAGATCTTTCGCCGTAGTGTTACATTCTAGTATACGTAAGTATACTATATATAGTATACGGAGTAATATACAAAGTATAAAGAAAGTTATGTAAAGCTACGCGAAAAAACGGCGGAATTTCGGCAGAAAAAAAACTTCTCCGGCCCCTGATAACTTACTAAAGGTGCAACAGAATGGCACAGTCTTTCTCGTAGTAAGGTTTTCTACTTTCCTTGGTGTGGATTGGTACTGTAAAGTCTTGCCCCTCCTACTTCCCTCCTGCTATCTATCGCTCCCCCCCCCAGTACATTTTACTGTCGTTTTCTCAACCTTTTGGTTTCCAAATAGTAGAACCAAAATATCATATTACGAAAATTAAAGAAGGCTAAAACTTAGTCCTCAATAGCAATTTTCATTGAAAACGTTTTGAGCCGTTTTTAAGAAAATGGCGTTAAGCGTTACTGTAAATACAAATTTGGAGCTGTTTTTCACAGGAATCTATTGACTTTCTGAAAAACCTCAGCTGAAGTAATTTGAAAAACTTTCATTCAGAAATTCAATAATGTACACAAATCCATTAAAATGTGCATATTAACGGCTTGAGAGATATATATGAAGAAAATTACATGTATGTAATTTTTTAAAAAAAAAAGTACTTTACGTAATATTAAACAGTGCCATTACCACGATAGTTGGAAAAAATTGAAAAAAATTTATCCATTTTTGAGCGTTTCTGAAAATGCGGAATTTTGAGCTCATTTTTACAGTAAACTGTTGAGATTTCGAGAAAGCTTATACATTATTTAAAGCACATGTATTCATAAATATAATACTGTGAAGAAATGGCCTTTAATGTAAATATTACAGACGTGAGATAATTAAAAAAGAATTAAATTATTGTTATTTTTTCAAAAACAAAAGTATAGAGCATTATAGCGTTTGTGTCATCTTAAAGAGTGCATTTAGCAGTATTCCTACCAAACGTTTAAAGAAAAAATTTGAAGCTACTTTCAAAACAAATTTCATTTCCAAGGGAAAATCTCTGTCTTCGATTTTGTAGTTGCAGGAACATGCCGAAAAATATTCAGACTTTTGCAATTTTCGAAAATTCAGAGTTAAGCGCGAAAATCTGACGTATGCTACCTTAATAAGTGTGGTTTACTCTATTCATAAAAGAAAATTGAAAAAAAATTGGAGGAGTTTACAAGAAGATTTTGAAAATATCTGGGAGTCTTTATGTAAAATACTCCAAAAGAATGTTTTTCAAAATTTCAAAACTTCAAGAAGAGCCAGATCGACAGGGGATTCTTTAATTTAGAAAAGCTCGTACGGATGGTTTAGGCACTAGTAATATTCACAGACCGAGGGACAGACAGACGGACCGGACGGATTGACGGACGGACGGACGGACGGACGGACATTTTGCTTTCAATTGTTTTTTTCGGCATCAAGGACCCACAAAACAGGGATTCTGGCTACACCACCTAGTTAGAGGATTTTGTTTCTTAATTTAGCAATGGAATTTTTCCACTTTTTCGTTGTCAGGATTCGTCAATGATTTTTTCCTGTCGAAAATATGATTTTTCGCGCAGTATTACATACTTTTCTCTTTACTACGTATATTAGTCCTATATCGAGAAAGTAAAAAGCAATAATGCTGGCGTCTCTATGCCCACACCTGATAATGCGAGTGCGTAACCAGGGAAGCACTACCCACCGAGATCGCAGAGCCCAACGCAGGTCGCCGATCGCTCTTCCAAATGGCTCGAGCTGTGCGCAACGCTGCTCGCTGGGTAGGGCGCGCTCTGAGAGACACTTTCTCGTGCTGCCTGGGACGGAGTAAGCACCCGGCGGCCAGCCATTCTTTTTACACTTAGTTCTTCAACACCTTGCACTTTAACATTGTAGTTCTAAATTCTGCACTTTTGGGAACACAATTCTGTGCTCAGAATATTAAGGAATTTCACAAATACGACAAACAATTGTTTGGAAAATGCTGCGCATCTCATTAATTATTTTATCATTCTGATTATTTGAATTTTTTTCATATTATCAGCAAAGTACAAAAACTAACACATGCTAATGAAAATGAATCATTAATGAACACACCATACAAATCATTTATTAGCCATGTGTCTGTAAGAAATATTAATTTATCATTATTGAAACAGTTTTACTTCTTTTTTAGAAATATAAGAAATTTTAATATATAATACTTGATTGTAAATTGGAGATATGGTACGAGGGTTAACAGACGATTGTGATAAATACTTGGCTAAATATGCCGAGCAATCAGCTACTTAATTTTGTATTTCCACAGTGGTAATCATGGAAAGTTATGTTTAGGGCTCTTAGATCACATTAAAGTCTGTAGACTTTATCCCACAGTCAGAATGTTTAAAGAGAATCCAATGTCACTGACAATTTTCTTTCAAAAGTAAAACACTTTTTTCTACTTATCCTATTAATTTTCACTGAACAGAGAAGATATTCTTATTGCGTCACTACCGCAGCTGAGCAAACATTGTGACATGAATGAGCAAAATGCATATTTCCTTCACTTTCATGATATTATGAAATAATTGTGATGTTGCTGAATTTCAGGAGATGAATATGACATCCTCTACCGATCATCAGAAGACAGCATGTCTCTGAGCTCCGAAATACAAAAGCAAGAAAGCGAAATGCGCATCGCTTTTCAAATGGCCGACCGACTGGAAAATGAGTTCCATAACAAAGAAATGATCAACGAGATGATGGATCTTTCCCTAGTTCAAAAGAATCATGTCAACAATTGATAGCGTACCCCTTCGCTTCAAGTGCGCAATACCATCAGCCTCCCAAACCAACACTGCGGTTCGCTGCTATCTTAACAAAGAAGAACATGTATACTTTTTTGATACTCGACTGGCAATATATGTGTGATATGTACTACTATTTGCTGTGTAACAACCTCATTGAAGCTCTACGCATATTTTTCATTAGAAACAATGCAGTGGTGCTACACAAATTCCACTCGTTGTTGGATTTGCAAGATATTTTGTTGATACTCAAAGTATTTTATGACGGTGGATATGATGCTTTCTATAGCTTCAGCAAGATTAACTTTTAAATGTATTATTGAGCAATGACATAGCAAAAAATCTATTCTTCATAATGAAGGTAATTAGTAATTGGTTGGATATAAATAGTAATTGATGGTAATTGGCAACCTCAGAAGCTTGGTTAAAATCTAACCTCAACATTAGTGAGCATTTGGTGCGTTTTACGGCCAAAAACAGTTATGGAGAAACACACTCACTTCGGATTGCCGACCCACGCTGTTGTTGATTTTCATTTCATTAAGTAATTTACCAATAATAAAGTTAATTTTGGCAATAACTTTCAAGATCAAACGGTACAGCATCGGCATCGGCTACGGCTACGGTACAAGGGCTACGGCATCAAACAGAAACCATAACGGTTAAAAATCATTCCTGTAGGGAGTTCGGAAACGTTATTTTCCATTACTATGTTGCTGGAACCGTTGCCGAATGAAACTGTTTCGTTTTTTTAATAATCTGTGAAACTTGGTAATACGATTCTTTTTCATCGTCTCAGTGTAAATATGTACACATGGTACCGTGTCCATAATCAAAATTAATTTCATTTTCGTGCATAACGATGGTGGTTGTAACCTATAAATAACGCTTGTTCTAAAATCCCGGTCAAAGGAACTTGACTGTGGCATTCGATGAGATATGATACAAGTAAAGATGGATTAATTTATAGACTTAATCTGTTTTAGAAAGAAGTAAAAACGTTCAGGCTTTACAAAATCAAACTGCTTTGATGTAAAAATCGAAATTTAAAACGAAATGGTATTGAAACTATTTTATTAATTATAAACCGGAACGTTATTTAAATCGTTTGATACCTTTACTGTTTGCGCAGGCATAAGTGGTTGTCAAATTTCCTAACTTTTCAGGGTATGTCTTTCAACTTATCTAATTACTGATGACAGGAATTACATGGGGGGTACATTTTACCACACTTCAATTTATTACAAAATCTTCATTTTACATTTAGAGTCGTGCCCTGAAAAGTAGGGGAATGGGAATATAACAGTTATTTTCAGCGTCTTATACAGATTCAACCATGAGCCTACGATTGTTCCAACTTGTACAGCTACATTTTATTACGTATATTAACAATTTGTGAAAGATAGTGATACCGATTAGTTCACACAGTTTTTTAAAGGTCATATTCCCCGTGACCATCTTTCTGGATCTCTACCATTGTAATCAGAAATACATGTGGTAGATGCCATAACATAACTTCAGATTCTCTTGCTCCTTGGTTAATACAAGGACATCTTTTCTACAGATTTTCTACACTTAGCGACGGAATATGAACAATAAAAAGAAACAATCTGGGATTACAAAGATCATCCCACGCGCCTACAGCAATTCATCATTCTGCGGAGACTCCTGTGAACGGCACTTGTTCAATGCCACTGCTTTTGCACCGCATAGTAACTTGAAGAAAGAGCCTGGACCTACGTGTTCGTATTAAACTGTAATATATAAAAATGTGTTTACCATACTAGTAAGTCCTGAAACGTTATACCGATTAGTTCACACAGTTTTTTAAAGGTCATATTCCCCGTGACCATCTTTCTGGATCTCTGCCATTGAAATCAGAAATACATGTGGTAGATGCCATAACATAACTTCAGATTCTCTTGCCCTTGTTAATATAAGGACTTTTTTCTACAGATTTTCTACACTTAGCGACGGAATATGAACAACAAAAAGAAACAATCTGCGATTACAAAGATAATCCCTCGCATCTACAGCAATTCATCATTCGGCGGAGACTCCTGTGAACGGCACTTGTTCAATGCCACTGCTTTTGCACCGCATAGTAACTTGAAGAAAGAGCCTGGACCTACGTGTTCGTATTAAACTGTAATATATAAATATGTGTTCACCATACTAATAAGTTCTTAGTTCATTCAACATGAGCAATTAGCTAGAGCAATTGTAAGGAAAACTTTCAATAAAGTGGATTCCACATGAATATTTAGTGCCTCCTTCTCTTGCGGGTGTTTGGGAAGCCATAGGTGCGTGTGGGGTGAGCACCGTTGTTGCTCTGCGTAAGACTCTCAACGCTCCATTGCATTCACGCGTAGCGTCACCATAGTGTCCACACCCTCTTCAACACGTGTTTTACGTTTCACTGATAATACTGCGGCTGCGAGCCTGTTATAAATAAATAAATAACCATCATGGGAGTTTATTTCCTTCTCCATACAAATTGGATACTTTACAACAGAAATCCCTTTACAATTAAACTTTCACAATATCTGCAGTAGTATAAAGGACAATTACACTATGGTCTAGATCTGATTTTCCTTGAAAACACCGATTTTCCTGAAATTTGCAAAAAATCAAATGTTATTTTAGTCTTCCTATAACTACAATAATGAAGACAGAATTTTTTCGTTTAATGAAATCAGTTCCGTAAATATAAATTTTGAAATAACGGTATGTACAATTTTTCGAAAATCGGAATAATTTTCGGTTAATTTTGCTTGGAATAAGGAGAAAATTTACGTGCTTTTTTACCACCGCTAGTTCTAATATGAATATAGTTCAACACAATAAACTTATGAAATTCGTAATATTCTCCTGAAATATACCGGGGGAGATGGTTCTGAACATCAATTGATGTCACTGCAGTCCCTCTGACCAGGAGGTCTTAAGTTCGAGTGCCGACGGTGGCAGGATGCGACGGTGGCAGCGACGCTAACTTGTCAGCTAGGACGAATTCAAACGCTGGCTGGAGGAGAAGTCTAGATCGGCTCCTCTGGTCGGTAGTTTTCCGTGGTTTCACCGATAAACCCTAGGCAAATGCAGGAGCAGTACCCTAGCAAACGAGCCACGGACCGCGCGCGTTCTTTCCTACCTGTTCGTTGTCCTATCCACACTCCTTACAAACACACTAACATGCCCTACGCTACGACACATGCCGGGAGACCGGTTGGGAGGTAAGAGCTCTTCCGGGTTGGGGCGGTGCCCTGGTAGTGGGAGATACCTTGTTGGGGAAATCTCCATTAGCCGAGGTAGGATCTCGCCATACAGCGGGGGAAGACTATCGCCTCTCCCGAGAAAAAACACCCACTATACTTACGGGACTAACGACCAAACTAGTTGATGCGCCCGGAATCTCAATCAATCAATCCGGGAAATATCAGGGGCGGAAACGAGAACGCAACAGTTAAAAACGTTGCTGGTTGACTCCTCTCGAATTGCCGCGCCCCAGTAGCACATAAGGATTTGGAAATTATGGAGCTACTTCACACACTTTTATGAGGGATGGGTAATACATACGGTTAACATTTTTTTCAATCCTACACTTTTTGCCTTAACCTCCATCTAGAGTTGGTATTTGTAAATGTTATAGCAAGCACGCAGAAAAGAGAATTTATATCTATATAAATTACCTTTCCTTGAATTCGAATAATCTATTATTCGAAGCTGTGAAATTCATGCCCATTGTATTACACAACACAACACAACACATTATTGGTGATTACTAGCATTATAGTATTATTAGTATGTGTAGCCACAAAAGCAGAAAATACAGAGTTATGAAGAGTTCCTTCCGTGTATTTAGAGGCATTTAAAAATAATTTTGAATTATCTAAAATATGTACTGTGCTAAATATATGAATTCCTTCATGCAAATAGAAATTTCGTGACAGGTGACGAAATTATTGCTGTTTTTTCGTCCGAAGTCAATTTGAGGGAAACGTGAATTCCGCACAAGTTCAATAGGGGATGAACAATGTGGTGCATTTGGAGGAACTGATGTATTTGGAATGTTAGAAGGAAACAACATCTGCGGGACTTATGGTAAATTCGGCGTAGTAAGGTACCTCCGCAATTGGGCTGCTCTTCGGTGAGCGAAGTGGTGTCCTTCCAAAAGCCGTTCAAAATCGTTCCTTATGTATGTATAATAAGTGTACTTAGTATCTAGTGTGTTATTTTATATCTATATCACAAATTATCCTAATTTTCGTGAATAGGGTTTACTCTTGGTTCCAGCTAGTCTGGATCAACAAATTTTTGCGTTATCTGACAGGAGATTGAGCATGTTTAGAAGTTACAGAGCGATAAATTAACAAATCAAGCTCTCTGAAAACATATCAAACCCCTTTCTAATGTTCTCGGACGTTCGGGGTATGTTCACTTGGCCGTAGAGTGACAATCGCTTGTATTTCTCGCAAACTATAATGATCGTCAAAAAGAAAAATAATGTTTACTTTAACAAAAACAAGATATAATATAATGAATTAGTTTACATTTGCATTGTATAATTTAAAAAAAAACAACTCAATATGCCTGTAACAAATAATGTACTTCCCGGTCAATGACCCCCATCTCGATCGGGTTTTTGTCCAGTTTCCCTGATCCATTGAGCAAATGCTGAGATGGCCCCTTGATTTGCTTCTGGACGTAAATGTAGCTTCACTATGCACACGTTTTGTTGAACTTTCCTTTTGCTTGTAGTAGTAGTAGAGCTTAGGTGAGTTACTATTTTGTTAACAATACAGAAAAATCAAATCTGTTTGTTCCTTTACCGTTAAAAATAAGTTTTCTATAATTTGGCAACGAAAATATCTAGTTTTTGAAATGTTAATCCCTCGCTTTTTTAAATTTGTTATTATTATTATTATTATTATTATTATTATTCATCTTTCAACTATTAATAGTTAAATTGTTGGGAAGGGACTCTGAAACTCAAGAAAGCCTGCGCAGATGATTTTCTCCCCCATATGTCACATACAGTTTTTTAGTTTTTGTTTTATTAAATAAATTAATAAATAAACTACTTACTTAGTATAGAGCGGGCCTGCACCGCATTCTGCACTTTGACCCCGGGAGCCGCGCGAGCAACTGGAGTGCAACCCGGGCCGCGTGGAACGGTGGGGATACGACTCGTTCTCGGAGTGGGGCCGCCAATGACAAATGCGCAATTCGAACCGTAACGCGTACATTGAAAGAGAAATTGCGAGAAAATGACGGAGTTTTACACAAAGTTCAAGTAGATTACCTTTTATTTTGGAAATGTTTGGTGACG
Organism: Teleogryllus oceanicus; assembly: GCA_964035755.1. NCBI lineage: Eukaryota > Metazoa > Arthropoda > Insecta > Orthoptera > Gryllidae > Teleogryllus > Teleogryllus oceanicus. The sequence continues at coordinate 108,488,318 of CAXIVR010000006.1, read as the reverse complement.
GTTCATGACAATGAACCAAAAAAAAAGAATTAGACATATTTAATTTGGTACCTTAAGTGGTATATTTGCTTATAGGGCCGGAAATGTAATTCACTTTGCTGCGACGTAATCGCAAATTTAGAGTGCTAGTAAATACAAAATTTTAATATTGTATCTTTTTGTTTAATGTCAGTAATAAATAATTTTTGTCATTAAGTATGTTTAATTGAATACGAGCGTTCTATCGAAGCCAATAAATCTTATTCCTAAATAATCAATATTACTTTCTGCCCTAATTCTCTAATTTCCCACAAGAGTACATTATATATTTCTAATTTCAAATCAAAGAACACTATTCATTTCCTAATTGTATACGACGTCGTAAGAAAGATTCAGCCCTTTGTGCTCTATTTAACATGACATAATAATTTCATGATTGCACGTAAAATGTCATAAAAGAGGTATCATTGGTACAGGCTCATTGGTAACTTATTCAGCTTCATAATGATGGAAAATGGTCACAAATGGGTGCTGCCAAACATGATCCTTCTTGGAATTGCCTATATTTCATTTTTATGTGAATCTTGATGTGAGAGACTGTCCTCAATTTCTTTCGTTGTTCTATAATATGGAGATTATAACATTCTTGGTGAAAAATCAATTATTAAATTGAAAATTTTTATTAAAACTACATAATACATTTTTAAAAGAGGTCGCTGGTTAAAAAATTTGTTTATGATTTACAATGAGCATAAGATAAAATAAAAAATAAAAATATGCCGATACATAGCAATGCACAGAAGAAAGTATGCAGTGAAAGAAGATCCTTGTAGCTTAGATTACCCATTTAAGTAAGTGGAAAAATAATTTTATAGGATGGATCATTCCATTAGACGCCTATGCATTCAATTACGCGACGCGTCGACCCCGCTCCATCTTCTCCCCTCTCCGCAAAGAAGACTATTCCCCACTACTGCCGCTCTCGCGTGCAGACGCCTTGCTCTTGAGTGCAGAACGCCCGCGGGAGCAGATGTTGTGCAGGCCTGGTATAAATTGATTGATTGATTTTTTCCATTTTTTCCATTGATTGTTTCCGGGCGTGTCAACTGCTCTCGTCATTGGTCCCGTTAGTATAGTGCATGTTTTTCTCGGGGGTTGGCGGTGATCTTCTCCCGTTTCCCCCTAACCAGGACTCTCCCACCAGCGGGTCACCGCCCCAGCCGGGACAAGCTCTAAGCTCCCGACCGGTCTCCCGGGATATGTGGTAGTGTAGTGCATGTTAGTGTGTGTGTGTGTGTGTGTGTGTGTGTGTGTAAGGGGAGAGAATAGGACAAGGAAGAAGAAGGACAGATCGCGCGCGGTCCGAGGCCCGTTTGATAGGGTACTGCTCCGGCATTCGCCTGGTGTTGATCGGAGAAACCACGGAAAAATACCGATCAGAGCAGTCGACCGCTAGAATTCTCCTCCAGGCAGCGGCTGAATTCGACCTAGCTGAAAAGCTAGTGTCGAAAATCTTGCAGCCGACAGGACTCGAACCTAGGACCTCCCGGTCAGAAAGTATTTTAATTCTGCAGCAATTGTTTGACTATTTTATTTTAAGTGGCGATTTTTTAACAGAAGAAATCGTATTGTGGATTTTAATTTTTGTTCCTTGCTATCGATATAATAGTTTACAAGTAAAAGGCAGTCAGGGTCTTTAAACAACAGTAGAGCCTAAGCATATTTCCACCAAACTTGATATTCTGCGATGAATGTGGCTGGTGTTGCGGTCCCGTAATTTCAAATGGATATTTTTATTTTGGCGTATTATGTGAAGCGTCACCGACATTTTCAATATTTACGCAAAAATGGCTCCCATTATTCTTTATTTTTTCTCGAATGACAAAAGTACCATACCAAAGAGTTCTGGGCACATATTTGGGACACAATATTAGCGGAAATTTTAAATAGAGCCAGATACCAAAACTATCACATTGTTATAAGTCATTGAAATAAAAAATATTGCATCTTTTATCTCTATTACACCATCGTATTATTTTCGGTTACTCGCAGTTTAACTTGTCACTTCATGTCTCTTCCAATTTTTTCTCAACACTTTTTGCTGTCCAAGCAACACGGCGATGAGCGTCTAGTCTGGTGTTTCAAACGAAGTGCCCGTGTTGTGGACACGTGGTTTGTGACAAACTGGTGCTGCCTAGAACAAGCAAAAATCGGTGCGCCGGACAGCTCACTCCTCTCGTTTCACCATACTTGGAATTGCGGAAAATCCACAGTTTGCATGCCGAGCTCGTGGCATGTTAAAGAACCTTGGCAGGTGCTGGTAAATTAAAATATCCACCCGGCAGTTTCCCGTTTAAACTAGATCTCTCCTCCACAATCCTGATCAGACAGCAGAGCACCGCTTCAGCCGGATCAAACTCACAGCTCTCAATTGACCTCCGTATATTTTGTGGTATGGCAATGATGTGATAAAGGAGACAGAATAGGACAAGGAAGAGGAAGAAAAGATCGCGCAAGCCGTCGCGCAACCGCGATCGCACAACCGTGCCTCCGCCACCGTCACTGCCTCCTACACCGTTGGTACCACAGTCGTTGTTTTCATCACCGTCACTGTCTCCTCCACGTTTGTGCCATCGTTGTTGTCTTCTCCACTGCCCCTGCGTCCGTCACCGCCACTCCCCCGGCTAAAATCAGTCTCCTCCACCATCGATGCTCCGTCGTCTTCTCCACCGTCCTGCCTCTGCCACCGTCACCTTCCCCCTTCCCACCGTCACTTCCTCCGCCATCGCCACTCTCCGCCACAGTCCGTGCCCCGTTCTTCCTTGCTACAGTCACTGTCGTTGTCTTCTCCCCGTCACTCTCTCTGCTACAGTCACTGTCTCTTCCACCCGTGCTACCTCGCTTCCACGTCACTGCCGTCCCCCAGCCCCCCACCACCATCCCCCCCCACCTACGTCGCTATCACTACCTCTGCCACCATCGCTGCCTCCACTGCCACTACCTCGCCCCGTATTGCTGCCTTCCTCACCACCGCCTCTTCTTCCATAACTTCCTCTTTCATTTGTTGCTCCGGCGTCACTAGCGCCTTTTCTATCCCCTCCAATGCCGACTCCTTTGCCACTGTCCTTACCGTTGCCATCCTGGTGTTTCCTCCATCGACTTTACTATATGCGCCGCCACCGCCGCCGCCGCCACCGCCGTCGCCACCGCCGCCGCCACCGCCGCCGCCACCGCCGCCACCATCGCCGCCATTGCCGCCACCGCCGACTGCTTCCCTCACCGTGTAGCTTAAAGCCCCGGGGCATTTACACGACCGCTTACAAGAAGGATCGGAATTATACATGCGGGATTTCTCCCTTTAAAAGCCTGGTCTGCGTCCCGACTGGAGGAGGCTGCGGCAGCAAAGATCTTGCATAGCCGTGTCGATCGATGACGAGGCTCCAGTCAGAGGCAGAGAAGCGACGACAGTGGCGGCGGGGACGGAGATAAATATTATTGCTCAATTCTCAGTGCATCCTCGTAAATAAATTCGATACAGTGGCGCTGTGGTGGCAGAGCGTTGAATTACGCAGTTGGAAAGATCGGAATTGTGGGAATGTGGCATTGTGCGAGGAGGAAGCTACCTCAATGGAAATGAAGTTGACAACGTATTGTGAAAAGAGCTGTGTAAAAGCTTTCTCAGAACGCACGTCATGGACCAAGAAAATCTCTTTAACATATTGAACTTACATTTTGTTACGTGTTCTACCAGAAAGTATTTCATGTCGAAAATAATCTTGAAATAATTATTTATTAAAATACATGTTCCCTTTATAAATGTGATTATATGTCGTGTATTACTGTATTGAATACGAAAATAGAAATATTGAAATATCTCTAACTCTTCATTGACATGTTTCACGAGAGTGTGTGACACATTTTATTCGTGTTATTGGTGCCTTGTGATCTTCGAAATTAACCTTTTTGTAAGTAAATAACATATATTAAAAAAATCCTTTCTTAAAATTAATATTAGAATCTTACTATTAAACATTGCGAATGTTAATCTTAACTCAATAGAATATCCTTTTTTAAAATTATCACCAACAATTACTCCATTACATTTACAATAATGAGGTAAAAATGTGTGCAATACCAATTTAAAATAACACATTTGGACAGAATGAACAGATTGAAGGAGTTTTAACTGTCGCGTTCTCTGAAGTATTTTGATTGGGTTTAATAAACAAGTTCAGTAGGAAAGAATTTCAAACCAACAACATAAATTAATATTCGGTTCAAGCCGTTCACTTGCATGCTGTTCTCAAATATTGAAGTTTATTACTATAAAGATTTCTAATAATACAAATAAAAATATATTCTTTAATTTATTTTCCACACATAACAATTTTACATCACTAATATCATTCCATTCACTTAACTTCACCACCCACTTGGTCCCCATCTGGTCAATTCACCCCACACACTGTACCCGCTCCGTGCGCGCTTTGCTCGTTTTGCCCGCTTCCTACTCCACCCCTTCACCTACTTTGTCGCCCGACTCCGCACTCGCTTTACCTGGCTTCCCTCCCCCGCCCACTTCACCTTTTTTGCTCACCCGGCCTCCTCCATATGCTTCACACGCTCCACCTCGCCTAAATGCCGCTTGCTAACAATGTCGCCTAAATTATAGTGGTTTTCATTAAACTCATTTTTAGTCTACTACCCTGTATCGTAGAATAGAGAGGAAAAGTATTGGAATGATCTTAACGACACGCTCTGGACTTTTCGGTCATTCTGTTAATTTTCAGTTGCAATTCCGCACACACGTCAAAATTAATATGCATTAGTTCTGATCTAAAGATGATTAAGTTTGGTATAAATGGCAAGGATATATACTCGGTTTTATACCTCAAAATCAGGATCATGATGTCTGTCTGTCTGTCTGTCGGACGGACACATGCCATTACCTGATCACTATATATAGATTCATTTGTCATTCTTCATACATACTTATAAGCAAAAATAAATGTTCCTAAACACATACATACATACATACATAAGATTTTACAAAATAAATAAGAAGTTGGCAACGTTTGCAGGAAAGAGACTGTGAGCATTACTTACATGTCAGCTATAAAAGAGAGACTCCGGCGGCGGCAGGGGTGACAAAACAAAAGAGAGTGTGGTTGCGTTATTGAATTGTTTCTCTTCTTTGTTATGGACCTGAGTAGCTGTTAGAGTTCTCAGGAAGTTTGTCTTTGGTTTCTTGCAGAGCTCCTTTACTTTCATGTTCGTCTTTGTAGTTCCCCACAAAAATTTGACTCGCGGACGATGCCAAAGGAGAACGTGATTCACGCAACGCATTCCAGTTAACGAAAGACCTGCAACAAGGCGAAGACGCGAAAGAAGGCTGAATCCAATTTTCGAAGAAGACAAAAAATCAGAAGATAATGCATAGATTTGTGAACAATTTATGTCTTTAAGCTATGTTTTGAGTATAAATGTAAGAGTAGTAAAATGTATTTATTTGTTTGTGTGTTTAAAGAGTATTAAATCTACGGTTGCATACTAAGTTTATGTTGGAGGCAAATCAAAATACTACGATCACACTGCGCGCAAATCTACGACCAGGAAAAAGAGGAAATAGTGAAAGTTTTTATTCCGATATTCAAAGAAAATTAACAAATAACGTAATTAATAAAGGAACATTATTAAATTTATTATTTGATTAAAAAAGTACTATAAATTCTTAAATTATTTGTAGTTTTGAACAGTATAAAATCAGATACGGACGCTTAAATTGTTCTGTGAACTACTGAAATATTTTTGTGATATCCACTTCAAGTGGATCAGTGGGAAAGAAGTGCACATATGTAGATTTGTAGTTCTGTGTTGTTGACAGTGAAAGCTGGTGAATAATAAAACCTGGCTTCATGTATTGCATGTATTGTTTATTAAAAATTTTGCCTCCATTATGTTAATTGAACTTGACGAAAATAATGAAATATTTACATACAAATATCTTTTTGTACTAATTTAGCTCAGTGACATGAGTGTTCCACATTAGGGTTGCAAAAGTGGTGTGAAATGTTCGTTAAATATGAAACGATACATCATGAAATTTTACCTAGTGAAACATTCAGTTACGAAAAATTAACTGCTCGCAAGGAGCAGGCAGAACTAGGGAGTGACAAATAAAACACATGCAAAATCTACTAATAACCAAGAAGGAAAATTATCACCTATGGCCTGATTAAACTGCAGTGCGTTAGTGACTTTCACATGCTAATGTGTTGGTATAAAGAGAACACAAATGCTTTATTGCATAATTATTAGCTGTCAATCACAGGACACAAAGGCTGCCACATATGTTGCTTTCATGTAATAAGTTTATAATAACGTAATATTTTAATAGAATTATGACTTAACATAAAATTTGTTTAGAAGTCATTGGTTATATTTCTATAAAAAAGAACAACATTCTAATCAAAGTTTATTGGTAAGTGAAAACATTTTAAAATGTAATTGCCAGAACGTTTGCATTGAAATCAATAAATGCATTTATGTTTTATACATAATTTACGAATGTTTTCAGCAATATTTTCTTCGACAGAAGTATTATCGATTTCAACAGGCGGCAGTTCCCAACATTATTCACTTATGAACATCTGTGCAAAACGACATAAATTTTCTGCTAGAGAGTGGTTTTCATATTTCATTAGCACCCAAATCTCAATGTTAAATTATTGTAGAGAAAATAATTGTATAATACATAAAAGAAAAGTTTTAATCCAACAAAATTACGCGCATATCTATAATATAGAATTGTCCTGCTATTTTTCAACAAAAATAATGTTTACTGCAAACAATAACAATAAAATTTGAAAATATGTACGTACGAAACACTACTGTTCTTATTGTAGGCATTCGTTTATTTCTTAAGAAAATAATCTGATACATTGCACATAGAATAAATGCCGAAATTAACATAAAATACAACAAAATCTCTCAGAAATGAGTTTGAGTAAAATATTACCACAAATTGAATGTAATTGAAGTCTATTAGATGAATTTAAGACCAATTATTGAATTGAAATTACTTTTTGCGTTTCGTTCCTCAATATTGTTATCTGTAAATTTAGTAATAAATACAGGGAACCATATCTTTAGAAAATAATTGTAAACGCATTTCGAAGACGAGTGCTCGGTCATCAACCACTGCCGTAAATATATTTCACTAATAAACAGAAAAAGAATTAAGTAGAACTAAAACAAATGTTTTACTAAATTTGGAGCTCACGCATGTATCGAAATGAGAAGGATGTGAGTGTCACGGCGTGTTCACTCAAACGGACGAGTCCGATTAAATCGGAAAATAATAACCAAGATACGTTTTTGAAACAAAAACTTTGTGGAGGACATAATAATAGAATTTTTTACATTTACTGCAAATGTTTAGTGACACTTACCTTAGAGAGAAAAAAGTTTGTCTAAAATGTTAGAGAAATTTTATTTGTCATCCATGCAACTAATTTACAATAAAATATTAATTTTTAATATTAATTAGTTGTTCAAATTGTATCACATTTACTGAGTTAAAAAATTCCACAGCAATAAACACACATAACGCATCTTTCATTGTTCAAAATTGTTTATGACTATCCATAATTGGTTATTTTGGGAAATCCATCATGAACCACACAGTGTCTCAGGGATCACGCATCATATTCCTGGACCTCTGACCTCGGACGCATATCGGAAAATGCAGAAGCGGTGACGGTGGTGGCGAAATTGGCAGCTGGACACGAACGGTGAGGGGGGAGAGGGACGGGGGGGGGGATGAGGAAGGGTGAGGCGGTGACGGGAGGAGACGGGGGAGAAGCGCGTGGCGGATGAGAGCGGTGTTTTAGTGGACGATGGGGTGACGGAGGAGCAGGCAGGGTTGATGACGGTGATGGCACCGAGGGAGTGATGCTGAGCGTGGCAGCTAGAAAGGCAAAATGCAAGATGAGGCACGGACGTGAGTGGCGTGGCGGGGCTTGGCGCATGCGGCGGACAAGAGGTCGGGCTGTTGGCGACACGTATAGAGCGGAGGGTTTCCTGGCTAGGAAGTGGTCCCGGGTGGCGGCGCAGGCGGCCAAGGGCAGTGGAGACGAGGCATAGAGAGCTCCGCAGCGAGGGCGCTGGCGCCATCGTCGGAGTGGACGGCCATGACGTCGGTGTGGCTAACGGAAGGTTCACAAGTCGCGCAATAATATTACTTTGCCCATTTTGTCCACATTTAAGTTTTGTAGCAATAAAATAATAAACAATAATGTAAAATAAATAGGCTCCACAATTCTCTTTCGTTTATTTTTTGCTTCGTTAGTGGAAAGTGACCCTTCTGTGATGTGTGAACACACTCGTCACTATCTTCTCCTTTTAGTGCCATACACTGATTAGTGTGTAGGCTAATCTCCAGAAGCCCCTAGCGCCTTCTTGTGAGACTTATCCTTGATTTTTATTTAATTCATTCAAAATAAATTCTATATTTAGACCTTATCATATCCAAAGTAGTATTCCCATTTCGCCTACACACGTGCATTTTCTGTATCAAGTTAACAATAAAAAACATTACCTTAAAAGTCTTCGCCAGTAGTTCGAACGGAAATGGTTTCTCCGCCGCGAAACACTTTCTGGGTGCGCCCCCTGCTGGTGGACGTGGAGGCGTCCCGCGCGTCACGCTCTGCGCAAAGCCGCTGCTTTAGGGCAATTTTATTTGCGGAGGTTTCCCGCGGCCGCGGGCGCCGCGCTGCGGAGGCGTCGGGATAAGCGCCGCAACACGCCGTAAAGCGGCGGAGAGCGCATCCGCTTAGTTTAGGGGTCATAAAGCGCGGAGGCGGCGAGGGCCGGGATCAAGGCACGGCCGCGGAGACGGAACGGCTGGAGGAGCAGAGTTGCCAACAATGTTCATGTAAAAGGGAGGACACTCGATAAGCAAAACAAAACAAAAACAAAAGAATCGACAGAATTATTTTTATCGTCTTATTTAATTTAGACTATTGTAGCGTCACGTTGGCGACCGTGGGTGGGAGGAGGAGAGGAAGTATTGCATACCTGCGGGCATGAATAGCTAGGCGTCCGGCGTGGGGATACATATAGACCAAGGGGACGTCAGCTTGACCGGGAAGGTCACGTGGTAGACGCGAGCCTCCCTCCACATCTAGGACGGTCACGTGACGGCTGCACTCTGGTGTAAAATCGAGCTCAGACGGTGGGTTTTATTCTGGAAACCTCGCGCGGTGCGCAAAACTTACGCCCAGGCTGGAGCGTGTCGTGCCTAGTACACGGGTGACGAGGTCACGGTAGTGGCGCGGGAGTAGCGTCAGAGGAGGCAGGATCTCCTAGCTATGTGGGTATCCACAGGCAAATACAAGTGTGTAGTTGCGGAGCAGAAGTTGGGTATCGTACATACATGTAAATAAACTTGTACATACTTTTAAATATCTATGTGTTTTTCTCCAGGACGCCACACTATAATCAGTTCTATTTCTTTCTTCTCTTCATTTCTTGATTATAGTGAAAAGGTTTGTTTACAAAAGAGATAGAAGATCATCTGAGCGTCTTTTTTATTTTAGTCGCTAGACAGAGACACTATCATGCACCTGTGTGTCATGTACGTGTGCCAGCGTTCACAGAAAATATTTTCATGTTTTCGGTTATCAATTAAACAATAAACGGTACAATGACAGATGTTAGTCACATGATAAAATAAATGAGAAAAAGTTAAAACTTTACTGAAAGGGGGACAATTAAATTACAAAAGAGAACTAAAGGGCAATTGACGCCAATGAAAGACTGTTCTCCCATATGGAGAGCGTTTGGTAACTTTGTCGGAGAGAGAAGCGGCGGAGGAGATGAAGTTGGAAGTGGAGTCGGCGGTGGAGGTGAAGTCAAAAGCTGATAACGTAGAGGCAGATGAGGCATTAGAGTCAGAGGCAATGTAGAAGGAGGTGGACGTGATAAAGGAGTGGAGATTTTTTAATAAAGAAGATGACCTTATGTAGGTGGGGCGGTCGAAGCATTAGAAGAGACGGAGGTGATGGGGGGATGTTGCAGCTGGAAGAGGATGAGAAGGGTATTGAGGCAGTAGATACAGGTGCGATATAGGTGAAGGTGGCGATATACAGGTGGAGTATAAGGCAAAACCTGTGAAGGTAAATGCTGTAGAGGCAGAATCAGTTCAAGAGTAGGCAGTGCAAGAGGTGGAGTTGGATTTGGAAGAGAAAGCTATGGCTTTCCAAGCTTTAAGGAGGTGATAGAAGAGGAGAAGGAAGAGGAGGAGGAGGAGAAGGATAAGGAGAAGGAGGTGTAGAAGAAGGGAGAGGAGAGGAGGAGGAGGAGAAGTTGAGAGCGGACAGGGAAGTTGAAGCAAGAAGTATTTAGGCAATGAGGCACAGTCAGTGTAGGAAAGAAGCCAGTCTAGAAGCGGGAGAAAATGGAGTTGAAGTTGGAAATTAAGGTAGTGATGAAGGAGGAACAACTTGTAGGTGAAAGCGAGCTAGGCGGTAGAGGCAACGGCTTTGGAGGAGGTGGTGACGGCAATGGAAAGGACAATGCAAACGAACATGGAAACGACAATGGAAACAAGGAAAACGACAATGGAAACAATGAAAATGACAAGGAAACAAGAAAAGACAAAGGAAACACAAGAGGAGACGACAAGACTAGGGAAACAAGGAAAACGACAATGGAAACAATGAAAACGACAAGGGAAACAACAAAGGAAACGACAAAGGAAACGACAAAGGAGACGACAAAGGAGACGGCAGCGTGTTCTCAAGCAGTCACACATCTCCCCTTTGAGCGCTCAAGATTTCAACCATGGTCGATCGATGTGAAATTTGTTGTGAGCAAAGCATCTTAGCGGTAAGTATTCTCGGAACTCTTTCGTTTGACCTATGAGTTTGCCTTCTACCATTGCGCCATTACCATACCATATCTGCATAACCGCCTAACCGCCAAACCATCAAGTAATATATACATTATATGTAGACCATAACGCTTAGACACTGGCATCCTAAGAAATAATAATGAAGACGGCAGTTGAATCTGATGAGAGAGCGGGAACGATGGAGACGTGTTTGCACGATAACTGTGGAAACTGTGACAGAAGGAAAGAACTGCACCTAACGAAGCGGGGCAGTGACGGAAAAAAAGACTGAGGAATTTGAGATGGAGAAGGGACGTGAGAATGGGAGCTTATAGAATTGATGATAATGGTAGTCATGGGTATGCTGATGATGGTAAGGGTGATGAAATGGTAATGATGGAAATGATGGTGGTAGTAGTGTTGGCAGTGGATAATGATGGTGACTGTGGTGGAGGTCATGATGGTGGTATTAGTAATGTTGGCAGTTGTTAAGGGGGGTCAGTGGCATGGTAATTGAGGTGATGATTATGCTGCTAGTGAAAGTGATGTTGGTGATGGTGTTTTGGATGCGACGGCAATGGAGGCGCCTATTGCAGCTGCATACTACGAAATGTTGGTTCCAGATGTTTCGGTGGCGGTTACGGGGAAGACTGAATAGACAGCGGTGACTGATTCTGCGACCGCGTTGAGTAAGTGACGATTGGAAGATAATGGGGCAGGAGGTCACGCCACAACACGCGTTAGTGCCGGTCCAGCAACGTAGTACGCGAACGAGCAGGTCAGATGCGAAGGAGAGAATAACGCGAAAGAGAAATGTCTACTTGAGATTAGATTCGGAAAAAGATAGCACTAATTGCAAAGTCGGCAATTATTAGAAGTGATGAACCGTGGTGTTGTTGATCACTTTGATTATTGTAGATTCAACATTCATTTTTGATACACCCCTTAATTGAACCTTTGTAAATCCTCATTCCCACCATCTTAACTCTATTTTTTTCCTAACATCTCCGCCGTATTTCTTTGTCTCCTCTTACACCGACTTCTCTCTAGGATAGCCACCACCACCACCCTTCCACCCTCCCACCCCCCCCCACACCTCATCACCTCCCAATCACCAACATTACTACCATCACGCGCTTCACGTCGTCAGTCACCCCACCAACATCACCACCCCACCCACTACCATCACAATCACCATTACCACTACCATCACTTCCCCAATTCCCTCCATCACCTCCCGATCAACGCCACAACTAACAATCCACTGCTGTCACTGCCGCAAACGCATGTCGCCACCACCGCAACGGTGCGGCTGCGAACTAGTGCCATCACGATTGTCAAACTTCGAGTCGCTAGTCAACGTGCCCTGACCCTCCCCGCCCTGCCACTTCCCTTCGTCCGACCTCAACCCACCATGCTTTGTCCCGCTTTACCCTGCCCCTCTTTCTCTCTCTTCGGCCTTCCAGGTCAGCTCAGTGCTGCCTCATCTCACCGCTCCTGTTATCTCCGTGCCCCTCCCATCTCTGCAGCACTGCTAACGAGACGCGTTCGAACCCCAAAACGAGACCACACCCCGCCACGCCTCCCTCCCACTGCTTTAGTACTCCACCTCATGCAGCCAGACTCCTGAACGGATTTCATTACCACTTCCATCACTATCACCACACACTACCATCCCCATTTCCATTATACCCTACCACAGCATGCCCATGATCACTACCACCGTCAATAATATGACGCCTCATACTCATGCCCCTGCTCCATCTCCGATTCCTCAGTCTTTTTTTCGGTTCCGCCTCGTTTTGGTATTCGCAGTTGTTTTCCTCCATCCAGACTCGTGAGCAGATATTCTCCGTCCTTCCTTTAACATCTTCCCGCCGTGTATCTCTCTCCTACATACCTTCCCATTTTACCCCGAACCACCAAACCATGACCTCTTCGTAACGTATGTACCCACTGGAAATATTCCTCCATAACACATATCCCATCCATACTGTAATTCCGACACAATGCCTCCCTACGCCGATCTCCATTTCTAACTGCTATGTTACACGTCCGCGGACTCATGCTTTTGCGTTTCCGCACATCTTCCTTATATTACATGTATGACTGTATATTGCTATTTTCCCTGTCAAGTCTAACTTTCCACGTCAAATTATGACCGTCTTGGCAACCAGCCCTTCTCTGTAATGTGACGCCTTCTTTGCCTCCGCTCGTTGCCCTTGGCTTCCACCGCGATTCACTCTGCTTTCCCAGATTTTCTTACACTCGCCACACTTTAACATCTGTCCTGTGTACGTTTTAACACTCGCATGCAAAATGGGAGACATCAACGACCAACCCCAGCGTAGATATTTTTGTATCTCTGTTTAAGAAAGGAGTTTCTAATTCATCTTTATGGTTTGCACTATTGATCCTTTCTGAAACCTTAGAAATAGTCACACCTTTCAACGCTTATCGAATTCTAGAAAACATTCGAAATTGTCGCCATGCGTTATTGCTTCATGAAAACTCTGGATTTCTCTTATAGACAAGCTAACACATAACTGCATTAAAATTTTATTTTTGTATCAGTCATCGTCGAAGAAATCCGTCGTCGAAGAAAGTCATTTGAACGAAGTAGTAAGTTGTTAAAAAAAGTTGCCACCAATGATGTCCCGGCGGAAAGAACTGCAAGTAGGTATCAAACATCGATATCGATGATTTTATAGAAACATCGATATTTTATTGACCGATTTATTAAAGCTAATATTAAAATTTCACAATAAAGACCTTTTGTGATCATATAATTATTATGTTATATTATTTTAATAAGCTCCTAAATTAATTATTCGAAGCAACACAAGATACAGATGGACCCAGAAGAAGATGGAGAAATGATTTTATTGATGACGGATCAGGCAAATCGGCGTAGACCTTGATGACGATGATTATGTCATTCTATTTTAATCCTAATTTCCCCCAGCTGAACAACACGCGATTCAGGTGGACCTTGATAATGGAGAGATTTATTGGTGACAGATCAGGCAAATCCATTTTGACCTTGATGACGATGGTGATATACAGTTTTCAAGTATATTAAATTACAGAAGATATTTCTGAGGCCTCAATCTTTATAATCAATAAAAATACTTTGAAAGCAAAAGGAAAGTACAGAATAAATTTATAGATTAATATTACATATTTAAACACGCAATAAGTAATTTCTCATTTTTTCTTATTTATATTTAAAAAAATGTATGTAATGCACATGATTCATCAAATGTACAAATTGTTCAAACTTAAAGGGTTAGAAATAGAGTTACTACGAAAATTTTCCAAATAAGCTGTTAATCTCTTACTTGCTTTATCGTATTCAGAACTTTTAGGAAGACATATCTCTCAAATATTTATTTCTGTTCACTTGACCAATTATCTCAAACTATTCAGCCTAGAGCTGGAAACGTGAAGGAATAGCTGGTAAAAATGACTATTTCTGAAACAATTAGAAATGTTTTAAGTAATAGCAAATAGATTTACATCTTTGAAATATTTTTTTTGTAAATCACATAACTTTTGAAGGAAAAATAATTATTTTTACATTATTTTCTCAGTACTTTCATTCAAAACTAGTAGAACGTAATGTACTAATTTGCTACCATATGCATTAACTATTAATATATAAACTTCTTTAAAAATTGAAAATTATCACTTGAGAAATTTCAATGATAAATTTGTTCAAATACGTTATCTTTCAGAAATCAACCGAAGGTAAATTGTTCTACTAATTCAGTCACCTCTTCGTGGTAAAAGTAAATAAAACGTTTTTGCCATGTAAATTGGTATAAAAAATAAGATTGGCCATGCATGCAACATTATAGAAGTAATAGTTCTCTAGCATTTAGTGAAAACAAGAGTCTCTTAAATGAATTCGTTCAAATTTCGTTTCGTTGGATAAAGTACAAGAAAGACACGTTACCAAAATAACTGTCATTTTGACATATGCAGATAAGGAAGGAAAACATCAAAAGTATGTTAAGATAGTCTTTTTCAAAATGAAGCATGTATTTTATTCAGAAAATTTTAAACATTTAGAAAATGTCAAAAGACCAAGAACGTTAAAAATGTAGACATTTGCTTTATGTCACGAAATATTAAAAAAATACATTAAGAAAATAATCCATGAGAATAGAAAAATCAGCTAAGTAATTTTTAACTGAAGGAAAAGATTTAACTTATTAATAATGCATTATTATTCATCATTAAGCACATATGATTATGTTAAAACTTGGCAACGTGCCACAATATTTCTTTCTGTCGTTAACTACACGATCGTATTCTACAGAATGAAAACATAGTGTTTCATACATAATGTTTAATGCTGTTGACTGGTTTTCGCACAAAGCCACAGAATTAGTTCTTAAATATTAAAAAAAAATCCTTTAATTAAACTTGGTTCAGCGATGATCCCTAATTGGTATTCCTGGGTTGGGAATGGTATCGATACGCGCCAGTTAACCTCTCACAACCACATCGCTATCGCTTCGTCCCTCTTACCTTTCCGCTCTTAGATCTCCTCTTTCGAATAAAACGACCGTGATATAATGTATAAGAAAGTATTGAATTAAACACTCAGATGTTACGAAATAAATAATTCAGGTAATGTGAATTACTTTTAAATCTACCTACATTTTATTTGAATAAAATTATTCTAATTATCATTGAGACTAATTGTTGTAGGTATATGAAATCAATGCTAAGACGAGTGGAGTATAAAATACTCGTTACACGCGTGACAATTATGCGTTACGAATTTAATTATGAGTTTAAAAGTAAAGAATAGAAGCAAGAGAAAATTCTTTCCTTTATCACGAAACCGTTTTAAGTGTTTTGCGTAAGATCTTCATTATGATGTGGAATTATGAATTCTGCATTCAGGGAATGAATGAAAAAAACTGCAAGTGTAAAAGATTAAAAATGGATTAAATTGGCGTGACGACTTTTCCGCACGACCCTTGACGTAAACACGCAATTATCAACGTCCAAACGAGGGCAAACTATGACTTCGTGGTTCGAGAGAATGTATTATTCATAAATTTAGAACACGAACATTTACATTTCGATTCGATAACACCAATTAATATTTATACAATACCTAATTTCAATCAAGGCAATGAATAGTGCACGCTGATACGAAATGTTTAATTGTGCTGTAGTGATGTTAGAGTCACAATGGGACGAGGCGAGATAAGCAAAACATGACTTGTGACAACCAAATATTCCACAGAGGATAATGAATCGGCGCTATCATTATTTGTTTACATCGTTTCTAATTTGCGAGTTCTAGATACATACGCCATAAGCCCAATAACGTGGTTATTTGAACATATTATTTGACAACGTTTAATTTTCGATGTAAGCAGTGGTTTTCGTCCTTTCTTTTGGTTGCAAATTTGTTTGATCAAATAAAATATTATGTAGGAGATAACTAATACTGGAAGATGACAGTGAAAGATCAAAGAATAGACAGGATATTGTTAATTTTGTCTTTAGTAACACCTAATTCAATGATGACATACTTTTGTGACACTTAAAATAATGTGATCAATTATATAGAACAGTTTGCATTAAAAATCATTCATTAAAATGATCACTTCGACCTTCGAACAAATTAAATGACAAGAAAATTGTGAAACAATGAAAAAAATTGTAAAAACATCATAAAATAGACAGGATATTATTAATGTGTCTTTAGTAATATCTAATGCAATAATGATATAGTTCTGTGACACTTGAAACAATGTGATCAATGATATAGAACAGTATTCATTACAACTCAGTAAGATGATCACTTCGAACTTCGAAAAATCAAATGAAAAGGAAATTGTGTAACGCGTTAACTAAAACTTGAAAGTTGGTTTATAGTTAAAAGTGTATTTCAAGTGTGGAGTATGAGAAGAAATTAGGGAAGATTCACACTGCTTAGTGCATCGTATATGTTCAAACTTTTTGCCATGAGTATTGTGGAGAATGTAAATTTGAATGTGTTTCAGGAAAAAATACATGAGAACAATCACCATTTATTGATATCATGATTTTAACTCTAACATTTCAGCATAGAAAGCCAGAGGATTTCTCGCGATCGTAAAGAGTTAACAAGGATACCAATACAAAAAAATATGTGATATTTCTTTAACGGAGCAGCTTTCGTGAAGCTGCCACACATGAATGTCTGCAAAACGGGCAATGAGTTGCAAAACGGGCAATTTTGTTAATGCCTTTTTTAACAATTTAACAAGAATTATATTCATCGCAATTTAAGATGAAAATGAATCAAAATTTCAAGAAAGATTTGCATTAGCTTGTCCATTATGTTTACAGTGACCCACCATTTCATTTCAATTTCATTCATCATTAAAGAAATGAATAATTGGTTTTTGCTTTTTGCAGATTTTTAAAAATTACAGCTGCTAAGCAGCAACTACTGTACTTCTGAAAAAGTTAAATCTCACTTTTTTTTCGTTATTTTTTCTCTGATGGCCAACTACGGGAAAGCGTTGAAGGCAGTGGAACACTCAAGCATCGTGGAGAGCAGGGGCTTCAGAAAATCTCCCAGGAAGGGCGAGGTCAGACAGACGCTGGACGCGCGGAGGAGTGGACGAAAGCGCTTGAAACCGCGAGGCGGAGGTGGAGTAGTGCCGGGCGCCCCATGCATTATTCAGCCCGTCCCGGCCCCCGCCCCCGCCCCCACCACCGCGACCGCACCGCCCCTGCTGGCCACCACGCCGCCATCCTCCCGCCGACATCCTCCTCGCCGACATCCTCCTCGCCGACATCCTCCTCGCCGACATCCTCCTCGCCGACATCCTCCTCGCCGACATCCTCCCCGCCGACATCCTCCTCGCCGATATCTTCCTCGCCGACATCCTCGTCGCCGACATCCTCCTCGCCGACATCCTCCTCGCCGACATCCTCCTCGCCGACATCCTCCTCGCCGGCATCCTCCTCGCCGGCATCCTCCTCGCCGACATCCTCCTCGCCGACATCCTCCTCGCCGACATCCTCCTCGCCGACATCCTCCTCGCCGACATCCTCCTCGCCGGCATCCTCCTCGCCCGCATCCTCCTCGCCGGCATCCTCCTCGCCGACATCCTCCTCGCCGACATCCTCCCGCCGACATCCTCCTCGCCGATATCTTCCTCGCCGACATCCTCGTCGCCGACATCCTCCTCGCCGACATCCTCCTCGCCGACATCCTCCTCGCCGGCATCCCCTCGCCGCATCCTCCTCGCCGCATCCTCCTCGCCGACATCCTCCTCGCCGGCATCCTCCTCGCCGACATCCTCCTCGCCGACATCCTCCTCGCCGACATCCTCCTCGCCGACATCCTCCTCGCCGACATCCTCCTCGCCGACATCCTCCTCGCCGACATCCCCCCCCCCCCGCCGACATCCTCCTCGCCGACATCCTCCTCGCCGACATCCTCACCGCCATTCTCTGCGCTGTCGCCGTCCTCATCCTCCCGTCCTTGCCACCCCATCTTCTCCCACCAAAGTACTCAACAACAACTCCCGCCGCCTCAACTACCACCGTCCCCACCCATCCCATCTCCATTCCTACCGGACATGTAGCCATTCCTTCTACCATAAACGCTCCTAACCTGTCTCCACCCTCCATCCCTCTGCCCCCCCCCCTTTAACCCGTTATCGCACTCACCAGCTCCACAACTACCGACCCTGTCCCCCCCCCCCGCCCTTCCCATCCACCTTCGCCCTCTGGAGTGTCTCCAGCGAGCTGCATCCAGTTCACGCCCCCTTCCTCGCCCTCGTGCAGTTGCACTCTCTGGCGGAGACCTTTGAAAGCGCCCACTCTGGAGTTGAACCGCGTTTCTCTAATCCCACGAATCTACCGCGGCCATCAACCAGCCAGCGACTCGACCGCTGGTGGCGTTGAAGAGATGCAGTCAGTGGCTCGTCAACACACTTAAGCTGAAATCTACTTAAGTGCTTTTATAAAGATACAGAGTAAGAGATTAATGGAGAAGGTAGACACGGAAACTGTTAAATAAAGATCATCAAACAAAAGCAATCATTACTCCATCATAATAAAAATCGTGCTAATATAATATCCAATAATACCAAAACATTCTATCATTATAAAATATAATTGAGGAAAATGTGAAATTATAGTTTGAAAACTTGGCGAGGGAACAGGCTAAGTGCCTTGCAAAGATAATGTGAGGGAGCGAGAGAGCATTTATTGTTTCCCGGCTTTTCTTCTAATTTGGTCATTAGACCCGCATTGGATGTCATAAACGGGAAGTGGTGGTAATTCGACTCTACATGAGACCCGGTGACGTCCTACAAGTTACCTTGTAGGTCTTCCCAAACAAGTACTTCTCCACGGGGCACCTCAACCGGAACAAGCTCTAATCTTCTGATTATAAAAGCTATATATGCTTCTAACATGCAATAAGATCGAGATACTCGCGGTAGGATAGTGTAAATGTGTGTAAGTGTCAATGTGTGTGCGTGCGCGCGCGTGCGTGAGAAAGATAGATGGAGAGAGGAGAGAGAAGAGAACTAGAATAAGGAAAGAAAGACTACGCGCAGTCCGTGGCCCGTTTGTTAGGGGACTGCTCCGGCATTCACCTCGTGTTGATCAGAGAAACCACGGAAAACAACTGATTAGAGCAGCCGGCCACTTTAATTCTCTTCCAGAGAGTAGTTGAATTTGAACGCGAAAAAGGGATGCTAATGATATTAAATGTGAGAACCTCAATGAGGAATAGGATCAGTTAAGTCGCTGCTCTATTATCATATTTATTAAAAATAACTACATGTTCCTTGCACAATTAATATTCTTTTGAATCATTGGTGACGCTTATGTCGACAAACTCCGTTCCAGCGTAACTTCACGGAATTAATATTACGGCTTCAACATTTCCCTTCAGTGTTTCAGCCCTTAGCTGCTCCACCTTTCCTGAGGACTCTGGCGGAGCCGCAAACAGGCCCTGCGCCTGAAGGGCTCAACAAATTCCATCGAGACACAAACTTGTCCCGCCTTGCAGGGCGTGGGCGAAGCATGAGCAAACTCTTCTCACTTCCCACCGTCACATTGGGGCGCTTTATTTACTTTCTTCCTAGCTCGTTAAACTCGTCGCGTTCCGACCGCACGCCGCACGCCCGCTGTCGCGCCCTTGACGCTGTCACCCGGGACACGCCCACAGCTCAGCCCCTCTTACGTCTCCGGCCCCGCCACCGACCTCGCCGCTGGCGTATCCACCACCAACAGCAGCCCCGCAGCTCCGTCTGCGATTCTGATTTCGTTGCAGGCGTTGGTAGGGTTTGGTTGATAGGGTTGGCGGCAGTGGAAGAGTCAGGAAGATGGACCGAGTTGTGGGAGTTGTCGGGGTTGTCGAGGTTAGCGGGGTTAGCGGGGTCGGCGGGGGGTAGGCTTGGCGGGGTGGGCGGGGTCTGAGGGGTTGCGGGGGGGCGGGTTGGCGGGTTGGCGGGCAGCGGGTGGGGTGGGCGGGTCGGTTGGCGGGGTGGACGGGTTGGCGGGGGTTCGAAGGGTTTGTTTGGTAGGGTTGGCGGCAGTGGCAGAGTCAGAAAGATGGACCGAGTTGAAGGAGTTGGCGGTGCAGGTGGGGTGGCGGGGTGGGCGGTGTTGGCGGTGTTGGCGGTGTTGGCGGGGTTCTGTTTAGCTCTTACGATAGAAGCAGTCACAATCTACGAGATCCTCTTTGAAATACTCCCACCTCCGACCACACCTTATAATTCAGCAGTTCCATGCTCACAAGTCCGCCTTTCTTTTAATTCCTTTGCTCCATTGATCATGGACATTCACGCCACTTCCTCACTTTGTCCTCTGCAATGCAGCCTCCGCCAAATCCACCAACACTCCCTGTGTCTACTGAAACTCACTGCCGTCCTGCCTTTACACTCTCCCTCTCTTTCCGACCACACATTACGTTTTAGCAGTTCTCCGCCTCTCCATATCCACCCCTATTACATCTCCTTTTCCCACTATTCCATAGATCCTTGACATCCATGCTACCTCCTCACTTTCTCCTCTGCCATGCAGCCCCCGCCAAATTCACCAACACTCCCTGTGTCTACTGAAACTCACTGCCGTCCAGACCTCCCCTCCCCTCCTCTCTCCTCCCTTCCCTCCAACCACGTCCCTGCGCGCCGTCACGGATTACTCAGGCGCCGCCCCGCCCGCGCGCAGGTGGTCCAAAGTTTTAATTAGTTTCTCGGAGATAATTACAGCAATTAAATTGTCTAACACCAACTGGCGCGGTGGAATTCTTCACCGCGGCCGACGGCCGGCGAGGGCCGGAAAGAGAGGGGAGAGGCGCGGTTGAGGGAAGGAGGAGGGGGGACACGGCGCGGGCGGGGACAGGAAGCAACAAGAGACAGGTCGACGGAGGCGGAGGGACGCGGCGTATGAGGGCGAGCCACTTTCTGCCGGTGGCTGTTGATGTCAGCCGTTGCAAAGTGTAAACCGGAGTGTTTTCAGATGCGGAGATTGGCATGTAGGTACATGCAGAGTTGCCAGAATTGGGGAATGTTATTCACAAGATGAGGATTTTTTTCGTTATAGGGAAAGAATAAGGAAATGGACGGGGAAATGTTTGCCATTTTTTGTGTAGGTGGGTGGGAATTATGTTCATTCGAAGTGGTGTTAGAAATATTATTATCTCAATTATTATGAATATAAAAAGGAAACAGATGCTATTCTCTCTCATTTTTATGCATCAAAAAGAGAAAAATAAACAAGCGTTGAGAAAGAAAATATAAAAAACTAAGGAATTCGAACAGCTCAAAGGAGGATGATTGGTGGATTTGAATTTAAGAGGACGGCCAATGGAGTCGTCAGGGACAGCCCATGTCGTTAGTCCATAATTTGGAGAATATTTTTCTTTCGATGTTAGGGAGGTTATTTGCGGAAATTCCGTAGAAGTTGCGGGAAAAGAGTTCGCAACACATATGTCAACCCTGGTCACACGGAGCATTTTTAAGGTGATAATGAGCAAACTTTATCTGTTAAATTTAAGGTAATACGTAAATTTATGAATAAATAATGTAGCTACAATTGCAATGTTCCTCTCTAATATTGGTTCATACTGAAACAAGCTACCTCAATATAGTAATTACATCATGTAACTTAGCTGTGATATCTTCGATGTGAATTGATGAACATAATGAATATTTGATATATAATAATAATAATAATAATAATAATAATAATAATAATAATAACAATAATAATAATAATAATAACAATAATAATTACCTCCGTTATGCATGCGTACTTTTTGACTACCAGACTTGAAGCGGACATGGAGGGATACAGGACGCGATTTCTCGAAGAATGGTTAAAGCTGCATCAAGACATACCGGTATCCGAGCAGAGAGTGTGCGACCAGCAGCACACCATCATTGTAAGGAACTTTCTCTCAAATGCAGAAATAAATACCATTAGGGAGAATGACCATTGTAGAAATCATGGCCGTTAATAAGTAGTATGATATGGATCACGGGATCGGTCAATTAATGAAATACATTAGTTTGCCAACGTTTCGGAATATTTAATTCCTTCATCAGGGCTAACAAAAAACATAATCACAAGGAATAAGGACAACTTTTCTGAACAAGAACATTAGAAATCACACAAAAATGCCATGAAAGAAAAATATATACATGAAGACATGAAGAAAAATAATAATCCTATAACTCTATTCTATCTAAAATAACTCTATTTTGGAATTGGGCTGGAGGCAAACATGATATTTGACCAGTTTATGTATTAGTAAGGTGTGTACCGTTCATATTACCTTGGCTTATATATACAGTATAGAAATGTTTTTTGTTTTAATTTTTTAAATTTTTATTTTATTTGTTTATTTGTTATTCTTCGTGTATGTTCATTATTTTTCTTCATGTCTTCATGTATATATTTTTCTTTCATGGATCCATGGATCCATGGATCTTACGAGTGGGATATGGCCTGCGTACAAATGCAGCGATGGAAGCGGTCAGTAACTTGATAAAGGTTAATGTAGAACAATCGACATCGCTTTTTTTAAATTTGTTGCGTCATTGTTGATGCAACGCGTCTATTAACCCTTGTCGAGCGTTCAGTGCTTTTTTCTGGAGTAATCCTCTGTTATTGTGTAATTATTACACTGAATAGTTACTATATTTATCAAGTCTCGTCACGTCGCAGTCAGTCAGTGCCTTTTATCCCTTCGGCCAGGGGCTCGACGCCGTTAGATCCCGGGGTTCCTGGCCGGTCACCCAACCAGCAACCCGCGAGTTTCGAGTTTGCTTAACCTTCACGTGACTTCACAGAGCGTAGTAAACGAATTCGGCTAGCACCGCCGGCAAGGAAGTGGTAAGCTATGTGTCTTGCGAAGCCCTTGCTGTTGTACTGCGACTAGGTAAACATATAAAGAATCAATTAAAAACATCGAAAGACGCAGTACAGACTGCTAAACCCACCAAACCACCATGGTTGAGACGTATTGAATGCAAGATCGAAAACTTCCGGCGAGACATAGGCACCCTGACAGCCTTCTTTACAGCTCCTGAGAACGCAATTAGAAAGGTCTCCAATGCAGTGAAGGCGAATGGACGGAAGATGAGAATTCGAAGAACCCAACCGAATTTTGAGAGGCTTCGAGACAGACTTGAGTACCTGAAACAGCGCAACGCAGCCCTTGGGTGTCGTATAAGAAGATATCATAAAGCAATGAAACGAAGATAACAGAATTCTATGTATTCATGCGACCAGAAGAAATGCGACCAGGCAACTCAAAGATCAAAGAATGTTGTCGGAAACAGTTCTTAAAAGCTCCGAAATGGAAGAATATTGGAGTAATATAAGGAGGATTCCCAAGACCCATGATGATGGAGCTTATTGGATAACAGAAGAGGAAGAGAAGTATTGTGACATACCACAAATGTGCACGCCTAATATTACACGAAACGATATCGTCAATTCAATCAGAAAGACGCAGAATTGGAAAGCACCAGGTACTAATGGGATACAAAACGTTTGGTGGAAGTATTTCCCATGTACTCACGCTGTCTTGGCCAGGTGGTTTCAAGCCTCATTCAACGATCCAAGTATCATTCTGGCATCTTTTACTGAAGGCGTTACGTTTATGATACTCAAGTCTAACAATCCTGAGGCTCCGAGTAACTATCGACCCATCACTTGACTCCCCACAGTATATAAGATTTTTATCACATAGTGGCGGCGCACAGTAAAGGAAAAATTGCGCTCAAAGAAATCGTTTGCGCAGTGCGCAGGGTTCCGTAATTTGCTTTTTAAAAGGGTGGATACAATGTTTAAATCGCTAGTTCTCCTAGCAATGAATTATGGGGCAGAAATTTGGGGAGGGGATAGATAGATCGACTAGAAAGCATCGAAACAGATTATTTCAAATTAATTTCGAGTCTCTAGATTTGCAGCAAATGCCGGAGTACTAAGAGGTCGGTAGTGTAGGAATTTGGAAAGATTTTAAAATGAAACCCATTAAACTTTGGATTAAATTAGCAGGTGAACAGGCTGACACACTTATACATAGATGTTTTCGAGTGCAGTTACAGGGAAGCAACCAACGCCACTGGTCGTATAAATTAAACTGCTACTGAACGTGCAGGTCTGGGAGACGTTTTCCGGAGACGGTGGGAGATAGGGAATACGGGCTAGAACGGTTAATTTCGGTAGACTTGCGGATATTAAAAGGCAAGAGATCCTGGCAGCAAAGGCCGAAAAAAGTTCGCTAGTTGCGCAAATTCACGCGAGTCCATTATGGGGTTGCGAACGTTACGTAAACACACTGCGAAAGGACGCAAGAGGGGGATACGCTTGGCTCAGGGTCGTGGGGTGGATGCAACGTAGATTAAAGGACTCGAAAGGTAATGGCATCTGTGTGCTTTGCGGTGATAGGGAGACTGGATCCACATCCTTTAATTTGCAGTGCGACCGAAACTTGGGAGAGAAAATGATGGAATGGAAATTACTATCAACATAGGAACGTAACGCTCGCCCGAAACACTAGGTTAGGAGTGGAAAGAGCATTGGTTAGTACGAGCAGAGCCTAGACTGAGAGAAATAAATAATAAATCAATAAACTAACAATAATTAAGTTAGTCAGTAAGTTATGTTAGGTTAGTAAACAGTACCAAAAAAGTTATAAATGGTAGTCAATTGTTAAGTATAAGTAGATAAATAAGTCAATTAAAATTAAATTAATTAAAATAAGTTAAATAAATTAAAATTAAATTTAATTAAAATAAAATAAAAGGAAACAAAAGATTAAAATAAAACACATTAGGGGGCGAAGGGAAGTGGGAATCGGAAATGTTAGGGCAGAGGCGTTGATGCGGACGATTTTCTGTGGTGCTGTTTGTTTACAGGTGCGGAGGAGGTCAAACACTGGAAATAGAATGCCTGACGCTCGCGCCAAATAAATAAATAGTTAAAAAACCGGATAGATTAGCATGTACTCGGCTTCTGACGGCAGGTTTTTCCCCTTTCAGGAGTTTTTCTCAGTACTGTATGGTCTCTTTTTCGCGGCTGTTGATGCGATGGAGAGACCATTTGGGGTGAATATCAGAATGCGAAAGGTTAGAACGCGGTAGAATGTGGTATTGTAATCGGCTTAAAGGCCTTCGGCCTAGCCACATTGCATCAAGTTTTCTAATTTGTCTGTAATAATTACCTATTAAATAAAAAATATATAAAATTTTTAACCAAACCAAAATTGGCCAATGGTTGTAGAAAGGTTGCTCAAGGTTGCAAAGAATTATTGACATTCTTTAATAGCACGCTTATCAATAGTAAATAGTTTTCTTGCAAAGGGTGGCTATTTCAAAATCGATTATATGAAAAGCTAGATGTGAGTCCACGCTGCTTCATGGTGGCGCTGCTTGATGTTTTGTTCTGATTGTTGAGATTTGTTTACAATTCGTCAGGGTTTTGTTTCAGTGTAATAATTGCATTGTTTTTTTGCTTTTGTGATGTATTTTGTTGAGACCATTCGGACAGTGGGTTTTGCTCGGTGGTACTGAAGAAGTGAAGTTGTTCACAGGTTATGTCGAATTCCGAATCGTTGCCCACTCGCCCCAAAAGAACACAAGCGTACATTCACTGGACGCAGGGAAAGAGAAAGCGTAGGTGTCGTGATAGTGAGGTCATTTCGTTTTTTATTGGGTCGTTGTCTATGAAATGTCAGGTTTGTTCTGCTTTGTACTTACCATGCGAGAGAAATTCTGCAAACGAATTTACTCTGTGTTGCTTATATGGGAAAATAAGTTTACATTCGAGTGATATGCCAGAAGTAATCAAATTTGTTTATTGATGATGACATTAAAAATCTTTAGAAATAATATCCGTCAGTATAATACTGCTCCTTCTTTTGTGTCATTTGGTGTATTATTGAAATATGTGGACCATATTGCATTGGTATCTAGTCATAGGCCATACGTGTTCAAAATTTTGAGAACTCCACATCACAGAATATCTTCGTTATACCCTGAAAATCCAAACACTGCAACATATTGTGAACATTAGTCTGGGCACAGTATTTACATTTATCTCAGATCTCACTGTCAAATTTTGATGGGTTCTCACTAGTTCTTTATTAAGTATTTACAAAATTATTATCTACTTTGATATATTTTATAATTTTTCTTTTAAATTCTGTTGTGTTTAAATTCTGTTAAATTTGTTCACAATTTTTTATTTCTAATGGTAATTTATTATACATTCAAATCCTTTGTCAAATAGTCTATTTTTGCCTGTGCTGTTTACAGAAATTAATTATTAAATTTTGTGGTTGTCTTGTTTCCCTTGTTTTATCTTTCCCTTTTTGGATTTTGTTTACTAAATCTCCTGTTATATGATTTTGAATTAATTTAAAAATAAAAATTAGCGTCTTGTAATGAATTCTGTCTTTTATTGACAGAGACTGCTGAGGGTCTAGCATGTCTAGCACTGGAGTGAATCTATTGAATTGAACTATCATGGGTCTATTTTGCTGTATCTGAGGTTTTTTAATTTCAGTTTTATGGACTCCAACTAGTAATGTTGCACAGTAATCAAACTGGGGTTCAATTATGGATTTATGTATCAAACATCTCGTATAGTCATTTATCTATTGCCCAATTCTGTTTAAAATATTAATTTTTTGCCAGTTTTCTTTACTATGTACTCTACATCATCATTAAAATTTAATTTACTATCGATAATGATAGTAATGATAATTTTGTATACCCATTGTATTGCCTTTAAGATAGTTGTGATTCATCTAGTTTTTCTTACTTCTATGTTTCTTCCACTATAAATTTAGTTTTTTCAACATTCATTATTCATTTATAAACCTTAATCATTCTTTTATAGCAATAAATACACTCTGTAATTTAAATTCAATTTCCGCTTCGGTTTCTCCAATTACGTACAATAACGTGTCATCAGCAAATAATTTAATTTTACAATCATTCCCAAAAAGGTTTATCATATATTTGATTAAGTCATTAATGCAAATTATAAACAATATTAGACCCAAAGCTAGCCCTTGCAGAGCACCTAAGTGTACGCTAATTTCATTTGAGATAATATTATTCTATTTTATTTTTTGCTTTCTCTTGTTAAGATATGAAATAAACCACATTTTAACGTCATCTTTGATTCCGTATTTTTTTTGTTTAGTCAAAAGCAGTCAAAAACTGTATGTGACGTATGGGGGAGAAAATCATCTGCGCACGATTTCTTGATTTTCAGAGTCCCTTCCCAACTATTTAACTATTAATAGTTGAAAGATGAAAAATAGTAAGAAGAAGAAGAAATTTAAAAAAGCGAGAGATTAACATTTCAAAAACTAGATATTTTCGTTGCCGAATTATAGAAAACTTATTTGTAACGGTAAACAAACGGATTTGATTTTTCTCTATTGCTAACAAATAGAAACTCACCCTAAGCTCTACTACCACTACATGCAAAAGGATAGATCAACAAAATGTGCGCATAGTGAAGCTACATTTACGTCCAGAAGCAAATGAAGCGGTCATCTCAGCGAAGAAACCGATCGAGATGGGGGTCATTGGCCCGGAAGCTGAAGTACATTACATGTTACAGGCATTTAAGTCTTTTTTTAAAAATTATTCAATGCAAATGTAAACTAATTCAATGTACTATATCAATGTTTTCTTAAAGTAAACAATTATAAAGCATTGTAGGCTTTCACGGCCGGAGCCAATATTCATGTTTCCTTTCGGGCTGATGGGTCGTGGTCCAATTGGCTTTGAACTGCCAAACGTTTCGCCCACGACTGCGGCGGGCATCTTCACTGGCGAGATCTCGGCCGAAGTGTCCGGGACGGCGGCTGACTGGCGACTGTTACCGCGATTTTTTTTAATATTCCCCGCGCCAGTAACTCTGACGAGGTCGGAATTTATTCAATGTTAGGGAATACATTGTGCTCCAGCATTGCTGCTTTTGGAGCTTGGAGGAGGGGATTATCTTAAAAATACTATCTTACAAGTAACTAAATCTATTTACATTTTGCCACTTTGGGCAAACGTTTAAATTTACTGTACAAACGTTTTGTTGTGTTTAGTTAAGTTCTTTATATTGTTAATTTTTCTTCCTTTTTTCACTGATCATTCACGCTCTCTTTCATACTTAGATTGTATTTACAGACACATTCGCTCACTCATTCATTTCACACTACACAGCACTATATACACTTCACTTGACTTATTTTATTCGCCACGGCGCCGACTTGTCTCAAGCGTCCGTGGCGCCGCGACGTCATCATCTCCAGGCGGCTTAGGTCCGGCGGGGCGCGTTTCCGCGCCTCCCACGTGGTTTCCGCCATCAGGGAGCGGCGACCGCCTCCCACGCACTAGCTGCTCCCCCGCGTCGCACAGTTTTGAGAACTTGTGCGGGGGAAGTGCGCGGAAGGTGAAGGCGACATGCTTTGGGCTCTTTCTTCTGTGGAAGGTCCTGTGCACGTCGCTGTTCCCCGCTACGCCGGTCTCACTCATGATGCGCGGAGCGGACGGCCTCAGCGCTCTCTCAAGCGCCGTCTCCGCCCACCGTTGTAGCTCCGCCGGGAACTGATGTCGCACGCCCAGAGCTCCGAACGTCAGCGTTTCGGGGAGTGCGGTCATAAGATGAGTTTGGGAGATTCGGGCGCGCCGCTCTGTTTTCTGCGACCCGAATGGGACGCAGAGTGAAAGGTGGAGCGGCTGCGAATACCTCGCACGCGTACGCCCACAACCTTGTCGCTACAAGATTGGCAATTTTATTACCGTTTCTGTTAGCTCCGAGGCCGCCCAGGTTCTATGTCTGGCGTTAAAGTCACCCAGAAGGATAACTTTGGAATTTAATGCGAGAAGCGCATCAATTCCAGCCGGATCTAAGGTTTGGTCTGGGCAGTAGACGGACACGACTAAAAGTCGGTCGTTTCCTACCCAAACGTACGCCCCGACCGCCTCTAGAGACGCCAGAGCAATAACAGGGATTTCGGCTTCGAGCTGCGGTAATTTATTTTAATTTAATAGGTAATTATTACAGCCAAATTAGAAACTTGATCCAAGTGGCTAGGCCGAAGGCCTTTAAGCCATTACAATACCTACATTCTACCGCGTTCTAACCTTCGCCTTCTGGTATTCACCCAAATGGTCTCTCCATCGCTCAAAGCCGGAAACGAGACCATAAGGTACGGCTGAGGGAAAACCCTGAAGGGGAAAACCTGCGTCAGAAGCCGAGTACATGCTACTCTATCCGTTTTTAGACTATTTATTTATTTGGCGCGGCGTCAGGCATTCTCCTTCCAGTGTTTGGCCTCCACGCACCTGAAAACAAACAGCACCACAGAAAATCGTCCGCACCAACGCCTCTGCCCTAACATTTCCGATTCCCACTTCCCTTCGCCCCAATGTGCTTTATTTTAACTGTTTTTATTTTATTTTAATTTAATTTATTTTAATTTATTTAACTTATTTTAATTAATTTAATTTAATTTATTTAACTTATTTTGATTAATTTAATTTTAATTTATTTACCTTATTTTAATTAATTTAATTTTAATTTATATAACTTATTTTAATTTAATTTTAATTTATTTAACTTTTTAAATTAATTTAATTTTAATTTATTTAACTTATTTTAATTATTTTAAGTTAATATATATTTTTTTATTATTGACTTATTTATCTACTTATACTTAACAATTGACTACAATTTATAAATATTTTTTTGTACTGTTTACTAACCTAACATAACTTACTAACTTAATTATTGTTAGTTTATTGATTTATTACATATTTCTCTCCAGTCTAGGCTCTGCTCGTACTAACCACTACTGTTTTCCCACTCTTAATTTCAGTTTCTAGTGGTCCGAACCTTCCTAGAAATGTTCCTAATTCTTCATGAAGTTAGGTCTTTTATCCCCTAGAATGTTTTGGGCGAGCGTTACGTTCCTATGTTGGAAGTAGAAATTTTCCCTATTCTCATCCATTTTCCTCTCCAAGTTTCGGTCGACTGCAAATTAAAAGGATATGGATCCAGTTTTCCCCTATCACCGCAAAGCACAGCAGATGCCATTACCATTCGAGTCCTTAATCTACGTTGCATCCACCTCTGACCCTGAACCAAGCGTATCCTCTTGCGTCCTTTTGCAGTGTGTTTACGTAACTTTCGCAACCCCATAACGGACTCGGTGAATTTGCGCAACCTAGCGAACGTTTTTCGGCCGTTGCTGCCAGGATCTCTTGCCTTTAATATCCGCAAGTCTATCCAAAATTTAAACCCTGTTCTATGTCACGTGTTCCCCTAACTCCCACCATTTCCGAAGAAACGTCTCCCAGACCTGAACGTTCCAGTAGCAGTTTAATTTATACGACCAGTAGCGTTGGTTTTTTCCCTGTAACTGCACCCAAAAACATCTATTTATAAGGAGTCAGCCTGTTCACCTGCTAATTTAATCCAAAGTTTAATGGGTTTCATTTTAAAATCTTTCCAAATTCCTACACTACTGACCCTCTTAGGACTCCGGCATTTGCTGCGAATCTAGAGACCCTGAGAATTAATTTGAAATAATCTGTTTCGACGCTTTCTAGTCGATCTATCCTATCCACTCCCAAATTTCTGCCCCATAATTCATTGCTGGGAGAACTAGCGATTTAAACATCGTCTCGCACACCTTTAAAGGCAATTCTAAACCCCTCGCACTGCGCAAACGATTTCTTTGAGCGCAATTCTTCCTTTACGTGCGCCGCCACTATGTGGTTACTCCATCCCCATTCATGGAAAATTTGCCCAAGATATGTAAATGTTTTTACCCGGTCAATCTCCTCCTGAGCGTAAACCATTTCTCCTTGTTACCCCAGATAAATCCATTCTTGAAGACAACTACTTTGGTTTTTGAATATTTACTTTAATCCTATGTTTCACTATACGTTTCTAGGATATTTAAACTTTTGTAAGCCGTCAATAGTCTCCGAACATAAAACTAAATCATCAGCATATAGTAGTCCGGGAATGTTCAGGCCCTCAATTTCCGGCGCAGATGTATCCGCATCCTGTAACACGTCAATAAATCCTTTATAAACAAGATAAACAATAGCGGCGAGAGAGCACAACCCAGTCTTACTCCTTCTGTCAATTTTATTTTTTGCGTTGTACTTCCATCACCGCACCTGACACAGAAATTTACGTCTTCGTATATGCTCTGCAACACTTTTAAAACTTTACGTGAGACGCCTAGCTCATTAAGTTTTTGCCATAAAGCTTCTCTATCGATAGAGTCAAAAGCCATTTCGAAATCTACAAAACTGCAATATAAGTGGCCCTGCTACGCGCAAGCGCCTGCTTTACTAGGGGATCTAACACAAAGATATTGTCGGTAGTCGCAGTTCTCCCCAAAGCCTGCTTGCAATTCTGATATTTTACTGTGCTTTTCCGCCCATTCACTCAGTCGCCCGTTGAGTATTTTACAAAAATAGTTTGCTCAGCGCTGGTAAAAGACTAATTCCGCGATAATTTTGTGGGCAATTCGTATTACCTTTATTCTTAAAGACTGGTTGGGGGATCGCTGTACTCCCCGTTTCTGGATACGATCCAGAATCAACTATTGCATTAAATAAATTTAGAATACCTTTTGGTCTATGTGCCACAATTCCGAAATAAATTGTGTCGGAATGCCGTCCGCGCCGCCTACCTTCTTATTATTCATGGCTAGCATAGCCCTATTCACTTCATTCCAGGTTATCGGTTTTGTCTAATTCAGGGACATCCCGGTCCGTGATAACATCTATCCCTGTTTCAATATTCGCTATTTCGAGCGTCCGTAAAGTACTGTTCTCACGCATCTGATGAAATTGCATTACTTACATTTCTTTTATTACGCAGTGATCTTATAACGTCCCAAATTGATTTATTATGATTGTTTCTAAAATTGCCTCTATTCTTGCTGTCTCACTCTCCTGCCACGATTTCTTCGATTTCTTAATTGTGGCCCTGTATTGCCTACGTAGTAACAAGTAACTATTTCTCGCTTCCGCAGTTCCACAGTTTCTGAACATTCTAAGGCTACTATTGCTTCACGCCTGCTCACCCGACACTCCTCGCTAAACCATCCTTGGTCAGTACCCTTCCTCCTCTCCCCCACATTGCATGCCCTCCTGCGCGAAAGAGTCTCCTTCTAAATTCTTGCTTGCCTTTCCGGTGACTGCTCCTCCGTGCCCACCCTACCGAGTTAAGAATAGCCTCTGTAAATTCCTGTCGCTTTTCCTCTTCCATACAAACCGTCGTCTTGCTATTGTGAAGTTTGTTGCTCCTGCCGTGCCACTGCCTGTGGCAGTTCAGCAGCATTTACTGCTAAATGAACGCACACAGGCAAATGGTCGGATTCTGCCCGTAATTCGATTCCAAAATCTAATAAATTGTTTATTCTTTCATGAGACAACAGAGCATAATCTATTACACTACTTCCATTTCCCACTAATAAAAGTTAGTTCCCTTCAGTATCCTGTCCATAGTTGCCATTTAAGATTTCGAGATTAAATCTCTCGCATAATTTAACAATTCCTGACCATCATTATTGATGACCGAGTCTTTGCTTTTTCTAGAATTAGCCTCGCTTCTGCCGATCGAACTCGAAAATACTTCCTGCTCAGCACAATTCTAGCATTCATGAGCTGCGGTAATTGTCGACGTAGTGCGAGCGCTACGCCGCCACCTGGCCTGCCAACGCGATGTCGGCCATAAACAGCGAATCCCCGGAGTTTGAATTCGTGTTCACCACTAAGCCACGTTTGTCCCAATGCTTTAAAATTATCTACTAACTTCTTAGCGTAACTTTCCCTTAGTACATTTAATTAAAATCCCCCATTAGTTTTCAATAATTAATTGTCATTATTTTCTCCACTTTAATAGCAATGTAATCAATAAATTCGCTATCATATGCATATGGAGAGTGGTAGACAGCAACTACTGATCCTCTGTATTCTTTACAAAAAATATCTAACTTAACTATCCAGCAGTTATTTTTTATACAGTCTATTTTAACATTCTTTATTTTAATGTCGGTTCTTACGAATATTATTACTCTCCCACGAATATTATTACTTTTATAATGTTTATTTCTTCCGAAACTACTTCTCTGACAATTTCTTTCCATGTATCTATACTTTGCTGTTTATTTTTAATTTCAATGATATCTTGTATTACTAAATCTAATTTGCTTTCTAACGTACTTTAATGTTCCCACTTGAATTTCCTTCATCGTTCTTGTTTCTATCATTTCCAATGATATACTTTTCTCTATCCCCATCACAATTCACAAGTTCATCCCTAGTATTGAATCTCTAGTATAGTTTCTTACTGCAGTTGCTATGGAAGTATTTCATACATTTCCTACAATCGATGCTCTCTCTAATTATTTCTTTCTTACATTACGCTTCTTCTGAAACCGCCTTACACTACATTCTTTGAAACCGCCTTACATTACACTTCTTCTGAAACCGCCTTACCCTACACTTCTGAAACCGCCTTACACTACACTTCTTTCTGAAACTATCGATGCGTAGTAGTGGAAGGGCTCACGATGTAGAAATGTTTTTCCAAAGCGTACACTGCTATCTTTGTCGCCCGAACTTCCTGCGTATCGTACATTTCTAGATACTCAGAGCTGCATTTGCCCAGCTATACAGAGAAAATGTTAAAATGTGAACAAATGGGGTGTAATATATCATTTTAATGTTACTTTTGTAATCAGAACTTTTTAAATTATAAGAATTAGGTAAACGCATTTTTTATCCTTGCCCTGTTTTATGAATCGTGGAGGTTTTGTTTATTTTCGGAAATATCTAACAATAGTTGAAAGACGATACTACCACTTGAGGGTAAGAAGGGTTCTAACAATTAAAGTCCGAAAGGTAGACTGAATCTCCTTACCTAAACAGAGACTGGAAGCAGAAATAGTGACTAATGAAAACAATGATAAAAGATTAATAATATTTCGTACAACATGGCACACTAACCCACGTTTACTTAATAACGCGCAGCATCCCTCCTAAATGATAACTGTAATGATCCACTTAACCATAATCACTTCACAAGAATGTTCACTATTACAAATGTACAGACAGGAGTATTTAGATGGAGAAAACTTTGAATCAATCCATATTTTATCAAGGAAATGGTCTGAAAATATTGAAAGGCTATCAATGTCATTAATTAATTATAAATAATATTATTGTACCCCTATTCCAACACTGTTTTTCGCCAACACATGCAATGTAGGTGTCCGTAATGTTATTTTCATTGTCATATATATATTAGTCGCTAATAACCACAGCAGACGATGCGACTTAAAATTAAATATTATTTTAAAAAATATAAGAAGCCTCCCTTTGGTACGCGACTTAAGTGCTGTACAATCGATATGAGAAATTACTCGCTTTTCATGCTCCGTAAAAGACCCATATTCTATGACCTATCTGTGTATGCATTCTGAATCAACATCCGTATATGCTCCTTGTGTAGTAGATACTATATGCACAATTTTCTCTCTTACTTTAGTCATGCTTCACCAAACGTTTACAAGTCAATAATAGAGGGGGACATAATGCTCATTAACCATTATAGGAAAATGAACAATTATTGAACGTTGAAAACCCCTCAAAATCGAATGAACATAAGAAATGTTAACAAATATTTCGAGAAATATCGTTTTGTAAACTGGAATACAAATATCACATTTCGAGGATAAAACATTTCACATATAATTTGAGATATTGAAAAATGAGAAAGACGACAACTCACATGAATGCATTGTTTACAGATCTAATACAATTTTAATTACATCTTCAACGAAACATTGGTTAACGTAATCAAAAATCCCATGAGATCTCTATCCAGTCATTTTCAAGGACATCGTGAATATGGAAAAATATTAATAACACTTCAAGCTTTCAAACTATTTTTGGTGACATGAATTGACGGTTTTGCAAGCAATTACGCAAGAAAATTAAAGCTTAATTACATGCCATCACTACAAAATTCCAGTTAATATACGCAGCAGGTAACGCATGAACGCTGAAAAATACAGTCATTAGATAGTTAAATATTTTACCTCGAAATTTGAAGGCTCATTTGTCTACAAATATTAACATCATTGTCGATTATGTAACAAATACACAAAAGTATCTTCATTTTGAATAAAAACTACTAGTTGTGTTACAACTGCACATAATTTTTTCTCCATTATATATTTCCCTCATTTCTTAATTTCGCAACTTTCTAAAATAGTGATAGTTCAACGAATATAAGACTTGTGCCATTTTAAATAAAATTTTAAAAAAAAAATTGTAACCGACCTTGATTTAAGATCTGATTTTTGAGAACATTAAATTTAAGACAGAAATTTCTATTTTCAATTTCGTACTTTTGAAATTTTATTTTGCAATTTTTGAAAATTGTCAAAAATATAACACCAGCAAGATCAATCGAGGAATAGCAACTTCAGTGAAACTTTTGCTTACGGTTTGGTTGCTGCGCAGACACATGGGCGA
The DNA here is from genome assembly GCA_964035755.1 of Teleogryllus oceanicus. NCBI lineage: Eukaryota > Metazoa > Arthropoda > Insecta > Orthoptera > Gryllidae > Teleogryllus > Teleogryllus oceanicus. The sequence goes on along the minus strand of CAXIVR010000006.1, from coordinate 108,452,366 downwards.
ACAGGCTGACTGACGTTTTACCTTAAACAGAATTTTCAATATAAAGGATTCACAAAACGTGAATTCTGACTATCCACCGCGTTAGAGAAAGTAATTGACTATACAACTCTATATGAATTATAAACTTTTTTCGGTTTCAGGAAGTTACAATACGAATTTTTCTGCTGTTAAATTGCCTTTATTTGCTGCAGCATTGCATAACTTTCTCGTAACTCTCTTCACTAATAACTTCATCTGTAGTGTGCTAGAAAGTCATATAATACGTATGTAGTATGTAAGAAATTAAAAATAGCATGCATACTTTTTGATCAGGAGAATATTAAAACACACAACTCAATTATTTAAAAAGTTCCATTTTTGCAACTTTGAGTTGTTTCATTATTTTTATTAAAATTATTGGATACTATCACCATCGGTTAAATTGCTAGTTATGCCGAATCTTTTCCTAAAGAATTGTTTTTACACAATTGCAAAATATTTTTACAACTTTTATGTATGTATCATTCAATAAAGATGTTGTTTATTAACAATGCTTAAACGAAATATGCAAGTATTGTTTCAATACTGTGACGAATATTATACGATAATTGTTTCTACTGAAGCAGAGCCGCCGTTTTAAAATCAAAGTAGGCTGATAACTTCCCTAATCATTGCATTCTTTACCAACCATTTCTCTTTCAAAACGAAAACAAGAGTTCAACCAGAGAAAGTTCATTAATACAGCAAATTCCTAGCAATTAATTCCGGAGCATCACGTTTAGTTGAATCTCGTTTTCAACAAAACATTCTAATAAATCTACCCTTGTTCTGTTAGTGATAATGAAGCACGCAACTTTTATTATTTAATTCAAACTTGGAAGTACAACAAAAACCAAACTTGAATGATATTTCTAAGGGCAAATTTCAGTAAAAATATTTTACGATTTCTGATGAGGCTTGACAGATTTGCCATACATTCCAGAGAAAAATTGCTTAATACAAATTAGCAATTATTCATGAATATCTCAATAAATCTGTTTCTAACTGCAAATATTTTAAAGCTGAAAGTAATTCTCATTTATTAATAAAATGTTATACATCTTGAACGGAATTTCAAATTGGTTACTTACAAATCCGCACAACATTTCATTATGATTAAATAATAAAAATGTTGGGCCAAAGAAGTTTTCTTAATTTTTTAAGAATCCGTCAATCCCAATTGCGACTAGTCTTGATATGTAGAAAATTTTGAAAAATAAACAATAGGTGTCAGGCGTCAGCTAGTCGCCGCACGTGGTCTTTTATTCTCTCGGACCAAGCGAGCAGATGAAAGATATTGATATGTTGCATGATTAACGATAGATTTAAAATCCAAGACAAAATACTAAAAATGTTTACAAAATGTAATCTGAATGTATAGAGTTTGAGTGAATAGACCCGAAAGTTTTTTTAATCCCCTGTAAGAACTGTGAATTATGACATACACTTCAGATAAATTACATCATGTTTTGAACAAAAACACGTAATGGACAATATAAATGTTTGTCTGTATGGCTGAGAATTCTATCCTGCAGGATTGCAGGTTCAAATCCTGCTCGAGGCAAGGATGTATGTCCCTACACAGTGGTGTGTCCTTATATAGTATGCGAGTTCCTTTACCGTTACTCCACCAAAAGTTCAAAAATCGATGGTAAATACAGTGGTCGCTGTATGACCTAGTAATTGGAGAGCGATTAGAAAAAAAGAATATACGAGATTTTCAGGTTCTTAAAAACTTGAGACCTTGAACATAAAAATGATCGGTGCTCTGAACCTGCTCTGTGTAACACTAAAGTTAAATGACTTCTTTTTTCTCGTAGCTATAGTCCGTTTTAAACACAGAGCACTTCATGGTCACGAGTTGGAAGGAGATGGGGACCCTGTCATCCTAATGGGAGCTTCGATAGGACTTGAATTTTGGAATTGGAGCTCCCGATTTACTAATAGGCTCGCTCGTGGCTCATAGCAAAGTTGCAAACTTTTCACCACTGAGGTTCGGGTTCGATTCTCATCGATTTCCGTCGAATCTCATGTGAAATTTGTACTAATAAAACGAGTTTGGCTGCTTCACAAGGGCTAGTCCAACCCCTGTGAAGTGTCCTAAACCCTACCCCTTTCCTAATTCCTTCCCATTTCTGGCCGCTGGGTAGTGACGCAGGAGCGCGTAGTAGGAGGCGCGTACGCGGAGATTCTACCTGGCGGTCCTCTTGACAACCGACAGACGAGACCAGACATACGTAAAATACGCTACGTTAATGGAGGATGACTTCGCGCTCAACGCTCGACAAGGGGTGAAGAGACGCGTTGCGTCGATAAATAATGTGATAAGATTAAGGACGCAACAAATTAAAAAAAAAACTACGTCCCCCTCTGCTTCCAGCTCGTGACCTCCAAGTGCATCTATGATTAAATCAGAGCATAAAAGTGGCTAAGAATGGGCAACGAGGAGAGTTAGAGACGGAACGAGCTCACCGGCGCGCGGGCGGAATCTCAGCCCGGAAACCGATGCAACACCCGCTGGGCACCGTGTGCGCAGTGAATGCTGCACATGGGCAGGCGCTATCAATAGCGCATCAGGGAGCGCATACATCACGCGCCTCTCGCCCTTCGCCCTCGGGTCTCGCCCTCCTCCGCCACCTGCGCTCCCCACTCGCAGCCCCCCTCCGCCCACGCACGCGCCCAAAGTCCCCAACCAACGCCCGAGGCGACAGACGAAGGAGGTAAGAGGAACAGGAAAATAATTAAAATAAATAATAAACGTGTGGAGATAAAACAGCATGTACTGTCTCGCCCTTTTCACGCAAAATCACGCGAAAAGTACTCAAACATGCGAAAAAATTGTGAATGACCTAATTTCAAAATCTATTTTTAAGGAACGGATTTCATTCTGGGAAGCAATCTCTATTTTTAATATTGTAGTTGTAGAGAAACTCAGAGAGTTCAACGAACATGAGACCTCCACCATTCTCTTATATCTCTTTATACAGTCCAACAAAAAATAATAAAAAACGATCGAGTCATTTTTTGAAAATTTTGAAAATATACCAGGAGCTGTATGTAAAGTACACCCCCTGCACAAAATTAAAATATCGGTTTGAAATTCAAGGGGCCGCGACATCAGAGAGATCAATCGAGGAATATCAATTTAGGAGAAAATCGGCTGAACAGTTCAGCCTCTTGCGTAGTTCATGGACGGAGAGACGGACAGACGGATAGACGGGCAGGCGGGCAGAAGAGCAGGCGGGCAGAGGGGCAGGCGGGCAGACGCTTTTCGATTTTCCGCCATCAAGAACCCACAAAACATGAATTCTGTCTTCACCAAGAGTTAGGATTTGTTTTTCTAAATTCAACATCTGGATTTATTCACTTTTTCGTTACCAGAGCCCTGTAATGAGAATTTTCTGCCAAAAATTGGCGGTTTTTTTTTGCGCGCAGCTTTATATAACTTTCTCTCTACTTCGTAGCGAGAAAGTAAAAAGTGAATAGAGGAGAGTAACGGAACGGCCAGGATATCACTCACTAGTAAAAGTTAGAAAACAATATTTAATTTTTTCCACACGTTGGGCGCCTTCAATGTGAACATTACTGATGCCAAAATCCTTTTCCAAGCACTCAGTCTAGGAGCGTTTTCCATTCGCCGCACTGGTGCGCACACACTGCGCACTTGGGGCAGCTTTCGTGTTTCATTCAACCGGTAGGGCGCACCAGTGTAAAGAAGCGCATGTTCCATTCGCACAATGACACGGAACCAGGGCGCACTCGGGGCGCCGTAACCTGCACTGAGAAGTTCCTCAGTATAGTCCATTGCATCGGGCCATTTTAAGGTTAGGTAAGAAAGTTATGAATGTTGATTTGGGTTTGTAGAGAAATTGTGAAGGCAATTGGGGATCTTCTGTCATGCAAGGACACTTGAAATGGTGGAATGTATCATATTGCTCAAGAAATGTCTTATAACTTTTGTGACTTACGCAGAGTTCGGAAAATCAGTTTGTTTTCGTAAAATTCAACCTTGAATAACTTCATGTTAACAAATCCAGTGCTATTTAGTAAACAATGTGTAGGTGCGAATCAATTTCGATACGGTAATATAGTAAAAATAAATATGACTAATGTTCTTACAAAATCATTCAAAATATACTATGTAACAAATGTTTTTCACACACACATACATACGTCAGCGGAAAAGTTCGTGTTAATTTTTTATAGTTTTCAATAACCAAATAATTCTGCAGAAGCCTCTCAGCTCAATATCTAGTGAACTGTATCGATTAGTAGTAAGTCTTGAGGAATAAAAATTTCGACAGATACGGGTTAGAAGTTTTCGGTTGTTTTTTTTATAAAGAAATCACACATTAATAATTTATGAATTAAAGAATTAACAATTACCAAACCCTTCGTACAAGTTCTGATAAAATAATAAAAATGATTATTCGAATTCTTTCAGTGTGGCAAGCCAAGAACGCAATCGTAAAATCTCGCTGCGTGCGGCACACGCATAGACTCAGGTCCGGAATCCGTTTCGTTCGTCGCTGCCCTTCACGCGTGTGGGGCAGCATTGTTGCGGAGTGATGACGTTTTTGCCCTGCACTAGGCTGGGCTTTAGGGCAAAGAATGGAAAATGCTATAGGTGAAACTAATTTACATTTAGTCGCTAAATACTTCCAGAAGTTGAAGAATAGTTTTACATTCCTGTTATGCATTTAAATGCTTTGGGGAGTGAGCTCGTAGTACAACACACGTCATTCCATCAATGAGTTCACTAACAATAAAACATATCTACTTAATGTAATAGATTGATTGATTTTTTCGTGTTTCCGGGCGCGTCAACTGCTTTTGTCATTAGTCCCGTTAGTGTAGTGTATGTTTTATTACGGGAGATGGCACTGATCTTCCTCCGTTGGATGGCAAGATCCGGCGCCGACCTACCGTCGTCTAGTGGGTTTTCCCCCTTACCAGGGTTCTCCCACCAGCGGGGCACCGCCCCAGCCGGGACAAGCTCTAAGCTCCCGACCGATCTCCCGGAATATGTGGTAGTGTAATGCATGTTAGTGTAAGTGTGTGTGTGTGTGTGTGTGTGTAAGGGGAGAAGATAGGAGAAGGAAGAGGAAGGACAGATCGCGCGCGGTCCGTGCCCCGTTTATTAGGGTACTGCTCCGGCATTCGCCTGGTGTTGATCGAAGAAACCACGGAAAACTACCTATCAGAGCAGCCGGCCGCTAGAATTCTCCTCCAGACAGCAACTGATTTCGACTGATCGTCAGGACTCGAACCTAGAACTTCCCGGTTCTGCTGCAGTGACATCAGTTGATGCACTGCCGGTTGAATGTAATAGAGGTTTTGGAGGACAAAAGAAGAGATAAAGTGAGAGAGGAAGAGACAAACTGTGAGGAAGAGAGAGGGAGGAAAAAAAAGTAAATGACTGATGTATGAGGGAGGGAAAGAAATGAAAGAGGTGAAGGCTTGATTATGGTAGTGATAGAGAGAGAAGGAATGATGAAGTAGCAGGAGATGAAAGGGTGGAGGGGAGTTAAAGGAAGAACAGAAGGAGAGATCTGAGTGGGAGTAAGTAAATGTGAGTTAAGGGTAGGGTTACATAAAAATTTATTACAAAATAGTGAAATTATCATCACCTTCTCATAATACACGTACAATTATCTTTCTACTACCTAAATGGTCCATCTACCTTCATAGACGTTTTACTAACTGTAATGTCGCAAATGTCGTGACCTAGTTACAAATATTACATACCATGTTGGTATTCAATACCATGCGACCTTGCTTACCATCGTCGCCTTGTCACGCTACGTCTTTGCGGTCAAGGAGATGGGTACGCGTAAATATATATTGAACGCATGCTTTCCCCAGGGCAATCAACACACGCATCCACTCTCGTGTAAGATCTCTTCTGTACACGCAACCATCTACCTCACCCCTGCCTTCCCCACTCGCCTGCTAATTGGTCGATTTTCTGCGGCGGCGCGTAAATAAACAATTCGAAGAGCACGCACCGGCCCCCGCCGCAATTATCGTCAAAGACGCGCTCGCGGCGCCGTCACGTGACAGGCTAATTAGGGGCGTCGCGCGCCGGGACGCCCAAGATAACAGAGGCGGCAGCGGCGGCGGCGGCGGCGGCGGTGTAGGCCGGAGGCGGGGAAGTCTCTAATCGGCCCCCGGCACCAGGGGGTCCCCCGCGTCGCCATTGTTGACCGACAGTGGCGCGCCGCCGCGGGGGTTATTGAAGTCACGTCGTACCACGCCTCTCGGGATTTCCCCGCAGCCTTGTGGCGGCGGAGATGGTCCGGGCGGGATGGTGGGGCAGGGGGAGGGTGGGGCAGCGTGACAGGCCGCGACGCGAGACTCCGAGCGACCTGTGTGGCAACCTAATGAACTCGGAGGCGACGGAGCACTAGGACTCAAAGTCGATGTGTCTGAACTTGTGAATTGTGTGTTTGCGCGTGTGACTGCTAGTCTCAAGATCCCTTTACTATTTAACCTTGCGGCACACGTGCTAATAAAAGTTGTCTCGCACAGATGTCAAATACCCCAGACGTCACAAGAAAGTTGTTTCGCAAAGTTTGATTCTCTTATAAATTTATAATGCTGTTGTACTAAAAACAGCGTATGCAACACAATTTCTTTGTTGCATTCAAACTAATTTGAAAACTCGCTCCTGACGTCGGTAAATTTCAAAACATGCACTCATGCAATAATGCTTAATATTACAAACTAATTTTTGCATAAACTACTATTTTCACACCCTTCTTCAAGAAACCTTAAGAGAGAGAAAGGGGCAACTTTTTACTAAATGACCATTATATGCACAGAGATAAAACGAACACTAACATAATTTTTTTCCAAATTTGAATTTCTCAAACTACACAAAAATATGTCATTAATAAATTTAAAACTTTCATTTTGTGATGAATCGAAGGTTGATGTTTCAAACTTAAATCAAATATAACGATATGAGACTCCCGAAGATTAGTCCATTCTTATTGCGCATGTCTAATAATCACTGTTACACCTCCGTGAAAAACAGATGCTAATACAATATGAATGATTATAAATAATTTGAAAGAATTATGGGAAAATGTTTTTCCCAAAAGTTGATTATTCCTATTTTTTCTAAATGAAAATTAATCGTGTAATACGATAAGACATTCATTACATACAAACGTTACGACGTACATTGAAGTTAATCAAAACTCTTAAGGAAAAATCTAAATAGTGAAGAATATACAAAGCCTTGGGAAGATAACTGAGAGTTATTAAAGAAAATTGTTGAAATATTAACGAAAAATTTAATTTCCCAAACTAACAGGACTATTTTGAAAGGAAACTTGGAGATCTAGACGTAAATGCGCTAGAAAGAGGATGAAATGTGTTTTTTTGAAAATTATGAGAATAGAAGCCTGGGACGAAGATGGGTATCCACTGAGATCCGATGGTGTTAGCGCCGGCGCTGTCAACGTCCATGTTCGTCTTCGAAGCAGAGGGAGAGGAGGCCCGGGCAAATTGCAGGAAGTTGCCCCCGGGAGGTACCAATGCGTTCTAGAGGACGATCGCGCTGTGCTCCGAATACCCAGTGCCCTCAAGAGGGAATGGGGCAGCTAAGGCAACTGTGGTGCGGCACCGCAAGTGATAAGCACAGTGGGGAAGATGGCGACAGCGAACAGCGTTGGCGACGGAGGCGGGTCGGAGGTGGGCGGACGGTGACGGGTGAGTGGGGGGGGGGGGGGGGGGGTGCGGCAGCGGTGGTGGGGCAGGTGAGCCGGGAGCGGGTCAGGACGGTGGGGGTGCTAGATCAGTGCGTGGGCACAGTGGTGGGTGTGCCCGGGGTCACATGAGTGTTTGAGGCGGCGGCGGTGTCGGGGTGGCGGCGGTGTCGGGGGGCGGCGGTGTCGGGGGCGGCGGTGTCGGGGGGCGGCGGGGGGTGCGGGGGGGCGGTGTCACGGGCAGCGGGGGGTCAGGGTAGCGGGGCTGAGGACGTGGGCGATTGTGTCGGCGGCGGGAACGGCGACAGTGATGACAGTAGCTATAGTTACGGATGTGGCAGGGTTAAATACTTTAACTCCCTAACTCCTAGTATTGAAGAAGACAAACGAATATTGTCCTGAGATAAGTTAGTGGTTAGCCTTGTAACAAAGTCATTATCTTAAAGTGACACCTATTCAAATCAATTATGTGTATATGACATATACTGCGCCTCTGGTTCAGTGTCGATGTAGTACACATTGAGTCATGCTAATGAACGGAGCAATCGATACCATTGGTATAATCCGTTCAGTAATTATGGCATTTCCTTAATATTCATTCTGTCCGCATGCAGTTGTGTGACAAGTACTCTGAAATCCGTGATAATATTCAATTAAAATTAAATTATTTTTTAATTGTAACATACGATCATTTTGCTGCGTTTAGCGGATTTTTATATATAATTTCGACAACTATTCATCCTGCAACCACACTACAAAACATTTCTAATGCGTCAAAAATATATTGGGGAAATTACGATTAAAATCAGATGAATTCACATGCAACATAAATATCTGGAACGATTTAAGAAAATAATGGGAAATCTACTTGTACTTCGTTGTTTAAAGCGTTGTTCTAGAAATGGCATTTCGATTATAATGCTAGTGGACTCCATTTCAGTGCGAGTGGCTTTCATAAAGCAAAAGCTCGGATTCTGGGGCATTAGAGTGATTATTGGTGCTCTTCCATGACATTGGCGCTTCGCACAGTAGACAATCAGCGGACGTAGAAGCCTGGACACCATTAGCACCATTAGCCGGATCTTCTTTTAAACAGAATTGCTTTGAAAGAAAAAATTCTTGACCATTTTAGATGAATTTTCTAATTTGATAGGATGTTCCTGACCGAAATAACGTAACACCCGAATTTCGAAATGAAGGTTAACAAATGTATGTAGAATAATTTATGAGTTTGAATATGCATAACTTCCCAAAGAGTACATATTACCGGGTTCAGAGATGTTGCATAAACAAACTCATTATTTGGCATTTTAGCAACGTTTCCATGTACAACTAGGGTGCGCAAGGACTATTAATTCAATTGTTGAAATACATAACTATATTTATTGCTTTATTACGCCGCTGTACATTCAAAGATGAAGGAATGTTAAAAGAAGCACCGAAACAGACAACAACGATGGCTCATGAGGGTATTAAATAAGAGAAGAGTCGAAAATTCGCCATTTCGCAGATTTCTTAACGTAAGCTTGAAAGTAAACATTAGGATCATAGTTTCAAAATTCGACTTTGATGTTGTAGTGGTTATCAAGCTGGGCTACTGTTCCTAAGTTCGCGGGTTCAAACCTGGTCGAAGTTGGGGGGATTTTTTCGGTGCTAAAAATCAACGGAATACACATGGATACTTGTCGGCATGTAAAGCAGATTCTACGAAAGGCCCATGGTCAATCCTGGCAAAATTAAATACCGTAGCAATTTAGAATCAATCAGTTTCGATTTGAATTACTGAATAAAATTGCGAATATTGTTATCTTCGCCTGCCCTCTCTGGTATTCAAATCAAACGTCAAAATTGGCGCACTAACTCCTCAGAATGTGCTATGTCAAACTACGCTAGGAATACTTGTCCAGGATAAGTCTCACAAGAAAGCGCGTGGGGCTTCTGGAGATTAGTCTACGCACTAATCAGTGTATGGCACTAAAAGGAGAATATAGTGTCCAAAGTGTTCACACATCACACAGGGACACTTTCCAATTATGAAGCAAAAAATAAATAAAGGGCAGTTGTGTGGTGCTAATTTTTACTATATTTCTACAAAACTTAAATGTGGAGAGAATGGGCAACGAAATATTATTTCGCGATTTAAGTACCTTCTGTTGGCCACACTGTCACCATGGCCGTCTAGTCCGCCGTTGGCGTCATCGCCCCCGCTGCTCGCCTTCTATGCCCCGTCTCCACCGCCCTTGGCCCCCCCTTCCGCCCATCACCCGTCCTCTCTGTCCGACGCATGCCCCAGACCCCTGCCACGCCGCTCACGTCTCGCCGCCGCTACCTTCACATCCCTGCCTCATCCTGCATTTTGCCTTTCAAGCTGCCGCCCTCGGCATCACTCCCCGGGTTCCATCGCCGCCACCACCCCTGCCTGCTCCTCCGACACTCCTTCGCCCCCATCACCCCCATCTCTCATTCCGCCGCGCGCCGCTCCCGCCGTCTCCTCCCGTCACCGCCTCATCCTGCCACCACCCTCCCCGGGCCACCATCCTTTCATACTCCTCCGTCCCCTGCTGCCCCCTCCCCAGCATCGTATCCGCCCCCACCGTCTCGTCCCGTCACCGCCTCATCCCTCCTGTGCAGCTGCCACCACCATCACCGTTTCTGTCCCCGCCAGCCGGCTTCTCCGACACTCCGTCGTCCCCTTACACACCGCCCGCGATACGCTGCACGCCGCTCCCACCGTCTCCTCCCGTCCCCGCTTCATCCTGCTCTTCATGCTGCCACCATCGCACCCGGTCGCCATCTCTTCATGCTCTTCCGTCACCTGCCGCCCCCTCCCACGCCGCCCACGCATCGTCTTCGCCCCCCGACTTCTCCTCCCGCTGTCGCCTCATTCTGCTTTTCCATCTGTCACCATCGTCACCCGTTCTGCCGTCGCCACCAGTCCTGCCGGTTACTCCGCCCCCACTGTCGCCTTCCACCTCCCCACGCCCCAGCATCGCCACCGCCACCGCCGCCACCGCCGCCGCCGCCGCTGCCACCGGCGCCGCCGCCACCCGCACCTCCGCCTGCAACCGCCCCCAGCAGACACTGCTGATTAAGCGGCGCTCTGGGCTGCCCCGCCGCAGCTGGCCAATTAGCCGCCTGTGTTGCGGGCTCACCCCCCCCCCCCCCCACCACTACGCTCTCTTTCTCCTCCGCCCCACCCCCTCTCACTTTCGTATTCCCGCCCCATCGACCGAACTCTTTCCCGTGCAACTTCATATTCTTTTTATTGTTGATGTTGGAAAAAACAATGCATTTTTATGAAAATACGCCAGATGAGATTGTGAACTTAAAATCTTTAAGATCACTAGTTTTAAGCTATTCAAAACTACGAAAAATTATTGATAACGAAATTACTGCTTAGTTTGTATAATTTTCAAATGTGATTGTTGCTAATCATCAAATAATTGAAGTCGCTTTGGGTTGTATATTAAGGATTAATTTTTTCACTGTAATTACCTTGATTACCTTTACCTATGTTATTTCTTCCGTTTTAAAAAAATGTGTTACTTATTTCTTTTTCTACGCCGCTTCCACACTGTGATTGCCATTTGATAAGTTGTTTGCCTCTCAAATTCAGCTATACTGAAATTAATTGTTTAAAATTGTTTATATACATAATTTAACAGAATACATTAATTTTTAATCGAACTAATAATTTAACCACTTACAAAAGAATAAAATTTAAGCCCAGCAAGTATTGTTGTATGTCCTTTTGGAAATCATATTTTCTTTTTATTCATTATTCTTCTTTTGAACCTTAGTTCAATCACCGATCTACTTAGAACTAGTTTCCGTCCATCTCCGTCCCCACTTACCTCCACGCCAACGACCACGATCTTTGTAAGGCTCCATAAAAGCTTATAAGGTTAGTTTCGAATGTAATAATTTTGAATTTCATTTATATTTATCGGACAATACCTGATTTTGACTTAGAAAAGAAGACGGCTGTACAAAATAAATCAACGTTTCAAAAAGTCTGAACTATTGGCGAATTCAGGAATTAAAGATAAACGATGATAATCTATTATGTTATACAATTATTAATTTTCTATTTCCATATATAAATTTCTCAGAGTACTTGTGTAGAAAATTATTCTATATTTATAAAATTGCGTGAATGACACAAGATAATTCGGAATAAAATGACCATAATGGATACGTATAATTGAAAATAGCGTTAATGAAGCACAACCATTGGAATATGTTGGTATTGCAAGCTCCATATAAACTCTCAAATTAAATTTGTCCGGAGAATTTGAATAATTGTGAGGTTTTTATAATAGAATGTGATTATTTTTTTTTTGCATGTAGATTTTGTAGATGTCCATGTGCGATAATTGTTCCTTCTAAAATAGGCATCTACCGTAGAATTTGAGGTCTGTTGGTTATGATCTACCTGCTCCAGCAACAACGGTGTAACTTATTCGTTCGTAGATCAATGTCTTTCACATTTCCTAGAAACAAGAACATACGGACTGTTGTCATAAAATAACGTAAGAATTGAACCATTACAGATTGAATGAGTTTGTTTTCAGATTCATATACAGTGGATTTATGACGACACAGGAGGTCTGCAGCAGCGAAAATGTTACTGAACAAATTCTTACGAAGTGGCTTTCCAAAAATTAGCACGTACACAGCTCTCGTCTATTGTAAAATACTGCAATAAATTGAATATTTTTACAAAAACTGTTTTGGGGAATACTTAAATAACTTGTTCTCATATACAGTTATACTCCGGTTGTAGTGAACTCGGATATCGTGAACCCTCAGTTACAGTAAACTTGGCACTGGTCCCGTTCACTTACATTACAAATAAGCACAAGAATATTCGGTTACAGTGAATCTGAACCACCGCTATAGTGAAAGTAGGAAATACAAGTACAACGTCCTGGAAATTATTTCCATCCTGAAAAAGAATACCCAGTGCCACAAATTGTTCTCTCTTGTCAGCTTGAAAAAATACCGAGTTCTGAGATCCATGTAGAATTGATTTATGCTTGAAGAAAAAGCTATCTTGTAATTGAAGAAGATAAAGCTGTGAAGGATTTGAGAGACGTAACAACGAGAAATACACATAGTTTTATACAGTTAAACAAGCATTTACTTTAAATGTTGACAGTGAACAACCCCTAGAAAATAAAGAGAAAATTGTGACGTGATTCCAGGTAAAAAAGTTTGTCCCCACCAGAGGACTCTTAATTTTTGTATCGCAGACAATTTAAAAGAACAGCGCCATCCCTTCCAGCAAGTCTCTCTTTTGCTTGGACGCAGAAGTCCTGGGTGCGAAGCAGGGCGTGGTGTGGGCAGGCGGAATGGGATGAAGCGGAGAAGAGCGGGACGAGGCGGGGAGGGGGGTGGGGGGAAGGGAGGCGGGGCGAGGGAAGCTGGGTGGCAGAGCCGATCGTGGCGGTGAGAGGCGGAGCAGGGGGGAGGGAGGGGCGGGGCAGTGAGGAGGATAAGGGGGATGAGAGGAGGGGGCAGTGAGGGGCATAAGGGTCTGTGAGGGGCGTAAAGGCGGTGATGGTAATAAGGTGCGGTGAGGCCCGGTGCAGGACGTTCCGATGGGCGGGGCGATGGGCGGGGCGATGGGCGGGGCGATGGGCGGGGCGATGGGCGGGGCGATGGGCGGGGCGATGGGCGGGGCGATGGGCGGGGCGATGGGCGGGGCGATGGGCGGGGCGATGGGCGGGGCGATGGGCGGGGCGATGGGCGGGGCGATGGGCGGGGCGATGGGCGGGGCGATGGGCGGGGCGATGGGCGGGGCGATGGGAGGGGCGATGGGCGGGGCGATGGGCGAGGAGATAGGCGAGGCGATGCGGGAATGCTGGGCGATGCGGGGCGATGCGGAGCGAAGCGGGGCGAGGCGGAGCTATGAGGTGCCGTGCAGAGTGGGCCGGGGTGGGGCGGGGAAAGGCGCGGCGGGGCGGGGTTGCAGGGGTGGGGCGGGGAAAGGCGCGGCGGGGCGGGGTTGCAGGGCATTTTGGGGCCAGGGGACTTTGGCGGGCGATCAATGCGCTCTCGATTCCGGTGCGAGGGCGGATTAGCAGCAAACAATGGAAACGCATCCCCCTTTCCCGCCACCGACCGCGCCCCCTTCCGCGCAATTTAATCGCGCCACTACTAGTTATTAAATTTCATATACACGAACAATTTAGATCTAAAATTACCCGTTGACCCAATTAATTTCGCAATGATTGTGGAGAGCATTTGTGCTGAAGGTTTCAGTCGAATGGCGCGCACAGGTATCGGAAGAAATCCGCAGGACGATGTAGTAGCCACGAAGTGGAGTTTTTTTCTGTTTTTTTTACTATGCGTATTGACTTTATTAATAGCTTTGGACTTATTAAAAAACTATTTGGAAACAACAGTAAATAAAACTGTCTACAAATGTAGGTCGATATGGAAAAATGTCACTAAAGTGTTTCAGAGAATATGTTATTAAATAACTAATAACTAATAATTATCAGATATGTAACGAGAAGGTAGATAAATTAATAAACAAACGGTAACTGAACGCAGTTTTATCATAGAACCTCTCTAGAACTCTCGAAACTAGTTTTGCGAAATGATAGCCTCGCAGTTTATACAGATCATATGTTTGATTGGTTGTTAGTGATTCCGGGCGCGTCAACTACTAGGGTCCTTAGTCCCGTAAGGGTAGTGCATATTATCTCTTGAAAGATGGCGGTGTTCTTTGTGTAGGCTAGCGGGGTTTTCTTCAACAGGTATCTCCCACCAGCGGGGCACTGGGATGAATTCTAAGCTCTCGAACGGCCTCCCAGCATGTGTGGCAGAGTAGTGCATGTTCATGTAAGTGTGAGATAGGACAAGGAAGAGAAAGGAGAGATCGCGCGCGATCTGGCCCGTTTGTTAGGGTACTTCTCCAGCATTCGCCTGGTGTTGATCGGAGAAACCACGGAAAAATGCCGATCTAGTCTTCAGGTATTTATGTCTTTTGATTTTATAGTTGTCTAACTAAATCTTAATTGAATTTTATTAATTGCGGAAAAGACAGTAATATTATATTATTTCCTTCTAACCTTTTTGTCATTTCCAAACATCATGGAATAATCCTCAGGCCCCTTCTACCTATACTTTAATTTCTAGAATAATCTACAGGAAATATTTAAATGCACCAATATGTGCTTTCCGAGATGCAGAGAGAACATATTTGTGGCCTCTCTAGCAATATGAGAGACAAATGGTCGGACATAATAAATAGATGCTCGACCGCTTCTGTTGTTGAATCACCTATTTTCATTGAATGCCACACACGTTCTACGAGCCAGGGAACTGTCAGACCGATCTGTGGCCGATCAACATAGAACGCGACGAGTGACCTCGATTGCAAACCGACCGTTGGAATTGCATCATGCCAATGCGACAGCGCCAGTTTCCATAGCAATAATGGTTCATGGGATTTCGTTCCTACGTGATGAAAATATTATCAACTGTTTTACTTCAGATGCCACTCGAAATGCATAGCTAATATTTCTTATTCTAATACTGCTACGGAGCAGATATTGAATAGAAAAATGTTTGAGAAAAATAATTTCTATTTCCAAAAAATTATATCACGAGTCATTATTTCTCCAAATAGCCTACTATCTAGAATTATGTACGCAAATCAGAACACTTAATGGCAGATAGTTATTCAAGTAAAAATATTTGTGATATTAGTACACTACTTCATTGTTTTTAACATTAAAATAAATAATAAGTTAGTATCTTATGAACAAAACATGCGACGATGTTTTTCTTGCCAAATGGCTAAATGACTTTTTATACTTTCTTGCCAAATGACTTTTTATACTTTCATTCTTGACGAAAACAACGAGGCAAAACGCAATACACGTTAGTAAAAGTTCCTTATTACAGTGCTAAAGTATAAGATTAATTGCTACACCTGGAGTTATTGACTTATTTGATGAATTACAATGATATAATACGATGGACAAATGTTGAAATCCAGGCGCTGTCAGGAGGAGAGCTGTTGTAGCTGTTGCCTACGCTCATCGATAGTTTTTCGTGTTATCTCTGATGAATATCGGGCGGATGCCTGAGCAATACCCTAACAAACGGGCAACCCACCCGCCCGATCTTTAATTTATTATCCTTAATCTATCACACACTTACCCCTTCACTAAACAACCACACATGTCGGGAGACCTGTCGGGAACTTATCTCGACCCAGGTGACGTGGTGTCCCGCTGGTGGGGGATGCCTGGGTGGAGAAAACTCTGCAAGCTGACATGTAGTTCGGCGCTGGATATCACCATCTAGTGGGGAAAGAACGCCCCTATTTCCCAAGATACATTTTCTGTGCTAACGGGACTCATGACTATAGCAGTTGACATGCCCGAAAACATCAATTAAACAAAAGAAACACTATCTCTGTCACGTCTCTGATCTCACCATCTTCGGGGAAAGAACGCCGCCACCTCCCGTAATAAAACATGCACTACATTTACAGGTATAACAAACATATCAGAACCGATCCGGTGGCTGAAATCGCTAAGGCAGTAGTGTCGTAGTGATCTCGGATCGAAGGGACGCGGGTTCGAGTCCCGTCTCGGGCTTGTATTTGTGTTCGTCCTTTCACCCCTTATCATTACCATATCGTTTCATCTTCACAGTTACCATAACGTTAACTCCAACAGTGGTTGCTAATGACCTAGATGTTGATGCGACCTACAAGAAAAATTAAAAAAGTAAGTTCTCGCGCCTGAAAACACGAAATGATCAAAGGTGGAAAGGTATGCAATGAAAACAGGAGAACCCCGTTGGAAGGAGCTTTGTCCATCACAAATTCTATATTGATCGATCGAGATTTGAACCCCTGTACCCAGACGTGGAAGGTGAGAGCTGTGAACGGATCGAAAGAGAGTGAGTTCAAGGGTCATTGAACTTCCGTTGTGGAAGTCATTGAACACGTCAGTAGAGTCGTTTTTCAGAGCGTAACGAACAGCAAACTCTGTACAATAGCGTTTGATGTTGAGAGGGAGATTTTACACAATGTTTAGACCGAAGTTCTGAATTGTGGAGGAAGAGTGTGCGCTAAATTCTCTTAATGCCACATCCTTTTAATTTGTATTTGTTCGAAAAGAGCTGCCATCAACCACTGATCTTCGTATGCTACTGTAATTATTATATAATTATTATATTATTAACTAATTATGACTATCATAAGTAGAGATAATTATATATACTGTATAATTATATATAATGTTGCATCGCTGGAATATCGTTAGCCACTCTGCTGCCACCGTTAGGAAGAAATTCGATATAGGAGAACCGAATGACTGATTAGCATGCGAAATATGTCTCCTGGTAAATCTCACAGATTTCCTGGGTCCTCCATCAATTCGAGATCGCAAGTTCGATGTCGCGAGATGCTCAAAAGATAAGATGCTTAACGCTTGTAAAATGTTCCCAAAGACATTTTGGTAGAGAATAGAAACAGCATGTCGCAGAAGTTGGTAGAAACTGAGTTGCATGTCATGCATGAACTTGTGTACAATAGAAAATTAATTGTTCTTTACATTAATTATAATGATAACGCAACAGGAATATCATGGATAGGAAATCAAGAGTAATTGCGGAAATTTCTGTCGCAACCATTACATAATCGCGACAAAATATATTCATGGTAGCGTAAGATATTACGTTATCCCAATATTAAAATTGAAAAAATGGATGATCATACATTAGGAAATTTTTTTTATCGTGTCGTAGAAACGAGAACAACTCTGTCCCAATCTATCCAAAATCCAAAATAAATGAAAACATATCTAATGGTTCAGGAAACAGGGTTTTAAAAAGTGTTAGTGGAGAATTTATTTGTAAATTCTAAATAAAATTGACAATTTTGGGCAGACTAAGCTTACTGAACAAATTTCTAGAACACGTATGTAGAAGCAATCACCAGTTGTGGATTTTTTGTGAACTTGAAGAACTGTCCACTGCACTTCTGAATGGCTTTCAAAACGCTCATGTTATTTTCCGTGGTTTCTTTGTTGATTCTCTATCAGTACACTACAGGCTTTTGAGTGATAATATTTGCAATATAGTAACAGTCATGATGGTGCATACCATTTTGTCACGCTGCCTCATGATACACTCATCATTTTCCACGTCGTTGTTACAGAAGAAAAGAGACTTACTTTCTTGCTTCTAACAACGGATCTTGGTTTATCGGAGTTTCATCGTGTTTAAATGCTCTCTTGACGAAAGTTAAAATTTTAATTAGTGAATAAACTTCTACTCTCTCAAGTGCTTGTTTTCTAGGTGTTTGTGGAATTAAGAGACGTATTGACAGTCAGGCGATTCAATCGATTCCACGGCAATAAACAGGAACAACGATTCACGAACACAGAGGATTCACGAACACAGATTTCCTGTTCCTCTCGCAAGGGCGGGATCTGGAAAGGAATCGTGTCACTCTGCAGGAAATGGCGGAGGTGGGGGATGATATGGTGGGTGATGGAGGGCAAGATGGTGGTATTGGAAGGCCAAAGTGACGGTGGGAAGGGGGGGGTGGTGGTGGTGATGGTGGTGGTGATGGTGATGGTGATGGTGGTGGTGATGGTGGTGATGGTGATGGTGGTGGTGGATATAATGGTGGTGGTAGTGGTGGTGATGGTAATGTGATGGTGGTGGTGATTTAGGGTGTGGTGAAATGGTGATGATGGTGACGGACATGGTGGTGGTTAGGAAAGTGATAAGGGTCGGCGGTGGAAGCCTTACTGATGGAGGTTATGGTAATGGTGGATGTCGTAGGGGATGTTTTGGAGTACGTGGATGAGGAGAAGTGGCGGTGTTGCGAGGAATGAATGCGGAAGAGCAGCATGGGAACGGGCAGGGTGATAGCAGAAGATCGGGCAGTGCGAACGGTACGTGCGAACGGTACGTGCGAGCGGTAGATGTCGGGAGATAAGGTGAAAGCGGGGGAGGCAGAGAGGAAGATGCAATTTCTTCTTAATGAAATGTATTAATTAAAAACAGATCTTTTAATACAATCAGGTTGAATGTTTTGAAAATGCTAGTGTTTGCTGAGTAATTGTTGTTGAGTGTTTGTTGAGTGGCGGAGCGAGACGAGGAGGGGCGGGGTATGACAAAGCGGAGGGAGACGGGGCCGGGAGTGTGGCGGAGCGGAGCGGGGTGGGTGTGGGGGGAAGATGGGTGTGGGGGGAGGTGGGCCGGTGTGGAACTGAGCGAGACGTGGCGGGGATGAGAGTGGTGAAGCGAAGCGGAACGGGTATGCGAGGTAGGGTGGTACGGGGCGGCTGGAGTGGAACTGTGTGAGGTGGGGTGGGGCAAGAAGAGGCGGGCGACTAGGGGCGGGGCGACTAGGGGCGGGGCGACGAGGGGCGGGGCGACGAGGGGCGGGGAGACGAGGGGCGGGGCGACGAGGGGCGGGGCGACGAGGGGCGGGGCGACGAGGGGCGGGGCGACGAGGGGCGGGGCGACGAGGGCGGGGCGACGAGGGGCGGGCGCCGAGGGGCGGGGCGACGAGGGGCGGGGCGACGAGGGGCGGGGCGACGAGGGCGGGGCGACGAGGGCGGGGCGACGAGGGGCGGGGCGACGAGGGGCGGGGCGACGAGGGCGGGGCGACGAGGGCGGGGCGACGAGGGCGGGGCGACGAGGGCGGGGCGACGAGGGCGGGGCGCTGAGGGCGAGGCGCCGAGGGCGGGGCGACAAGGGGCGGGGCGTCGAGGGGCGGGGCGAGGAGGGGTGTGTCGGGGCGAGGTGGGGCGAGGAGGAGTGGGGCTGGGTGAGGAGGGGCTGGGCGAGGAGGGGCGTGGCGAGTGGAGCGAAGGGGGGTGAGGAGTGCGCGAGCGGTCGGGCCGCTTTGCGCGCGTTGGTAATTAACGGAGCTTCACATGCACGCGCGTGGCCGCGGGCGGGCAGCGCCTCATTGAAGAGGCGGCAGCCGCGCGGAGGCGGCCTCCACATACGAAGACGCTGCAGACAATCCACATGGCACCATCGCACTTCCGCACAGCCGCAAGAAATATTATTCCTTTTTCCTCTAGTTTCCGTTTAGACCTAATCTGTGGTGCTCTCAAAGAACAAGGGAACTGTCAGCCCTCCTTGCGCCCGGACACATGTTCTGTAATATATTTTATAGACAGCCGCTAGTAACAATGGTTACTTTTGAGTCTCGCACAGCGTGCTGAAGTTCAATTTTTATTACTTGTTTTAAAAGTGGAAATGAGACGTTGTCCAATGTTCAGACAAGTCAGCATAAATGTCACAATGAAAACAAAATTCAATATCTTTAATTGGAACAACTACAGACTTGAATATAATTTAGTATCGATTAAATTATTTGCGTATTTGAATTAAAATAAAATAAAATTTCTTTAAGGTATTCTTAAAGTATCAGTCTCGGCCACAATCTTTCATACTCGGAAAATATGTTCGCAAAATAACTTTTACCTCTCGTACCATTAATTATACCATTAATTTTGTATTTTCATTCAATTAAAAATATTTAAAAAAAATAACCACAAATCAACAGAACTAGTGGTGATTAAACAGTATGAATGTTCTCGTCATTTGTAATGAAAATTAAAGTTTAGCAAAAATTAAGTAGTTTAAGCAATAGAATTTGTATTCAAAAATTTAAATAAAAATATATTTATGGTATTGAATTCATGTATAAGGTATTCAGTGTATTCACGAATATATGGGATGAACTTTTTAGCCTTAAAATATTATTTTTCTAAACAGTATGCGAGAAAGTAAAATAATTAAAAGATAGCAAATAAAAGGATACTAATAACATTGGCAAACAAATGCAAATAGATTGAAAAATATATAATGGTAATTATATATTACTGTAATATTGGTAATTGTAATATATTTTTATTTCATATTTATTTCAAATAGGTTTTAAATAATTTATAAAATATTAATTTGTAAACGTATAAGAAAAGCTCTAAGGCAAGAAACGAACAAAGAAGTATGGAATAATGTACACATTCTAACATATGTAGCATCCAATTGCCTCAAAATAATTCTAAAATCACGATCACGAATCTTAGGATTTTCGGAGCGGGCGATTAAATTTAACGTGAAATTACTCTGCAAATTGACGAGAAATTACTCATATTTTTGAAAAATACAACCTGATCTTATTAAAAGATCTATTTTTAATGAATACATTTCATTAAGAAAAAACTGTGTCTTCGTAATTGTGGTTGTAGGAAGATTCCCCAAAAAATTGAATTTTTCCAAATTTTGAGGGTTTTTAACGAATATGAGATCTGCACCATTATCTTAAACGTATACGTACTTTACAGTATACATTAACAAAGTTTAATCAAAAACCTTCGAGTCTTTTTTTTTTAACTTTGAAAATATCCCAGCAGCTTCATGTAAAGCACCCCCAAAATTTAAATGTCGGTTTCAAATTGAAGGGACCGTGACATCAGGCAGATCAAAAGGAGAATATCAATTTCGTCGAAAATTGGTTGAACGGTTTAGCCGCTGCCGTCAATCGACTTTTCGATATCAAGGACCCATAATACATGGATTCTGACGACACTACGTGTTAGATGATTTTTTTTCTAAATTTAGCAACTGGATTTATCCACGTCTTCGTTACCAGAGCCCTGTAATAAGGGTTTATCTGTCAAATATTCGCTGCTATTTCGCGCAGCATTACATAAATTTCTCTTCGTAAGATGTTCCTTCTTAAGCGCCAGAAAGTAAAAACATATTCAACATTAATTAAATGTTTATTTATAAGAAAACTCTAAGTCTGCCGGACACAATTTTATTGCCTGCCTCCCTTGAAAAATCCTGGCTGCGCCAATAATAACTAGTTCTCTACCATAAGCAATTCTGGTTATGGTTGCGCTACTTATTGTTGCCGCAAAGTTGCAGTAAATATTGTTTTCTAAATTTCCATTTCGCCAGGGTGAGTTTGTGGAACGTCTGGTCAGCTTTCTAGAAGCCAGTGACACGTTAACAAATGTAGTTTTTATTAACATTCAAAAGCAACGATAGTCACCGACGAATAATAATAAATAAGATCAAATCAACACATGAAAAAAAATTATATTCAACATAAATGAAAGAAATCTTTACAAAACATCACATCTACTGGCCAATACAACAATATCCTTCCCACTTACAGATTTTTGGTTGCCGCACTGGCTGTTATAAAGGAACTTACACTGTATTAATACTATCAATTGCAGATTTTTCATCCTTTTATAATCAGAAGAAAGTTTTTTGCGGCAGTCCGTCATTTTTACTGCATTATTTTTCACGGTGCCAAAACAATGGCTCTGTGTTTCCCGGTTTTAGGAAATAAAACAATGTTTTCTATCAATTAATAGAGTCCTGTTTATTCTGACCAACAATGTTCATTTTTTATAAATAGTACTAATACTATTTATTCCTTTAGAGATTTAACACTGAAGTATAAACACAAACAACCAAATAACGCATATTTCCATTCATATTATTATGTGTATCGTGAACGGTTCCTAAACCCGCCTGTGTATTTGGCACCACTGTTAGTTCCAACTGGGTACGTCCAGTCCTCGTACGTGCCAGTGCAGTTCAGATTATACCATGGTTTCTGTAGAGTCTTCTTTGTATAATAAAGTTATATTAATACAAGTTTATTGTTCTTATTCATCACACAATAACGTAACAATTATTGTTTCATATTTTATTCATCAATACCGACCAAACTTTTGTATTGGTAATAAAGCAATCAAAGTCGTGGCCTTTTTATTTTCATATAGCGCGGTTCTCTGATCACCAAGATTGTGAAGTGTATTTTCGTCTGAATGAATATGAGGTCACTAAGTGTATCAGATTGAATTATTACGGCAATACTCTATATCCAGCCTATCATTTCCTGTTATAAATTCCATTTTTGCACTGAGACAAGGTGAGAATTGGAAAGGCGAAGTTACATAATGTTCGTGTTCCAGAAGTTCGAATAAGAAAGAATTCAAATTTCTGATAAAATCATATAAGATACAAATTAAAGTAAGTGTAATTGATATCTAACATATTGACTTTTTTGTCGGTAAATGTTTATTCAAGTAATAGACTGCTTCACAATGTGTTCTTACATTTTGGATTTTAACATAAGTTTTATAATGAAATTAAGTGAAAAATATCAAATATAAAGGGAAATTCTTGAGTTATAGTTACATTCTTAATTATTAATTCTTTGGAGTTACATAAATTTAGGGGATTTTAAATAATAACACGTTTCAAAAAAGTATTAATAATGTAAACCATTCTATAATGACGTTTTGCCATTTTACTGCAATCTATAAGTTTGCTTTTTAGTTACGACAAATTTAAATATATAATTAAAAATATACTTCATAAATATTTGTTTCCTATCGTATTTTCTTCTTAAAATTAAATGAATTCGTAACTCACCTACAACTCGATTTACTCGCCAACACAATGTTTATGACCCTTGCAAATGCTTTACTTGTTTGCAAGAAAACAAAATTTGTATTCATACTATACTCGACGCACATTCATGCATTCAAAACACAAACCTTCCATTAATTAAATAGTTGCATTGACGTTTTGCTTTCCGTGCGTATCATCAGCAAAAAACGGCTTTCACAGCTCCACAGCCAACGCTGCAGACTTCATCCCTTTCCTCTGCTTCCGGACGCTAATAGAACTAGCGACTTTATTCTCTTCCACATTTCGCTACTATTTTTACCGCTTCCGCGTGGTTGACTGCACTTTTCTGAGTTTGCTCGGAGCTGGGTACAAACTCCGCCTTCAGAACCTTCACTACCACGAAAAAGCACCGTACCGTTTGTACAATTTTCTCTCACTATTCTTTTCCCTATATTGCCAATTGACCTTCATGTATCTACTTTTTGTTGTTGGCAAATTCTTTGTTTAGAAAGAGCATATTTCAATTGCAGACGTATGATGTCGGCAATAATTCATGCTCTGATCCCGAGAGATACACACTATGATAAGCCAAGAACCGGGGAATTAATGTTTAATGATAAAATCAACATTTAGCGTCTGAATATAGCATCGTTTTTAGTCAAAGAAGACGCGTTGGTAGGACAACGCATCAACAAGGGTTGATATTCCTTGCTTGATGTCAGATCGTTGTACAAATGGACACGGCCCGGAACACAGGATGTGCTGAAAATGTGAAGAGGGCGTTGGATGGTCGTGATCGTTAGGAAGGACATATGAATTCATTCTTTAGAAAAACTTCGTCGGCATACGTAAGCGGTTGGTGAGATGCGATCGAATTTTTAACGTAGGCTGGGTTTCATGTAGATATAGTAAGCTGGGAATTGTTTAGTTGGAAGTTTGAGAGCTTGGTCTCGTGTCAATTGTGATATTAAATGATAATTGGGAATTTTGATTAATATCATGGTGAAAGTTCAAATTAAACATACTCCATGTTTGGAGGAGAGAAACATAAGGGAAACTTCGTAGATGGAAGAATTTCCCAATAATTAGACGAATATAGTCAGTCGCGAGTGGGTGTTTTATACGTAACACAGATAGGGAAAGTCACAACTGCGTGTTAGATTTGTGGGAGTATTATATCTAATTATAGCAATCGTCGAGGATATTCTGAAACATTTTTATTTTGGAAAGGACACGAAAATAGATTCACCAAAGATTCCGGGACTTCATTCTGCCAGTCAACCGAAAAGCTAACAATCAAGGTTACGAACATTATTGAGGAGCAAACATTCAAAACGTGACATGTCCACTTCACGCTTTTTTAATAAAAATGAAAAATGTAGCCCAAATATTACACATTTCAACATTGTCTTTACCTTGACCAATAGAGTACTACGTAATGTATTGTAAGACATCTCTTTTTGGAAATAAAATTCTAGGTTAAAACAACAGAACTCAATTTTTCCCAAAAGAACGCGTCACTTTTTAAATGTTTGCTCCTCAATTATGAACGTAAGCTTACGAACTATAATCAAACTCGTACGATATTTCAATGTTTAAAATGAGAAGAAATTCACATAAATTTGACAGAACTGCCATGTATAAATAAGAGGAATAAATGTTAAATTTTTATTATTGAAAAAGGTTGATAATTCATAGTAGTTGCCATCAATCTAACAATTAATTCCAATTAATAGAACTTCCAGGAATCGTGGTACTGTATACAATCACACGTCCATACGCAACAGGTAAGGAGTGTAAATTGTTTGTCGAACCCATGCTTAAAATGGGCAGGAAATTTAATAATTTAATAAATTAATAAATCAGTTTTAAAATAACCAACAGAGCACTTATAAAATTACCACTATGCTATATCCAAAAACCTAAATTGTAATATCAGTGTTATTATGTTTATTGAATGGAGATGTCTTGATTTTCGTTAAACGGATGTTATTTAAATTATTAATGGATATTATAAAAATCTATTCCAATCATTTCTAAGCTGCATATCTGTATAACTTTTTATATTAAATATTCATTTGAAGACATTTCTAATTAATGTTATTAGAAAAACATTTAGTTTTCAAATAGTTTTCATTAATGTAGTTCAAGTTCAATTTGTAAATGAAATTTCTTAACTTGAAAGTAAGCGTGTGTCTGATATAATTTATTTGTTATTCAAGTACACTACATTTCATTCCCTAGATTCTAGGTGGTCCTCCAATTCACTAACTTCCTATATTAAAAATTGTAACCATAAAATTATTACGGTTTCCTTTCAAATCTGTACAACTTTCATAGATACTTCCTCTCTTCCCAAATCAACACCAGTACTGGTTTAACCACCAATGTTCCGATGCCGGAAACTGCCTTCCTCATTTCTAACACCAACATGTATGCTAACGCAAACACTGACGGTAACACACCGATGAACAAAACCCAACAAAAGCCAAAACAAAGCGCAACCGATGCAAACGACAACACGAACGCTAAAACCAACACACACGCTAATGCTAATACCATCATTACACACATTTGTGTACCGCATACATTTCCAACGAACTTCTAGTTTTTCATTGCAGAGAAACTAATTAAGTTTGTAAGACCTTAAATTGTCTTTTAATATCCACATTGCTCATAGCACACTCCCTAGAATCATTAGTATTCGAAATAGATATTATCCTTGCATGTTTGCCTACATATTACTTACTGTCGCTCGATTGTATAAATCGAATGTTTCATTTAAAATTTGTTTTGGGAATATCTCAGAAAGTGCGCAACGGATCAAGGAAAGTGGGTATTGAAAGTTGTTCAAATCGAGGGATCCATCATGGGAAACCAAATTCGACGCCCACTTTGCCCCACGACCATTTTTGTTGTATATTCGATTCCCAGGAAAGAAACTACGTAACGTTTACTTTCCGCTACCGTTTACGCATTAGAAAGTCATTTAATGCTGCGCGAAAAAACGGCGAATTTGAGGGGAAAACTCTTATTGCCGAGCTCTGGTAACGAAAAAATATATAAATCCTGTTGATAAATTTAGAAAACAATTCCAATACGTGGTATAGCTAGAATCCATGTTTTATGGATCCTTGATACCGAAAAATCTATTGAAGTCAAAACATCTATCTGTCTCTGTGTACAACGATAGCGGCAAAACCGTTCAACCGATTTTCTCCAAAATTGATTGTCCTCAAAAGATCTGGTTAATTTCGCAGCCCCTTGAATTTGAAACAAATATTGTAATTTCGGGGGGTACATTACATGAAATCTTAGGGACATTTTCAACATTAAAAAAATGCTCCATCGTTTTTGATTAACTTTTGTTGCTGGATAGTGTAAAGAACGTTTAAGATAATGGTCCAAGTCTCAAATTCGCTGAAATCTCTGATTTTTCGAAAATTGCAAAAATTCAAAAACTCCAAACCCCCACCTCCCCCCACCCCCACCCGACCCACTCCCGTCCCGCCCTAGCTGCCGCCTCGTCACCCTGACCACCTGGTCCCCGCCACCGCCTCACCCCCGACCCCTTTCCGGCACCGTAACCGCCCTCGACGCCGCCTCTCCCCAACAGCGACCACCACCACCACCACCACCACCACACCACCACACCACAACAACCACCACCACACCACACCACCACACCACCACACTCCACCACACAACAACCCACAACCACCTCCACCACCACCACCTCCACCACCACCACCTCCACAACCACCACTCCCACCACCACAACAACAACAACCACAACCACCACTCCCACCACCACAACCACCTCCACTACCACTACCACTACCATTCCACTACCACTACCACTACCACTACCACTTCCACTACCACTACCACTACCACTACCACAACACTACCACAACACTACCACTATCACTATCACTGCCACTATCACTATCACTATCACTATCACTATCACTACCACCATCACTACCACCATCTCCATCACCATCACCATCATCACCACCATCACCACACCACCACCATCACCACCACCACCACCATCTCCACCACCACCACCACCACCACCACCATCTGAGCGATGTGTAAAGCAGTATATTTCGCGGCGTTGCGTGTGGAGTCCGCCAGCTTTCGACGAAGTTAATTTGGAACCTCGCCCACCCGCGCGCAAACGCATAAGCGTTTTTCTTTGTGCGTCAGAGACTAACGAGGTTGTTGCCGAGATGGATTAGAAGGTGCAGCTAGGAGAGGACTAGTTTCTGAAGTTTTGACGGCGAGGCCAGTGCGAGGCGCGCTCTGAATCCCTTCAGAGAATGGAGCAGAAAACAAACACTCCCTCTAGTATTAAGCTGGAGAACAGCGAGAATTATTGTTTTATGTCGAGTCTACGCAACTGAATCAGGCATTCAGTTACTAACTGCAGGATATGCTGTGTTATACGACAATTATTATGTTGTGAGTTATAACGTAATACTAGTGGTTCTAAATCGTTGAAAAGTTTGTATGTCCTCTATGGGACTAAATGTTGAATGTATCCTCACGAGATAATTTTCCTAAATGTGTGCTTTTTTAATAAGTTGTAAAAATTATGATTATAAAAATTATTGTAAATAAT
This sequence comes from Teleogryllus oceanicus, assembly GCA_964035755.1. Lineage (NCBI taxonomy): Eukaryota > Metazoa > Arthropoda > Insecta > Orthoptera > Gryllidae > Teleogryllus > Teleogryllus oceanicus. The sequence continues at coordinate 108,424,562 of CAXIVR010000006.1, read as the reverse complement.
GTTTTAGTATTATTCAACAAATAATTAAAAATTCTTGGAAGAATGATCCAACATATTCTTTAAGTGGTTCTTTTAACCTTTAAATTTTCTCATCACAGGTTTTCACGTCACCATGGAAACTTGCGTCTTTATTGGGCTAGAAGTGCTTAACAAGCAAAGCGGTAACAGTAACAACAACACCAATAATAATAATAATAATAATAATAATAATAATAATAATCTGAAAGCTTTCGAAAATGCTCATTTATCTTATTGTATTTTTAAAGCATTTTCATTATTTTATAAATCTTGAAACTATTGCTCAATCAGTCAAAATACAGTCAAGAAAAATATTTTGCTCCATATCAGAAACACAATAATGCCATCGAACATTAGTAAAGTAAGTCATATGAGACTTTAAGAATAAAAAATTCAGAGCGTGGTGATAATTCAATTAGCAATCTGTTCGGCAGTCGAACATCACATCAATAATATTGCTAAGTGGCAACGTGATTCGCCAGATAAGATCCCGCACCAGTCACGCAAGCGGTTCTGAGCTTGTGGTTCACCTACCCCCGCAACGCCTGTATTGCACTCACGACAGATCCTTCAATTTTTGTGACGCCCTCGCCGTTCCAGCCCCGGCCATTGCGCATCGCGTAGTATCCTCCGGACAACCAATAATTCATAAAAGGCACGGCGGCGCGGCCCCCGCCACGCAACGGGTTCTGACAGCCAAGTGGTCAACCCCTGCCCTGTTTCAGCCCCTCCCGACAGCCCTAGCCCCGTTGCGACCCATCATGACTTGCTGCCCTTCCTCCGTCTTCCTCACCCAATTCAACTCGTCATTTCTCTCTGCTCAACGATTCTACGCACCACACACCTCCCAACTTTATTTTGCGGAAAGAACATTACTCTGCACTCTCCACCCTTCCCAATTCTCCGTTTTTTAACTCGCCAATCCCGTAACATCCTTCGATCTCACACTCTTCGCTCCCACATCTCATGCTCTCACGTCTTTGTTCCCACTTCCCCCTTCATAAATCCGTCCCCTGACATGTTACCTTCTCTCCAACCTTCCCCCGCGCTTTTCCTACCACCCTCTTTCTCCCCCCTTCCTTTCCGCCTCCTCACCACGCCTCGTTCTTGAGGACCCTTTCCTGCCCCGCCTCCTTCCAACTCACTCCACTTCGTCCTCCTTCCCGTGCTCCTCTTCCTCCCCGCCTCTTCCCAACCCGTCCGACCCCGTTCCTCCCCGCGTCTCCCCGACCCATGTCCCGCAATCAGCGCCCGGTCGAGAGGTCGAATCCGATTGTATCGATACTCGGGTCTGGAACAAGTGCTCGGCGAGCGCGCTCACGGAACTGGCTCATGCATTATGGATGGCCTCTCCGCCGCGCTGCTGGCCTGGGCCGGCCGCTGGGCCTCTTCGGCTGCCGGCCCAGTTAGGCGTTCCTCAGGGTTGCATTTTGGGAGCCTTTATTTTCTCCCTCTTCACTAGCCTCCGGCTGACATCGGGATAATGAAAAGTAAATATGACCCAGTCTTCAGTTGGTTTGACTATGTAGACAGATGGGATACACCCCTGCACATGAACAAGAGGGAGTAGTTTCAAGTTTCAATAGTTTTCGTACCATTTTCAAAATACAGTTTGGAGAAGAGGAAGGCAACTAAAAATTCATTAAATAATGCCCTTTGGGAAATAAAGTTCAGTACAGGTATTATTGCTTTACATACAGGATTTTATAGAGCAGCCAGTACATCTAATTCGGTAATATATCACCTTTAACACTCGCCGTTAGTATTCTAGTTATTGCCGCCACAGAATACGAATTCATAGAGAATTTTTACATTTTTTTATATTTAACGAAAAATTATGAAAATTTCACAGTGGAGGAACAATTTTATCTATTTCTAAAAATATATTATGAGTAAGAATTATCGAAAAACCAACAAAGTTCGTACATTTGTGATATAGACAAAAAATAACTGCAATTCTTGGGGAAATTCCTACAATGAAGAAATTACGTTCGTAAAGTTTTACATCAAACAATTCAATTTCATTATTATCTATTTATAATGTTCTTTCCGTTAAGAATTTACGGTTTCATGCCAATTTCGTAATTAAAATATTAAAAAACATTTTTTGTAGAAGTGCAGCACTGATGCTGCTTAATATATGGTCAATAGTTACTGAGTGATAAAATTCTTGCACCCGTGATTCTTGGGAGAAGAATTCTGATTTATATCCGACACTGTTTTTATAGGTGTTCCTGTTTACTATATTCAGAACATAGTTTTCAATGAATGTCGACATGCAAACATTTACGTTGTTCTCTCACTGTAATACGTTGCTGTCTTGTTGTTTGTTAATTTGTATTACTTATTAATTTAATTTGTTCAATCTACTTTTACATAATTTGGCTCCTCTTTATCTGATTCATCATCTTCAGACCCCACGTGAATTTTTAAAATATTTCTTATGATCATTCATCGTTTCACAAAACACCCGAATGTAAGACGTTATTATATTCCAAAAAAATCAATCTTACGAATTAACACGGTTCATTATGATCAGTTTTTATTACTAGATTCACGAAGATCGCCTCCCATATTACGTCTTATAGACCGATAACTTCTGATCTACTCTAGAAACGTCCCCAACACAACCATCGTTCCTATATCATCTCTTCGCCTCCAATTGCCTCTGTATGGTTACTTAAAGCCCTTCCCTCCCCTACCGTGTGACAGTCATCCATCGCCCGACCGCATCCCCCTGCCACCCGTCGCCCGCTGCCCATCGCCCATCGCCCGGGGCGCGGCGGGGCGTTTACGCCGCCGCGAGGCGCGATGCAAGCGCCCTCCAGAGAAGCGATTTAAATTGCAGATGCGCGCGTCCGCTCCGCTTCCCTCCCTCCCCTTCCTCGATCCCCTCCCTCCCCTAAACCCCCGCGGGTGCCCCCCTCGCCCCCCCCCGCGGTCGCTAACGCGCGCTTAGGGAGGCAGAAAATCGCGCGCGAATATCGATGCGGAGAAAGAGGGATGGGCGAAGATGGAGGTAGGGCGGGGAGAGCGAGGGATGGCGAGAAAGGCGGGAGAAATGGGAAGGGAAAAAGCGGGAAGGACGGGCAGGAGTGGTAAGGGCGGTCAGGAATGGAAAGGTCAGGAGTGGGAAAGGTAGGCAGGAGTGGAAAGGGCGGGCAGAAGTGGAAAGAACAGAGATGTTGGGATGTCAGAGAGGGCTGGAGGAGGAAAGAGAAAGGAAAAAAATAAGATCGGTGTGTAAGCCGGTGAAGGGCCAAGAGTGCGGGGAGGGTGAAAAAGCTGTGTACGGTAGATAAGTTCTTAAGGACAGAGAGGATGCTATAGTGGGGATCATGTTGAAGACGAGGACAGTGTTGAAGGTAAAGGGTATAGAGAATGCGTGGAAAGCGAGGAAGACGAAGAATGCAGTGAATACTGGTAACAGACAGGGAACGGATGGGCTGCGAGACAGGAGAGTGAAGGGAGATGACGAAGGAGATGTGCTTTCACTCGGAATTCATCTTCCGGCGGCGGCGCCGGCATGGGCGGCAACGGGAGCGGCGATGGAGGCGGGGGCCTGCAGGGGGCGTTGCCGCCAAGTAGCCGCCGATTGGGGGGAGTGGTCTCCAGTGGCCGCTCAGCGCAGGCCAGTGACTAAGGCGCCTCGGGCGCAGAAGTGCCGAAAACCGAACCCGCTTCAACCGATGGAGCTTTCAAGCCACAGACCGTAAATACGGAATACATTGTACGATGTCATTCTTGAAGATAAAAAAAATGGACGTACTTACCTGCATTATGCTTGTATTAAAATTCGAACAATGTGCGCGAAATCACTAAACGATGTTCTAAAAGTTGAGCTAAAAATTACAAATTTATTCAGATGGAATATTATCAGGTCACGTTTAAAAAGACATTCATTTATAAGTAAACTTTTGATGAAAACAATTATTGGAAATTCTGCTGAAAATTTCTTACTAGGATTTTACTGATGTTTATACCTTCTTCTCTATTGTATCTTATAAAGAGTTTGTTTTCATTCCATATAAACGCATGCTGATATCGAAGGGTGAAGTTAAATACTTTTGGATGTAATTGGGTACAAAAGTAGTAAAGGGGAATTTTAGAACATCGTAGGGGTTTACTGGTATTTAAAACCAGATTCCATATTACATAGTTTATTTTATGATACACGTTAAATGAACCCCTTTTGTGAATTTATCCACCTGTTATGTGGTCATAAATTTGTATCATAATCACATTCGCATTTCTGGAATATGATCGGAACATTTCTCTTCTACGAATTTTGTAATGAATCATCGTGTAAAATCAGTGCAACTCATTAAACATGTAAAACGTCATTGATAAGCACTCTATTTCATGACTCAAACATTTTAAAAAATTGAATTTTGCGCAATATTTAACCTCAAACTGTTCAAGTGGGATAATTTATCGCCCTTAGATTAAGTATTTATTTTGCAACGTATCAGTAAAACATGCTTTCCGTGCATATGGTATACAAGAACAATTGAGAAAAAAGAAGCCAAATAAAGTACACAAATTAACAAAGATATAAGCGTGTAATAAGAATAATACAACTATTTTTGTTTCAAAGAGTTTGTTTCATTGTTGATCAATACTAGTCATTTAAGAAGCCATTTACTGACGATTTGTTTAAAATTATTCATCTTTTCATGTCAGAATGATTTAAGAATTAATTTGTATCATAATAATGATCTAATTCAACGAGACATTAAATTTGGAAAACTTTAAGAAACAAAATGAAACTTAAGTAACTACCATCCGATGTCCATAATCTTACAGAAAGACGTGGGAAATCGCTGATGTCCTTGCAAAAAGAGAGCTTATTTAATCGTATATTAGGCATTAGATAGAACATGTTTTTGGCAAAACGTTTTAACACCATTATCCGGATTATCAGTGAAGACCACAGAGATTGCGATTGCAGAGATTTTTATTCAAAATAAACCAGAATACTCGTGAACAAGAAACCCCATACATTCAGCGTGACTTAATAGCGCACCTTTAAACATGACCATTAAAGTAAGTTGCTCGTGGAGCATATTATTTATTTCGCATTTCCCGTGGCCTGTGTGTAACACCGCAGGAAGCAACTGAATCCGATGGAGCATTAGGCGCCACGGGGCGCGGGGCGTGGAGGCCGACGGAGCTGTAACGCGTGATTGATAGGCCTCGCGCCCTCTGCCCCGCCCCCACCGCGCCCGCCACGCGCAGCACGCGGCGCATATGACGAACACAAGGAGTAAGATGGTGTGGGCGGTGGGAGCAGCAAAGAGGGAGGATGGATGAATCATGGAGTAAGGAGAGAAAAGATTGTAGGAGAAAACGACAGGAGAGATAATCAGTGGATATATCGATTCATGTTTCCACACATGTCAACTGATATGGTCAGTTGTCCCGTTAGTGTATTGTATGTTTTATCTTGGGAGGTTTCATTGATTCTTTCCCTGCTGGCTGTCAAATCCCGAGTCCGACGTACAGATTGATTTTCTTCGTGTTTCCGGGCCCGTCAACTGATTTAGTCATCAGTCCCGTTAGTATAGTGCATGTTTTTTCGCGGGAGATGGTAGGATCTTCCCCCGCTGGATGGCGAGATCCGGCGCCGACCTACCGTCGGCTAGTGGGGTTTCCCCCTAACCAGGACTCTCCCACCAGTGGGTCACCTCCCAGCCGGGACAAGCTCTAAGCTCCCAACCGATCTCCCAGAATATGTGGTAGTGTAGTGCATGTTGGTGTGAGTGTGTAAGGAGAGGATAGGACAAGGAAGGGAAGGACAGATCGCGCGCGGTCCGTGGCCAACCTGGACCTCCCGGTCAGCCTCCAGACAGCGACTGAATTCGACCTAGCGGAAAAGCTAGTGTCGAAAATCCTGCCGCCGTCGGACTCGAACCTAGGACCTCCCGGTCAGAGGCGCTGCAGTGACATCAGTTGATGCACTGAGCTACCGCTCCCGGTCCCGACGTACAGGTCGACTCGCGAGAGAACCAGGTATGTCTGGATTTCTAGGTACCTCCTCTAGCGGGGCACCGCCTCAGCCGGCCCAAGCTGTAAGTTTATGAAACCGACATTTCTGGAAGTGGAATGCAACTAAGTATGTGTAAGGGATGAGGATATGACAAGGAAGAGGAAGGAAAGATCGCGCGCGGTCCGTCGCCCGTTTGTTAGAGAACTGCTCCGACATTCGCCTGGTGTTGATAGGAGAAACCACGGAAAACTACCGATCAGAGCAGGCGGCCGCTATAAATGACTCTTCCAAACGAAGGCTGAATTCGACCGAGCTGTCTAGCTAGTACTGAAAATTTGCCATCGTCGTGACCCGAACCCTAAGACCTTCCGATCACAGTCGCTGAAAAGGAAGCGACAATGCTAAAGCCTGAGCTAAACTCAGCCGATGAGAAGAAAGGAGGAAATACGAGGCGGAGAGACGATTACAAGGAAAGGAAGATAGACGACGATTGGAGAATAAGAAACAACAGAAAATATCAGAAAGGGCAAAAGAGAGAGGAGGCAAAGAAGAACGGAGGCGCTTGGGGAAGGCGGGACAGAAGATGAAGATGAAGAGAAGAAAAAACAGTGTATTTAAGAACAGAAGGAAGCAACGAAGAGAGATGATTGGAGTTTACGTTAAGTCATCAGATAATAGGAAAAGAGAAAAATAGGAGAGACGAGGAAGGACAATTAAAGGAAAGAAAAAAATAAAGGAGAGACGAAATACAACATGTGAAGCGAGGAAATAAACTGGGTCGTTCCACAATAGATCATCACTGCACAACGAAAGAAGAAGTGGTAAGGAAAGAGGCACGAAGAAGCGCGGTAAGGTAAATGTGTGTCAAGTGGATGTAAGTATACGCATATTCAGACAAGCCGAAAGGTGCTTCAAGCCGCTTCACGGGTCTTACCAAGACCTGAAATGCTGCTAGACTCGAAGAAGATAGTTCGACGTAACGATGAAAAGTTGAGGAAACTCGCTCACTTGTGTGGATGAATGTGAACGAGATCGAGGCTAGAAAAGCCGTGTATGAGAAGGCGAGGCAGAGAGCACGGAGGAAAATGAGGGACAATAATGTCATGTCTCGCCGGAAAGACGAGAAGTATTGTGGAGACACCGTGAAAGAGAGTGAATTATTGGAGAGATTACTGAAGCGGGGAAGTCGTGGCAAAAAAGCCTTGTGGGGGAAGGCATGCCATGTAAAACAGAACGGGGGAGAAATGAAGGGACGCTATGAGAAACATCGGAATAATATAACGCGGAAGTCAAGGCAGGGAAAGCATAACGGGGAAGACACGGCGGGAACAGGGGGAGAGGGAAGATGGAAATGCGAAGTAGGGAACACTCAACGGGGAGGGCATGACGAGGAAGACCTGGCTGGAAGGCAGAGTGGGAAGAAGTGCAGGGATAAGACACAAAAACGCGAGATGGTGAAAGCATTTTAGAAAAAAGCACTATGAATGAAAGCCTTATTTTACGCGGTGACACAGGCCATGAGGCCTGCTCTTCCGTGTGACCACGTAAATTTCGTTAAGCCCCTTTCACCTACTAGGGGAGAAAGAAGGTATTACTTAGGTGCAACGAGAACACGAATTGGAATTTAGCTCAGAGGCTTCATTTAGGCTTGAGAATCTTTTACATGGGACAGCCGGCTCTACTTCCCCTCCGAAGGAAGGTGTACGAAGGATTTTTTCGCCCTTAAAAATCCACGACTTCGGTTGGGTTTGAACCCGCGAGCTTGGGTATAGCTGCACGATACGCTAACCATTACATCATCGCAGCCGCTAGAAAAGGGCACGGCTAGGAAATAAATGAAAAGAATACGGAGTGAAAAATGTGGCGGGAAATGCGCGGAGGAGCACGATAGAAAAAAAGAACGTAATGTAGAGAGCGTGACGGGGACCGCGTGGCGAGAAATCCATGGTAGAGATGGCACAGCAAGGCGAAGCTTCCTCCACCCTCCCACCCAGCGTCGCGCGCCGCACCCTAACTTGCGCTGCCATCTACCCACGCCGTCAGGCCGCCTCCGCCTCCGCCCCCCAACTTTCTCCCATAAAGCACAGAGGAACAGCTGTGCGGCGCGAGGGAGGGGCGGGAAGGCGCTGCAGATGCGATATATTGCCGACGCGATCGAGGTCCGATATATCGGAGAAGCGAGCGGCGCGGCGTCGACAGTGGAAGGGCGGGGGCGGGGGCGGGGTCGCGCTGTGCACTCTAATTGCCAGCACGCGGCGTGTCAAGGTGGCGCTCCCTCTCTTGGCAACTCCGCCTTTGCTCTTTGCTTTACAGGGTGCCGCTACGTAACCTTCGCTGCCCCGCCTTGGGATATTCTGTTACGTGCTTTATATCAGTGTAATTTTGTACATATGTTCTCCAAATCCTGCGTGGTTGTTTTTATTGTAAATATAAAGTCTTTCTCTTTGCCTATATATATATATATATATATATATATATATATATATATATATATATATCTCGAGAGGGAAAGAGGATATATTGTATATACATATGCCTCTTCCCTGTCTCTCCTGCAGTCCCTACCCCTTCTTCCTTCCCTCTCTCTTCCTCTCTGCTTCTCTGTCTCTCTGTTCTTCCATTATTTATGCCAGTGACTTTTTTCTCCGTTTTCTCCTGCCCTTGTCAAAGCCTTTATCATACCTTCTCCCCCCACTGTAACAAGCTCAATTCTTTCCCCCTTGATTCCATATGCGTATTTCACCCTCATCCAAATCACCGACTTCTGCTCCAGCACATACATTTGCATACCACAGTACTTCTCCCTTCATTAGACATATTTATCGTTCTCACTGCGCTGATCATTTGCACTTCCTAATTTATACGCTTTCCTCCGGATAATTCGTGTTCACTTTACTCTTGCAATTTAACTTTCAGCGCTTTGACTAACCGGTTCCTCAAATACGATGTCCTCTTTTATTTCGTCTTCCCGGCGTTACCTTCCCTCTTTCGTCGGGTCGACACTGGCGTTCAACCTCCACTCAAATGTCACTTTCAGTATCGTTTCTCCTACATCACTCCTCCCCGCCGGCTCATTCCTTTCCCGCCAGTCTGCACCTCGGACCTAACTGCCATCGGCGTGGGTGCTACCACATTATTCTTTCCCGCCGCCATCCGCTTCCTATCATCTTGGCACCAGCTGCCGCCACCTTCTCTGCTTCGCGACTATTCTTATAACCAGATTTGACGTGCCATGATCTGTAGACTAGACACTTCAACTTTATTATTTTCAGACTGACACGAAGGATGAGTTCTTCGGGCTAGAAATAATTTCCGTTTGTGGAAGTACTTATCTATTATGCAATTTAAAACTTTTGGAGAGTTATTGACGTACTTATATAGGGTATAGTGTTCATATATAGTGTTCATATTTTCAACCAAAAGCAATTACGAATAAACTGATATTTTCTTGTCAGAATTTAGATCGACCTGAAATTCGTTTAACATGGAAATTATAAATTTGGCGAGTCAGTTATACATACGATCTTTATGTCTTCTTTATCATAGATATTGAAAAGCGACTACGTTTCAAAAGCTGTCAAGTGATTAACTCGTAATTATTGCGTGAAAGAGGTCTTTTTGAAACATTATTTAGTGTGCTGCTCAAGTAGCAAGGAGATAAAATGATCTAAAAGAATGCAGTAATTTGAATGAACAGTAATACTTAGTTTGCTTATTACGTCTCCCATATTTATGAATGACTGTTTATTTTTCATTATATATTTATTTATTTTCCTAGTTGTCTTTTCGTGCATTCTCGTTTTATCTTCACGACTCGTGTGATATTTTTTTAAAATATTGTGACTCTCTAAGTTTGATATTCCAACTCTCTACTGAATATTGAAGCTAGTATTAACAGATAAACATAATTTGCAGTAATCTATCTCGAGGCATATCCTGTTCACCCACCACGGAGGCAATTCGTTTATTGTGGCAATAGTAGTAGTAGCCGTGATAAAAATAAACGATAGGAAATAAGATAAGGATTAGCAGCGTGTCCATAACCAAATAATTTTAAGTTTTCAACATAATTGATAAGGACTTTCTTGCTAACACATTTTCGTACCCCTTAACTTTCAGATAAATCGTAACAATACTACTTATGAACATTTTCAATATTCCTGAACATCATTCAAGAAAACGGAACATATTTCCTGCTAGAGGAGTACGTTATCATTACAGCAATTTGTTTATCGTGGTATTGATAAGAGAGTTCAGGTTTATTTGGACTATTCACAACTTTCCACGCATCACCACCATACAGTGCTCAAAACGTCAGCCACTGGAAGCTGCAAGTACTGCGAAGAAGCCTCGTTGAGGTATTTTGCTGTACAATACACGAAGGGACATTTAAGCATGGAAAACGCAATGAAATTTCGAAAGTTTGATATTTCGGCAAGGGTATGACAACATATATATTGCTACTTACGATGACATACGTGTTTACTGGTGAAATTTCCAACTAGGGGAAAACCTTTTGCAGTTTTTTTAAAATTTTTTAAAAATTTACTGTTCTACTGGATAATATTCTGTGTGACCAAGACATAAAGTTTGACATTTATATCTTTTAATAATTACCCAACCCAATTTAGATGTAGCACACAACAAATAGGTTTGGTATATTGGGCAAAAAATAGTCACATGGGATACCCTGTAGTACAGTAATTACTAAACGAACACTCCACTAATATATTAATCTTAAATTGGAATCTGTTGAGTATTAACCGTTCGATTTAATCTCACATCTCAAACATTATTCAATAATAGGCAAATGACTTATTACATTAACACATGAAAAAACATCTAGGGGTTCATGTTATACAAAAAATTATTTTTTTCCACGCATGTCCTTATGTCATTCCTAAATGTTTGGAGCAATCTTGTGCACACTATGAGAAGTATTGAATCTCTTTCTTTTAATTTAATTTCCCATAAAATGTTACTTAATTTGAATTCAATGCTCCAGATTAATTAGTAAATAATCAACGCTTTTGAATAAAGTAAATCAATTCCAAATTGACAAGAAAATAAAACCAAGTATAAGAACACACATTCAACAAAGATATTTGCCATTTTAAAGGGAGTTTTATCCAAGAGGAAAGTAAGAACTACCGTATTTGCCAGGTTATAAGGCACACCGGTATATAAGACGCATCCCTATTTTCCAGTACGCACGGGAAGACCGTGCTTTTTAACAAATCTTCTACACCTTGACGTTGACTAAACGAAATTTTCAGCATTCTTTCTTCTTGCAATACTTTAGCTCCTCTAAGAATCGATTTTGTAGAAATCCAAATTCCTGTTTTTATGTGTCCAAAAATTTGATTTTTGTAATGCTACGTACTACACATTGAAACTATCACAAAAATTCAAATAGATCTTATGAAAAGAAATTTGAAATACCAAGAACAAATAACATTAAAGAAGGGTAAATTCCGCGTATAAAAGCTTATAATTTATGTTAGGCTTTCTTTTTGTTTATAGACAATTGAACTAACCAACCAGGTAAAACGTTTATCTGTGCAATTATCTGTGAAACAAACACTGGAAAGATAAACCGCGAAATTATAAATTATACGCTCAAAAAGATGTAAATAGTCTAGAAATGTACCTTGAGCTTACCCCGAGTCAACGAACCAACAATTCCTTCGCCATCGCCCGTCTGGCAGCGCCTGTCGCCGCGTCATTCTCCACCCCAGTTCGGCGCGGGGATTTTCCTTTCCTCCCCTTCATCTCCGCGCCAAATTAAGCGGACGTGGCCTCGTAGCTTCGTTAGGAGTAACTCTGTAATATTCACCGCCACATCAAGGAGCAAAGGGAGGAGAACGAGAGGGATTAAAAATAAGGGGGCGTTGGCGGGCGGGATCGCGAGTAATTTCAGGGGGCCAGGGATTATGTGACTCGACTGCGGCCAAGTCGTTCGGCTGCCCTGCTCAGGGGTTGGCGTTTTGCGAGGGATTCCGCCTCTGGAACGGAGGGGTTAGTTTTTAAAAATGTCTCCCCTTGCATTAAAAAAAATTCTGAGAATCGGCGCGACAAAGGACTTTGACAATTTTTTTAATTTCGCGCGACGTCCACTGTCGCTTTCAGAGCAACCAAATGCTTTTGCTTTTCCCAAAGAGTAACTCTGAGTGACAAAAGTGATTTTCAAGTTGGGTTGTTACCTGATATGGTGCGACCTTTCATGCTTTGGAATCACCAAAGGGACGGAAATGTTGCCGGAAAATGTCACCACTCTTCTAAAGAAAACAATGTTATAAAAGAAAGTACAGATTGAAGGTTTTTGCGTAGTCATGGCAAAATTAATTCAAATTTCAATTACTTTGAATTTTCAAAATTAGTCAGATTTAGTTTATTTTAAGACTGATTTGAGTATGTCTTAGATAATGTGTAAGTCTGTACTGACTAAAATATATTTGGTATTAGAATAAATTTTCCAAATTGTTCCTATTCTGCGATGTCCCTTTTCAAATATCGTCATATATAAAAAAACACACTGGATTGAGAGTAATAGATAAATATTGTTTGCGACTCAAAACAATCTCTGTAGGTCGATATTTGATTGTTTATCTTGACTCCGAAACATAATATAACATAAGGTAGCCAAACAGCACCTTAATAGATAGATACCACAAAGACAAAAATAATGTTTGAAAACAACTGTATCACAATCGGCTCTACTCACCTTACCACGGAAAGCAACTTTGAACTTGCAAATAAAAACCTCCAGACAAAAAAAAGCCTCCTCGCAACATTTTTTGATTCACATGAGATGGCGCTCTAATAATTTAAAAAAAGTAACACAAAATTGCAAAAGATTTTTTGTAATAATTATTGAATCGTTTAATTCAGAAGGAAATCATGGCACACGTTTGCCAATTTGAAGCAAATGAAATAAAAACTGACATCAGATGAAGTTTTCTGATAAGGGTCTTAATTTTTTGCTCCAAGAGGTATATATTTCAATAATTTTTTAGCTAAGAAACAAATGACTAACATTTCAGATAATATTTCATAATTACATTATTTTTTGTGCTTGACGTGTTTCTGAAACAAATATTTAATTGAATCATTTAGAATCCCGTTGAACTATTGTATCGTAGTCTCGTCATTCAAACGTGTTCGCAGCCGGCTTCCGGAAGAAGCCCAGTCTACCAGGGCAGTGATCATAATGGTGGACAGACTGCCGCAAAGCCGACACCCAAAGGACCTGGCTGGTGACGGACGAAGAGGAGGGAGAGAGGGAAGGGAGAGGGGAAGGCGGTGCAGCCGCTCGGTCCAAGGTGCCACAGAGGAACGGCATAATCGCCCCCTCTTGGAGAGCCCACGTCATGGCCGGCTATCTACCTCTTGCAGAAGCCACAGACGTCTCAGCTCCTGTCACTACCTACTCGCACACAAATCCTTTGACGCCAGAGAAACCTTTCATTACCACACTCGGTATAGCGAACTCCGTTGCCACTGCTGTGACTGTGGAAGGACGTTAGTCCCCCCAACTGTGATAATGCGTTATTTCGATCTGTTCCATTATATATTTCTTTCTCGTCACACACCAGTGGTTTTTGTATATTCGATATAACGAAACAAAAACCGCTTAAATACGACTGCTTGAAGCCTGCATTCCGTATTGGAATATAAGGGACGCACAATTTCTTATTTATATATAAAAATCTAAACAACTGTTTTTTTTCTCGTGAGTCAGCTTCAATGAAGCGATACTCCTCAACCCGCCTGGCATAAGATGCACTTTCTATCAACCATAGGGTCTTCCTCATCACATTTCTCCTTCTAGATCACCAGGCGGTACCATACATATCGACGATATCCAACTGAGAAAGTCGCAGCCCTTCTCAGCTAGTTACTAGTTACTAGTTAATAGTCGGTGCTGTGATCCGTGGATCCGTAGCGGAATAATGGTCGATGATTGAATAGGGTAAGGAATGAATGAGATCTATATCTAATTCCTACGTCTTTACCTTTCTTGTAAATGACTGATTTTGATGTGTAGGACAATGATGACACATTCCACACACACACACACATTATATATATATATATATATATATATATATATATATATATATATATATTACTCTTTATTTTGCAATTTCTAATCCCTACGACTATACCTTGCCTATGAATGAATGATTTTGTTGCGTAGATCATTGATGAATGGCATAATGATGAAACAGATAGAGAAAGTGGGACAACCTCGAAAAAAACCTCCGTGAATCCGCTTTTACCACCACAAAAATATTCATACATAAGGCTTTTCCAACTTGCGGCCCGCGATACTATGTATTGTAGCCTGCGAAAAGTTATTAGTCAAAATGAAAGTCCCTTTCATCCATGTCGTGGGAGACTAACGCATGCGCCTTGCTGGAGTCAACACACTTTTTACTGTAAAAATAGGTTCGGTTTATATTTAAGTTTTATCTAGAAAATTCAGAAACTGAAAATAATCCCAATGTGTTTCATAGCGCTATGAGTGGTACGGCCGGATTTCAGACATTGAACTTCCCCCTCCTCCCGATTAAGAAAAGTCGGGCAAAGTGACGAGATTAGCAATGCGGTGAAGTCGAGAATGGATCACCCGAGTGATGAAATCATGGCCCGCAACCATATTAAGGTTTTAGTAGCGGCCCTTGAGACCTTGCAAGTTGAACACCTGATATAGATCGTCCAGAGGTAAACTCCGATCCCATCGGTGAAAGGCGAGCAGCCTGGTTGCTTCACCATTGGACGCCACTTCCTAGATTTAACCTCAAAGAGTTGCCGTGATCTCGAATATGGTAATACGGTTCCCTAAAGAATTCTCAACCACTAATAGTATCAACGTAACATAATCCACAGCACAATCAACCCAAACATCAAGAACATTATCAGCGAAAATGGTCATCCAACTCTTTCCACATTCTTTTCCATCGTGTCGCACAATTTCGCCTATGGAGTTGATCATTTCATTTTTTGGAGTTGTACCTAACTTTATCTTTGCTACACACTCCCATTTCCTACTGTCACCCCTAACTCTTACAGATTCTTCAGATACGACGTATGTATCCACATATTTTGAAATTCCTAACATTTCACCCTTCAATTTCGAGCATATCCTCACCAGAAAATATGTTTACACACGTTCTAAAAAAAACTTCCTCAATAACCATTGTCTCATCTACTACAACTGATCACTGTTCAGCATTGTGGCCTCAGTTCTTACAAGTATTCAACGTGTTCCCTACCCCTATCCTCGTTATTCAAACATTGTTATTGCGTTACCTTTCAGAGCATTCAATCTGACGTCCGACCATCATCCGCCATTAGAGATGGTCCGAGTAGGGTACAGTGATGACAGACAATACAGATCCTCCAGGGAAGGGGGAGATGACGGACATGGCGGGACTGTAATATTGACGGGCTAAGTGAGGAATAGTAGCGAAAGAACTGCTGAGAAAAATGAGCAGGAAGCAACCCGCAGCAGTGCCTATGGATGCTCCAGAGGAGCCGAGAACTCTAGCTATACCTGTGACAGGGAAGTTGTGAGTTCGAAGGTGGTCCGTTGCGAACGGTGGAGAAGGAATGAACGGGTGGAACGGGTAGAGAGGGCGCTCGATTGATTGATTGATAGTGTTTCTGAGCGCGTCAACTGCTAAGATAATTAGTCCCATAAGCGTAGAGCATATTTTTCCACAGAATATCTGACTGCTACTTACAAGTTTACATGCTGGAATATCCCCAACAAGGTATCTCCTAACAGGTGTGGAGCACCCCAGCAGGGACAAGCTCCTAGCCCCCGAATGGTCTCCAGACAAGTGTGGTGGTGTAGTACAAGTGAGTGCGTCTGTAAGTGGTGAAGATAGAACACGGAAGATGAAGGAAAGATGGCGCGCGGTCCATGGCACGATTATTACTGCTCCGGCATTCACGTGGTGTTGATCGGTGAAACCATGGAAAAGTACCAGTCCGAGCAGCTGGCCGCTGAAATACGCTGAGGGCGGCGAGGGCGGCGAGGGCGGCGAGGGCGGGGGCGGCGAGGGCGGCGAGGGCGGCGAGGGCGGCGAGGGCGGCGAGGGCGGCGAGGGCGGCGAGGGCGGCGAGGGCGGCGAGGGCGGCGAGGGACGACAGACGCGTGTCACGGCATCAGCATCGAGGGCGGGGAGGGCGGCGAGGGCGGCGAGGGCGGCGAGGGCGGCAGAGGCGCGCCAGCGGACAGGGCACCCGCGCGGGCGATAAGCAGGGCGCACCACGGGCGCTCTCCACGCCAAGGAGGGGGAGAAAAAGGAAGAGGGGAGAAAAAGGAGGAAGAGGAAAAGGAGGGTGAGGACAGAGGAGGATAGGAGTGGAAGGAGGAAGAGAGGAGGAAAGTGAAGGACGGAGGCAACAGTGACGAAGCGGATTCCCAGCCCAGGCGGTCCAACAGACATCACGAGAGGAAGGAGAAAAATTGCCAATCATTTACTGTGATTTAGTATCCCTTTTTGAGTAATTGCGTAAACAAATATGTGTATGAGATATATAAAATCGTTTCCATATGCTTAATTGAATTGGAAATGAAAAGTAATTTGGAAATGGGGCCCACAAAGGACGTTGATAGATTTTTATTTCTCAATAATTAATTAATTTTTTTGTGTGGCAATATTAAAATTTAAACGCAATCAATTTAGCAGATTAATATATTGCTGACTTCACTAATGATGTTAATAAAACACATTTCGGAAAGAAAATATTTATGCCCCTGATTTGGAGAACCTCAAAAGAAAACTTTGGCATATTATTGGCACAGCGATTAAGTGATGTGGTTAAGTAATGCCCGTAATCGTATTAATTTGTCAAAATCCCATTTTTTCTATCGTTTTTCGAGTACGTATTCGCGACTTAAGCTAAAAGACGACACCATGTATATCTCAAGAAATTACTAATCGTCTCGTTTCCCTGTAAAACAACTTCCTTTTCCCCCATAGCATTTATGAATTGTAAATTTAACATTATTAAGTTTTGAGTAAGCTCTTTGTTAGTATTAAGAATTATAAATATTTAATTAGGATATTTCCAGAAAGTAATAATACAAGCTAGACAGGCGTTGAAAGACATTTCGTGAGAAACAAAATGCCTTGAAAAACTCTCTTTATTTGCTGAATTCTCCCTTGTTATCAAGTCTTAATCCACAAAAAATATTAACTTTATAAGTACGTTTCCCATTCAGTATCGTGCACATACATTTCCCGATCTGTGAAAGTCTCTACATAATAACTTTTTAAATCTTTCTACTAAACTGCCACTATAATGAACGTTCTGTACCTTGGTGCATGCTTGAACAAACCCCAGCCCAACCCAGGTCCAAGCGTGCTTCATCTCCTCGCACTTATTGGCGCTGTCGCCCCCATGGGTCCCTGCACGGACCAATATAGGCGCATGCCAAGCAAGGCGGGGGCGGCGGCAGGAGGCGAACAGTCACGGCGGCGGAGTGGCGGGGCGGACGGGCGGGCGGGGAAGCGCAATTTATTTTTACATGACGCCGTCCATTGTCCACGCCGATGGAACGGCCGGCGCGGCGCGCGCCGCTGCTGTTTTGTTTCGTTTCAAAGAGAACAGTGTGCACGGGCACAATGCGATCTAATTTAGCGCGATAGAAGTGCGGCCGCTCCCGCTTTCCCCGCCCACGGCCGCTGATTCCGTCTCCTCCGCTGTCCCCGCTGCCAGCACCCTCCGACCAGGGTTCCCGCCGCCTGCTGCTGTCTCCATCCCCGGCCCCACACGCCAAACCCTCCCTCTCACTGCCGCCATCCCTCCTTCCAGTAACTCCATGCACCCCCGCAACCCCTCCGTCACTGCAATACCTCCATCCCCGCAACTATCCATCCCTGCAACCCCTCCATCTCCACAACCCTTCCATCCCCGCAACCTCTCCATCCTCGCAACACCTCCATCCTCGCAACACCTCCATCCCCTCAACCCCTCCATCCCCTCAACCCTTCCATCCCCTCAACCCCTCCATCCCCAACCCCTCCTCCACTGCAATACCTCCATCCCCGCAACCCATCCATCCCTGCAACCCCTCCATCTCCACAACCCTTCCATCCCCTCACCATTCCCCCGATGTCCATCCACCTTCCTCTCTCTGCACTCACTCCCTCTGCCGGATGCTCGCCGCCCCCGACCTCTGGGTTAATTTTATATGGGTTTGTTGTTTTGCGAAGGTGCGACGGCGTCGCCGCCGCCGCCGCCGCTCCCTTGTTGCAAGCTGCGGCGTCACCCGTGTTTTTGTGAGCGGGCGGCGGGGAGGCGACGCTTCGGCGGCAGCTGCGCCGGTGGTTAGCCGGCGATGTCCACAGCGAAGTGGGCGGCGAAGGGTTGGGAAGGGAGGAGGGCGGATGCGCAAAATTACTTTGCGGGCGACAACGTGACGTGGTAGAGAAAGTTACAGGAAAGGAAATCGTTACTGACGAAACGACACCTGATTGACGTAAAAGATTAATAATAAAATACAAGAGTAGTTGCAACAAAGTTTAGGATAGTGGATGGTCAGGGAAAGTTCGATAATTAAAGAAAAATAACTAGGGAAATGGTATTTTCGACGGGATTTTCGAATGGTAATGGCGACAACGTGACGTGGTGCAGAGAGTTACAGGAAAGTAAATCGTTACTGACTAAAGGACACCTAATTGACATAAAAGATTAATAATAATAGGGGAGAGTAGTTGCAACAAAGTTCAGGATAGCGGATGGTCAGGGAAAGTTTGACAATCAAATAAAAATAACCTGGAAAATTGTATTACACAGAATTATATGCGAATATTTCTTGGAAAATCCATCAATGGAATTAGCTATTGTACAATATGATCATAATCAGAAAAGCAACGTTATTTGAGGTTTGCAGTGGCCTTTTGCCGGCACGTTGACCTCTGACATTTAATCAGTGAATGCGTAGTATTTGGATAGAACTAAATGTTTCTCCATTTTAAAACAGGGAGTAAACATAAATACAGGAGTGGATAATAATTTTTTATAAATAAAAGAAACAACGTCCTGAAAATTTAAATAACGTCTGGATAATATCAAGGACATGTCGAAAGGTAGTCTGTGATATTCATGTAATGGTCTCTCTGTCAGCGAATTTACTACGAATTCAGAGAGCTGTTTCTTCTGTTGCTTCAGTTACCTGGGTTTACCTCCAACTGCACGAAGGGATGTGAGCTGTAAATCTCGTGTAAGATAGGAGTGTTTTCATATTCATATTTTAGTGTGGAAACTGATAAGTTGCACGTATTCCAGCAGACGATTTTCTTGTAATATTTTTATTATTTAGAAAGCCATCAAATCGTCGCATTAACAAACATTTTTCTTCAGGTCGCTCCTAAAATAATATTTAGTACTATCATCAACAAACAAACAAAATTCAAATATCAATCAATCAATATTCACTTCAGTTCAAATCTAAATTTCAAAAACACAAGGTAGGACGTCAGTTAATGCTCGAGTGTTCATGTATGACTTTAGAGCCACTAACATAAGAAAGTTGGTGTTTATGAAAGATGACAATAATGAAGAAAATTGGAAAAAGGTTTTTAAAAAAAGTTAGGAAGAATAATGTATCAGACTAGAAAACTCAAATATCCCACTGACGTCCAGTTGTATTTAATGTTCTATTAAAAACTACAAGAAACTGAAAATCAAGTGGTATAAAAGCAATAATTATAATCGCTGTACGTTTGAAAAAGTGATGGCTAATCCAACAAAAAGCTGCACACAAATTATGAAAACTCCTTTTTTGTGAAGTCAGTTGAAAATGTGCGAACAGCAATGGAAATGAAACGATTTACACAATTATTTTCAGTTGATCGTCGACCTGCAGTACCTCCGCGAATACCTCTTATCTGAATTTGGTTTGATACGAAATATATATTCGCAGAAAAACCGATTGTCACATTTGTTTTGCAGATGCAGAAGCAATTTCTGTACCGAGAAATGAATGCGAACATGCAGATATTTCTCCAATATTTCATTAATAACTGCACATATCTCTCGAGCCAGCAGTATGAAATTGAGATTCCCGACGGTTGCCGTCAAAATTACGATATCGTGTACAGTATAATTCCATATGTTCTTTAACTACGTTCTCCATTTTACTTTTTTGTTAATTTTCTGTCGGATTTTCAAGCAACTTGGGAGCAATATTGAAGAATTAGTATTTATTGTCCAGTGTTACAACCAATTCACACGCAAGAATAAAATATAAAAGAAAAAAGTGCCAATCACTGTTTGAAATTTCATTTAAACAAAAACCTCCAAAAATATATGTGTGTACGCCAATTAATAATTTCACAGTGTGTGTCAGCTGGTTTTGATATGTCATAATGCATACTAAATATCAAATAATTCAAATATTTATTCAAAAATCTACATTTTAATAACCGTGAGTTCAACAGACCTTCCATAGTCATTTCGGAAGCATCTTGAATACAAATTTGAAGAATAATTTGTTGTGTATGTATTATTCGCTCTTAATATCATAGTGCAAATAAAATCTAAAAAAGTGAGAAAAATATTGAATACTTATTCGTTATTTTAATGTATAACTCATAATGTTGTACAGGACAGTGAATCAACATTTCAGAAATGTATTTGAACATAAATAATACGTGGATATCCTGATAAATATGCGCACATTAGAGAAGAATGTGGCACCATACGATTCTTATTTTATTTCAAGAATATCATTCTTCAAATTTGTCAATTTTGAGTTATTAAGAAGACTGCTTTTTTGGTTCCTTAGCGAAGACATCAATTAAACAGTATTACCACAGTTAAATCATCAGATTATCGAGATAGGCTGTTGATAATATTCCTGTAAATTAACATGTTTAATTGTTAATGTTAATTTAGAGTATGAAGAAAACACCTGAATTCCGCATATCGCATCCTGTAATCTGAATATATGCATTAAACAAAAGAAAAAAATATTACTATAGAGAAAAAAATTACATTTTTTTAAAAGTACACGTTAATTGATTTATTTCTTGAAATCATGACAAGTTCTAGCATAAAAACTTTTCGAATGAAAAAAATGTACTGTCTATGAACATTAAATAAAATTATTTGTAAGAACCAAAAAAAAATTGCCTATCCCAGAACATCATGACCTGCAACGAAACGAAGACGTGACGGCTGTACAAATCACAACCACTTTCTGCAATGGGCTGTGAGCTCACCACTATGCAAATTCCTCTAGAGGATATTGTGAATTGGAGATTACCGAGTAATGAATGCAGCGAGAGGCAACAAAATTGAAAATAATATAATCCTGGACAAATGAATTCCCGAATAATTCGTTTTCCGAATAAAATGGAGCTATATGACTAGTATTAATTAAATCTATTCAACTTCTACATATAGCGAAAGAAAATTCAACTGAAATATGTCAATGCCGTACTTATTGACGAAAGTAGTGTGGAGGATGTTGTTGAAAAAGAGAATTCCGAGCGTACAATTCCAAATATTTCATTTAAGAAAGCGGTTATTTATTTTTTGTTTCTTCAGTAAAATTAAAAATTTAATTTTTTCAGTCAGATTAGGTTAAACTTTTATAAGCTGACACAAAGAGGGAACGTCTTCAGGAGTGTCATTCAAAGTATCTCAAATGTGAGAATACCATTTATTTTAAATAACTTCCTTTGAAAATTGCATTTTTTGGGGCGATATATTTAGTTATTTATAAATTCAGTTATAATTTAACTACTACATTTTTGACAATATATTACGATTGTTCTTGTAAATAACTAGTTTTCAATATCTGTATATATATATATATATATATATATATATATATATATATATATATATATATATATATATAAACAAAAGTTTATTTCATCAAAAAGGCTAATACACGTTCAGTTAGAGAAAGTAAAATGTTCTGACACTAGTAAATACTTTTGTATGTTCTTTTATGATAAAAGATAAACCGTTTTCGTTAATATTTTATGCACTCACTAAAAACGTTTTAAATTTTGTGTTAAAAATCAACCAATGATAATGCCCTCCCTACAAGTTAAGCTCATCCTAAAAACCAAATAGAGTCCAGGAATCACGGAGAGAGCTGGCGATTACACAGAGGCCCTCCCCACCAGGGGAGAGAAACCGGATCGTTGATGCTCAATCTTAACGACGCGATCGCACGCGGCGCCAAGTTTAAGCGGCAAATGATCTTAATCCCTAAACCGTGTTATCCCGCGCGCGAGCAAACAAGATGTCAGCGTCGTTTCGCGCCAGACACGTCCCGCCCTCTCGCGGCCGCGCGCTCGCAGCGCTATCTGCACGCGGCATCGGCGCTCGGCTCAGGCGCCGCGCGGCGCTACGACCGCCCTAACGGCTGGGGCGGACGGCGGGCGGCGGCCTCGCGGCCACGCCCACTCCGTCGGCGCACGTTGCTCGCGTTCGCTGTTCTCCGACCCCCGAAAGGCATGAAAGCCGGTCTGAACGCGAATGTGGAAACCAAACTGAGAAGCCGTGGAAACCAAACCGACAAGCCGTGGAAACCAAACCGACAAGGTGGAAACCAAACCGACAAGCCTGGAAACCAAACCGACAAGCCATGGAAACCAAACCGACAAGCCATGGAAACCAAACCGACAAGCCGAAACCAACCGACAAGCCGAAAACCAAGACAAGCCTGGAAACCAAACCGACAAGCCATGGAAACCAAACCGACAGGCCATGGAAACTAAACCAGACCGACATGGACAGCGTCAGTGAAAGACTTCAAAAGTCATGCTACTTAAGTAGGGGTGACAACTCACACAAAATAAAAGACGGAAGTTACTCGCTTTGCTGTTCTCCGCCCCCAAAAGACATGGAATTCTGCACAACCACAGTCATGAAAACCAAAGTCCCCTGCCATAGAAAGTTATCACTGAAAGGCTTGAAATACCATGTTACTTAAGTAGGGGTGACCACTCACACAAAATAAAATGAAGATGCACGCATTCACTTTCCTCCGTCACCCCTCAAAATGGAATGGAAACCAGCCAAACCACAGCTCTGGAAACCAAACCAACAAGCCATGGAAACCAAACTCAACCGGCATGGAAAGTTATCAATGAAAGACTTTAATCATGTTACTTAAATAAGGGTGACTAACACAAAGTGAATGGAAGATGTTCACGTTTGGTGTTTTCCTGCCCTCAAATAGGTATGGAAACCGGCTCAACCACGACCGTGGAAACCAAACCAATAAGCCATTGAAAGCTTTCAAAATCTTAAAATGCCATGCTACGTAAGTGGGCTACCACTCTCACAAATAAAAGAAAGGAAGTTGTTCGCGTTGGCTGTTCTACTCCTAGCCCCCAATTGGCATGGAGCCGCAGCAAGCCATGAAAACCAAACCCAACCGGCATGAAAAGCTGTGAGTTAAAGACTTGAAATGCCTTATTACTGAAGTAAGGTCGACCACTCTCACAAAATAAAAGGAAGAATGTTCTTTGCGTTTCCTCCTTTCCGTTCCCCATTCCCCAACGGCAAGGAAACCAAACCTACAGTGCCAGATTACCGAACAGGCTGAGTAGACTGCAGCCTGGAGCGCCCAATTTTTGGGGGCGAAAAAATTTCAGCGGATTTAAAATTTCATAAGACGAACTTTTGAATGTTTTTGATAAAAATATTTCTTTTCATATTTGTAACAAAAAGAAGTATTAATTAATCATATATCCATTGATACAAATACAACGAATAAAAAATATCGTTTATTTATTAAATAAATACCGCGGTGATAATTATTTATACGTATTCGTATAATCAATTATCTATACGTACACAATATTTGCGTCGGTTACAAAGCCCCGTACAATAAGTTTTTATTAAAAATACTATAAATAGCTTGAATGTTAAAAAAAAAAAAAACAAATTAAAAGGGCGCTAAAAGATATGACTGCCTAGGGTGCACATAAGTGAAAGTCAGGCACTGCAAACATACAAACATTAAAAACATAGTACAAAACATTAGAACGCTGACGAAACTGTAAAAAGGAAGCAAATGGCACCGCACGCATAGTAACCCAGAGAAAGGTCTGCGGTAGTCAAACTGGATGAAATCTGTAGAACCGAAAAATTAAGCATGCGCCATTTTTTCGTTCAAATTACATCTTATGATTCGTCACTTTACTGTACCAACGAAAAATGATGAAATAATGACCGTGTAAAACGGGCTTAAGGAGCTTCAGCCTTAAGGAGAGAGAATAAAACCAGTATAAGAGAAAAGACTAGAAGGGAAAGAAACAAGTTCAAGCCTAGAGTACTTAGGAGTACAATACGGGGTAAGACTGCACTACATCAGCCTTGATGGTCTTGTTCAGACGTTAACTTTGTCAACATTTCCTTAGGCTCCTGAAGACTCCCTCTTTCCCGTCATCACTCACCACTTCCCCATAGCCCTCAGTGTCCAATCTGAACCTCTGCTGATTTGTAGTCTTTCCAATATCTATGTCCTCGGAATCACTCTCCCCCAAATCATTTTATATACTATCTCCCTTATTCATTCTTCTTACCATTCTTATTCATTCCAAAATAGCATTATGTGATACCAGATACTAGAAATCTTCTAGAGTACGGGGATATAGAGTTTAAAATGGAGTGGGTCCTACTGAATATTCGGGAAATCATGACAGTACGTGAACGAGTTTCCGTTAAATAAAAATAACGAGATCTAAAGAGATGGGTGCAGGATCGCCGGTTTTATCAACAAATAGCGCCAGCAATCCGTGTTGTCGTGTTTGCGTGATATTTCACTTTTTCTTTCCCTTCTTCCAGTCTCGTCACGTTTTATTCGGCTTTGTTCCATGTTGGAGGTCTTCCCCCCAAGAATGGTGTCCTCCCCTTCCTTACTAATTGCCCTTACCTGTAGTTAAGCTTCCACTTCACACCCCTGACTTCCTTATTGCATTTGTTCCCTCCGAGGCTATTTTCTATCCTTCATCTCATCACGACCTGACGTCTAAATCTTATCTTAATGGATTTCCACCACCCACTTGTTTTTATTACTCACACCTATCGCACAATTCTCAAAATGAGTATCGCAAACTCTCTGAAGCTAGCAAAAATATTATTGATAAATCGCGTTCACATAAAATAAATGCGAATAAAGGTGAATAAACGTGTTTTGAAGTATTAAGATCAATTAAACAAAACAAAGGATGGTGCGACTCATAACGTTGATTAAAATTGCAACACATACACTCGGAGCCATAAAAAGCTTCAATGCAAAAACTAAGCAGTGCTTTCATTTTTAACTGAAACCTTGTGAGTAAACTACACGGTAAGTGTGGTGTCAGTGGTGCTTTCAATGAAACCGGTACAGAGTTCATATCCGAGCATTATGTTGACAAGGAGGCGAATGGTGAAACGAGAACACAAAAGAAAGGAAGTGGGATACGATAACTGATAGGTCCTAAGAGCAGCTAGAACGCACAGGCCGGTTGATTGACTGATTGAAAGATTAATAATTCCAATAATTGAACTGCCAAGGTCATTATTACCGATCGTCATTAGTACGCCGGCACTACCCAAGCCGGGACCAGCTCTGAGCTCCCGACCGCTCTCCCAGAGTGTGTGGTAGTATAGGGCACGCAAGTATAAGTGTGTGTAAGTGTGGGGTGAAGATAGGACAAGGAAGGGGAAGGAAACATCGCGCGCAAATTTGTTTGGTTTGTTTGTTTCATGTTTCCGGGCGCGGCAACTGCTTTGGTGATTAGTCCCGTTAGTGTAGTGCATGCTTTTTTCTCGGGAGATGGCGGTGATCTTCCCCCGCTGGATGGCGAGATCCGGCGCTGACCTACCGTCGGCTAGTGGGGTTTCCCCTTAACCAGGACTCTCCCACCAGGGGGGCACCGCCCCAGCCGGGACAAGCTCTAAGCTCCGGACCGGCCTCCCGGAATATGTGGTAGTGTGGTGCATGTTAGTGTAAGTGTGGGGAGAGGATAGGACAAGGAAAAGGAAGACGCGCGGTCCGTGGCCCGTTTGGGAGGGTACTGCTCCGGCATTCGCCTAGTGTTGATTGGAGAAACCACGGAAAACTACCGATCAGAGCAGCCGGCCGCTAGAATTCGCCTCCAAACAACGACTGAATTCGACCTAGCTGAAAAGCTAGTGTCGAAAATCCTGCCGCCATCAGGACTCGAACCTAGAACCTCCCGGTCAGAGGCGCTGCAGTGACATCAGTTGATGCACTGAGCTACCGCTCCCGGTCCGCGCGCAGACCGTGACCCATTTGTTAGGGTGTTGCTTCGGGATTCGCCTGGTAATGTTTGGAGAAATCACGAATAACTACCGATCAAAGCAGCCGGCCGCTAGAGTTCTGCTTCAGACAGCAACTGCATTCGACTCAGCCAGTATAGTTTAGTCTCAAAAATCCTATCACCAACGGGATTCGAATCCTAGGACCTTCAGGTAGAGGCACTACAGTGACACTAGTTTATGCCTTGAGCAACCTCTCACAGTACTTGTAATGGGGACGCGTGGGTGTCAGAGACTCGTAAATGGTGAGGACATGACGACAACGAAGATACATGGAAGGCAGATAGGCATAGGAGGTGGCAACTCGTAACAGGGAAGGGAAGCGTAGAATGCTGAAGCACATAGGCAGCAGAAGGGGATGTGGAGACAGACCGGAGGCAGGAACAGCTAGGCGGTAGAAAATGGTAGCGTGTGGGTGGGAGTGAAACGGGAAAGCATGGGTATTGGCGTCCACAGCAGGTATATGCGGGCAGAGGAGACGCACACACTGCGAGGACGCGAGGGCGGTGAGGACTGAAAGTCTACATAGAAACGTTGGGAGGGAATCGAGCGACTGACGGAATGAGCGAGGAGGGCGATTTTGGGGTGGGAGAGACGACAAAGATGGTGAGGTTGGTGATAAGGCCGGTTGTTAGTGTGGCTGAGACGGCAAAGGTATGAGGTCGATGATGGAGACAGTTGTGAGGCGTCTGAAACGGCAAAGGTGGTTGGACAGATGATGGAGACGGCTGTTTGTGGGTGGGTTGCTTGGTTGGATGTTAGTGATTTTGGCCATGCCAACTACTAAGATCATTATTCCCGTAAACGTTGTGCATTTTTTCATCGGAAGGGGGCGGTGATCTTCCCCTGCTGGATGGCGCTATCCGGCCTCGACCTACCGTCGATTAGCGGGGTTTCACACAACCAGGTATCTCCCATCGGCGGGGTACCGCCCAAACCCCGACAAGCCTTAAACTCCCGACCGGTCTCCCGGTATGTGAGGTAGTGCAGTGTCTGTTAGTGTAAGTGTGTGTGTAAGGGGTGAGGATAGGACAAGAAAGAGGAAGGAAAGATCGCGTGCGGTGCGTGGCCCATTTGTTTGGGTACTGCTCCGACAATCGCCTGGTGTTGATCGGAGAAACTATGGAAAACTACCGATCAGAGCAGCCGGTCGCAAGAATATTCCTCCAAACAGTGGCTGAATTCGACCTACCTGAAAAGCTAGTAACGAAAACCCTGCTGCCGTCAGAACGAACCTAAAACCTCCCGGTCGGGCGCACTGCAGTGACATCAGCTCATGCACTGAGCCACCTCTCCCGGCCTATTTGTTGGGCTGAGATGGCGAAGGTGGGGGGACGGTGATGGGGTTCGCTGTTAGAAAAGCCCAGAAGCTAGTGGATTGGTGTCGGAAGCGGCTGTTGGGTTGGATGAGATGGCAAACTTGGTGAAGTTGGTGTTACGGGTGGCTAAGGCAGCAAAGGTATCGGGTGGGGTCGGTGATACGGGAGACAAAGACGATGAATGCAAAGGTGCTGAAGCCGCTAATGGGGACGGATATTGAGGAGACTGAAACGGCAGAGGAGATGGGTGTGGTCGGTGACTGCGCAGACCGTTGGGGTGTCTATGCATTCAAACGTGTTGAAGCCGGTGACGGGGACGGATTATGAGAAGCCTGAGACGGCAAAACTGGTGGGGGTCGGCCACCGAGGAGTCTGTTGGGGTGGTTGATACGGCAATGAGGTGAGAGGAGTCGGTGATGGAGGAAACTCTTGGGGTGGCTCAGCCGGCAAAGGTGGTGGACGGCGCACGAGACTGCGACAGAATCGGCGGCGGCGATGGCGGGAGGGGCTCGTAACAAATCTGGCAGCAAATGGGTCGGATAATCGGGTACGCATTTGGCAAACGCCCACGCGCCTCGTGCCGTCCCCTGAGCCCTCGCCTGGCGCAGCGCTCGCCGCGCCACTCGCTGCCACCTCGCTGCGCGCCCCCGCGCATCCGCGACGCCCCATTGCGCCGCAGGCGCCGCCAACGCCCACGAAAGATCTCCCCCTCGCCATCAGAAAGTACTTCGCGTTAAGCATAGGAGCGCCTTCACAGCTGACCTGCGCTCGTACGTTGTAGAACCAATGTCCAAAAAGAAGAAGGTTACGTGAATAACAACAAAATATATTTTGAGTAAGTAATATATATATATATATATATATATATATATATATATATATATATATATATATTGGTATACATATAGTGGTATATTTACACATACTTCGAGTAGGTAGGAACGTGTTTGCAGCTGACCTGCGCTCGTAAGTTGCAGAACAATGCCCAAAAGGAGGAGGCTCCGTTAACAACAACAAAATACACACGAAGGGAAAGATTGTAGCAAAAATATTATAATGGTAGGTCAAAATACATAATAGCGAATTTTCTTCAAGTTAGACGATACTTTACAAAATGTCACAGTTAACATTAATCAAAAATTAATAACATTTGCCATTTCTCAGATTCATCTGAACAATCCGAACTACACATTAACTGCAAATAACTAGAAACATGTTTAAAGATGACTTGCCCTCGTAATTTGAAAAATCAATTTCTAAATATAAAAAGGTTTTGCTAAAAACAAATTACATACTACGAGAAACATTGTAACGAGAATATTTAATTTTAAGAGAAGTCATCTGATACCTAATTTTGATCATGTTAAAACGATACTTTACAGAAATTTACCAAAAACATTAGTCAAAAATTAAGAGTGTTTTCGTTGTTTTTCTCAGATTCATCTGTATAATACGAACTATATACACATAAAGAAGAAGTCGAAACTAGTTCACTGCTAACCTTGGCTAGACAGTTGCAAAACCGATAATAAATAAAACTGCTTGACTTGTAAATACAAAGAAAAGTAAAAATACTATACGTTTAACAACAAAATACACAAGATTGTAACAAGGATATTATAATGGTTAGGACCTAATGCCATGTTAATTTTGTTCACCTTGAGTTTCCAGAGCACGGCCAAAATAAAGAAAGTATGGAAAGAACACTTTGTTTAAAAATTTATTTTAATACACTTCAAATATTGTATTTCATAACCAGAGAATATTTTAAGTATTATTTTTTCAAAAAGAAATTTTCAAAAATATTCTTTGTCCCAGTCAAGAGTTCAAAATAACTACTGAATTTGCAGTAATCCTAATGCAAAGATAGTAAATCCAACTAAAATCATAAATGTAATATTTTCATAATTACGAGCCTCTCCCACTAACTGTTCCCGCTATGATCCGCGATCTAGACCGCTGCTCTCAAAATACGACCGGGCCCTAACGACCGGATTTTCTTGACGATCATTACAGCTAGAGGCGCTGTTTCTGCCCCCACAGTCATCTCAGACCAAATGCCGATGGCCTTACTGCACTTAACCGCAGGGCCCCACGGCACCCAGCGCTGTCCGCTGCGCTCCGTTCTTCTACCTCCGTTCTTCTACCTCCGTTCTTCTACCTCCGTTCTTCTACCTCCGTTCTTCTACCTCCGTTCTTCTACCTCCGTCCGCTTCCTTCCCGCTCTCACCCCATCTCCGTCCCTATCAACGGCTCCGTCCCCATCCCCGTCCCCGTCCTCGTCGTCATCCCCGTCGCCATCTCCATCTTCGTCCTCGTTGCATCCGTCTCCATCTCCGTCCCAGTCCCTGTCCCCGTCTTCGCCTCCCTCCCGCCCCACCATGCCAAGCTGTGTTCGCTCCTCTTAAAAATAACTACCATTGATCTGCCCTGCCTGGTCGTTTTTGGACCACCCACACATCCTCTGAACTTCTCTTTTCTCTGATCCATTTTGTACTCTTTCGCGCCTCACTTTGTTTTCGATTCTCTTCCCGCTTCTTCTTCCTCCGGCCCCGCGCCGCTCGTCCCCCCCCCTTCCCCTTCTTTCCAGTCCGCTCTCTTCATTTCACGGACTTAGCCCCATCTTATTTGGCACCACTCTGCACCACCTCCTCCCCTTCTTTAAACCGCCTTCAACCCCGCCCCCTTTCATCACTCGTCTGGGCCCTTTTCTCTTCCCCCCGTACCCCCTGTCTCTGTTTCTGTACCCGTGCCTGAACCCGTATTCCCCCTCTCAATAACTCCTAGACCCCGAACCCATTCCTTCCCCCATGCCCAGCTCTGTGTCCGTACCTGCCTCTGTCCCCGCCCTTCTTTCGCCCTACCTGGACCCCGTCCTCATCCTGAATAGTCATCTCACAGTTCTTCTCACCGCGCACAATTCCTCCCCACTCCCGTTCCGCCTCGCCACCCGCGTATACGGGGGTCCTCCGCCGCCCCGGCGCTGTCCGTCGCGGGGCGACCCCTCGGCCGCATTTTCTCCGTCCCCTACCTCACCCCTCACCCCCACCCGTGCGGGTAATCGCGGAAGGGGCGCGCGCTGTCTCCGCAGATAATATGCTAATGGAGCGCGCGTTATAGGGAAGGCAGGCGCCGCCCTTTTTCACGCGCAGATAATGCGTGGGCGGGCGGGCGGACGGAGCGCCCCAAGCGGCGGGGTGGCGCGACAGGTTAAATCGCAACGCGGGCCGGCGCTGCGCCGCCTATAGCCAGCTGCGTGCTCGCAGATACGCAAAGCCTTCGAGCCGCGCAGTGGGAGAAGCGATGAACGCGGAGAGAGTAAAACGCTCGACGACGATCGATGATTCATTGTTAGTGGTTCTAGGCGCGTCGACTGTTGGGAGGTGGCGGGGGTTTGCCCTCGCTGGATGCAGAAATCAGGCGTCGCCTTAACGTCGGCTGGCGGGGTTTCCCCATAACAGGTATTTTCCCAAGAGGAGCACAGTCCCAGCCGGGACAAGCTCTAAGCTCACTTGGCTCGATTATCAGGAACCGCTCAAGGATTCGCCTGGTGTTGATCGGAGAAACCACGGAAAACTACCGATCAGAGCAGCCGACATCTAGAATTATCCTCCAGACAGTGAATGAATTCAACGTAACTGACAAGCTGGTGTGAAAAATCCCGTCACCTTTGGGATTCGAAACTAAGACCTTCCGGTCAGTGGCACTGCAGTGACATCATTTGAAGTCCTTAGCCACCTCTCCGGTACTCGTCGACGAGATGGGTTTCAGGAGTTCCGGGCCTCACTAAGTTCTAGTTGATACTGGCTTAGAGGGCTCACGGCATCAATAGATGTCACTGCAGCGTCTCAGACCGGTAGGTCCTAGAGTTCGAGTCCCAAATATTGCAGGATTTCTTACACTAGCTGAGTTGCTAGGAATTCAGCCGCTCTCTAGAGGAAAATTCTAGCAGCGAACTCCTATGATCTGTTGTTTTCGATGGTTTCTCCGATTAACACCAAACGAATTCCGGAGCAGTACCTAACAAACGGGTCTCGAGCCGCGCGCGATATTTCCTTCCTTTCCCTTGTGCTATCCTCACCCACTACTTACACACAGGCACACGCGCGCGCACGCACACACGCACACACGCATACACGCACACACACACACACACACACACACACACACACACACACACATGCACTACATCACCTTACATCCCGGAGACCAGTCAGGAGCTTAGAGCTTGTCCGAGCTAGGGTAAGTCGACGTAAGTCGGTGCCGGATGTCGCCATCCAGCGGAGATCGCATTCACTTCCGAAACTAATGACCTTAGCAGTTGAAGGCCCGGAATCACTAATTAATCAATCAACGTAACTGTGGTAAAAATAAAACAATGTCAGTGTTTATCAAAATAATCCACTATTTCAACACACACTTCACACCAGCATATTAACATTGTAATGTATTTCAAAACATTTTCTGATGTTTTGTTCGCCGAATGGTATAAAGACAGCTTCTTTCACCTAATAATCAGAAAATTTTATCCCCGAATGTTTTCTTCAGTTTTGAGAACAAATAGTAGTCGCTGAATGTCAAATCTGGACTGAAGGTCGGATGATCCAACTTGCAGAAATCATAGTCTGTCCATTATTATTCGCAATCTGAGTTGTGTGACCAGGTGATTATGTATTAATACATAAGACTTCACGTACTGCATCCAACTCGAGCAACTCTCTTTATAACACTGATTAAAGTGTTTGAAAACTTGTAGCATATGAAGTATCTACTTCTCGGAGGCTTCTTCTCTGCCGGGAGTTCTCTTAGTCAGGCCGGAAACTTATGAAATCACCTATATACGTAATAAGAAATGTAATGGCTTAGAACGTTATCACAATATTTACAAGACATATTGAATTTTATACACCATAGTAATGAAATGTTTAGCCACTAAAATAAATTAAATTGTTTTTTATTTTCAATTATTAGAGCATTTGAATATTGTTGCTACATAATTTTAAATATTGACATTAATAATTAGTAGAAGCAAACATTACTTAATACAGTTTTTATTTGATTAGGTTTAAAGATAGATTTTCTTCATTCCCACTAGCGCACATGCACGTGAATCATACATATGATTTTGTATAAAGTATGAGCAATTTACCTAAAATAGATTTTATTAAAGCAATAGAAATGTGTAAATTGGAGAACATTTTAAATGAAATTAAGTTATACGAAGACTCTGAACACTGAGTAATTAGTTTAGAAAATAATTTCAGCAATATGCAATTTTTTCGATTTATATATTGTGACATACCAGATTGTCACCAATATGAAATTCATCGAATTTCATTAAAAATAACACGTTATTAGCAAAAAACGCTGGTACCGGAGTGCAAGATATAAACAATGTCCATTAGTTCAAAAGCGGACGATAAGTAGCATCCGTGAGTTATTGGTCAAAAATAATGACGTAGATGACGCCGCGAGGTAGATCGCATAATTTTGTTTTAAACAAGAGAGTAAAGGATAAAAAAGATGAAAAAAGTTGACATGTTGAAGTAGGATACAAAAATATTCATTCGAGCTCTCGACACGATAGAGCCCATAATAGTTTGGTGTTTATTTGAAATAGAAAATTTACGCGAGTTCGGACGTAGTGAATTGTCGTTGTTAGTATTCAAAAGAAAGAACTCAGAAAGTGTTTTCTACGACGTGAACAGTGAATGCCGAAAGAGGGACATAAATTTTATTCAGCTGACAGTAATAATCGAACTTAGTATCCGATGATAGGAACCCGATAATAATTTGGTGAACTTATATGCTAATATTTTAACAGCACTTAAGATTTTGCTTTATTTAATGAACAATGAGTATTAGGATCTTGTAGCAATTCAAACAATGGGATGGAAAGCGAATGGATAAACAGTATACATAGTGGTTTATGAGAAGAAACGACAGGATGCGGATTTGGTCTGTAGCAAGAAAGAAGATTGGACGAGGCCCATTGCTGAAGTCTACGGGGAGACATTTTACAGACAGCGCCCAAGATTCTCATGGATAACAGGTTTATAGCGCTATAGTAAAGGTCATGACAAAAAGAATCTTATACTAAAATTTATAAATAAAATTGTTATTTTCTATTGTGAAAGCTGATTATCATTTGCGTCGCGTACAATCAAGTAGAATATTTAAATTTTGCATTTCAGATTCCACGCTTCTCCGTATGGGGGCGAATTAAATAATTGTAAGTATTCACGATTATTTCGGTAAGAACCCGCCGACTGAGTACGCAACTCTGTTATAATTAAATATAATTTAGGAGCTCATTCTCGTAAACATTTCCTGGCGCCCATATATTTATTAGAAATTCGGAAACAGGTTACAGGAATTTGAGGCCAGTAAGACGGGTATATGGATGGGTATATTTCAATATGTAGTTCTTGGCTGCGGGAGGATGTTCTGATGTTTGATTTTATACAAAAATAACACACACGTTTAAAAAATTAAACGAGCATTTCCTACGTTTATCAAATCTTTAGAAGTAAAAACAGCAAACGAAATGATTTTATCTGAACGTTAAAAGACACATACGTACATAAAAATCATTTTGGCCGCATAAAAAATTTACTCAGCCCACTGTCCACCACGACCGGAAGTCAGCGGCAGTCGTGCCAACCCCTCGGCGTCCGTTCGCTTTGCCGGCTGCAACACCGCTAGTTACAAGCGGATAATTTTTGGAGCGTGGAGCGCGTCGAGCAAGGATCGGAGAGTGGCTGCGGCGTAAAGGAGATTGCGCGGCCGAGCGAGGCCGGAGGCGAGAGTTCACGCTGGGTGTTGGGCTGAAGCGCACGGCGCTCTTATGACGCCGGCAGGAGCGGGGGTGGGGGTGCGGGAGGAGAAGCGACATCGTTGTAGGCCGCTGCAACATTAGAGGCCAGTTTTTTACGGCGAGCGCCGAGCAGGTCTGGGGTCAAAAGTGCTTGAAGCGAACAAGTGGATCGTGCTTGCGTGCTATTGTGAGTGGAAAGAATGTACGTGTAGAACGAGGAGAGGCGACGTAAGTTTAGAGAATGTTTTCTTTTTATCATCTTACTTGTACGGCAGGTTCATGTTATGATCTTACGTCCAATACTGTTCATTTTGAAAATATTTCTGATAGAATTTGCGGTTCAAATGAGATCGCATACAATATAGAAGTGATATTAAGTCATTTGGCGTTTCTAATCCCTAAATTTCGTAATTCAAAGTGAACAAAATGAGTTGGATTTTGTTTCAATTTATAGCCCGGTGCAAAAAACATTACCTTCAAACTTTGTTACTTAATTACAATATTAATTTAGTTATTCATTATTCGCTAGTGGAGAAAGTTTTTCTCATTCTAACTATGAAGGAATTTTAAGCGCCTTTGGTCTTTAGATACATTTTAAAAATCTGACTAGTAAATTACACTATCATTGATACCTATATATTGCATCTCAACACAAAAAGTTCCAGAAAACAAGTAGAACTTCTCTAGTATGACTCAACTGTTCAAGCATAATTTTATTTTTACTCGCCTTTTCCATATTTACTAATCGGAATTTCCATATAATAGTGTTTAAAATGGCGAACGTGCGTTAATTTTAATTGCTCTGAAATCTTTTGTTTCTTGGCATGTCTTTTATTCACAATGTGCCTCCAGAAACAATCATCTTATTGTCTCTTTTCTAATGTTCAATAAATGTTTAATCAGTTATTTATATTACAAATCGAATACATAGAGAGCAAGAAGAAATTAAGTAGACATTAATTGAACATATTCGTGGATCACTTCTATTCAGAGTATATTTGTACGTTTTTACCGAAGTAATATGTAATAAAGGACGACGAGTTAACAAGAACAATGAACAAAAATTTGAAAAAAATTTACCCAATTTAACATTGGCAAGAAGGCAAAAGAAAACATTGTTGATGGAAATGAAACATAAACGTGCACAAAAATGAACTATAATACATTCAACAATAGGTGGAAAGTTCGTTCACCATCTACTCCTATACATCCAGCTCGTTATCCCTCAGTTGCAACCAACGAGTTTCCATTCTATGCGCTACCTAATTAGCGCACTTTGTACTGGGCTTTGCATTGTTCACAATGTCGCATACAACAAAGCGCCGCACACCCCGCAGCAGGGAACTACCAACTACTCAGAGAAGGCTCTACGCGCACTCCTAATCGCCGATGTTTGTTCCATGGCTTCCAGATCCCAGCGGCCCAGGGATCAGCGCTCCTGCCGCCGCGGCTGCAAGCATGCTGACAACATGAACTCTCCCGCCTCCGAAACGATCACCCACGTCATCTCGGAATGCCGCTCCCACTCCGCGATCTGGCGGCTGCGCCACAATAGAATACTGGAACACGTTAAAGCAGCCCAGTCGCAAGTGGGTGGACGGTGCTTCTCGAAGACCAAGCCATCGGAGGGCGGAACCGTCCGGACCTGGTGCTGGTTAATGACCATCAAGCGATCGTCGTCGACGCCTCGGTCTGCGTAGCATACCCGGAGCGCCTCGGTGAACGCTATGATGAGAAGGCGGCGAAATACGAACATATTCGCCCCTTCTTAGCAGCCAGGAACTTCCGGGACGTAAGCTTCCTCCCCATCGTGGTAGGAGCTCTGGGCGAGTGGTGTTAGTTAAGTGCAGCGCTAATCCGTAAATTCACCACTGGCGAAAAGATGCGCGTACTACGTGAGCGCATTGTCGAAGGGAGCGCTGCCTGCTATTTTCGCCACACTGCCCAAGGATGACCTCATCCCAGTCGAGTACAGGCGAGCCTAAACATAAAGACAATACCCCTGTGATCGATGAGAGAGGATGGTCTGTGGATGACTTGTGCAAACACGATTTAAATGATGTTTATAAGCGTATATTTTTGTGTTACATGTGTATCTACCGCTTGCTGTAAATAATGTAATGTTCG
Organism: Teleogryllus oceanicus; assembly: GCA_964035755.1. Taxonomy (NCBI): domain Eukaryota; kingdom Metazoa; phylum Arthropoda; class Insecta; order Orthoptera; family Gryllidae; genus Teleogryllus; species Teleogryllus oceanicus. The sequence goes on along the minus strand of CAXIVR010000006.1, from coordinate 108,387,973 downwards.
TTGATAATGTTCGTTGTTAAATTAAGTCAGGATGTAAGACAAAGTAGAGTTAGATTAGTTTGTATCTAGTTTGTAAGCTAGGCCATACGTTATCTATGTAAATAGAATATAAGAATAAATATTAATATAATGGGTCGAATCAGGACCGTTTCTGGTATCGTCACTATCTAGAGACGGCCGTGGTCGAACGCATCACAGAACAACGGTCACCGAAACAGGAAACTGAAATGCGAGCTGACATTATGGACCAGGATTGCCACACGAGAGATGTAAGGTTTTGAGAAATATCTACTTAATTCAGTTTTGCGATTTTCCAACATTTACAGATTGGCTAAAGAATATGGCATTTGGGTAAATTTTGGTCTCCAATGGATGAACATTGATTCAATTTTGGGATATCCCAAGTTCAAAATAGTCATTTATGATACGACTGGTAAAAGTCACACTTTATTATCTGAGTAGGAAAGGGTGCTACACGAGGGCATAAGGATTATTGGATTCATCGAGCAATATAAAACTACTTGTGTCTCGTGTGTCATACATTATTTTATAGACATCCTAACTGATTTCATTTTATTTTAATTCAAGTAAATTTTTTTAAAGGCAGTAGTATCTGATGCAGTCAGATGAAAGTATTTTGTGTCCTTTGTTAAATTCACAGATTTATCAGAAAACTTGAGCATCGTTTCGCTTTTAACACTAATGCTAAAAATTGAACTTTAAGAACGCTATACATGCTCTGAAAAAAAACAGCCTTTATTAACGGCTGTATAAAAATACTTCTTTTTAAAAATACTCATATTCCTAGAAATATAAATCTTATATTATACTTTATATAAAACACGATGATTTTCTCTGTGATTGGTCTGTTCATTATCATGCCATGATATCTTAAATTAAGAAATACTAAAAGCCAAAATAAAATTTCCAATTTTTTTCCTTCCGCTTTTTTTAATTTATCGTAAAATATAGAAGAAAGAGCAAGTTTATAAAAAAAAAGAAACGTCTATTTGTTGGGTTGTGATACACATGCAATAAAAATAGCGAAATATACACATATATGTAAATATATTTGGTAATATATACAATTAAAAAAGGATAATATGCAAAAAAGTGTAATGTAATGTGTAGGTGTACAAATAAATAAAAAGTGTAATGTGAAAAATATGTTTACAGCAAAAAAGGTACAGAAATCATATAAATTGTTACAAGTGACAAGCATTACTTCAGGTTTGCGGCGAGTGGGCACATATACGCACTAGCGGATGCACATTTCATTTCGTCTGATGCTGCCGATACTGTTTCCGTCTGATACTGTCAGCGTGCTCCTCGAGCGAGTGGCAACGCCGATCCGTGACTATGGCAACGTAAACAAATCCTCGGAAGCCCATTGCTTCAGAGCAGTTCAGATGATGAACTACAGCACGTGGCAAGAGAACTGTGAGAGCCGCTTACACGCTGATGGAACTGTAACTGTTGGGCTTCTTTTCACGGATGAGGGGTAAATATGCAACAAAAATATGCAAATATGGCCCAAATATCCAAAAAATGCAATTATGGTAATATATGCGAAAATATGCGAAATAAAAGTAGCTTAAATTGATTCTAAGAGCCTCAAAGGCATACAACTTGTTGAAACGGAATGTTTTAGTTAACAGAAAAAAAACATGCAAAAGCATATAAATCAAAGCCCTATTCATTTGTAAACAAAGTCTGTTGACAAGGAAAGAAATTGTGATGTCTGTACAATCAGGAAGTACATCGGGACATGTCTCTTAAAAGTTTGATAATTTATTTTCCAGGCAGAAATCTTAAGGAACTACATGTGACATTTTTGAAGGAGACAAAAGTTTTCAAAAAGTTTATAAAACGTTGTATCAATATCCATAATATAAATAAACATAACAATAAAAATATCACTTACAATTTGGTAGGTTGATGTCACTTGCGGTGCTGTGTGAACACGAAGTAATTTTTCGTCGGCTTTTAAAGGCTTCAAAAAGACCAACCGGCGAATCAAACGTTGCCTTCCGATTATCACACAGATAGGTGTAGGTCAGGACCACGCTCAGCTGCACGAACACGAGTCAAGTGTCACCGCTCATCGAACTCGGTTCGTTTTCGATCACCCCCCACCCACCGATCCGAGCCTCATCCCACCCGCTCGGCGTGTCGCACTAACAGGTTAATTAGTCGGCGTGCAACAAGATGTCGTCGACGCCGTGCCGCTCTGGGGGGGGCGGGGACGGGGGCGGAGTACTCGGGTGGAGCTCAATTCAAACTAACTTTCCAATAAGGCCTCTCAATGGGCTGGCGTCGGCGGCGCGGGCGGGGAGGGGGCAAGCGCTCGGCAGTTGTTTGCTCATTAGCCGGCCGCCGCGCGGGCGCGCTCTTGTCGCTGATAAAATCGACGCGCCTATTAGCGGGAGGTTCGCCGCCGCGGCGCTGGCGTCGCCGTACCCGCACTTGATATACGCGCCGGGACCAGCCGGGCAGGAGAGCGCGGAATTGGTGGGCTGATGTGTTGTGGCATGGAGTGCGCAGTAACCAGCGATAGCTAGGTTGACTCAGTAACCACCATCGGCTAGGTTGGCTCAAGGCAGCAGCTATTGTTCTTAGAGTGCCTCTAACCTGGATGTCTTAGGGTTCGAGTCCCGACGGTGGCAGGATGATCGACACTTCCTATATAGCGACAAGGCGAATGCAGAAGTAACCTAATAAATGGATTGATTGATTTTTTTCGTGTTTCCGGGCGCGTCACCTGCTTCGATCATTAGTCTCGTTAGTGTAGTGTTTGTTTTTTCTCAAGAGATGGCGGTGATCTTCTCCGCTGGGTGGCGAGATCCGGCGCCAATCAACCGTCGGCTAGTGGGGTTTCCCCTAACCAGGACTCTCCCACCAGCGGGGCACCGCCCCAGCCAGGACAAGCTCTAAGCTCCCGATCGGTCTCCCGGAATATGTGGTAGTGTAGTGCATGTTAGTAAGTGTGTGTGTGTGTGTGTGTGTGTGTGTGTGTGTGTGTGTAAGGGAGAGGATAGGACAAGGAAGAGGAAGGACAGATCGCGCGCGGTCCGTACCCCGTTTGGTGGTAACAAATTTGGTGCCGAGTCTCTCGCGAATGGTGGAGGTGAGAGGACGTGCACTCTACACCGCGGTGTCTCGTGAATTCTAAGTTGTGCGTCGGCATTGTGTGTTCTGACTTGTGTGTAGTGTTTTTGTGATCAATTGTATTTTCTGTTTAAGAAATTCTGTGTTTCAACTCGTGATTTAAAAAAAAATAATGTTGCCTCCATAAGAAGTAAACAATCGATATGGCCTCGGAGAACATCTTCCAGCCCGAATCTGAATTCATAATGGATTCGTCTACTACAAGTCAAGCTGGACTACAAACTCAATTGTTTCTTCAACAACAATATCAGCAACAGCAACAACTCATTTTACATCAGATACCACAAGGTACAGTGATAGCAATGCCATTGCCCTTTTTCCTCCTGCAGTACAGTCTTCAAGTTCAAGTTCAATCGATGTAACAAATCCAGAAATTAATCGAACAACCCACGGTAATTCAAGTACTGACCGCAATACTCATAAATGGCAAGTTGTTGTATGCAAGCGCAAGAAATGTAAATCTAACAGCCCTGAAAAACAAAAACAATCAAAACGTCGAAGTGCAAATATAAGTGGCATACTATCATGCAATAGATTGGCAGATCTTGAACTAATTAATGACGATGCATCCAATGATAAAGAAATCAATGAAAGTCACAAATCCAGCAACATTCAGAAGCTGCAAAAGCCACCCCCAATATTTCTTCCTGAGGTAAATGACTTTCGCGCAATGTCAGAAACTTTACAAAAAGCTGTGAAGAAGGAAGAATTCTACTGCAAGCTCGTGAGCCAAGAGAAATTTAAAATTATACCGGCAACAACAGAAGCTTATCGATCACTTATTAAATACCTTATTAAAGAGAAGATTGTGTTTCACAACTATGAGCTAAAACAAGAAAGAGCATTAAGTCTTAGCATCTAGTCTTAAAAATATGCATCCAACAATAAATATTGATGAACTGAAAGCAGATATAGAAGAAAACGGTCATACTGTAAGAAACATGCATGAAATCTACCCCACGTCATCAACGGTACTTGAAGTCTGGAGAAACCTTTTAATTTCTTGCATATGGAGTTGAGATTTAATTATTTCTGATGATATCAATAGAAAATTGGTGATAGTAAATTTAGAGATATATTCCAAACATAATTTACTATGAGTTTTCACCCCTAATACTCATAAAAGATAATTCCTGACAAATCACAACCTAGTGCATCTTGAATGAGCAACCGCACGCGTAACGCTCAAAGTCCAACGACCTCCTCCCGTTTGGTCCGCCTTTTGAATTATTCATTCGCATTGTTGGCATCACCCTGTGTGTTCCCCTGCGGGAGACCCCGAGAGCGCCCTTTGGTCCTTTGGGCCTCCGATTACTGACACGGCTGCCGCCCACACCCTGCCCGTCAGCAGAACACGGCGCCTTCTTTTCCAATTAATCTCCTCTCTGCGCCGGCCCCGCAAACGGCTAAGGTTGCACAAACAACGCCCCCACGTCGCTCTGACCCGCCCCGCCTCCCCGGCGCGACTCTGCGGACGGGGACATGCTGCAGTTCGGCTCGCCCAGCGGACCTCCTGCCCGCTGCACTGCCCATAGCGCCGTCCCCGCTCAGCCTCACTTAGTCCCGCTCAGGCAGGCATCCGCTGAGCCACGCTCAGCTCCGCTCAGTCTCTCTCAGTTCCGTTCATACACTCTAAACTCAGACCCGTTCACACACGCTCAGACCCGTTCAAACACGCTCAGACCCGTTCAACACGCTCAGACCCGTTCAACACGCTCAGACCCGTTCATACATGCTCAGGCACACTCAGACCCGCTTAAACTCGCTGAGACCCGCTCAGAACCGTTCACCCCCGCAGAAACACGCTCCAGTGCACTCATCCCTATTCGGACACAATACACTTTCAGATCACTTCAGTCCTGAGCATGCACGTTCGGACGCGCTCAGCCAGGCCACTCCACTCTCGCTGTTCCACCTCCTACGCTCCTCTCACACCACTAACCTGGCTCTCTCTTTTTCGCCCTTGACCACCCACTTCCAGACTATCTAATCTAGTCTTTTCTTGTCTTCCCCTGCTCTTTCCGCTTCCATCCCCCTCCCGACTCATCGCGTCGCGCTCTCTCTCTCTCTCTCTCTCTCTCTCTCTCTCTCTCTCTCCCTCTCTCTCTCTTTTCTCCCTCTCCCTTCCCTCTCTCATACACACATTACCATGCTTCATGGCACTTTGGGCAGTTTCACGGCTGAGGTGGCTCAGGTGCAACAACTGCTGCATCTGCTGTCTCTGAGCAGAATGTAGTAAAGTTCTAGTCCAGATGATGGCACCTTTTAAGACTTCCTAGATAACTAGATGAATTTCAGCCTCTGTCTGGGAAGAATTCAAGGGGTCGGCTAATCTGTTCGATAGTTATTTGAGTTTCTCTGATTAATTTCAGACAAACATTGGAGCAGTACCTGCACAAACGCACCGCGGACCAAGCACAATCTTCCGACGGCTGGGAGACTGGTCGGGAGCCTGTCCGCACTGATGCGGACGGTGCACGGTGACCCGTAAGAAGAGCTACTTGGCGCGAATAAACCCATAACTCGACATGTAGGTCAGCATTGGATCTCACGTTCCAGAAGGTGAGTGCCACCTCGCGGAATATTTGTAAGTACTATACTTACGATACTAATGATCACGGTAATTGATACTGCAAGAAACACCAAATAATCAGTTGTTCATTTTCTCCTATCTCCCTCTGTCTCATTCGTTCTTCTGCCTTGCATTTCCTTCCCTTAGATGTAAACAAGCGTTAGAAATATATCCTTAATGCATCACAAATACCCTACAAGGCTAAATAAATTAAATCTCTCCCTTTCTCTCTCCCTCTATGTATGTCTTTTTTCATCTCATCTCGTTTCTGCCTTCTCCGTCTTGCTCAACTCTTCTCCACTCTGCTTCGACTTCTCCTAGTCTTCCATTCTTTCCACTTCACCTCTTTCCTTCTCTATTTTTGCTCCACTCTTCGCCTCTATCTTTCTTTTTTTTTGTTGCGTCCACAATTCGACGCCACGCGTCTCCAAGCCCCTTAAGGGGCGTTGAGCTCTTTGCCCTGGGAAGTAATCCTCTATTAATATTTGGCACTGGGGAGTAATCCTCCATTAACTTTTTTAGTTTGTCATTCACGTCACATTGCAGTCAGTTGTCAAGAGGACCGGCAGGTAGCATCTCCGCGTACGCGCCTCCTGCGTCACTACTCAGCGGTCTGAATTGGGAAGGAATAAGGGTAGAGGTAGGGTTTAGGACACTTCACAAGGGTTGGAATAGCCCTTTGAAGCAGCCGAACTCGTTTTGATGGAACAAATTGTTCCCCCCATCCGCTTTCTAGCGTCGCGCCGCTCTCCCAGCTTCGTCCCGCACCGTGCCCCGCCCCCCGGCGGCCTCGCTATTGGTTTTACGAACTCCGCTCCGCAAATTAACTTCTGAACTGCGACGCGCGGTCGCCAAACCGCAGGTGAGAGCGGATCTAAGGTGCCACACGACGGGCAGACAGGAGGACCGAGAGTACAGATTGGGGAGGGGGAAGGACAAACCAATTTTTATTGCGATGTGTCATTTTTTATGTAACATACCTTTACTATGGGATGTTCAATTAAAAATCTAATAGTGTTATGTAATAGAAATTTACTGTGGGGTGTTAAATTAAAAATTTAATGGTATTACTACGGCACATGCATTCTCGCATGTGTTGTGGCGGTTGAGTTATAAAATATTGCAACTTCAAACAAGTTAAAACTTCAGCCATCGTTTGAAGAAGTCGAGACTAAAAAAATACTATTGAAAAACACATCTTTATTTTTTTTGAAATTGTGAATGTGTGTGCAATGAATGTGTGTGATGCTCTACTCTTTGAAAAAGTTAAAAGAAAGTTGAAGGACCTTGCAGTTGCAGAGCAGTGGACTGCGTATTGAATGGTTTGCTTTCTTCACCACTGACTTGAAAACTCAATATTCATTTGAAGGATTACTACTCGATTTAGAGGCTGAATGGGGAGACGTCTTGGCACATCTGAAATATACTTCTGAAATGCTGTAGTAGGAGGGAGCTATCGTGTAAGGAAATTCATCAAATATAAAATTCGTTTAACTCAAATATAATTGTACTTATGTAAATGATTACATAAATTACATTATAAGTGACAAAGTGGTGACTCACTAGGATGTTAATTGTCCATGGAGTTGACTAAAAGCATTAAACACTTGGATCAGTTGATTGGCAAAAGCAGCTGTTAGCATTGATAAGGTAACTTAAAAGAAATTGAACTTGGCATACATTGAAGTAAAAACACCTTATGCCCATACAATACACCGAATGTATTGTTAGGTTTAAAATAAGTTTGACATCTCCACTATGCTGAAAGACAAGACAAACAACAAAAACAATTGATATCAAAATTCGTGTGAGTGGGCAGCTGACAGATCTAAATACAGACTTGGAATCGTGCTCCCGCTGAGAGGTAGAGCAGCTGAGTGTGGTAGGGCGACAAGTGACTACTTAGAAAATGTAATTAGTTACTTTATCTACAAGCGACTGTCACAATTTCATACCAAAGAAAAAGACGAGCAGGAGACGTCTGCAGGGAAATAAATGCGAATCTTCCAAAATTAAAAAAACAAACTTTTTGAATATTTTTGTGAAAACGTAAAATATATATTTGTTTAGAACATGCAAAAATAATTCGTGGAAATAGTATTTAATATTATTTCATTGGATAATAAATTAAATTTTTTTTTGTCAATTTCTACCTTTCTCACCATAAGTATTCAAACAATAATTCTGGAGTGTAAGATTCATTAACATTGGGGACGAAAGTAAGAATTTCAGTAAAATGACCTTCAGATCATTCGCATTCACAAAAAGGTTGCTATATCTGAGAGATACATTGCATGAGACTTCCTATTGCGGGCATTCCCGGTTTAATTATTAAATATTGGGTACATTAAAACCTGGTAATTAATAAATTGTGTAATTCGTATATATGTGTATAAATATCCATGCAATTTCAAAAGACAATGATTCTCTAAAATAGCTGTTATAACTCTCAGACGTTTAATAGTAAAATATCAAACACTGAAGTTTTGGTGAAATACGTATGATCACAGAAGTCATGAATAGAGGGCGTTACCTATTTACGACATGGTTTCAATTGCATTTCACCCACTGGATATATCTGATCTATTGCTGTTGTTTTAGACGATATTGAAACACTACTTCGAAAATGTTTTAGTTATTATAAAATGCAATCTAAAAGTCAAATGTAAACTAAAAATTTCTTTGAAAGATATGTTTCATTTTTGCTTTTGAGAGCGAGAGAATGTGCAAAGAAATCTGAAGAGATTGTGGCCAAAAACTAAGTGAGAGCAGATGAGAACCTAAAGCAGATTGAAAATATTATATGGAATGAAAGAGGAGATCAAAAATACAACGTTGACGGTCATCAATATTACAGCAAGCTGAATGTACATCACTATACTACATCAGCAACGCTCGGGGTAACCAACATGAGATTTTTGGCTAAGAGAAATTAAAATAAATATTGTAGCTACATTTACCGTAAATGCTGTACACGGTGGTAGTGTCAGTTAAGTACTTGTATCGTTTTACTTTTTGAATGAGAGGATAAATATCGAAATAAATATAGCGTTGATAATCTTCATGTTTGTCAACGCAGATACCACAACTCGTTATGAAACGCCGAGAAATAAGTATTATATATTGGTGCCGTTTAATAGTTATGTGTTCTTGCGAGAGTGGCATTTGTGGTAGAATATAAGAATTGGAGAAATAGGTACAGACGCAAATCAATACCCAATCCTTACTCACATTCTGATTAGCCGAAACCCTTCCACATAGAACATAGAGTGCAGGTTGCGACAGGTTTGTAGGCGTTTACATATTTTTCCGTTGTTTGTAACGCAAGGAAACAAAACGAGAGTCACGTCGAATTGGCTTTAATACGAGTAAGGAATAACATATAGACTTTTCAAAAAAAACTGGAACTTTCGTCTGTGATTATTTCATTTTCATTGATAGTGACCACCAATTGCATGTTTAATATTGACTTTTTCAGTTAAGGTAAGAGCAGAAATAATTAATTTTGACCCAAAGTCTCAACTCCGCCAATAAAGGTGACAATACAATTACAAATTACTAAGATAACTGAACGATAACCTTGTTCTCTATTTTGCGGAAATACTTCTGTAAGAGTCATATGCCCTGTATGTTATTTGATAAAGATGTATAGAGAACGAAACTTGGCATCCTAGTTATTGATTTTGTGGAGGAAAGCGATAATATATTTTGTATCTTTTTAATACATACGTATTAGGTCAGAGTTTGTTTGTGTACTGTAAGTAAGACATAAGACAGACATAAGTATCTGTTACAAATGTTTTAATATATGTTGCATTGTTAAATAAAATGGAATGATCCGCAATATAAATATGTCATATTTTTCGAATTCCATTGAACGATCCCTCTGTTCAGATTGAACTCAAATGTCTAGAAAAACAAGCAACAAAAACGAGTAGAAATGAACGAGACGTCTAAGATATGGCTCTGATATTCTGTGACCTCTTGCACTTCAAAGAGAAACAATAATCAGGAGATAAAAGCGGAGAATGCAATTAATCAAGAACAGATTCTCAGAGATTTATATTCAACCAGCTTCGTTATACTGTCAAACTTCAAATCATTCTCTTTGTATTCCACTGGCAGGTGAATAAGCATTGAAAAATTAGCTGACAACAGCAGAAAGCGTATGCACAGAAGCTTCTTTCAGTGCTCTAAAATTCCATTTGTTTCATCACAACCGCTATAGGCTCAGAGTCACGTTCGCAGAAATCTTCCAGTCGAGTTCATAATCACTCTGTACGTAAACACACTCCAGCACGGCACATCTAACACGAAATTTGTCCCCACAAAGCGGTTCGCGTAAAAAGTCACTGTAACACTGAAACACGGCAAACAATTGCAATCGGGGAATCTGAGGGCGGCGGCAGTTAGAACACACTTCCCTCTGAAACATTTCTTCCGCCCCTCCATTAAGAGGACATCGCCCGCCGAGCCATCCCGTGCCTCCTCACCCCATCCCGCCCCACCCAATTCCACAGCCCCTCCGCTTTGCTTCATCTCTCTCTACTACACTCTTCCCCGCGCCTCCTCGCTTCAACCTGCCATTTTTTCTCGATTCAGTTTCACCTCATCTTGCCCCTCCCCGCCGTTTGCCACTTTCTACTCTGCTCTTACCCGTACTTCCTCGCTTCGTCTTGCTCCAGTCTCACAGTTTATCTTCATCTCATATCGCCCAGCCCTTCCGGCCTCTCTTCGCTATTTTCCTCCCCACCCTTTCGCCTTTCTCCCTCCTGCTCTCTCTTCCCTTCCCTCGTTCCGCTCTGTTCCTACATGCCTGACCATCTCTTCCCTTACACTTTTCCTCACATCGATTCTCCCCAACACACCCTCTCCCCTCCTCTCTCTCCAGCTACCTCCCCAGTCTTGTCAATGTCTACCCCCAAAAATCCCTACCCCGCATCCTGGTACTATTTGCCCCTCCGTGCTTCGCTCCGCTCCTTCCAACGTCTTTCCTTCTCCCATCCCCCTTCCCCCAACAACTCCTCCCTCACAACCCGCTGTCGTCTCCTTCTCCATTCCCTCACCCCAGTCTCTTTTCCCGCGCGTCCGCGGCGCAGATAGTCGTGTAGCGATAGCAGCGCGCCCGGTGGGCGGCGGAGAAATATCGCGGGCGGCGTCGGTCGTTCCGTTGCGACGCGACGCAGCGCCCCTGGCGGCGCTACGAGAGTTCATTATGCTTTTGACGCTTATTTTCTGCAGGAGCTGCCGCGCCGCCAAAAAGCTGCCAGCGATAAACGCGACGAGCATTTCGGAGGGCGGGGGAGGGGCGGCTGGATGCTGCGAAACAGGCCGCAGAACATAAAGATGGCTGCGGAGTTGAAGACGTGACGTAAATAGAAAGGCGGAGTAGGTTGACAAATATTAAACTGAAGGAACAAACTGAGGGAGATTATTTTGTGAAATTTATGAAGTTGTTATCTTGCGTTAAGAAAAATATTACACTGTCATTTTATCAATATTTCAAGTTTCATTCATATTTCGATGAAAAATAGTATTTTAGTTCTCTGAAGGAGAGTCAATGCGTTATCCAGAAAGGTGAACCATCATTAATTTCTTACTGTTTTGTGTTTGACAGAGAGTCATGCACTGTGTGATTTTGAGAACTTTTTTTCTGAACTGCATGAATTGTGTACTGATCCTGGTGTATTTAAGTTATACTCATCCTCAGCGCATAGAAAAATGACATTACAAAAATATTTATGTGAAGTGAAGGCATTTGTTCGTAAAACAGTTTAAAATATTTCAAAATACCTTTTATGAATGATCACAAAACATCCGGTATACAGAAAAAACACACTATTGTGACAAAATAAATGGCTTCGGTCAGAATAATTCTCTTCTCTTAAACGTAATTTTTTTAGATGTGTCATTTTTCGTGTGCATATGTCACAGGGCTAAATTCTTTAAAGGTGTCTTAAATCGCGAATTCTCAGAAACGAGAAGAAAGCAGTATTCTTTCTCACATAATCTCCGAAATTCAGAGCAATTCAAGTGTCAAAGGAATGAAATAGATTACACAAATAGGCGTTTTATATTAATCGTGGCAAATATTGAAGTTCTCACAGCAAAATATGCAACAACTTAAAAACAATAAAATCCAGGAAAGTTAAATAAAATCGTGGCTATTGTATGCTTTTGCCTCGCGTATCGATTTTAATTCAACGAGAAGAGCGCGTCACTATTTGAAGTACGATAATGCTTCTTTTCCAATGCATTTGTTCTCTTAAATATTTGAGGGTTACATTCCAGAGCGCCGTAACTTAGAAAAAAGCTACAAACTACATTACGATAAAATCTATGGAAGATAAAAGAGTTACACATGCGAGAATTAGTGACATCGGAAAGACCATCGGATATCAGAGTTAAAAAAGGTTCGTGAAGAACATATCACATAAGGTTCACGTCCTAATTTGTGGAGAGATTCTTTTTATGGAATTCTAAGATGCAAAAGCGTAGATAGACAACCCCTATAATAATGTGAATTCGATATCGTATTTCACTAGTGCGATAACCACCTGAGATCTTTCCTAAGGACGTAATCCCAACACCTGTTGTTGGTGATAGCGTAATTGAGCACATCGGAACCTACAAGACCCTACACGCGAGGTACTACCAAAGATACGAATTACGATAACTATTATCCCCACTCTCTCCGTCTTTCCCGACAGGGAACAGGCCTTTACGACTTACAGCGGAAGCAATAGCGAAGTACAACAGAGCAAGGGTACTATTATCTGATGAAGCCGGAGTAACCTACAACAGTAATAGGGACCTACGAGTGAACAAACATGTAGGTATGCGTGTGTTCGTGCACAAATGTGTCTAATATATATGTGTTTTACGTTAAATACAATAATGTTTATATATGTGTAAATACTTAACAACAGCACGTTTACATAGTACGTATAAATTGGCTACTTCAAAAAGCAATTTAATTGAGAACTTGGAAAACAAAGTTGACTCATTTATTTTTTATTTCACGTGTTATTGAAAATATTATAAAACAGAGGAATTTTGAAGCAAATCATAGCATAAATTATTACTTTTCCAACTCGTTTACATTCATAAACATTCATTGACTGAACTCGACTCTAAATTTAAAATACAATAAAATTAATTTGTTAACTTTTACAGGTACGTTATTGCTCGTTATTGTCATCGCTGCGGAGTTTGATAACTTACCTGGGTCGAGAGGATTGTAGTTACGAGGGAAATGTGAAAACAGTTGAACTACATGTTCCATATGAGAACACTTCATGTTTTCATACGGAGAAATGAGAGGGAATTATGAAAGGGGCATGATGGGAGGGAAATATTAAAAGACAAATCTAGTCAAGTTAACGGCTAGTTAGTAAATAAAACAATCTGAATTATTATAATCGCGTAAAAAATTAAATCATGTATGCAACACGGTCGTTAACTGGTTCTAATGTGCTCGGGCGACAAAAAGCTCTCAGGTCACAGGCTCTTGGGTGTTTCTTCGCCGCTCGATCACTAGAACCCTTATAACGCCCTTGGCGCCTAAATAACTATTAATCAGCTAACTGTACACCGAATTGTCTTATAACTTCATTCACAAATATTTTGAAAATGAAATACATCTTGGATAAAGAGCAATCACAAATGAGTAGACAACAATTTCTCACAGATGTAGTTTACACGGGTAATGCTACTGACACTCTTTGAATCTTTAAGCTTCGTATTTTAACAGTTAATTTGTAGAAAAATGTTACATTCCCTAACCACAAATTGTGCACACTTTAAGATTCAATGGCACTTTCAACGATTACGATTGACAATTTCTTAAACCCACAACTACCTTAGGTAAAACTTTCTACCTCCTTTGTTTTAGTTTTATTAACTAAGCACAATCTCTTTACTGCTCTTTAACTCCATCTATAATCTAGTTATGCACTGGAATGTAATGTAAGGAAGAATCATATACGAGCTGTTACAAGTCCCAGAGTTTCCCCTCAATGTTGTTTGGTGTTAATTGTTCATAACAAAGCGCAAAAATGGAAATATGTCCTTACTACCGTAGTCCAACTTCAAATTAGAATGCAATGTAAATGAGCTTCTAAAAACGATTGGCGATATCCCACGACATAGAACAACCTTGCGTAAAACGTTCTATTTTCTGCCACATTTTTAAAACAAGCCTCCAAACTTTTACTACACTTTTACTACCAACATAGCCAGGCGGTGAAGCATCCGGGAATATAGAGTGACGTCACCCCACTCCCGAGCCGCGCAAGGCAACAAAACAGTAGCGCACGCCGCGACGCGGCCGCGCGGGGCGTATCTGCGCATGCGCACGCACCCGCCTAATTCGGCGGGCGCCAGCTGGTTAAGGCGAGAGGGCGGTATCTCAACGCGGTCTTACTACGCGCCTTATCTGCCGCGCCGAGGGCGAAATGAACTCGGGCGCGCCGCGTCGGCGGATTCAATTTGCGCAAGAGTTAAGGCGGCGGTGGCGCGACCTCGCGGCGACGCGCGCGCGCCGCTCGGCCGCGCCGCAAATCAAATCTCCGACGGACGCCTTGCCTCCGTCCGCTTCTGGAGGGGTGGTCGAGCAAAGAACGGGAAGAAGTAAAGGGGAAGAGGCAGTAGATGGGTTGTTTTAAGTTCTAGGGTACACGTATAGAAAAACCCCGCTTGTCGACGGTAGGTCGCCGCCGGATCTTGCCATCAAGTGGGAATGATGACCACCACCTCCTGATGAAAAGCATGCACTACACCTACGGGACTAATGATCTCAGAAGTTGACCCACCCGGAATCACTATCACTAATCAATCAACCACCGAACCGCCCCCTCACCTCATTTGTAAAAAATATAAGTATTATGATTTTTTTAATTGTTTCAAAATATCTTTTGCAATCCCAGGTTGGATTCTTCATTACTTCCCCAATTGGTGTTTTATGACGCGTCGTAATATTCGTCCTCCGTATATCGTAATATTCGTCCCGTAAAGGTAGTGAATGTATTAATCCCAGGAAAGGGCTGTGAGCCGCTAGATGGCGAGATCTACATGCCGACTAACGGGATTTTCTCCTACTAAGTATCCACCACCAGTAGGGCACTGCCCTCGCAGGGTCAAGCACTATGCTCCTCACTGGACTCCTAATATGTGTAGTAGAATAGTGGATGAGCGAGTAAGTGTGTGTATGTGTGTGTGTGTGTGTGTGTGTGTGTGTGTGTGTGTGTGCAAGGGGTGCCGATAGGACCTGGAAGAGAAAGGAAATATGGCGCGCGGTCCGGTTGGTACTGCCCCAAAATTCGTCTGGTGTTGATCAAAGAAACCACGGAAAACCACCAATCAGAGCAGCCGGTCGTTAGAATTCTTCTTCAGAAAGCTGCAGAACTCGACTCAACTATGACTAATGTCGAAATTCCAGTCACCAACGGGGCTCGAATTCTCGGGCTTCCCGATCAGACACACTGTAGTGACATAAATTGAAGACCTTGGGGCAATAACATGCTATGCCACATTTCTGATGATATGGAGATGTGTTTTTCAATGCCCCATAGATGTATCTGGATGTTGGGTTTTAATTTTAAAGATTTTCCGCAAGATGTCAGTGTAATTTATAAATGAATGTTATTTATCCCAACGTATACAATGCAATGTCTAAATTTTTACTCTATTTTTATCAAAACTTGCGTAGTGGCATAGCATGTTATTGGCCCGAGGTCTTCAATCCTGAGCCACCTAAGCCTGTGTTTTCCGACCGAGGAAAAATAAGGATGATCTCTTTTCCATTACAATTGCTCCATCGCTACAGTCCGTTACAATGTCCATTACAAAAGCTGAGAGAGGCCTCGTATGCTAGATTCCAGACGGCGGCAGGATTTTCGACACTAGCTTGTCAGCTAGGTCGAATTCAGTCGCTGTCTGGAGGAGAATTCTAGCGGCCGGCTGCTCTGATCGGTAGTTTTCCGTGATTTCTCCGATCAACACCAGGCGAATGCCGGAATAGTACTCTAACAAACGGGCCACAGACTGCGCGCGTTCTGTCCTTTCCATTCCTTGTCCTATCCTCTCCTTACACGCACACTTACACCAATATGCACTAAACTACCACATATTCCGGGAGACCGGTCGGGAGCTAAGAGCTTGTCCTGGCTGGGGCGGTGCCCGCTGGTGGGAGATTCTTGGTTAAGGAAACCCCACTAGCCGACGGTAGGTCGGCGCCGGATCTAACCACCCAGCGAGGGAAGATCACCGCCAGCTCCCGAGAAAAGAACATGCACTACACAAACGGGACTAACGACCAGAGCAGTTGACGCGCCCGGAAACACGAAAAATCAATCAATCAAAAGAACCAGTATGCTAGATGCTGTATTGGGAATACTTTAGGTTTACTACGTGTCTCCCTAACCCTCAGGCGGGTTAATAAATAATAACTAGTCACAGGACTGGCAACACCGCAAAGTAACAAAAGTCAGATTAATCCTATGCTAAAATGCTAAATACAAACATATACAAAATATAGTTTAAAAGGAGACTCAAAAATGTTTTGTGTGTAATATATTATGTATACAGGTATTTATGTATGTAGGCTTTTACTGTAGTGGAAGGAAATAAAGATATGTATTGGTCAAAGGAAATAGTGGTGACGCAATTCCGCAAAGTCTAAAATGGTGTGTGAAAATTATTAATAATGTATTAATAATCAAGACAACGACGTGTATGTCCAGATAAGATGATTAGGAAAAGAAATTATGTATTGGTCAAAGGAAATAGTGGTGACGCAATTCCGCAAAAGTAATATCCTGAAAAAAAATTAGAATTAAGAAAAAATAAAAAATTGTAAGCAACGTACACTTTTCTAGTAAAAATGAGTAATAATCAGGATTTCTAGTAAAAATGAATAAGAAAGATAATTGGTAAGATTGAGACACTAACTGAATATCGATGTATTTTGTAATGAATTATGTTGAAGGGATTAACATATCAGTAATATGCAATATAATGTAATCTAATTCATGAATGTAATGAGGTATAATGATATGCAATACAAAAACTAATTTCTAACCAAGTGTAAGCTCTAAGTAATTGAATTTCACAAATGAATCTTCCGCAGTTATAAAACAAGTAAAAGTTTGGCATAGTAATGTAACGGTTTAAAAGATCCACCGACAATTATATGACAAAACAATGAACAGTACAAATATCAGTTGTAAATTATCATTTCTTTTATTACCTTTTTGTTGTCGTTCTGAGATGTTAACTGCATACATCTCATCTAAATTGTAAATACGTACGTTGCTTAAAGAGATATATTTTGTATTTTGTATTTGAGTTTAATATATGTTTATTGCTACTATGTTACTTAACACTGTTCTCCATTTAAAGAGATATGGTAATACTATGTTCGTGGAGATTGTAATTCTACATTTAATTTTAAAATGTTTGGTATCGCTTTTAAGACATTCTTTTAAAGTTAATACCGAACAGACGTTTAATTCGACAACAAATGTTTCACATTAACGAAATATTTTTCAAGAGTTATATAGAACTCTCCGATTATCAAGTGGTGGTATAGACAGCTATGAATGGATATGATCAAAGGTATTTTTTTAATTTTTCAAATATGAATATTGCTAGGTTTGGGTCATATACTAATTTACTATTACCTGAACCATTCCTTAAACTAATATTACCCATAATATTAAAATAATATGTACTCTAATTATATTAATATATCAACAATTTACTTTAATTCGTCAACATTTAAGTTATCTCTGATCAATTAGTTCTTTAACATTGCAAATTTACTTCTATCACTAGAATTTAAAGCTATCTTCGATTCTTCTTCATTTATCTCTCTCCAAATCCAAATTCTGTTGCATTTCTTCATTTGGTGCTGAACCATGTTTTGCATTGAATAATTAAAAAGACATAACATATCGAAACATTTTCGTCAACTTTATGTCGAGAGCCATAAGATATTAACTAATGTTCTTCAATTTGCAATTCCATTACGTTCTGGATAACGCACCTTCCATGTCTTTAGGTTACTCTGTAATTTCGTTTCCCACTCAAAAACCGTTTCATCCTTGTGTGTTTTACCTGCTGCCCTTCCCTTTCCGCCACCCCCTCCCCGCTGTCCACCCCTCCTTTTCCACTCGCAAATCTCCCACCAAAGTTCTCTCACACCGGAGCGCGTGGCGGTTTCTGCACTTATCTGGTCGGCGAGGCCTCGTCAAACGGAATAACGCAGTGGAAATAAAAATTACTGCGGAAAGGAAGGAAACAAAATTTTTAAAAAAAGACGAGAAAGAAAAAGGGAAGAAGAA
This sequence comes from Teleogryllus oceanicus, assembly GCA_964035755.1. Classification (NCBI taxonomy): domain Eukaryota; kingdom Metazoa; phylum Arthropoda; class Insecta; order Orthoptera; family Gryllidae; genus Teleogryllus; species Teleogryllus oceanicus. Next base: position 108,369,889 of record CAXIVR010000006.1, on the reverse strand, counting down.
AAAAGAGCGCGACGGCGTAGAGGGATGTAGGTAGAGACAACATGTAATGAGATAAATCCATGTACTTTTATCTTAAATAAAATATATTGTGGATGCTATCACTTGTCAGGGCTGGCGCCGAGGAAGAGACGGAAGAGGGAGTGGTGGTGGTGGGGGGGGTGAGTAGAGGAGGGGGAAGAAGGGGAGGGGGAAGGAGGAAAAAGAGGCAACTCGACGCCAGTAGACGCCCCAACAACGACAAACGGGGCACAGGGCTTACCCGCCATATAAATGGAGCAAGACCCACGCGTTGGGAAGAAATAAACATAAAAAAAGCGAAAAATAAATCACATATTTCAGCCTTAAGAGAACAGTAAAGTGTGCAAATATAAAAAACCTATAGCAGTAAATTACGCCTATAATTCAGCGTCTGCGGCCCCGGTTGAGCCCTGGGGGCTGGATTAAATACACTCCCAAGGTGACGAGCGCCCGCGGTTTGCGGTCTCAAGTGGCTAGCGGCTGGATCCCGGTGGATTCGCTCACCTGGGAGTAATTGAAAAGAATGGTGACGTACGTTGGGTTCCTTCAAGCTACGTTCACGGAAAAAGCTGTGCGTTATGGTACTTTTCGTTTCCTGTAAGCAAAATAGTTGTCTTTGTATGGGACGGGATGGGGACTATTATGCATTTTAAGTATCTGAAAATATTGAGTCAAATAATGGAATCCAATCCGAAAAATATTTTGTAATAGTGTTACAATTGAAATAGTGCAATTTTTAATATATTTTTATTTGCAATTTGTTTTTCTTCCAGATTAGTTTACATACTTTTGGCATTCACTTGTAAGGAGTGTTGTTCATTGGCGGAACTCATTTATAATCTTCAATCGGGATGTTACACAGCAGAATATTACATCTTGCTCATACATACATACATACATACAATAAATTTAAAAAAAAATATTTGATCAACATAATAAACATGTACATGAATACACGATTACAGATAATTTACAAATAACATAGAAAATCTCCATATCGTTTAAATCGTCTAAAAAATTCACAGTTGTCTAGGAAGTTGATGGCGAGTATTTTGGGATGATTATGTACTTGTTGTCTATGGAGGTATTTTGGGCTAGTCTTTCTGATTTATTATTTTAGAGTTGGGATCTAAATTATATTATCTAAATAACAATGTATTCTAAAATTTAATTTTTTATTATTCATATTTATAAATTCGACAATGAAATTAGTATAGGTTTCCTATAATTCCTAGGTATCAAGGTTCTGCTACTTGACAAATTTAACATGTAGATTTAACTTGTTTTCGCTAAATTGTTAAGAAATGTAACTTGACATGTTTGCATTGAGAATTATAAAGATAAGTGCTTTGCTAATTAAAGATGTTCTGAATACAAATTTATATTTTCAAATTCTAATTTTCATTCGAGGAGTTACAAGTTTAAGTAAGAAAACTGAAAGACAGCCCTGAGGAAGACCACGATAAGATGGTCGAAACGTCGGCAACACAGCCTTCGACGCGGCGTCACCTGGACAGCCAAGATCATTTACATGACTCTGGCCGCGGAAGCCTACGACTTCACAAAACTGAAAGAAGTATTAGACTTTGGATACCAATATAATTGATGTTAATGACAGGTGCGGTTGCGCCTGTTAAGATTCTTGGAACAAAATAACAGCCCCTAAAGTAACATTTTCAGGTGAGGCAATTGAGAATTCAAATAATTGTAAAATTAGGTGATCAAAATAGAATTTATTTCATAAACAGATATTAAACCCATGAATATTTTGAATTATCCTACTTTGCCGGCTATTTGCCAACCTCTACCGCAAACGAGAAAGATAAATATCTCAATTTTTCTTGTTGTGTGGCTAACCATTTTATACTCCAAAGCGCTTTAATTTTTTAATGTATTTTGTTCATTGTAAATACCTCAATTCCTCACAATTCACAACACAAAAATCAGCGCTGTATTTGGACGAGACTTTACTTTCAACGCAGGTTGTAAAGCACGCCAAACACACACACGGCAACGCATAAGAACCTCACTCCACTCAGCGAAAAAAACAAGCGAATCCTCTCTTCATTTTTCTCATTTCAATACATTCAGATGTATCATATTCCGACAAAAAAAATCCAAACCCACCTCCTCTCCGCTTGCTCCACACGCGAAAGTAAATCTGACGCCAACTTCGGGCATTGCATCGCATCAAGCGCGCGGGATTTGTTTTCGTGTTCGGTTTCCTCCGCCAGATCTCGCAGCGAGCGGCGTCCATGGAGCTTACGTAAATCCCTTCCCCCACCACGCCGCTGCCCGCGGGCGGCTAAGTCAGAAAAATCGGCCATAGAGCGCGCCACGCGAGGCGCCGACCCCGCCGAGAGCGGAAAGTTCGACGGCGGAACGTAAAGTCCACTTTCTATAACAAGTTCCCGGCCCCGGAGAGGCAAACTGCAGACGTAAGACTGTCCAAATCCTAATTTGTTGGCGGCGATTGGCTCCGAAAGAGTTTACTCCGGGCAAAAAGTATCCGGGCATTGATTCCGACAATGATACTTTCTAGTTCCGTTGCACGCGATGTGGAAAGCAGACGCGGTTCGAGTGTTTTACACGATGGTGTTTACATTTGAAGCGGGAGTAAAAATGAGACATGGACGAGCAATGTGTAGTTTATTGTTTCCGCATACTTTCGATGGCTTCCTGCCGTTGCATTAGTGATTTCTTTTCTTGTTTTCGCCCGGGTCCATTACATTAGTTTCTCGTTGCACAAACTAAAGAACGGAGTTTGGTTCCGGAAGCAGAGAGTTCATTAAGTCAAGTTTGGACGTTAAACGAATTTCCACAATCCTGTGTATTTTAACACACAGTCTGTGTGATCTAACAAAGTTCAATGACTTCAGAAAACTCCTGCAACAAATAGAGAGAATATGTAACCAGGAGCATTGAGTAATCTAACCCCGTGAAATAGTTGAAAAATATAGTTTAAGACGTGCAGATTGGCAAAGTGACACAAATATTTGCAAAGTTAATTACAAAATTAAACAAAATTTTAGAAAAATTAAAAACAGCAGTGCAGTTAGCGCTTTTCATAACCGCTATGCTCATGAACTTGTCGTAAGGGAAACATACATCTTAAGAATTAATAAACTAAATTTATTTTTAAAAAGAATTGGCTGTTTGTATTTATTTATTTAATGAAAAACAGTCAAAAAACTGTATGTGACGTATGGGGGAGAAAATCATCTGCGCAAGCTTTCTTGAGTTTCAGAGTCCCTTCCCAACAATTTAACTATTAATAATTGAAAGATAAAATAATAATTTTCTTTTTGACGATCAGGGACGATTGTAGGGATAGGGTTCCAAACTTTTCGAATTTCTAACCGAAAAATATTATGTAACTGGTTAAAAATATCAGTTAGGAGTGCGTTTAAAATTGATAAACCATTATTAATGAAGCGAAGTTTCAATTTTGTAATTGATAAAGAATAAGTGTATTAATTTGTGTAAGACGCGCAAACGAATACAATAGATCATCAAACTAGTACTTCTTGGTTCATATGTATTAAATGAAGTAAGTGGGTAAGTGTTTTCGCGGAAAGCACCTAGCGACTGAAAAATCTGACGACAAGAAAGCTGCAAAAAAAAGCTGAGGTCGATAGTCCGCCATGCGTGTGGCCGATGTCTGGCGGTGAGTGAAGAAGCCTGTTCCAAATTTAATGAGGAATCGAGCGCTGTCCCTGAGCAAACTCCTCTCCACCTCCCTACTCCACCCCCCACTACCCTACCCCCACCCCAATCCTCTCTTCTATCCCGGCTATCCGTTTCCCCAAACCCCTATCACCGCCCAAACCCCCTATCACCTCCCAAACCCCCTATCACCCCCAAACCCCTATCACCCCGAACCCCTATCAACCCCCACACCCCTATCACCCCAAACCCCCGGCCCCTGTACTTCCGCCACCGCCTTTCGTAACACGTCTCCTGCGTCACTACCAACCCTTTCGTCACCCCCGTGAGTGCTTCAAATGAATTGTCACTAGGGAAAGGATAATTATGTAATGACATATTATCCTAACGTAACTCTGTCAAGTCGAATCAACGATATATTCACGTTTCATATAGGTTAGTGCCAAAAAACGTCGACACTTTTTAGTACATATTTTTACACATTTTAGCCAAAAGAAAATATTTTTACATATTTCTGCAAAATTTTACTGAATTAGTCATTTTTTTCCTATATGTTTTTGATAAGGAATATCCCAGACAAACAATTCAGCATTGTCAAACCTTTTTCTGTAGCCTTCTCTCTAAAATGCCGCTATTGCATCGCGTTCAAATAAGTCAGACCATAAATACCGACGGTATTGCAAGTAAAACGCAATGACGCAATCTATAGCTTCTGGTGTTAGTTTTCAGCGCGAGTAACACACAGAATAGAAAGGAAGATTGGTTTGTGAAAATGATAAATTTAGCAAGTGACATCGCGCAGCCACCTTGCATCTTTCAGGGTCTCCTTGACCTTGATAACCTTTAAGAGTAGCTACACGCACCAGCTCAATAGGCACCGTTCTTGTTGTTATGAAGATCGCTGTAAATAATAGGATGAGGAAAATAATGTTTAATATTGTTTTTTCTTGATGCTAATGAAACAGAACAATATACACTAAGATGAAAGTGTTTTAATAAAACAGAATTGATAAGGGTTCATTAATGTTGCATATTTCTTACTTTTTAGTATATATTTCTATATATTTATTTGCAGACAGGTTAACGGGGCTCGGTCAGAAAAATTTTACTAGTTGTTTGCCAACGTTTTGGAAACTTTTATTTCCATCATCAGGGCTTGCAACATCGTGAACAACTCACACCATTCACTGCACCATCCTCCATCTCCGGCACCTCACACGAAATGAGAACACGACATCACCCTCACCACACCAACACACAGCATGACTGATACAACCCAATACTGATACTAGGCTAGTTATTATCATCTACTCATCCTCCGCGAACGCTTCATTGTTTCTTCACCATCTACATATTTTACACATCTCACGCTTCCTCTAGTCATCCTCGCTGCCATTGTATTGCTGCCGAAACTTCTCAGCCGCTTCCCGTGATGTCCCACTCATGGAATTCTCTCGATCCTCGATTGACCTTATCCTCCCTAAAAATCCAATCCTTTTGCACAGATCTTTGTATTCAATCATAATATGCGTCATTTCACTAATTTTATACAATTCTTAAAGTTCGAGACTATTAATCAGATTCGCCTGAAATATTGCAGGGGACAGGGGCTTACTACCTGACATGCAATGCTGACAAACCATTTTAATTTGGGACTTTCAACCACGTCTACATAGACATGCTAGGATCCCCCTTTCAAGCCTGATTCATCGAATATGACCCCTCATACTTGTTGCATATTCTTGAGGATCGCAATGTCAAAAGAATGATCCTCCTGCCGTTAAGACAGAAAAGGAGATGCACTTAAAAACACACAATCACATTACAGACAGGATCCCGATTTTCGGGTTGCAAGTTATGTTTCTCCTCGCCACTTTACCATATCTGGGACAGCACTAATTTTTACCATATCTCCACTCATCTTTATCATATTCACTCATATCCAATCATCTTTACCATATTTGGTACAGCATTAATAATCCTTAATTCTGACGTGTGAGCGAAGTTACAGCTCGAAAGAACCTTACACATGGATTGAATGAAGAAAAAGTGAATGTTATATTGTTGAGGTGATTCCAATATTTTTCCCTTTCCTATTTTCTATTATAGCATACGGACAGAAAGTAATAAAAAATCCTTTTGTTATTTAGATCGACAGAACATAAAAATTAGGTATTGTCCTACATTTTTCAGGTTTAAAAGTTTAATTTCTGCAAACTCTGGAATCAGAATAATTTTCATTTTCTCCCCAGATAAAAACAGATTCACGAAGTATAGTCAATAAAACTGACCCCTAGAAAACAGGGTGTAACGGAATCTAACCGAACGGTCATCCTGAATCTTGGCCATATCCCATTCTTTTGTTTGCTGTGTACTTGCGATTTTGTAGAACTTTATTATTTTGCTATCGAGATCTAAAGGAACTGAAAGAAGAAAGGGATACAATTACAGAATTTTCATTTCGCTACTGAAATGTATTAGAGAATGAAATAAGATGAGCGTCAAACTTCGGTAATTTTGTTGCATTTTCTCAGTTCAAGAAATTGGTTTGAGCAAACTAATTAGAAACAACATTCTCACTAAATGTTCCCGTAAAAATTTGAAGAAAGAAATTTGCAATCTCTAGCACAATAACTGAACCCTCACAGGCTAGCCGAAATGAAATCTGATAAAAGAAATCTACTCTATTGGGATACCTCGTTCATTTATCAGCCATATTACACTTGTTATTCTCTCTGAATTTAGAAGAATTAGAAGTTTGTTCCGACATGTAGGTCCCACCTTTTAGACCTATGTATCTGCCATCGAGGTCAAAAATGCACTGAAATAAGGTAGGGACCAAATTAGAAAATTTTGCTGTGTTTTCTGGGTTACAAAAAGTCTTCAGGAAACAAATTTCCTCCAGGTAGACAAGCTTCACGCAGTCCAGCAAGCGCAATAACTGAAGCGAGGTTAGCCATCTGCAACGAACTCTGACTGGAGGGGCATTACGCTCGGGGGATTCCCCGGTCATGCCTCAGCCATAGCCCACTCGTGTGTTTGCTCTGCGCACTTCATGATTTAGGGGCCATTCCTCCTCTCGGCCGCTGTCAGCGCCCCGTTTTCACCCCGGCGCCCTCCGCATCACCACTCCGACACTTCCTCGCGCGCCAATCTCCCCGCGCCGCCCGCCCCTCACCCCGCTGCTCAGCCCCGCGCCACACACTGGGCACAAATCTCCCAAAAGAAGAAAAAAAAGGAAAAAAAGAAAAAAAGAAAAAAGAGAGAAAAGAAGAAAGAGAGAAAAAGAAAAAGAAAAAGAACAAGAAAAACCAACAACATCAACAACAATATCAACAACAATACCATCATCATCAACAACATCAACAACATCATCAACATCGACTACAACAACAACAACAACAACAACAACAACCTTGGATGAAATCACGAGGGTTAATCAACCAAATGTTGAAAAATAATTTTAGAGAACAAAAGGAAGAAACGATACAAAAGAAATAATATTTAGAAATAATAGAAACGTATCGAACTTAAGGATTTCCGTAAAGGTAATACAATATAATCGAGTATATTTTATTACGCATTACATTCTTGTTCCATTACACAGTAATTATGTGAAAAATGTAAATGAAATGCGTCATTGACGATTTTTAAGGCGAGATTTTCCATTTTTTCCATTTCTAAACGATCTTTTATCATTTTACAACTAGGAACGAGAGAAACTAAAAATGTACGATTAAATAACAATGTTCTTAGAAATGGGGCGACCTGTAATTTTCGACTAAATAATGTAATTTTCAACAACAGTAATTTTTGGTTCAATGAGGTACATCAAGTGTTCCATGAAGATGTGAAGAAAAATATATTTCTGAACGAAACTACATAAAATAGGATACGCACAACTAATTTGTATTCTTTATCTTTCTGTAAGAAGCAACTACATTTTCCGTAACAAATAATTACAATCAACGCAAGCAGAAACCATTGGCGAATTCATCTTATATTTAGAGTTAAATTTGATGTAGGCCTAATAATTTTCGTTTAAAATGTACTTTATTTAATGAAACAATTCCCAGAAAAAATTCGCAATTTTTGCTTAACGTGTGCTTGTGTTCTGTTTTTGTGCAGAGGTTTGGCACACAGTGCACCGTCTCCCACCCCCTCCGCGTCCGCGACTGTGTATTTTTCTACTCCCCGGTTCATTACAACCCCCCGCACAGTCCGCCTTTTTACGTCGCTGTCTCATCACCGTCTTTGTGCACGAAATGAGGCATGAGGCATGAGGCGGCGGCGAAACAAAGAAAGCGTGATTAGCGCGACAGCGACTCCCCTGCTCTAAAATTCCGACCCCCCCCTCCCGCCGAACCCTCGTCGACCTATCTTCGCGGCCCAACCCCCCCTCCCCCCCCCCCCCTCCTTACAACTCCCCCGTCCCTCCTCACCCCACTCCTCCCTTCCCTCACCCTCCTCCGACCATTCACCTTCCTCCCCGCCCCCTGACCAGGCCCCTCCTCGCCTCTTTGTCACCCTCCACCCCTCAACGTTCCCTACGTATTTTATCCCTCCCTCCGAGCACGGCCCGTCCTCGGGCCCGTATTATCGCGTTTCCGCTGATTAACCGATTGTAATGTATGCCGTTCCGCGCGCGCCGTTGTGGACGAAGGGCCCGTGAGGACGGAGGACGGCCGTCGAGGGCGGAGGGCGGAGGGCGCGCGCCAGACGTTCCGGGACTCTTCGTCAAGCGAAGCCCTTCTGCCCGGGCTGATAAGAGGGCATGGGCTAGAGAACGCCGGGCTCCGTGTTCATTCGCACTGCTGGCAGATACGTCGAGCATCAGTCAAGCTGTGAGACGGAAGTACTTCTGTCCCGCCGGCTGAGAGACAATGGAGTGGCCCGGATGAAGAGGATGAGAAAGAGTTGGCGGTGCGCAATAGAGGGCGTCCTTAGTTTGTTGCCATTTGTTTCATTACGACGGAATGTTGGCTTTCAGTAAATCTAAGAAGGGTTTTAGCGACTTGTAGATTGTTCGTAAGTTTTTGTAAGAGTAGATGTGAACCAAATACACAGATGTTTTTACACTGATGTTCTATTGGAAAGAGTGATGTCAGAAGACAGAAATATCTGTGTATGTGTGTGTTTTATTGTAGATACAAGTATATACGTACGTTAGAGAACAACTGTCATTACGTTTGAAGCTCGGTATATTGAAGTTAGCAGTATTAAAAACGAAACAGAATTGAATTAGCAATTAGCACTTGCCATTCAGTTATGATTTGAAAGGAATTATGAAACATTTAAACATTTCAATGAATAATTTAAAAATTATGTACACATATATGACCATCTTTTCAATATGGTTTTATCGAGATAGCAATAATACAAGAATGTCCGAAACAGAAATTTGTAGTCACAAATATTATATTGTTAACATTTATTTGTAGGGTTACCAGAAAAGATGGATATTAAATACTTGTTCCAATGTTTTCAAATAATTTTCTTTAGAAAAGACACAAACATTGTTGTATAGATTCAAAGCGTAAATAACGTTTAACTAGGTGATCCTTTGAGAAATTTAACTATTCAAAAACTTATTTTCGACACAAAAGGAAAACTCGCAGAACACGAAAGATAAGATTCCTTCATGTAAATTTACTCTAGAGGATTTCAACGCGTTCTCTCTTCTCTTGTTCATGCGGTTAAGTTTCCAAGAATTTACCTCAGCAACTTTGCCTGTTTGCTTGCTTGAGTTTCACTTCTCGAATAAAGGTGTAATTTTTGCGTATTACATTGGAGGCGTTGTACCGGCTGATCGCAAACAAAAGAAGGCTTTGTTATAAAGGTAAATCTCGGAGGGTGCAAAGAAAGTGAAAACACAAAGAAGTGTTCCAGATATTGTTAGTGGTGTGTAAAATACGTTCTTTCTAAGAAATTGAAGGAAATAATAAAGAGAAATACTGGCATGTGTTTTATAATCAATAGCTGCTTGCATTTGAATGGAAATCAATTTAATTCTACAATTTAAAAATAAAAGATTTGCCTAATATATTTATGATTTAAAATGGTACACTAGAAACCATTATAGTTTATTTGTTTACGTTATCGTTGTGTTTAAGTTATGAAGTACATAATTTTGGGGTCAATGTCCATGAAAAAATTAAAGAATATTTTAAATTTATATTGATTTGATTTTAATAGCATCAACAAATAATCTATTTAAAAAAGCTTATTGTCAAAATTGAATAAATCAAACATTAATGCACGAGACATTTATAGTGCACATACATGTTAGAGTATATATGAAAAATGAACGTAGAAGCGACAATAAACTATTATAAATATTAAAATATGGGAGGAGTTGTAAACTATATTATTTGCAAGCGCATGTCAATAGAGATATTTAAAATTTATCAATTTCATTTTTAAAATTAAAGAATGACATTGAGAAATAGATTTTTAGATTTATTGTTAATTCTGCAATTAAGTGTAGTAACTTGGTGGCAGAATATCTTGACCTTACATACATTAAACTTACATTCATTAACAAAAGTTACAAAAAGGAGTTAATTAAAATAATAATAATAATTATATAATAATAATAATAATAATAATAATAATAATAAAAATAGTACATAAATCACCACGCAAACCTTACTCCACTTCACATCACTGCACAACACTTAACTGTGACGCATTTCTTTCACACTCGCTTCTTCTTCTCGCATTCCCTTCCCTCCACTTCACTTCATAACACTACACTGCGCTGCACTACACTGCACTACACTGCACTGCACTACATGAATAATAATAAAATAATAACAATAGTAATAAAGATAATAACAATATCTACTACAACTGATATTTATACTAACAATTAAACAACTTACTTTGTATGAAATACTACTAATCTAACAGTGGAAAATTAACATTGATACAATAACCTAATATATAATTAACTAGCAAACTAATTTATTTTTAAAGTTGCTCAAGCTTTGAGAAAAGGGTTCTAAGATTGTCGCAGGCAAACTGTTCCAGTCTCTAATAGTTCGGCTTGTAAATGAAAATTTCCCGACATCCGTTTTCTGCATTCTTGTCTTAATTTTATGCCTTATAATGTATGTCTTAATTTTATGTCTTATAATATGGATGGTATTCTACAAAGAGGAATAACAAAACTACCATATTTCGTACAAAAATATATGATTCAATTTTGATGACCATGGATAATATAAATATTCATGATTTTATGTTATAACCGTTACCTTGATAATTTTTACTTCCTGACTACGGAGTAGAGAGAAAGTTGTGTAATGCTGCGTGAATAAACGGCGAATGTTTTTGGCACAAAAGCTATTACATAGCCCTGATAACAAAAAAGTTAATAAATTCAATTTAAAATTAGCAAAAAATTCTTCATAACATGATGTAGCCCAAATCCGTGTTTTGTGGGTTCTTCATACCGAAAAAACGAATGACTGCAAAACGTCCGACCGTCTATCTTGTGAACAACGCTAGCATGTATACAGTTCTGCCTATTTTCTTCAAAATCGATTTTCCCCAATCAATCTGGCATATATCGCGGCCCCTTAAATTTGAAACATATTTTAATTTTGAGGTGGTACTTTTCATGAACTCTCTGGGACAGTTTCTCAATTTTCATATAAATGTCTGCACCGTTTTTGATTAAAATTTTTGTTAGTGTGAAGGACGTTTAAGAGAACGGTGTAGGGTTTCAGGTTTCTTGAAAACCTTGATTATTTGAAAACTGAGTCTTCCTACAACTAAAATATTAAAGAAAGAGATTTTTCTCTTAATGAAATCTATTCTTTAAAGATATATTTTGAATTAAGATCATGTACAATTTTTCGAAAATTTGAGTATTTTCGCATAATTTTGCGTGAAAATACGGGCGGGAAAGAGCACCTCTAGTTTCTCTGTCTATGCTGGTAACGAGTGATGACTCTTTGATATTTTCATGGTAAGTCAAGACAAAATCATGCAAAACCCATGTCGTGTTCTGAATGAAGAGACCATGAACGGGTAACATTCAGTTGATGACTATATAGCAGTTCTATATTGCATTTTTTGTGAGTGCTGTCTACAGTTCAGTGCTATTTGAGGCAAGTATGTAATTTAATATAAGAGTTCTCAAGAGGAGAAGCAAACACGAAAAGGCATAAGAAAATGGTAGACAAGTTATATGACCAGAGTAGGAACTCAGTACAAGTAAAGGCATAGGGAAACAGAACGAATGAAGATAACAAGAGGATCAAAGAGAATTTTAACACGACGTCATCTAAAACTAGAATCAGCGTAAGGAAATTACAGTGGGGGATAGGAAGCCAATGCATGTGATGGATGGCTACGAATGTCAGGGGTTTGCGAATAACAACAATGAAAACTATGAATTCTCATAATAATTTTCTCATTAAGAATAGCAGATGAATTAGTAAACAAAGAAGGAATAATGAAGAAGAATGAAAAGCACTGAATAATACATACTTAAGAAGAAAACGAAACACGACATGAAATAGATAAGAAGACGAAGAAGAAAGGAAAAAGAATACGGAAGAGGTTGAAGTAGAAAGAAAAAAACGAGAGGCGTTGAATGCGGAGAATAATTGGAAGAAAGTGTCATAAACAGTGAAAAAGAAGGGTAGATAAAATTTACACACACACACGTGTGTGTGTGTGTGTGTGTGTGTGTGTGTGATAGACCCTACAACACGAAAAAGGAAGAGAAGTAAAACGAGGAAGAGATACAGAAAGTAAAAGAGAAAAGAAACAAGGGCATTTGCTGTGTGATGTAAGGTCAACATACATCCTACCAATAGAGAAGCTCCCCACTCCCAACCAGCGGTGGGGGAGGCGGGCCGTAGGGGGCGAGGGTTGGTGGTGAGAAGGAGACTGGCGACAAGGGTGGCGAGGGGCCGGGGAGAGGGGGCAAAGAGGTTGGGTGGAGAGGGGCACTAGCACTAGGGAGGGGGCGAGGTGGGGAAGCGAGGAGGCGGCGAGGTGGGCGGGCGTCGAGGGTCGGGGGAGGGCCATGATGCGAGGGGCGAGGGACGAGAGCTGGCGCTCTCCGCGCGCGTGTCCCCGATCGAGCCCCGAGCGCCCGGGGCGGGGCGGGGGGGCCGGCGCCCGCGGCGGGGGCGGAGCACGTTCGCAACAGACGTGCACGCGCGCTCACGCACGCGCCACCTCCGCGTGGGCGGTGGGCGGGGGCGGCACGTAGCGCGGGAATTGCGGGGGCGATCGCGACGTTGACGAATGGCGCGCGCCGCCCGGACGCCGCCCGCGGGCGAACTGCTGATGGGCAGGGCGGGCGCCCACGCCCCCGGTGCGGAAGCGGGAGAGACGGAGCAGGCGCGGGGGGGGGGGGGGCTAGTCTGCACACTAGACGATGGGGTAAAGCGAGGCGTCGTTAAGTTAGTTGAGGAGAAGTGCGGAGGAGGAAAGGGGCGAAAAAAGACGGGAAACAGAGCGGGTAAAGGGGGAAAACAGGGAGGGATGGGCCGAGGAAAAGCAGGGAAGGGAAAATTGGGACAGAACAGAGCAATATAAAGCTCAACAGTGTCCCCTGTAAAGGCAAGGAGAGGGAAAAAGGGATGCGAAGTAAGAAACAGCTGACAAAACAGAAAAAAAATGTGGTACGATGAGACAGAAAAGGGATTGGCAAAGAGGACGAGACGGAGCATGACGCGGTGGGGTGGTGAATGGTGAAACGGAGAAGTAAGGCGCCGAGCGGAGGTGTTGGGAGAAAGACGTGCAGAGTGAAGTGGGTCGGGCTGCTAGAAGCGGAAGGGAGAGAAAGAAGAATTGTCAGCCAACGAATGGTGTGCTGCATAAAAGATTGGAAATTGAATAACCCTATAACCTCGTCAAAATATTTATATTAATATTTACAGTCGAATTGACAGACGGTTGATTGATTGATACATTGGTTGTTTGAAGTTTCCGGCAACGCCAATTTCCAAGGGGATTAGTCTCGTTAGTGTTGTGAATGTTTTAATACCTGGAGGTGGCAGTGTTCCTCCCGTGCTGGATGGTGAGATCGGCGCCGACCTACACGCCGGTTTCCTGATAAGTTCCGTCTTCACGTATCTTCCCTAGGGGAGCATCGCCAGATCCGGGAGAAGCTGAAAACATCCGACCAGTTTCCGATGTAGTTCAGTGTGTGTGTGTGTGTGTGTGTGTGTGTATTGTGTGTGCGTTATGGGATACGATAGAATAAAAAGAGGAAACATCGTGGTTCGTATCCTGTGAGTGTCGAAAATCTGCCACCGTGAGATCTCGAACCCTAGGCCCTCATGGTCAGAGTCGTTAAATGAGCCCAATGCGGACGGCAAACAAACGAACAAATTGACGCATAAACAAACGGACGGACAAACAGACGGACGGACACACAAACAGACGGTCGGTGGGACGACAAACAGACGGACGGAGGGACAGACAAACAGACGGACGGACAGACAAACAGACGGACGGACAGAGAGACAAACAGACGGACGGACAGACAAACAGACGGACGGACAGGCAAACAGACGGACGGACAGGCAAACAGACGGACGGACAGGCAAACAGACGGACGGACAGGCAAACAGACGGACGGACAGGCAAACAGACGGACGGACAGGCAAACAGACGGACGGACAGGCAAACAGACGGACGGACAGGCAAACAGACGGACGGACAGGCAAACAGACGGACGGACAGGCAAACAGACGGACGGACAGGCAAACAGACGGACGGACAGGCAAACAGACGGACGGCGGGCAAACAGACGGACGGGCAAACAGACGGACGGGCAAACAGACGGACGGGCAAACAGACGGACGGGCAAACAGACGGACGGGAATGCCTTTAAAAGAAAAATGTGCTGGTTATTTGTATACTGTAAAAGTATTTTTCCATCAAAATGACGAGATTGATGCTATATATTGGCATCAATAACGCGTAAATGAGAAAGAAAGATTAAATTTCTGGAAGATTCAAACTACAGATGACTGTCATTCGTCCGATTATTTATTCCCAATCTCATATTACTGACGCACAGAACACATTCCGATGTCTTAATTCAGGGCGCGCGGAGCGAGCGGTAACAGCGCCGTGAGGAGTGGGGGGCGAGGGAGGCGGGGGGAGGGGAGAGGGGAGGTGCGAGGGCGGGCGCGAGGTCGCGCGTTCGGGCGCCAGCGGTGTCCTCGTGATTGATTGCACTGCGAAGCGGGGCGGTGCTGGCGCGGGGGTGGGGGCAGGGGCGGGGGCGGGATGAGGGGGGCGGCGGCGGCGGCGGCGGGGCTCGAGGTGAGAGCTGACCCTGGATCGCTCGGAGCGGAGACCGCCCACCTCGGCCGGGGGGCGAAACCGCCCGCCGGAGAAGCTCGGGCAAGGATTAGTCGTGTGAGGGGTGATTATAATGGGTGAGTCTCTGGCACAAGAAAAAGCAGAGGACTATGGCTAATTTCACAGCAAATCATTCGTGGAAGATTGTTTTTCTCCTACATAATTATTTAACGAACGTTAAAAATTTATTAATAATGCAAATTCGTGAATATTACATTCGGATAATTCAAAATATTTTAAAAAATAAAAAAATTATTGTTCCATGTTATTTATACATAAATAAACAAAAAGATTATAGATGTAAATTAATATAAAATATAAAACGTTTAATAAATTTGTATTTAAATGAAAAATATGTGTATTATGACAAGTAAAGTTTCAGAATTATAACTGCTTTGCACTTACATGTTCTTAAATACTCGTTAATTAACTAAAAGTATCCAAATAAACTCTAAGTTGGCAAGTAGATACTAAAGAACATAAAAGCGTATTGCTACTTATGGTTTCTCTATTTATTTTTTTCGAGTGTATATTTACTGAATATGATTTTGTTTCTGAACGTTAGTTTTAAAGAGAAGCGTTTTTTACCTATAATGGTTTCCCCTGAAATATGAGTATTAACGAATGTTCTACCGATATACGAGAAATGAGTACTTACATAACTGAAATACATCTGAAAAAGTGTTAATACATATATTTTTAACATGCTAAAAATGAAACGCATGTTTGTCGGGGAGATGAAAATTTCTCACTTATTGTTGAGAAAAAATTTCACTATTAAAAATTACATATACGTTTATTATATTTCGAATTTCTTACTATGTGATTTTCATATGAAAATGCTATATACACAACACGCATATTAGACGAAGTAGATAACGCTCAATAAATTCACAATAAATTTTAATGCTGATTAGTTGTAACGCTGTCAGAGATGAGGATTCATTTTAAAGATATTTAGCGTAAGTTTTTATCCGCTCCTGAGAAATTGAAAAGGTACATTTACATCATCATTGAAATTCCTTACTTGCAACGTACAAAAACGAAATTTTAATGTAACATTTTCCAATAAAGGTTAATGGCAATACAAAAGTCACTATTTATATTAAGCAAATAAATTAAATATCATCAAAATACCCATTGACATTTTTCTTTTCCGAAATTTCCGCACACAGTCTGCAACCACTTGTAAACAAACGTATACTAATCAACAGTTGTTCTGCGTAGCAGGTCTTCTAACAATCAATTCCCCCCAACAACTGTCCTGAGCTATTATTGAATTGTGCTTTGCTAGCGAACAGTAGCAAGGCCGATGCTCGTTATCATGCAACGCAGCCTCCGAGGAAAGGGCTGA
Organism: Teleogryllus oceanicus; assembly: GCA_964035755.1. NCBI lineage: Eukaryota > Metazoa > Arthropoda > Insecta > Orthoptera > Gryllidae > Teleogryllus > Teleogryllus oceanicus. The sequence continues at coordinate 108,353,511 of CAXIVR010000006.1, read as the reverse complement.
AGTACAGTGTTTCGGAGCGCCCTGCCTGCAAGTGGGTCAACGGAGAACTTCCCTCAGGGCAAGGGAGGGCGAAGGACGGGAGTGAGAAACAGCCGAGGAACCAATGGGAATCTGTCTCGATTCATTTGTTGATACCTCCCTGCATGTGAACAACTATGGTCACTAGTCTTGTCAGTGAAGTGAGTGGTTTTTTTTCTCTCGAGAAGAAGAGAAGCATAGTGATATCCGGCTTCGACCTACGGAAAATACGGCGGAAAATTTGGAATATTTGCGGAAAATTTCCTTCTCCAGGTATCTCCCTCCAGCGGACACCGAACTAACAAGACAAACGCTCAGCCTCCGACCTCTCTCCCAACATTTGTGGTAGTGTAGTACATATAAGTGTAAGGAAGAGTGTAAGAGGAGACGATAGGCCAAAGAAGTGGAAGAAAAGAATGCGTGCGGTCCGTGGCCCGTTTGTTAGGGAGCTTCTCTGATATTCGCCTGGTATTGATCCAAGAAACCATGAAAAACTACCGATCAGAGCAGCCTGTTGCTGGAATTCTCCTCGAGACAGATGTTCAATTCGACCTAGCTACTTAGCAAGTGTCAAAAATCCGCCACCGTCGTAACTCGAACCTAGGATCTCCCAGAGTCACTGCAGTCAGCGACAATGCTGGCACTGAGCTAATCACAGCCGGTAAAAAGCCTCCTGCAATGATAATATTGGTGCAGAAGTGTGGTGGTGGGAGACAATGCAATGTCTGCCGGGTGAGAGAGAGTGGTCCAAGGATGTATAACGTATTTTAGCCGTATGTATTTGCGAGTCTGTAAATGAAGACCGGGGACCGGGTAGAAGAATACAACTGATAACACGCAGAGATGCCCAAGATCGTGTACCGACGGAGGCAAACATTCGACTCCCGTTATCTAGCGAGGTCTGGACATTATAAAGAAATAAGGTGCTAAAACAGCACGTACTTTCTCGCATTCAGTAATGGTTATGTAATACTACTTATACCTTAATTTCTCGAATTAACACACCTCAGTCTTTTTTTTTTTTTTTTTTTTGTAAAACTGTTACAAATGATGGAACATTTGTGATATTTTCAAGCAAATATCACCATAAATTTGACACTCATAACTGTTTTTCATACAGCAAAATCATGTCACAACTTTGATACATAATTCACAGAAATTCGCGAGTCAGAATGCCATTGTTGCATTCCAATCTGATATAACCTGAAGGCTAGCATTTTTTTATTTCATATAGTTGAATTAGGTTTTAAATAATTTCTAAAAGATTAATATGTAAACGTATAACAAATGTAAGAAACGAACAAAAATATGATGATTGATTCATTGTTAATGATTCCGGGCGCGTCAGCTACTATGGTCATTAGTCCCGTAAGTATAGTGCCTGGTCGTGAGGTGGCTGGTTTTGCCCGTGAGGTGGCGGTGGTCTTCCCCCACTGGATGGCCAGATCCGGCGCCGACCTACCGTCGGCTAAGGGGGTTTACACCAACCAGGTATCTCTCACCAGCGGAGCACCGCCCTAGCCGGGACAAGTTCTAAGTCCCCATCCGGTTTCTCGGCATGTGTGGTAGTGCAGTAGATGTTAGTGTACGTGTGTGGCCCGTTTGTAAGGCATTCGCCTGACGTTAACAGGAGAAACCACGGAAAACTACCGATCAGAGCAGCCGGCCGCTGGAATTGCCCTCCAGATAGCGACTGAATTCGACCTCGCTGAAAAGCTAGTGTCGAAAATCCTGCCACAGTCGGGACTCGAACATAGGATCTCAGAGGCACTGCAGTGACATCAGTTGATGCCCTGAGCTACCACTCCCGATAAAAAATAAGAAATAATATACACATTCCAACTTGCCAAAAAATTCGTCCACGATACGAAGATTTTTCGGAACATGGACTTAGGTTGGCGTCACATTACTCACAAAATACACATATTTTCCAAAAATTCAACGTGACGTTTTTTGAAGATGTTTTTGATGAACACATATTATTAAGAAAAAAGTGTACCTTTACAATAGTAGTAGTAGGAAGGTGCCAACAAAATTTTAATTTTTAAAATTTTTGTAGAAAAATCAATATTCCTACGAACATGAGACAACATTCTCTTAGCGTCTTTGACGATATCTATGGTCTAGTCTTATTTTTTTTAAATGATCATTTTTAAGAGAAAATTGTTTAAAGAAAATAAAATGCCAATGTTTGACTGAAAAGTTCACAAGAATCAAAGTTTCTTGAAAAATCGAACATTCGATTTCTAGATGTTTTCATGAACACATTTTGTTAAGCAAAAAATGTTCATCTTCATAATTGTAAGTGGAGGCAGACTCTGAAAAAAATTTTGAATTTTTTCAATTTTCGAAAAATCATGGTTTCAGAGAACATGACTCCTCCTCCATTCTCTTAAACTTGCTTTACAAAATTTAATCAAAAACGTTGGTAGTAATTTTTTTGAAAATTTTGAAAATTTCCAGCGGCGTCATGTGAAGTACTACCCCCAAAAATTAAAATATTGATTTTGAATTCAAGGGAGGCTGTATTATCAGAATGATCAATTGAGTAATATCAATTTCGGAGAAAATCGGTTGAACGGTTTAGCCGCTAGCGTTCTTCACGTTTTCACAGACATGCGGAGAGACGTTTGGCCGCCAATCGATTTTTCAGTATCAAGGTCCCACAAAACATGGATTTTGAGTACACCACGTGTTAGAGGATTTGTTCTAAATTTAGCGATTGGATTTATCCACTTTTTCGTCGCCAGAGACCTGTAATAATATTTTTTGCCGAAAATTCTTTTTACGCTCAGCATTACATAATATTTTCTCTACCGCGATAGTGCTACAGCGGCGGAGAGTATATGTATGCATGTGAATTAAATGAACGAGTGTGACCGAGTGAGCGAGAGAGTGAATGAGCCAGAGAATGAATAGTGAATTAGTGAATGAGCGAGAGCGTTCGCTCAACGACAATCGTTCATCGACAATCGTTCTGCCGAAGAGCAGTGAGTTCAAAGATTAAAGGAGGTCAATCCCTTATGGTTTGGTGGTTGCGAAGTAGCACACGCTGTTAGTAGACTAATGCTCATGACATATAATTATCACCATCATCATTCATCCTGTTAGTTCTGCGTACGAAAGTCATAATTTCGCTGTACTATTTCATTCCGCCATTCCCAAAATAAAACGTAGTCGAAGAGGATAAATTTTTTTGATGTCATAAAATGAATTTTCTATGGCATGTTGATTGAGAAAATGTTCCCTTCATTTCTCTAATGATATTTCCGGCTTGCAGTTCAAAATGTATTTTAATTCTTTTTGTTATTTAATTTATTTTAAGTCGCATCAACGGCTAGGTCATTAGCGACTAAATGAATACATTATATTTTACATTGTCAATTTTAGTTTTACAATATTGAGGTTACAATTGAGGTTACAGTACAGAGATGATATGGATATAAAAACATAAAATTAAACGTGAAAATTACATAACTGTTAATTACTACAAAAGGAATGGAAAATTACGTTATTCTAATACAGTTAAATATTTACTGAAATACCTATTTCATTACAAAATTTTAAAACATTACTTGGTAAGAATTATCCCTTAAAATGGTACTAAATCTTTTCTTATCAAAGAATTAAGGTCTCACAGAATTGAATTGGGAACATTTCTAGAGGATGTGATTAGATTTTATCATAAGGTTATCAGCCAAAATTGCAGCTTTTAAAAATATGGTTTACTCCACCAGAAGGATGATTACTGGTTCTATTTTTAAAGAAACATTGATCATTTTTAATATTAGCTGAGTGATTAGCCTTAGAATTGGATTCTTGCAAACAAATGATATCTGGTAATAGTTGCAGATACTCAAGATGACAATAGTATCCATTAATATTCCATTGGAGTATCTTCATTTGTTTGCTTGAAATTTATTTAGCAAGGGGGGAATGGTGTTTCTTTAAGAGACCTGAATTAAAAGATTTAGTGTCAGATAGTTTCCATACTGGATTCAGAGTCAGCTGTGTCTGATTCCAGTAGGTGGTTCTGCAGTTTGTTTCTTATTCTGGTAACTCTGCTTTTGATAATTCTATCCTTTAATACAGGGTAAATGTCACTGAGCATTTTTATAACAGCTGGAATATCATTGGAATAGTCCTTTACTATGGTTAGAGGATCAGCAGAGCCAGAGTATTTTCTAGTAGTAAGTGTAATTGATTCACTGACAGAGGGAAGGAGTTTTGGTTCCTTTCAATCAGATCTTTAGTTGGGCTAAGCATGTCTTCAAGTGTTTTATTAGGATTGCTATCTTGGTCCAGTTCTTCATAGCAGTGGTAGGCTGTACTTATTGTAGGCTGTACTTCCATATTATTAGAAGGGATAGTTGGTATATTTGTACTGGGAGTGTCCAGAAGGCAATTCTCTTTGGGGATATTTTGTGGGCAGTTACTAGCAGTATGGCCTTCCATTTTGCAATTGAAACAAGTAATGTTTTCAGCAGAGAAAAAGATTCTATATGGTGTACCTTCATGTACAATCACTGATGACTGAGGAGTTTGTGAAGTTCCTCAGGTTGGATAAATGTTTGCCTTCTGAAGCTCATAATGTGACTGAAGTTAGGGTCAGACAGACCAGCTCTGATGAAAGATATACTGGAGGTAGTTTTGATGTCATGATTCTTGAAAATATTTGTGATTTCCTCGTTTGGAATAAAAGGGTATACATTTGATATTATGATTCTCTTGAGTTTGTTAATTAGGGGTCTCACATTAACAATAGTATTTTTAATGATTAGAGTAGGGTATTTGTTAGTTATAAGATCAGCATTGACTTTCGAGTTCAGAAACACACATATTCTGTTATTGGATATTCTTGATATGAAAGTAATGGCACTGGGGGGAACAATTTCAGTTAGTTTACTTATATAGTCTTTGACAGTTAGATTTTCGCATGCGTCCAGTAGTATAGATTGTTCTTTTGATGGAAAACTCACAGTATTTGCAGCTCCTGCGTACGACTTCGTGGGTTGCTCTTGGAGGTTAAGTGACGGATTCATCTTGAGTTTGGCTGGTACTGCTTTATTCATGTGGATACGTTGAGCCAGCCGGCAGGCCGGCCAGAGAAACGCTGTACACTGCTTGGATTACTGATAGCACTTTAAATAACACTGTTAGGTAATATTAATACTGAAGTGTTTTGGTTCGGAGATACAGTGTATCGGTAAGCTGATAGAGCGCAGCAGTAGTTGTTGCCTCTACCGCTGTCGAACTACGACTGTTTAATTCTTTTGTTTTTGTGTATTTGCTGAATCGTAAAATATGAAATTAAATCCCAAATAGTAGGTCAATAATGAAACATTCAATAGTATGTATCATTGAATAATGAATAAAATGTTTAAAAATTAACACTGTATTCAAATATTGTTTCTGTATTTCACTGAACTCTCCTTGTCACTCCCTCTCCGAATGCAGATGAGTTGTGTGTTGGTACAACAGGGTGCTTCTATCCTTTTGCCATAGAGAAACGCCAAGGGCTTCTAAGTCCTTCAGCCGTGGTGCAACAAGGAACGACGTGTCGAATCTATTGTGAGGTGGTGAGAGTGATGAAGAGACCCTACAGGACGAGGACGATGTAATATGTTAATGAGCTCTGTAATGCAGTACTTGATGGGATTTAAATCCTAAATGATAACAATGTTCAACCACACACTTAACACGAGAAGAAATGTAAAATGAAGAAATGTACCCTTACCTTATTTTGAAATGCAATCGCGTTTCATTACATTTATTATCGAAAAATGATTATGTACTCTTGATATTAACGATACACAATGCCATTTGTATCCAAATCTGAAGAATGGAAAAATAAAAATTAGTGTAATCTTCTATATTCTACGAAATGTATATATTAGGTTGTTTATATATCACTTGTAAAAGTTGCATTGCATTCATTATGCTCAAACTCTAGAAAATTTCTGCTTATTTTTAGAATGTCGCATTTTTAAATTCGTCATGACAAGTAATTAGATCACCCAGCATACTGAATGCCAAGCAAAACGTGACTTCAACGTATTACACATCGATTGTGCAGCTAAAGATATTTACAAATAAAACTTTATGAAATTGAACTAAGAATATCAGATTTTATTACAATAAAATGAATTCTGTATTATGTAAACGATAATTTGATCATGTTTGAGCGGAGTTCAGAGTAATTTAGAGGATATTATTTATCATTTTTAAAAATAAAATCTATCTCGCCTACAATATCAATCGCCACCGACCGAGAGCGGTGGCTCAGGGCATCAACTGATGTCACTGCAGCGCCTCTGATCGGGGGTCCTAGGTTCCAGTCCTGACGGCGGCAGGATTTTCGACACTAGCTTTTCAGCTAGGTCGAATTCAGTCGCTGTCCGGAGAAGGATTCTAGCGGCTGGCTGCTCTGATCGGTAGTTTTCCTTGGTTTCTCCGATCAGCACCAGGTGAATGCCGTAGCAGTACCCTAACAAACGGGCCACGTACCACGCGCGATCTTTCCTTCCTCTTCCTTGTCCTATCCTCTCCCCATACACACACACACACACACACTCACACCAATATGTACTACACTACCAGACATACCGGGAAACCGTTCGGGGACTTAGAACTTGTCCCGACTGGGGCGGTGCCCCGCTGGTGGGAGATACCTGGTTGTGGAAAACCCCGTTAGCCGACGGTAGGTCGGTGCCGGATCTGGCCACCCAGAGGGGGAAGACTACCGCCACCTCCCGAGCAAAACACACACTACACTTACGGGACTAACGACCATAATAGTTGACTTTACCGGATTCACTAAACAATCAATCAATCGCCAGCGATCACCTCCACCAAGATACGCCATCCCCCTTTCCACTTTCCAGCATGAAAGAGAATATGGTCCGAAAGCATCTATCAGAGACTTCGCGATTCGGCATGTGCGCGTCCCACGTAGTTCCATGTCCCACGACCGATGTCTCTCGTCCGCTCCTCGATTATTCAAGGCCTGCCCCAACGCTCGCCCTGTTTACGCAAAACCCGGCGGGCGTCCCGTTCGCCCACGGGAATACGATATTCCGGAAAGCCTCGGTGCGGCACAAGGCGCGCTCTTCAAACTTGGAGGCTATTGGATTCACGGAAGAGCCACGCGAACGGGCAGGATTCCTTTAATTATTCCGTGGGATAGAATGCTCCAAGTGGGTTGGAAACGGGGGGAGAGTTTGCGCTCGCCTGTCATTTTTGCGATCAATACGAAGCAACTCGAGCTGAAAATTATGCCGCTGTTGGATTTAGACTGTAATTGAGACGGCATGAAATGCACGCCTGGCTAAATTGACAGAAATCAAGCAAGTAAATGAAAGGGCAAAGGATAACCCAAATTATTTGTGTATCCTTTGGTAGCATGTCAAATTTTCTTTGCAAATAACCCAACAAACCACAAACGAAATGCGTAATTTTATACATTTGATCCATTGTATCCATTATAAAAGCGGTGTATTTCTGCTTGTTGAATCATATTTGAAAAGTCATAATTTCTTACGTTAAGTATATTCTTTTTATCCAGAATGGATTAACAATACCAAAAACATTTCTGGATTATTTTCTGCATTTTCGCAATGATTACACGTGATCTACATATTTTTGTGGAAGAAATAAGAGCTACGAAGAAAACAAACTCAAATAGATATAATTATTTCCATTTCCTTTACAAAACGAACTCTTGGTTTTGTCTAACTGGTAAAGAAGCAATCTAGTGTTTCTAAAGAGCCTACGTTATTGTCTCGTTTTAATTCAGTTCCTTGTATAAATATCTTTACCCACTCTTTATCAGCAAGGATAATGACGTGCTAAAGGCAATGTGTTACGATGAAGGTGTCATTTATAATCAAACGAAAAGGGAATGCATAAGCAATGTAAATTATAAAATGGCGATTAACATACTACTAAACTTTTTTAATTGCATAGAAGAAACAATGGTTTGGACCTGATCATGAGGATTGGAGAGCCGTGCATCAGCTGCTGCGTTAGGTCTGCCCGATTCGGCTTGAATTGGAAAACTATTGCTTATAGATTCTTTCAGGGAGAGTTTTGGGATGGTGACTAAGTGTCAACAAAGGGGTGAACGTGGAGAAGGAGAGGATGGAAGAAACAGATGGAGTGACAGAGGGCGCTGGGGTGCAGTTGGGGAATCGTCGCTTGTCAGAGAAAGGCATTACTGTTCTGGTTGGCAAGTCGCCATAGTGAGCAAAAATTGCAAAACATGGTAAACAGCATTGAATCAGGGCTATTGAAAAAAACCGTTGGGCAAATCTAGTATTTATAATCAAAATAATGTAAAAAAACAGTCAGGAAGGTTAACTTAGGTGGTCGACTGTTACATTCAAAACATTCCTTAAATACGAGTTGCAAGAGAATAAAAATTATTCAAGAAAATGTTCATCTAACCTATGACAATAATTATTTCAGATTATGGCTATCCCACATGTTCAAAGATGTTTTTTGTACTTAACAACTAAATTTATCCAGGTTTTCGTTACCAGGGTCCGGAAATAAAAGTTTATTTGTCGAAAATTCGCCTTTTTCCGGCGCACAATAACAATACTTTCTCTTCTTGCGTTAGTAAGGACTAGAATTATTACTAAATTGTTCTTTTATAAATAAGTAATACCTGTAAGATACTCGTTCAGGGGAATCGATTCTTGTAGAATACTTGGAGTAGATATATAAAGCAAAGATGGTAAATTCGGTGGCAATAACTCCCACGATATAAACTAATGCATAAATATTACACATTATCTTGTATCACTTCAGCGGGCTATCGGGAACCGGCAAGCAGGTGATGCAGGGACTGCGGCAGCAAAAGCGAGAGGGAGGGGAGGGGAGGGGGGCGAATTCCCAAGCAGTTGATTGGCCCCGTGAACACGCCGGCGCCGCCGAGGCGATCTATCTCCCGATTGTTAGAGCTCGGGCGGGTGACCCTTAGCCTTGTGTCGATACTGTCACCGACAGCGCACTGGAACACAAGCGCTCGCGCCACCCCTGTGCCCGTATAGGGCCCACAACCTCCAAGCACGCGCGAGCGATTCCCTTGGGCCGGTCATGAGCAACGCGGCGTCGCAGCACGGGATGCGGGCTCCCGAGGACACTACAGAAGGACTGCGCGCCGCGCCCACATCTGTTGGCGTGGTGGGACAAGGCTTTGCTTCGGATTCATTGATTGTTAGTGATTCCGGTCGCGTCAACTACCTAAGTCATTATTCCCGTAAGTGTAGTTCGTGTTTTTTATCGGGAGGTGGCGGTGATCTTCCCCCACTGGACGGCGCGAATTTTTTCATTAAACTTTTTCTGATAGTAGTTAATGCAATACCAGCAATATGCAATAATATTAAAAACGCCAATTTAATGAATTGATTGTATTTTTCGTAGATTACACAAATGTAATTTTTAATACATCTCTATACATATATTTCCATTACGGATGTTTTTATACATTATTGAATTTGTGAGTACAAGTGCTTTAAATAATTTCTTTTTTTTAAAACCAAAGTTTGATATGAAACTGAGCTCCTTATAATACATTTTTAGAAACACTCAAATGTCATTTTCTAAATAAAGATTCCATTTTTTCAAGAAATATTTCATCTAGAACCATAACTTACTATTCTATAATATTCTTAAAGTCGTATTTCAATGCTACTATTACGGGATCGAAAAGTTGAGAAAAAAACAAAAAACAATTAGGCGGTGATAGAGGGCAGCTGGAATGAAGATGACGCAATTCCTAAAACCTCATCAAGACTGAAAAGTTTAGAAAATTAACAAGAACGAGAAAGTCTGCGTCATTCTGTACAACCCCCTAGTTCTACGTGGCACAGCAATAGATTCATATTCTTGTCGCATATGACGCGCCCGGAACCCTTTTCCTTCCTGCGGTTTTTTTTTGCTCGCCACTCCCACCGCTCCAAGACCGCGGAACAAGGCCCTCCGAAGCACTGATTAATTGCCCAAGAGGTGCGCGAGGGGGCCGCGGGAGGCGCCACCGTCGCCGCTGCGGTGGCATGCCTCGCTGTCGTAGGGTCGAGGGACAAGGGCTTACATTGCTCTTGTGGGGGAACGTCCAAGGGGCAGGTGAACTTGGCAGGTGACACGGGCGAAACAGGTCTTTTCAGGAAGGCGAATAGGGAGACGGAGGGACAAGGGCGACGGGGCACAAAACAGATTTGGCTCTGACAAGCACGGGAGGCAAAATGTAGTCTGAGGGGAAGAACTTAACTGAAGTGGAAGAGGGAGGTATTGAATCAGTGTGCGGCTTATACGTAGCTTTCGAGCGGATCAAAAACCACTTTCCTTAACCTCTTATCGATTAGAATCTGCATATTCCCTACTTTTGAAGGTCATTCTGTGTCTGAATGAGAGAACAAAGCTTTGTAATGAAATTTCATTCCACTTTATTAGAATTATGAACTAGTTCTCGCAAAATGCAATCACAACATTTATACATTTTTTCTAAAATATTTCAAGGCAGCTTAAATCATATTGCTATATCCAAAGCACTAAAAAGTGAATATATCGAATACAGTGTATAAATGGATATTGAAGAATGGATATTATAAGAAAATATTTGATTTCCATTTATGAAAGTTGCAAGATTACTTTAATATTATTACCTTGGACATGTCTATTATTATATAAGAAGATCAGAATAAAAACTTTTGAATTTCCATCCCACACATCCAAATTAATTTTAAAATAATAAGTTGCTAGTATTCAGGAAATACGATGAGTTACAGACAAGATTGTACTGTGATAAGCTAAGAACCTGGGAAATATTTTTAAGGATAAAATCAACATTGAGCGTTTGAATACAGCATCGTTTAGAGTCATAAATACGCGTTGTTAGGGCAACGCATCAACAAGGGTTACTATTCCATGATTGATGTCAGATCGTTATACAAATGGACAGCCCCGGACACATAATGTGCAGAAAATGTGAAGAGGGCGTTGAGGGTCGTGGTCGTCAGGAAGGAGACATCAATTCATTCTCTACAAAAATTTCGTCGTCAGCACATGATTTTTTAATGTAAGCTGGGTTTTATGTAGATTATAATAAGCCGGGAATTGTTTAGTTGGATGTTTGATAGCTTGCTCTCGCGTACATTGTGATATTAAATAGTAATTGGGAATTTTTATTAATATAATGGTGGACGTTTGAAGTTAATTAGACTCCATGTTTCGAGGGAGATATATCAGTAGATCATTCGTAGTGGAAGTAGTGGTGTATCATTCGTAGATGGAAGAATTTTCCAAGAATTAAATGAATATAGTCAGTCGCGAGTAGGTGTTTTATACGTAACACAGATAGGAAAAGTCGCGACCGCGTGTTAGATTTGTGGGAATATTAAATCTAATTATATCAATCGCTGAGAATATTCTGAAACATTTTTATTTAGGAAAAGACACGAAAATTGGCTCCCCAAGGATTCCAGAGACTTCATCCTGCCAGTCAGCCGAGACGCCAACAATCAAGATCAGGAATACAATTATGAACGTAAGCTTACGAACTATAATCAAACCCGTACGGTGTTTCAATGTTAAATAGAAAAGAAATTCACGTAAATTTGACAAATTCGACATGTATAATTAATAAGAATAAATGTTAAATTTTTATTATTGAAAAAGTCTGATAATTCATAGTAGTTACCATCAATCTAATACTTGATTACAATGAATAGAACTTCCAGGAATCGTGGTTCTGTATAGAATCACACGTCCACATGCAACAGGTAAGGAATGTATGCTGTGTGTCAAACCCATGCTTAAAATTGGCAGGAAATTTAATAATTTAATAAATTAATAATTTAGTATTAAAATAAGCAATAGATAACGTTTACAAATTTTTCACAAATAGCTAGCCTACCGCGGAGTATGAAGGAACTTTTGTAAATTTAGCAAAGCAGTTTCTATATAATAGTGACAATTGAGCTAAGTAACTTCCATAAATAATAATCTGCTGAGCTTAAATATTTCCTCAACAAAATATTAGTACAAAAATACAAAGTCTAACAGAGTAAAGTCAGTTCCAGATAATTTAATAGTACCAAGATAGAATTCGACTTAAAACTAATCAACCGTCTAATGCGAGACGTAGATCGTACACAGAACGCAACCTGATTGTCCGAATTCGAAGAGAGAGAGAGTTTGAAACAATTCCGTCTTTCATTCATCTGGAGGAACCCGGAAACCTTCCGCTTTCTCGAAAAAAACTCCGCAGGGCGATCAGGCGATCAGAGCAACTCAGGCGCAGTCTGCTGACTCCTCAGGCTTCTCCCAGGAACATTCTCCATTTGTCGAACAATCTTGCGCTTGGAGCGACCGCCACAAGAACCTCCCCCCCTCCGGGGGTTCCCCGCAGCCAGACAGGGACGCGGAGAGCCAAGTGTGCGGCTGGAGGCACAAGATGCGAGACGCAGGGAGTGGATGCCCAAGGGCGAGCGGAGAAATAGGGCCATGGAAGGAGCGAAACGCACGACGAATGTAAGGCAGCGAGTTGATGAAACGGGGATGTGAAGTGAGTTAGGAGCAGGGAAGGAGGCTGGAATGTGGGTATCGTGAAGGAAAAGTGGCTGAGGTAGCACATACGGGTGTGTGGTGGTAGCCCGCGGTGAGAGTCGGAAAGGGAAGCGTGGCGTGGATGCGTGGCGGCGAGGATGAGGGGTGGAGTTGTGAGGTAGGGATGTACGGCTCGGTGGGGATACACAGCAGCATGCTTGGCAGCGATGTACGGCAAAGGATGCGTGGTGAGGAGAAGCACTGAAGGTGCGAGGGTCGTGGCGGGGAAGAATAAGGACTATGCGTGTCGCATATCCACTGCGGGCATGCGTGGAGAGGAAACGTGCTGGAGGTGTGCGTGGCGGAGATGCGTTGCGGGTATTGTAGCAAAGATGGATGGCGTAGATGAATGGCGGAGATGGATAGCAGGGATGGACGACGGGGACGGAAGGGGTGAAAGGGGGATTGATGGCGGGGACGGATGGCGAGGACGGATGGCGGGGACGGATGGCGGGGCGGATGGCGGGGACGGTGGCGGGACGCATGGCGGGGACGGGTGGCGGGGACGGATGGCGGGGACGGATGGCGGGGACGGATGGCGGAGACGGATGGCGGGACGGATGGCAGAGACGGATGGCGGGACGGATGGCGGGACGGATGGCGGGGACGGATGGCGGGACGATGGCGAGGACGGATGGCGGGGACGGATGGCGGACGGATGGCAGGAACGGTGGCGAGGACGCATGCGAGACAGATGGCGAGACAGATGGCGGGACGGATGGCAGAGACGGATGGCGGACAGATGGCGAGGACGATGGCAGGACGATGGCGAGACGGATGGCGAGACGGATGGCGGCATGGATGGCGAGGACAGATGGCGGACATGGATGGCAGGGACGGATGGCAGGGACGGATGGCGGGACGGATGGCGGGACGGATGGCGGGACGGATGGCGGGGACGGATGGCAGGCATGGATGGCGGGGACGGATGGCGGAGCATGGATGACGGGCATGGATGGCGGGCATGGATGCAGGATGTGTTGCAGATAGGTATTGTCTGGGGAAGGTGGTGAGTGCGTAGCGAAGATGCGTAGTGAGCATGCGTGGGGAAGGTGCTTGGCGCTGATGCATGGTGCTCGACGCCTCGTGAGGCGGACAGGCCGAGGCCTGGTGGTGATGCCGGAACGAACTCAGAGGGCTCCCGCGCGCGCCCTTGCGGAGCGGCTCGTAATTAATGGAGCTGCTGTGATTGAGTCGTCACCGTCCAAAATATTTTCGTGCGCCAGCCAAAAACGCCGCTTTATGGGGGGATGGGAGGGTGTGGGGTGGGGGGCCAATGAGTGGCAATTGTCGCCGCCGCACGGAAACGTTTTTCGGTCGGAACAGTGCACTGTGGGCCCTTCATTAATTATTTCATTTCTTACCAACATTATCAAGTAAATTCAAAGTATTAAACATATAGAAGTGGAAGAATACGCATAAATGTTATGTATACAATTTTTTTTAAACATTTCTGCGTATATACAATTAACATTTCTAAGCACTCATCTGCAGGAAAGTCTGTTATGATCTATTGGAATAACGTTTTGAGGCTACAGTGAAATGGAAAACTTGAGACGATATTAACTTTATCTCGTAAAAAGTATCAACCTCAGTTATGGGAAAGATCATTCTGTACAGAATGAGACTTATCAGAGCTGAATCATTCCGAGGTACTCTTGAAGGTATAAAGAAAATGGTATCGGTGCGAGGCCATTGGTTGAGATAGACAATGCCACCGGTGGGGAGGCGAAGCATGGAGCCAGTGCTGGTGGAGAGACAGGGTTCGTCAACGAGAACGAAATCGCTCTCTGAGCGAAGTCAAAACTTCCCAGCTCGAATGAGAAACACTCGCATCAAAAGCAGCTCCCTCGAACGCACTGATTGAAAGACGGATTAAGGTTGATTCCAGAACGCCAGGCTTCGACTGTCTATCTTTCTGGGATTATTTGGTGTTTCGTTTCCCTGGCGTGGATTCAATTTCAAAAACCATTTCATGGCAATAACACAAGACCAATCAGCTCTTCGATTCACGACTTCATTCAATACCTAGTATTTTATCATTCTCTACAGATACTATTTCTGTTACTTTTCAGTTATTAGAACTAAACAATTTGAAGTAAAGCGCTTGTTTAAAAAAACATACTTCATAAAGTAATGTTACTTTATGAAGTTACTTACATGTTGCTACTGGAATCTGTTTTCTTTCTTCTTGTAAATTAATAAATATGATCATTCACATTACCCCTCTACGTTACAATTGTAGCTTTTGTAAAAGAAGACTAATAACATTTCATAGAGATGTGTTTACATGTGAAACATATTAAATTTTATTGAATTATAAAATGATAATGAAATTAAATAGTTAAATACTTATGAACCGTCACGAAGGCTCTTAACTCTAGAATGCTCTGTCTTAGTAGCTCAAGTGATAAGAGGAACTGGGTATATAACGAGATACCTGAGTTTGAATACCGGCTGGGGCAGTCGATCTGTTAAACAGTCAAACATAATTAGTAACATTACTTCCGCTGACTAGCTAGAGGGTCGCAATGGTAAGAGAGCAATTGGGGAACGGAAACATTGACCCAGGTAATTATTAAAACGTTCATCTATGAATAAGTAGTGAAATTATTATTATTATTATTATTATTATTATTATTATTATTACGCAGTAGAGAGAAAGTTGTGTAATGCTGCGAAAAAACCGTGAATTTTCGGCATAAAAATTCTTATTACAGGGCCTTGGTAACAAAAAAGTGGATACATCCAGTTGGTAAATTTGGAAAAAAATTCTAACGCGTGGTGTAGGTAGAATCCATGTTTTGTGGGTCCCTGATACCGAAATATTGCATGACGGCAAAATACATGTCTGTCCATCCGTCCGTCCGTAAACTACGCTAGCAGCTAAACCGTTCAGCCAATTTTCCCCAAAATTGATATTCCAAAATAGATGTATTTCGCGGTCCCTTGAATTTGAAACCGATATTTTAATTTTGGGAGCCACTTTACATGAAGCCTCTGAGATTTTAAAAATTGGTCAAAAAATGGCTCCATCGTTTTTGTTTTAATTTCGTGGTTGGATAGTGTGAATGACGTTTAGAAGAATGTAGCAGGTCTCGTGTTCGTTAAGAATTCTGATTTTTCGCAAATAAAATTCCAAATTTTTTCGGCCTCTTCCTACAACTACAATTATCAAGATAAAGATTTTTCTTTCTAAGAAATCTGTTCCTTGAACATAGATTTCGAAATAAGATTCCGTACAATTTTTTGAAAATTTGAGTACTCTCGAATAATTTTGCAAGGAAATGCGGGCGAGAAAGTACGTGCTGTTTTAGCGTCACTAAATTTTTTAGTTTTGTATATAATAAGACAAAACGAGACACGAAAATAACTATAATTTAATATCATGTTTCAATAAATATGAAACATTTAACAACAAAAAATAGATTAATAAATGAGAAATTATTTATTTGAGGCATATAGCAATCATAAGGGTCTCAACAAGAAAAAAAGTTCTGAAAAATCTCGGCTATTGTTGACTGAAAATATGTTAACGCTGAGTTATGCTCCACTGCATATAGTCGTATATGTCATAAAAATAAAATAGTACACCAATATTCTGAGTCGCTGACGGCCATTTTGTTGAAGCAGGGCCTAAAATATATAATTGAAATAAAGGATTTTCAGTTTGTCTCTTGTTGAATAAATATCAGTCAAATATCAATCAAATTTCAAAATCAATCGTAATTTGCTTCACATCCTCAATATCTCGTAGTCTCAACGGTAAGAGTTGATTGAATGTATTTCAAAATTTAAGAGACTGAGTGAGAGTGACGTATTGAAGATTAAGTGAGCAACACTAGACGTTAAGTCAGAACGTGTCAAGTATTTTGAGAATCAAACATTTGGTGTTGTTAATACAGTTAGTATCTAAACGACTGCTTTAGTTTGTCAGGCAATCTACATCTCTTTCACATACAAATTCTTTACAAGCAGACTCAGAAATCCTAACACGCCCATATAGCTTTGCATCCTCTTCGTCTTTGGGAACGTTCCCGTCGTTTCACCAGCACCGCCTCCCGCCGTCTTGCCCAGATTTCCCAAGTGGAGTACCCCAGGGCGGAGTCCGGGCACAATTAAATTTATTGCGAGCGAGTGGGCGAGCTGACGAGCGAGCGTCCGGTCATCGCCCGCCGGGCGGCGCGGGCGAGGTGGACTGCGCGGGGGGCGGTCAGCCGGTGTATCGATTCACAATCGAAGGCCGGCCCGTACCTCGACCGCAGCGCCGCCCTCGCGGCCGCCAGGAGAGACGCACGCCGCCGCGCCCGCGCTTGCCGTCGCCGCCTCCGGCCATCGCCGCCCAGGTACTGGGCGAAAGAAGGGGCTGGGATTCTCGGAACGCTGGACGGCCGGGCGAGGAACTTTGCTCATAGACAGATAGTTATTTATTATTTTTGCACGTAGATTCATACAACTTTGTGGCAGAACACTAGAATTTGGTATTACAATTAGTAATATTAACATAATGTAACTTTAAATTGTTTTAAGACATAATAATAATAATAATATGATAAAATGTTAACAATGAGAGCATTAACTACGTTTTATGACTAACCTGCACAGTTATTTTAAATACAATATCATACAATTACTATTAAATACAATACTACACGACTTTTTAATTACACTGCATTTCACTTCACTTCACAACATATGCAATTCACTTCTCTTTCTACTTTTATATCGCACTACACTACACAACACGTCACCACACTTCAATACAATAGTACTTTGAATATAATTATATATTTAATAAAGCAACGCATTTAATAGTACTTATCACAATACGATAATAATAATAATAATAATAATAATAATAATAATAAGAAGAAGAAGAAGAAGAGAATAGATTGTAGAGAGTGAGAACTGTAATCTCTTTTTAATCTCTCTTTATAATTGTCATTACGGTAGGATAAATTACGTAAACACGTT
Organism: Teleogryllus oceanicus; assembly: GCA_964035755.1. Lineage (NCBI taxonomy): Eukaryota > Metazoa > Arthropoda > Insecta > Orthoptera > Gryllidae > Teleogryllus > Teleogryllus oceanicus. The sequence continues at coordinate 108,335,910 of CAXIVR010000006.1, read as the reverse complement.
GTAAGAAATAATAATTAATAACAGAGGAATTGCGGGACCAAAGGGATTACTGCATTTTGGTTGGAAGTTCAGTTGAAGTTCAGGAGCGTGCAGTTAAAACACACAAGCATATGACCAATAATTATAAATTACTGTAGTGCAAATGTGCCAGATTCTGAAATACAAAGCTGTACACATTACACCTTACGGGGTACGAATATACATTGCTTTCCCAGAATCACAATACTATCCTCAATTGATACTTAATTCCCTGTCTTCTTTTATATCAATTGAATATGAGTTTAATTGTGAAAAATGTTGTTTGATACTGAAGTGGTAATACTTCGTAATTGGCATATTGAACTCATTGTACAGAAAGAAATATGTAATATAACGTGCATGAAGAAAAAAATAAAAACTTTGAATATTTTTACATTAATCCAGAAATATGTGTCATAACACGATTACTCATTCATAACATTTCTGTTCTCTCCGAAATAATTACCAAATGTTTAAAACTATTAAATATTTTGAAGAATGATTTATTCATCGAAATGAAAAATCCTCATATTAAAGGTGAGTAAATGTTCACGTAAAGAAAGTTAAGAAAATATACATTTCTTATTAGAATTTCCATTTCTTTCTCTCGTCGCATTAGGAAAACAACAAAGAAAATAATTCAAAAAACAAGTACAATATTTATTTCAGTAGATTATACTCTCTGTTTCTTCTGCCACTCGTCTTCACGCATGACGTTTGAGTCACGCAGTGAAATCGCCAAGTGTATCACAGAAACGATCAAGAGTAGGAGCTTCTAGCACGACGTAATCTCCCTTTGTTGGCACTAAGTCGGCGCGAACAAACGACGGGGTTGTGCAAAATGCGCTTTGCTGTCAACGGTGATATGTTTGGTGCAAGCACCTGACAATCCTGGCAAGAGTGGTACAGTGTGTCTTGCGAGCTGTCAGGCACCGTAAAGTTTGGTGCGGTTTATAGCCAGGGTCAGGTTTATACCTAACGGAGCGTTAAGGATGAGCAAATCTAGAGCCTCCTATTGATATCAATATATATATATATATATAAACAACGTATAAAACTAATGTAAAAGTAACTTTTGGAAATAAAACAGTGTTATATAGGCATATATTTAATAAAACAGTGTTATATAGGCATATATTTACATAAGTATGAACAATTATGAAATTCTATTTAAACGTATTTGGAACCCTATCAAACAGAAGAGCATAAAGGTAATACGCTTATATTGATTATTCGGCTCCAAATGAGGAAAATAGTACATATCGAGAATATCGTTTATATCAAAAATAGATATACTCGTAGAATGATTGACATTGATGAGTAAAATTATGATTTAATTAATCGAAACTGCAAGTGGCATGACTTAAGCACAAAATGTTTTGTGTTTAAATTGTTTATTTGATCTCTCGCATTTTGTTTCACTGCTCGCTTTGATGAACGTGACTAGAACGATAAATTGTGTATTAAAATGTCATCATAAATTATTCAATTATTCGGCAAACGAAGAGCATCATGGAATATTTTTGGACATTTTAAATATTTGGCAACACTGCGGCGACGAAATATTTAGTTTGCATTTGTTACAATTGACACTAAATTGCATATTTATGTTCGTGAACAAAAAACAATAATTGAAATTTCTGCATAAATCGCACATTTCAAGACTCTTATTCGACTACTAATATTATTCGAATTCTTCTTATGCATGCTCATCCGTAAATATGTTAAAAACAAGCACAAATTCTGCATAAATTAAAACTAAGTTTCGGCTCGTTCACCCCACCGCCACCCCCACCCTCTTCGCAAGGTCCAGTAGTGTCAGGCCACAATGGCACTTCATGCATTCCAAATTGAATTAGTCTAAATTTAAACCAGTGGTTCTACTGAATGACACAGGTTTTCTCGTACTAGTTAATTTCCTAGTGTCTTCAGTCTGGTCACTTGTAGTTATAAGAATGGAATTAAAAATTTAAAAGTTGGCGATTTTCGAAAATACAAGGGTGAAAATCAGAACTTTCCATATTTATAAGTGTATTTCTATCTATTCTTACAAGACGTTTAAAGAGAGAAATTGAAGTTATTTTTGACACAATTTTGAAAATGTCCCAGGGATTTTAAAGATTCGAAGATTGTTTTTCAAAATCGCTCAAAAATCTTTTTCTTTTCAAATTGCAGGGCTTCGAGTTCAGCCAAATTCATCGTCGAATGTATGGACAGACTAACGTTTAAAAAAATATTTTTTTTAGTATTAGGGTACCTCAAAACCTGTATTTGCATTGAAATCTCAAAATCGATTTTCCGCAGGATTTCATAAGTTCTACTACCCAGAAATTACACCGTATATACGTATACAAGAAATTACGTATACAAGTATACAAAAAAGTCAAAACATAATTTATGGTAAAATGTGTCACACTTTTTTTTCACCGTTTCTTCAAGTAATTCATGCAAATTTTGGGGAGAATCATTTTAGGAATTCAAACTTTTGACGTTTATATACACAGTAGAAACCATATCCTTTTCCGCTAAGATAATTACAAAACTCTAATGTGAAACATCACATTTAATGCGAAATATTTAAAAACTTTTACTACGTAGATTACCAAGGATATGAACTTCTGAAATTAACTACGTTAAATAATAAAAGAGTGAGTATTTGTTTATTGACATAACTTATTCAGAACTTTATTGTAAAATCATTTATTGAAAAACGTTTCTCCTGAACGCCAATTATGGGCATCATAATTTTCGTTTTCACCGCATAAAATGCGGTCATGTTACATGTAATGATACAATGTGTGTGTAAAAGGTGACGAAAGTGTTATAAGAAGAAAAGAGTCAAAATTAATTTTATCACTTCGTAACATGAAAATAAAGGCAGTACATTTTACTTACCTAACCAACACAGCAATCGAAGTTTCCTCGTCATGTTCCAAGGAAAATTTGGCAACGATTGCAAAACACGGTAAGAAACGGAGGGCATTGGAACCGCGCCTAAACATAATTTTTCTTGAATAAAATTATAACAAAAGGAATGGGTTTGACTTTCTCTCACTTCATTATGCAGTACTAGTCACGTTAGAGTAGATTTAATATCGCTCACCTCTATCAGGAAGAATGAAGGATACTCAGTATTCAAACAATGAGCACACTTTCCTTCAACTAGATTTCAAAACGAAAGCAATTGGTTCGTCTTTCCCACTCTGTCCACCGTTGTGTCCAACATAATCCCATTAATGTTTGGCATTGTAACCCAATGGAATGCATTTTGGAGCACTCAACACCAAAGAATGCACTTTTTTGTGTAAAATTCGGATGTTTTCGGATGAAATAAGCCAAACAATTTTGCTTCCAGTCATCCGGTAGCCATCGACCGATATTTCGGCTTCATTGTGATCATAGTCTAACACAGATAGAATTGGATGGTTCTTGTGGCAAATGTTAAAAAAGCTGTGAAATTGAAGAAATATTCTAACAATTTTGTATGTAACATTCTGATACTTTTAGATGAAATAATTCGGAAGTGTATTTTGCTGGCTGTTGTCCGTAGCCCAACATGAAGAATCGGATGATCGGATGGCGTTCTCCTGGCCCTCCGACGCGCCCCCAACAGGTGGCCATGGGGCGGTCGCTAGGCAACGGGGTTCGCGCGGCTGAACGCGTGGGCGTGAGTGGGTGATGTGCCATGGGGCGGGGCGGGGCGCGCCGGGCGGCCGACGGGCGATCGCAGGGGATTATAATCGCCCTTCGCCCCCCAGTGCCGGTCTTCGCGCCCTCCGTCTGCCGTCGATCGCTTTTGTTTTTGCTGGAGTCCCGCAAGGGCGACAATACGAATCCAATGGAGCTACTCACGGCCCCTGTTTTTTATGCATGCCTGCGCCCCCGGAGGATGGGGGACCCATTCTTGAAGTCGGAGCCAATCCCGTGGAGGACCTGCGAGAGTGCGTGGGATCCAGAAGATTCTGGCGGCGTATTGACGGTATCTTTGGAGGTCACAAAAACCTTTTGAGTACGTTTTAAAACTTTTCTGAATAAAAAATTCCGAAACTACATGCAAGATATTCTAATTTAAATTATAATGGTTTCGAACATTGTATCGATATACAGTTATCTCCGTTACGTTACTCAGAAATTTTGTTCTCGTCATATCTCTAGTCAACAATTTTATTCCTCTAACATGCAAATTTTCACATCAATCTGAGCATAATAAGCTTAAACTTGTTGATGAGAACGCGAAGAAATAGAAAATGGGGAAAGAAAAATATATGTTCAGCACCTGACGAATCTGAAATTGTACCGTTTCCCAAATGCGAAGGAATCTTTTCCAAGTGACATATCTCCAAGGCCTTTATCCATCACCAATTTTCTGTCAAATGCAAAATGTCCATACCTCTCATTTATTCTGGCCAGATAATCTTCATTTAACGCCACTGAATTATTGATCGCCGGAACGGAGCTTTTTTTCCCACGAAAATGTTTGAATATCAAAAGGGTCGACAGTGAAAAAATGAGAGAAAAGGGAGAGTGTTGTAAAAAGAGAAAGTTCTTAAGACAAATTGTCTACTCCTATTGTGTAATTCAGTTATTTGATGTTTGCTGCCCGTTGCATAATGATACTTATTACGATACAAATTTCATTATGATACAGGTTCTTCACCAATCACAGAAGTTTACAATCAAGTATTGACATTTAATTAATTATTGAGAATCGTTCTCGTAAATGTTTCGTTTGATGGTGTACAATAAAATTTAATTTAATATTGTATTATGCTTCTCAGTTTTAATTTCTTTTATTGGTACTAATTTTTACGTTAAATATTATTTAAAATAAATTCGATTGTAATTAGCGCAGTGGTACTTATTGGCGGAAACATTGGACTGATGTTCAGATCAGAACGCAAGTCATTATGTTACATGTTGCTGCCGTGTGGTTGCCCTTAAAAACGGCCAATCGTTAGTTTAAAATGTTTAGTGAATCAAAGGTGGAGTTTACACCTCCAGAAATAAGAGAAAACGCGAAAATGATGACGTCTGAATTATTGCCATGACTTTTGTAATCTCTCCCACGCGGACTGGTAAACCTAAGCCACATGGGGCAGAGAAGGATAGGGAGCTGTCCGCTAGGTAGCCTAGGTGGAATCCTGCATGCCAACAATTCAATGAAAAAGTTTAACTTACCAGAAATCATAGAAAAAATATCGTATGAAACTCGCTCTTTCCTTGCTCATATCGTAATTTCACACTTGTATTAATACCCATCATTACATCATCGTTCCATAATATACTATTTTTTTTCTTATTAATAAGATTTCATTTGTGCTCTTCGTTTTCAACTCTCGGTTGATGTATTAGACCAATTTCAATCAGACCATTTTCTTCATACATAGACCTTTCAAAATCGATTATTAAACGTATTTAGAAAACAAGTACTTTCGAGATTTTCTTATAATATAGATACACTTTTAGCAGAATTAAACAAGAATTTCTTTACATACATTCATGATTATTAAGTAATTTAAGTAAGTTGAGTAATTTAAAGTTAATATTAGTAATATGTTAATTGTAGAGTTCTGCCACCAGGTTGTATATACCTATCTACAGAATAATAAATATCTATCTATCTATTTAGAAGACCCCGATGGCTCATGGCTAGTGTAACGTCACCTCATGGCGGCCAGACCTTCAAACGGTTAGAGAATGACGCAAGCTGACAGACACATGGGAACGATCAAAGGCAGCGAGTAACAATGCCCAACTGAAGGGGGAGCAGTGACCTCCCCATGACCCAAGGCGGGCAGGGCAGTGGAAACTGACCACCCGGTGAGCGGGCATATAGTCCCAGAATCCACCGTCACTCCTTAGAGAGGCTAAGAGGTGGGCGGTCACGTGAGCGCCAAAAAAAGTTAGGGGAGAGAAGAAGAGAGGAGTTCGTTTTTAGATTGCCTCGCGTGCGGACGCAACTGCTGTCCCGGGAGGTGGATGTGCGTTCCTCGTGACACTGCGAGTGCGTAGCTCTGGGTGTCTGTGCACCGGCGCGGTAAAGCGTCTAGATGGAGTATGCACTAGCTAAGAAACGGGGAGCAGTGTGCGCAGAAGTTGGTTGGTTTTTTCGTGTTTCCGGGCGCGTCAACTGCTTCGGTCATTAGTCCCGTTAGTGTAGTGCATGTCTTTTTCTCGGGAGATGGCGGTGATCTTCCCCGCCGGATGGCGAGATCCGGCGCCGACCTACCGTCGGCTGGTGGGGTTTCCCCCTAACCAGGACTCTCCACCGGCGGACACCTCCCCGGCCGGGACAAACTCTAAGCTCCCGACCGGCGTCCCGGAATATGTGGTAGTATAGTGAATGTTAGTGTAAGTGTGTGTGTAAGGGGAAAGGATAGGACAAGGAAGACGATCGCGCGCGGTCCGTGACCCGTTCGGTAGGGTACTGCTCCGGCATTCGCCTGGTGTTGATCGGAGAAACCACGGAAAACTACCGATCAGAGCAGCCGTCCGCTAGAATTCTCTTCCAGGCAGCGTCTGAATTCGACCTAGCTGAAAGCTAGTGTCGAAAATCCTGCCGCCGTCAGGACTCGAACCTAGGACCTCCTGGTCAGAGGCGCTGCAGTGACATCAGTTGATGCACTGAGCTACCGCTCCCGGTGTGCGCAGAAGTCACGGAGGTAGATTGCGAACGTAATCCCAGAGCTGCCCATTGTGTAAATCTTGTAAATAACTAGATTTGTAAATAGAGCTTGTGTCTGTGTTGTCATTTCGTTACCATGATGTTACACTGGTTACACTAGCTTTCCAAGCTGCGATTCCCTGATAGAAAAATTAAACATTTTTTCACCATACTATTCCACAGTTCATATAGCTGTGTGACAAATTTGTAAGTTACGCATACACATGTCGCAGGTTTCATTTGCGTCGACTTTTTCGAATTATCGAAAGTAGTCGTAAATAATCGATTTTAAAAGTTGTAAATCATACGAGAGAGTATGTTATGTTGTAGCAACACTAATTTTTGTCTGAAACGACTCCTCCAGTATATAAGAATGACGCTTTTAAGGAGAAAAGGGCGAAAAAAAAGAAGAACAAAATTATTTTTTCACAATTGGCTCCATTTTACTATCCGTCTTTTCTTGAACACGCTTGTATATAGTTTATGAATGTTTTACTACGTATTAGTTCCTAAAAAATATTTATTATAAATATGCAGTAGTCAGAGCATTTAAAAATGGGTGTAACCCTTAGAGGAATGTAGAATGTGAAAAAATTTTTTTAGATATATGCAAAGTTTGAAATATTGTTCGCAGTTCATGACTGCACTGTTATTTTACGTCCGGCATGTTTCATTTGTTTATTCTAAATTAAACTCCTACCGTTGTGAAGAACAATAGAAGTAATTGTATTGTTGTAGTTGTATTTTATAAGTAGTTGTATAGAAGTAACTGAATTGCATAAGAATGTAAGTATTGTGTAAATAAAGCGCCAATCGTAGTGATGAAAGAATTTGGAATGTCTATTGGAAGAAATACCAAATTTATCCTCACAAGCACTACCAAACATGCAAGTGCGAAAAACATTAAATGATCTCCTAAATCAAAAACACAAAAATAACCAGGAAGCTAAAAGACAAGGAAATAATGAGGAGGTTCAACATGTCCCAGAATATGGAACAGAAATGCACAGTGTGATTGAGTACATGCAAAATTTCACCTTTTTGCTCATTTACTCAAATTATCGTTTCTTTATATTTAGGAATATTTATCTCTAAGAAACACAGTAGTACATACTCAATTTTTTACAGCTCTAAATACAATGTTTGTAAAGTCATAATCACCAATAAAATCACCAAAAAGGGCAGCCTTGTAAATGTAAAAAAAATTATAACTCAACATAGTTACAATTTTATCATATTTTAAGAAAAATTACTGTTAAAATACGAATACAATTGCATGTCAGATGTTTGAGCTGATTTGCATTAAGAAAGGATTGAATGTCAAATATTTAAAAAAATTAACCCTGTAAGTAAAAACGTTTTTGAGATATGAGTACCTAACAATCATAAAATTAACATGGGCAAAAAAGAGTCCTTCTCCCCTTAATAAAAAGGTGAACCCGTGAGTAGCGATCGTGAACGTTCGCACTTCACCCCACATCGGGCGATATGTTCAGCTCTCACCTGACGCGGGGAGAACTAGCTCCGCATTCGGCGTGTCGACCTTCTCTGGGCTGTGGGGCGCGGCAAATTTCATTAGCAGCGAAGCAGAGGGCGCGAAATCTATCAACGGCGACGCAGAGGACGCGAAGAAGGGCGCGCCTTAAATTAATTGCCGCCCATTAAGGGCCAACAAAGTCACGCACGCCGCGCTGCGTTGCCGCCATGTTTGAATGGCTGGCTGCCATATTGACAAGGCGACGCTATCGCCGAATTGCTTAATTAAGGCGAGAAATGGGCGCGAGTGGAAGGGAGGGTGAGGATGAGGGTGAAGGAGCTCTAGTGAGCACCAAACGAGACACGCTCTCTCTACACGGCTTACTCGACTCTCTACTCGGCTCTCTACTCGGGAAGAGACACGCTCTCTAAAGAGAGCTCGTCTCGCTCTGTGTTAGCGTCGTCCACGACGCCTCAGCTTTACCGTCACATTAAATGTACAGGAGGAGCAAACTTTCAAAAGGTGGCATGTCCATTTAGGCAAAATTGAATTCTTCTGATGTTTTACCTAGATTTTTATTTCCAGAAACGTGAAATATTTTACAATACATTAAGTAGTACCCTATCGTTGAGTACTACTTGAAAAGTGTAAATTTATGCTACATTTTTATTTTTGTTGCAAAGGAGTGAAGTAGAAGTGTCACGTTTTCAATGTTTGCTCCACATGTTTGGGAATTTTCTACCCTCTCCCCGCAAGCTTACGTTAAGAGAAAATATGTAACTGCTGTTCCACTGTTTTATATCACTGATGTATTCGGAGAGATACAATTAAGAGTGAAACAACAACAACAACAACAAAATAATAATAATAATAATAATAATAATAATAATAATTCGTTTAAAATAAATAATTGTAAGTTTTATATCACTGATGTATTCGGAGAGATACAATTAAGAGTGAATCTCCAAAACCTAATTTCCTTGCCACATAGACGAGAATATTTGAAAGATTTTAGTCAATACGAATACGTAAGACATATAAAAAATCATGAAATCTAACACTCATTTCAGTTGTGCTTGACCAGCTACGACGAACGCATAATGAAGAAAATATCACACTACAGATGCCGACACTGCGTGTCATATTTATTAACTATTCACTCAGTCACCGCGTGATGAATCCGGAATACACGCAGGTTGGTTGATTGCGAGTTCTTTTCCGAGCACGTCAACTACAATAGTTCCGTAAGTGTTGTGAATGAATTATTTAGGAAGGTGGTTGTGTCCGTCCCCCACGTGATGGGGAGATCCAGCTCTGAACTACAGATTGGCTTGCCGAAAACTTTTTTCTCCAGGAGTCTCCCACCAGCGAGGTAGTACCGTCCCAGATGGGACCCAGCTGTAAGCTCCGACCGGTCTCCCAACATGTGTGGTAGAGTAGTGCACGTACGTATGTGTGACAAAGAGGAGAGAATTAGAGGAGGTCCTAGGTTCGAGTCTAGACGGTGGCAGGATTTTCGACACTAGCTTTCAGTTAGCTCGAATTCAGTCGCTGTCTGGAGAAGAATTCTAGCGGCCGGCTGCTCTGATCGGTAGTTTTCGTGGTTTCTCCGATCAACAACAGGCGAATGCCGAGCAGTACCCTACAAATGGGCCACGGACCGCGCGCGATCTGTCCTACCCTCACCCCTTACACACACACACACACACACACACACAATCATGCACTACACTACCACATATTCCGGAGCTTAGAGTTTGTCCGGCTGGGCGGTGCCCCACTGGTGGGAGAGTCCTGATTAGGAGAATCCACTAGCTGACGGTAGGTCGGCGCCGGATTTCCGCCATCCTGCGGGGAAAGATCACCGCCATCTCCGAGAAAAGAATATGTACTACACTAACGGGACTAATGATCAAAGCAGTTAGCGCCGAAACATGAAAAAATCGATCAATCAATCAGAGGCTGAATTCTATCAAGATATGTTGCTACTGTCGCGCCGACTGTAGCGCCATCGTCGGAACTCGAACACTAGGACCTCTCCGTCAGGGTCTCTGCAGGTACAGAAGCAATGCTGGTTCTGATGTAACTCAGACCGTGAATATCTTTATCCGAAGAGAAAGAATGTAGTTAAAATTTCGAGGAGGAGTAATGAAAGAGGAGTATAACTGAACCAGGGCTCGATCAAGGGATAATGTTGTTGTTAATTAAAAGTCCTGCAAACACCACACAAGGACTAACAGTATATAATACCGACAATAGTTCCATGCAATCGTCAGAGGGACTAGTCATGGCAGCGAAATGACACTTTCTCGTACACATACGTAATTTAAAGAGAAAGAGGTGCTATTTCAACCTTTCGTCTTTCTATTCTACTTAGAAATATAACGCTTCTTTTGATGAATACCCACAATTTCTTTTCCGAATTGGAGACAAATATGCCTAATAGATTGAATAACAAAACCCAACTTGGACTAAATAACGAGTATGACGTTCACATCTACTAACACTTAAGGGCAAAAATCAGTTCACATACTTTTAATGTATATTACTACAGAACTGAATTGTAATTAATATATATTCATATATAATATAACGCAATTGAACATTATTTACATATTTTTTTTGTACTTATTTTATAATCTTCTACAACACATCAGAGTATTTTCATACTATTCGACAATTAAATATTGTGACTATGATACCTTTGAATAAACCAAAATAAGAACAGAAATATGCTTGTGGATAATAAATTTTTGGATATGTTTTAATGTCACATTGTGATTAACAACTGATAACAAATCATTGAACATATATGCTGAAACATTTCATGTACACAGAAAACCAAAGATTTATTTATTTTAACCAACACATCACTTACTCGTATTAATTTCACCAAAACAAGAATAAATATTTGAAATTCTGAATTTCGGGTAGCCAGCGTTGCCACAGCCCGCCAAATCAGTAGTATTGCATTCAGAGCTTTGGCGGCTTCGACGCGCACACGGCGAAAACGACGCGGACAAGCCGTGATTTAGATCGCAAAAAAGTAATGGTTCAATTCGCCGCAGGGTGTACGAGTTAAAATGTTTGTACATCGCGTTGGGATTTTCGAAAAAAGGATTATCGGATGATGAAACGATTCCATTAATTAACGGATTTTAAAGCGACTCTATTGTGGATTTGCTTAAACCTCTCTTATATTTCAACAACAGGTGGACCAGCGCAAGTCATGATATAGCTGCATTACATCGTAAGAAGCCCCTGCTTTGGAAATGATTTGCGTCCCATACGTAAATTTTCAAAATTTCAATACTATTAAAAAAATCCTCATTTATTAGAATTTTGAATAATCTTAATACAGTCGAAGTATTTGTCTTCCAGTGTATAGGAGTTGCCTATGTCTTTTCAATTTTTGTTTTATTACTCAAATCAAAATATACAAGTAAATACAATTTGTTTCATGAAACTCCAGTATTAGCATTTTGTTACATACAGTAATAGAAATGAATACGTTTGAAATGAGAATTTGAGACAATCCATTAACAACTAATAAGTTGGGTTGTCTGTTCATTAATATTACATGATGTAACTAGACGACATATTGCTGTTCAGTAGATTTAAAACTTACAAAAGGAGTCCTGCACTTGATAGGGGCCGAAGGTATACCATCACCGTTCACATACCACGATCATGGCATCATGTCACCGTCTGATCCTCATCAACTCTCAGTACTTGCACCACCTGCCACATGAAACTTTCAAGTAACTGTCATCATCTGAAAGTCACCACCGTTAATGTAACTGCATAAAACATATTCGATCTGTGTCTAGACACCCGAAGAACAACAACAACACCTGCTTCCTTCGACCAGTTTCCGCCTGCAACTACGAAGTTTAAGCAGCTTGATGTACCGGGATGGATACGAGTTGGTCTGGGAAACCCAGATCCAACGACACCGATCCCCTAGCCGAAAAGGATAAAGAGCAATGACATTGTGACCAAATGTCTACGTTTATAAATAATTACCTCATATGTAATGTCTTGTGACTATGTTCAAGGAGAATTATTCCGTGTTCATTGCTGAATGCTTGGAACTTTGCTACGAGAGTAACAAACCTTTTTTGAAAAGCTCGCCACCTTCGCACACTTTCCTAGCGGTCGTCGGTACTGTCTCTCCTCCATTCCCCTTCACATCCACCGGCTCTTATTCTCTCCGCGGAACCGATGACCGCCCCTCTTCCCAGCTGGCTTCGCCCATCGCCCGCGCGCCCGCCGCCGCCGGCTGCTCGGACAGGGCGAAATACGGCCGCGGCCGCCCATAACTCGGCGCGAGTACGACGGGTGAGTGCGTGATATATAGGCACCGGGCGGCATGCAAAAACGCGCGCCCAGCCTCCCAGCCCAGCTCCGCCCTGCCCCGTACCGACACAGACCGCCGGCCCCCGCCACCCGCCATGCGGGCCTGGCCCGGCCTGGACCCGCCCTGCCTCGCCCCGCCCCGCGCCGATCCCCGTTCCTGCCTCCCATTCCCTCTCGTTCACACCTTCACGATAATCCTCGCGCTAACTCCTCGCGCTCACTCCCTCGTGCTCACTCCTCGCGCTCTTTCCCGCGTGCTCATTCCCGCGCGCTCATTCCTCGCGTTTATTCCTCGCGCTTATTCCCTCGCGCTCATTCCTCGCGCTCACTGCCTCGCGCTCATTCCCTCGCGCTCATTCCTCGCGCTCACTGCCTCGCGTTCATTCCTCGCGCTAATTCCTCACTCTCATTCCTCGCGCTCATTCCTCGCGCTCATTCCCTCGCGCTCATTCCCTCGCGCTCATTCCCCTCGCGCTCATTCTCTCGCGCTCATTCCCTCGCGCTCATTCCCTCGCGCTCATTCCCTCGCGCTCATTCCTCGCGCTCACTGCCTCGCGCTCACTGCCTCGCGCTCACTGCCTCGCGCTCACTCCTCGCGCCCACTCCTCGCGCCACTCCTCGCGCCCATCCTCGCGCCCACTCCTCGCGCCCACTCCTCGCGCCCACTCCTCGCGCTCTTTCCCTCGCGCTCATTCCCTCGCGCTCATTCCCTCGCGCTCATTCCCTCGCGCTCACTCCCTCGCGCTCACTGCTTCGCGCTCACTGCCTCGCGCTCACTCCTCGCGCCCACTCCTCGCGCCCACTCCTCGCGCCCACTCCTCGCGCTCTTCCCTCGCGCTCATTCCTCGCGCTCACTCCCTCGCGCTCACTCCCTCGCGCTCACTCCCTCGCGCTCATTCCCTCGCGCTCATTCCCTCGCGCTCACTCCCTCGCGTTCATTCCTCGCGCTAATTCCTCCTCTCATTCCTCGCGCTCATTCCTCGCGCTCATTCCTCGCGCTCATTCCCTCCGCTCCACTGCCTCGCGCTCACTGCCTCGCGCTCCTCCCTCGCGCCACTCCTCGCGCCCACTCCTCGCGCCCACTCCCTCGCCGCGCTCACCTCGCGCTCTTCCTCGCGCTCATTCCTCGCGCTCATTCCCTCGCGCTCATTCCCTCGCGCTCATTCCCTCGCGCTCATTCCCTCGCGCTCATTCCCTCGCGCTCATTCCCTCGCGCTCATTCCCTCGCGCTCATTCCCTCGCGCTCATTCCCTCGCGCTCATTCCTCGCGCTCATTCCTCGCGCCCATCCCTCGCGCTCATTCCTCGCGCTCATTCCTCGCGCTCATTCCCTCGCGCTCATTCTCGCGCTCATTCCTCGCTCATCCTCCGCTCATTCCCTCGCGCTTCCCCTCGCGCTCATTCTCGCGCTCATTCCTCGCTCATTCCCTCGCGCTCATTCCTCGGCTCATTCCTCGCGCTCACTGCCTCGCGCTCACTGCCTCGCGCTCACTCCTCGCGCCACTCCTCGCGCCACTCCTGCGCCACTCCTCGCGCTCATCCTCGCTCTTCACTCAGCGCCATTCCTCGCGCTCATTTCGCACGCTCATCTCGTACTGCTCTCACTCCGCGTTTCACTTGCCACTCTACTCCTTGAATGTCAACAAAACTCAGCCCAGATGATTTCTCAATATTCCAAGGCTTTATTTACATAAACTTTATATTTATTTTCATTTTACATAGCTACAAAATCCAAAAAATATTTTGATATTAAATTACAAAATTTTAAAGCTGACGATATGGAATTTGGGTTACCCAATCTCTGAAGCAACAGCAGGTCACGGGTTCCGAGAAAAGACTTGGCTGTGAAACTATTTATGAACAATGCTAACAGCTATTTACCGTACCTGTGAATTAACGTGGTTTGTTTGTTTATATTTAATTAAATCGAAAGTGATGATAAACATTGTAATTTCATTCTGAAAGCTCATAACAATTGTATTTATGACACAATGTCAACCGAGGGTGAGAAACTAGGTTGATTTACTTTCTCTTCACTATGTATAAGGCAATTCCAGATCTATGCTTATTTATTATGTATGAAATTAATTATAAAACTAATAAGGAGCCTCTGGATTAATTTGTCTATTAAATGCCACTGCAACAATCTACATACACTCTTCTAAAGATTACTTATCATTAAAATTGCTCATAATACTTCAAATTCTCCATTTCAAACTAACCAGTTCTACCAGTTTTAACCCTTTAAAGCTTAGAGATAAATTTATGAATCACCATGTCATATTCATTTGTTTCATAGGTTCTTGGTGAATGTGATTTTTTTACGTTGCTTTCCTGCAAACTCGAAACATCATTTTAGTGTGCTGATTAGATACAACAGATTGCGGACACAAAATATTGCTTTTTTTGAATGACAACAAAAAGTTGAGTACACAAAAATATGAGATGTCGGGAGCGGTGTTGAAAGAAAAATGCTTATTTCGTATACAATTATATTCAACAACTAATATATACTAAGATAACAATATTATACCAATGTAACCAATTATGAACAAATTATATTTTTGAATTTTTTTGTTAATTTCCATGGGCGACAAATTCTCTAGTACATTACAGGTCCGCTAGGTGTTTCCACTACCTTTTAATCTTTTCTATGAATAAACTGTAAGTCACTGACTTTACATGAAGTAGGTGATGAGCGAGACGAATGTGGAAGTGAGTGCGGAGAAAAAAGTGGTGACGGTGGCGAAGGTAGACATGGTGGGGGGTAGCGTAGGTAGAGGCGAGGGTGCGGACGGAGGGGAGGGTGGAGGTGAGTGCGATGGCGGGGACTGAGACGAGGTCGGGACCGGAGGGGAGGTGCGGAGCGGATTTACAGAGGTGGCGAGTGCGCGGAGAGAATGAAGGCTTGCGCGGAGGTGAGAGAAAAGGTAGGGTCGGAGACGGCCATGGTGGTGGGGGCGGAGGCGAGAGTGGGGATAGAGGTGAAGGTGAAGGTAGCAACGGAGGAGGTGCGGAGGGAGAAGCGTGAGGGGAAGTGCGGAGGGAGGTGCGGAGGGAGGTGAGGGGAGGTGCGGAGGGGAGGTGCGGAGGGGAGGTGCGGAGGGGATGGTGAGGGGAAATGCGGAGGAAGTGCGGGGTGCGGAGGGAGGTGCGGAGGAAGTGCGAGGAGTGGGGAGGTGCGGAGGGGAGGTGCGGAGGGAGGTGCGGAGGAGGTGCGGAGGGAGGTGCAGGAGGGGAGGTGAGGAGGAGGTGCGGAGGGAGGTGCGGAGGAGGTGCGAGGGAGGTGCGGAGGAGGTGCGGAGGGGCTGGTGAGGGGGAATGCGAGGGGAAGTGCGAGGGGTGCGGAGGGAGGTGCGGAGGGAGAGTGCGGAGGAGGTGCGGAGGAGGTGCGGAGGGAGGTGCGGGGGGAGGTGCGGAGGGAGGTGCGAACGGGTCACTGGCAAGGTGCAGGCGGAACCGTGGGTGGAAGCGGGGCAGAGGCAGGAACGGCAGCATGAGCACAGGAACGGACTGTGCCGCAGGCGGGACCGGGAGCGGTATCTCAGTGCATCAACTGATGTCGCTGCAGCGCCTCTGACCGGGAGGTCCTAGGTTCCTGAGTCCTGACAGCGGCTTGACATCTAGCTTTTCAGCTAGGTCAAATTCAGTCGCTGTCTGGAAGAGAAATCTAGCGGCCGGCTGCTCTGATCCGTAGTTTTTCGTGGTTTCTCCGATCAACACCAGGCGAATGCCGGAACAATACGCTAACAAACGGGTCACGAAACTCGCGCGATCTTTCTTTCCTCTTTCTTCTCCTATTCTCTTTCCTTACACACACACTTACACACACCACTACTACATATTCCGGTCGGGAGCTTAGAGCGTGTCCGGCTGGGGCGTGCCCGCTGGTGGGAGAGTCCTGGTTAGGGGGAAGCCCCGCTAGCCGGTACGTCGGCGCCGGATCTCGCCATCCAGCGGGGGAAGATCACCGCCATCTCCCTCAGGGAAAGCATCCTCTAACTTACGGGAATAATGACCAAACGATGCATCCGGAATCTCCAACGAACCAACCGAAGGCGGAAGTAGGGATGGATACGAGGGTGGAGGCGGGCATGGAAGTCGCACATGTGGAGGCAAGGGCGGGAAGGAAACGAGGTAGAAGGCAAAGGCACAGACAGAAGTGGAGCCAGAGCGTGACATTGAGAAGTGGAGCCAGAGCGTGACATTGAGCCGGGGCGAGAGTTACATTGAGGGCGGTGGAGTCGTCGATGTCGGGGGTGTAGCGTGGGTGGATGCGAGAAAGCAGATGGGTTGAGGAGGTAGCGGAGTGGGTTGAGGAGGTAGCGGATGCGGCAGCAGAAAATATTATACCATATATACTCCTTCATGTTGCATTGGAACATTATTTTGAAAACTTCAAAAAATAGCAGTGTAAGAGCCTAGCAGCACATTAATGTACCAGGCCAAAACTATGAATGAAGACATAAAATAACAAATAAAAACCAATTCCATCACACAAGCCACTATATGAAATAATTAAACGCGAATTGAAACAATTTTGCAACGAAAATTGTTCTGACTTTAAACGATTCGCTGTCAACATCTTAAGGATTTAATTCATGTAATTTAATGTCTTGGTCAGGTGTATCTACACTTACAAACAATTGACATTTATTAAATTTAATAACAACTAGCCTGCACAGCAAAAATGCTCCTGAACAAAAAAAATAAGCTTTCAATAAGTATCACAAACAACAAATAAAATCTAATAATACAGCAACGAAATTAAATAGTTTAACTAAAACAATCTTTAAGTTTACTGAAATAATATGGTACAGTATTTGCAGAGAAACAGTACAAAAGTTTTTTTGCATAGCAAGAATATCAAAAAAGTTGATGTTTCATAAAGCACCACATGAATATTAAATATTTGTGTCCAGCAGCATCTTTCCTGGAGCCTTTCTGACGCATGACACTGGTACCGTAAACAGTGTCACAATGCAATGTATCAAATGTACTTCACCATTGTTTCAATGCAACAGTTCCTACTTTGCTTTGAGAATGTGTTCAGAGAGTTCATGAAGTTCAGTATTTTAATATTGTAACATATTTATAATCCCAAATTACTGTGTTCGTATTAGCACTTTCAGAGAATAGAAAAAAGAGGAAAAGGGTTGGAAAAGAATGCACAATACGATACAAATGCATTACAGTCAATGTAGACTTGCTTTGAAAGGTAAATTCGAAAGCCTTAAATAGCAGTCGTATGCTGCAAAAGAACGGAATCAAGATCGTCTGATTACATACGAGTAAAATTCAGTTTTTACAGCCGGTGAATCTGTGGGAAGTGATAGAAATCTTAACAGGACACAATAGAAAAAAAATGTTCATAAATGTAACTTCCCATAATATTTTTGGCTCATTTCGTTCCTATGCTTCTCCCATCACTGTGAAAATGCTGAATGATTGATAATATGATAATGATTATTGCGGTGTAGTTAATGTCAATAAAATGAAAATGAAGCAGAAAAATATTTCAGATTCCTCAAAATTTTTAAAAATAATTACGAAACATCGTTCCAAGTCGAAAGCGACTGAAATCGTAAATGGGTCAAATGCCTATACGCCTTTCATAGTTGTGCGTTGCCTTTGGCCGGGGAGTGTATTTAGCTCTCGCACTGTTTTACATCGAAGTCCTGAATAGCACTGGCGGTGAGAGGGTGCGGATGAGATTTTGGGCGGCTGGTCCAGTTGCCAGTGACCGTGACCGCTTGTGGGTGGGGTGGGGGCGGGGTGGGAGCGGGCGCGCTGTGGGCGGTCAGGGCCGGCTGCGCGCAGTGGCGCGTGGGCGGCGGTGGAGCGCCCAAGCAAAAAGCGACGGTGGCGCGCCCGGCGGCCAGATAGCGTGATCGAGATTAATGGCGCGGGGCCGCATGTTCGACGCCTCCACCCTGGCGCTGTCCCCGAGCCGCAGCCACCCCCACGCCATCCCCGCGCCCCTCGTGCACTGCCCCCGCCCCGCCCCCTGGCCGCTCCCGCACCGCCCTTGCCCCCCGCGCCACCCTTGCATCGCCTCCGCGCCCCCCGCGGCGCCCCCGTGAGGCCCCCGCGCCGCCACCTCCCCGTACCGCCCCCGCGCCGCCTCCGCCCGCCTCGCCTTCGCGCCGCCCCGAGCCGCCCGCCGCCCCACACCGCCCCCGCGCCGCCCAGCCCGCGCCGCCCCGCCCCGTGTCGCCTCGCCCCGCGCCGCCCGCCCCGCGCCACCCCACCCCGCGCCGTCTCCGCGCCGTCCCCGCGTAGCCCCCGCGTCACCCCGCGTCACGCCCGCGTCTCCATTGCCCCGTCCCCGCCCCGCCCCGGCCCTCCCGCCCCGCCCCGCCCCGCCCACGCGCCGCCCACGCGCGCAGCCACCACCCCCCTCACCATTGTCCCAACGCCGCCTCTTGGGCTTCACCGTCGTCTCGCCTCCAGTCCATCTCCTGCCGCCGCCTTCACCCTGTCCCCTCCGGCCCCAGAACCCTCCGCCGTGCCACACCGCTGTCTCCGCTGCCGCCGATATCTTATCTCGATTCGAATGTCCCAGCGCTTTCGCGATGCCTTCCTTAGGACGAACCCTCGCCATCGCCCTTTGGTCTTTTCCCTGCTGTGATGGTCAGACTTTTTTCGCATGGGAAGCGTGCAGTTTCATTTAGAAAATAGCAAGGTGATCAATTGTATGAAAAATTGTAGGAGATTGTTGATTCTAATGACTGCATGAACAATGTGACAAAATTCGTAACAAATTATAATGTGGGACATGATTTCTTCAAAAGACACGAACGATTTGTATATAAATTATACATGTTGAAAATAAGATATTTCAGAAACAGCAATGAGCCGAAATATTGGACAACCGCAGAATTTAGTTAACTGAAGAATGGTTTTCAGGAAATGAACTCCTTTATGCTAGGTTTTGACACATTGCAAAATATTTAATCAATCGTGACCATGAACGCTATAATAAATTTCAGAAATATCAGAAAAATCGCCCGAAAACAGTCCTGTCATAAATATTTAAAAAGAGTAAAAGATAGTTGTAGAATTCTTTGAATCAGTTAACATTAGACACTGTTTAACGTACGGCATCGTGAATTCAACTTGTGCGACAACCCACTAAAACTATGCCCTGAATTTTACCAAAGAATGGTCAACGAAAAAATTAAAAGAGTAAAATAACTGGCCAATTTTTGTAACTTTACTTGCATTTTCTTTGTTAACGTAACAACTCAATACCAACGTGTCAATTGATTGATCGAGTTGTGTTTCCGGGCGCGTCAACTGCTTTGGTCATTAGTCCCTTTAGTGTAGTGTATGTTTTCTCGGGAGATGGCGATGATCCGGAGATGGCGGTCTCCCGTTGGATGGCGAGATCCGGCACCGACCTACCGTGGACTGGTGGGGTTTCCCCAACCAGGTGTCTACCTCCAGCGGGGCACCGCTCCAACCGGGACAGGCTCTAAGCTCCCGACCGGTCTCACGGAATGTGTGATAGTGTAGTGCATGTTAGTGTAAGTGTGTGTATAAGGGGAAAGGATAGGACAAGGAAGAGGAAGGACAGATCGCGCGCGGTCCGTAGCCCGTTTGGTAGGGTACTGCTCCGGCATTCGCCTGGTGCTGATCGGAGAAACCACGGAAAACCACCGATCAGAGCAGCCGGCTGCTAGAATTCTCCTCCAGACAGCGACTGAGTTCGACCTAGCTGAAAAAGTGTCGAAAATCCTGTCGCCGTCAGGACTCGAACCTAGAATCTCCCGGTCAGAGGCGCTACAGTGACATCAGTTGATGCACTGAGCTTCCGCTCCCGGTAAACGTCTCAAGATAGGTAGAAAAAGGGAACAACGATTTGCAGGAACAAGGGCATTTTGTATCGTAGTTCAAATGAAAATGACGCATTTTACTCGTTACTAATTTAAAAAAAAACATTCTGGCATATAATGCATTGACAACTATACTTTAGACAGGCTCAAGGAGGTTTTATATTATTCGTGTATGTCGAATTCCGAAGCCTTGTCACGAAATTGGACACGCGCAGTGAAGCACCATCGAGCCATAAAGTTTTGAGTTTATAAATACCACGCCATTTCGTTCGCGCACTCGTGTTGTTTTACGCCATGTTCTTGCGGATGTCAGCCAATTCCATCTAGTTGCATAAAATAAGGAAGGAGATTATTTTTCTTTAATTAACAATAAAAACTGTGAATGATCCCGGGTTTACGGTGCACCTCGGCCTTCGCTGTCACGGCCTCCTTAATTCTACTGAATGTATCGTTTACTTCTGATTATATATCGTCGTGAACGATAGTCAATGATTCATCATTTACATGGAACGTTTAAACATTAGTTTTAGAAAATTTCTTTCTGCCGAAATGCAGTTTGTGATCCGTTTTGTTCACACGTGCAGAATTGTGACGCTTCGCTTAGCGTGTTCAAGCTGAAGACAAGTCTCGGACCTTCGGCCCTCACGATAACATAAAAAATCGTTGAGTCTGCTCAATGCAAAATTACCAACGCATTTTATACGAATAATCTTTAAAAATCATTTGGAGCGTATGTGTTCTTCATTTTTTTCACATATACGCGTATAACTGTATTTTAAATAAGAGAATATATTTTAAAAGGAACGCTCACTTCTAAGAGAATTTATTTTAAAATGTTTCTCAAAATAATATAAACTATTCATTTGTGGTGAACGATAACATTCCTGCGCACCTATTGGAAGAGAATCGGATTACTTCAAGGCACAGCAATCGAGGAAGCCTAGACTAAGGTGCACCGTAAACCCGGGATCAGCTCAAACTGTTAACTATTTCATAAATAAAGTAAATTATACAAATTAAAACTAAAATTTCTAATTCACCGATTACTCACCATGAATCGATTTTAAAAGAACAAGTAACCTATTTCAATTTATATTCCGATCACAGTACTGTTTGTGAATTAATTGACATTCAATTAATTCTCGTCTCCTTAAACCAAATTCTATGCACACAAAAGCAAATCTCTTTTTCATTCATTTTCTTTGGGCAAGCCTCGAATTACCACAAGGACTTTTGACAGATCGCACATTCCTTATGGAATCTACAATTCCACCTTCAGTCGCCAGTCATATTTGTCTCTCTATCCGTTTCAGAACACAAAAGTCACAATTCTTCTCTTCGTCTCGAGCCGTAAAATGAAAGCCCTTACATTTGCGATGTATACACAGAAATGACCAAGACTAAACAACATAACTAAATAAAGACAATGAAAAAAGGTAATTACACTTATCATTGAATACAGACAATTAACAGGTAAAAAATATATATATCAACCAATATTGCAATATCCACTGAAAAATAAACAAACAGTAGTGGTTAGGTTAGGTTAGGTTACTTTGGCAGACTGATATACTAACAGCTGCAGACATTGATACTAACAGCTACTAATAGAATGATGGCTTCAGTTGTTTGAAAAATAACTTTAAGAAATATTCGCATGGTTTCTTTAAAGTTCCATTGTTGTTTTTATGAAAACTATAAATACTCACGACTTTCAGATGTATATTCAGCTGTGAAGCACCTTTTTCATTCATCACTTTGAATAAAACTGAAGATTTCACTCTTTAAAAAGTCTCCTGAAGGAATCACTTTGATAACGAACACTTTCAAGTTAATAAACTCATGGGAACTTTCCAAACACACGCATAGAAATTGTAGATCTCCTATAAACAGTAGGAAAGCCCGAGTTGGTTACAAAACGGGAGCGGAACTTTTGGGAGGAGAGAGAGTACTGAACTTAGTGCCGGCCGAACGTCGAGTGACGGAGCAAAGGCTGTATACATGCGATGCACGTCAGAGAATAAACAAACTTCGGACTGATTGCGTCTAAGAAGTTACTATACAATCACGCAGTAGTTTGATGAATTTTTTTCCATTGAGAGACGAAACACTGTTGATTTCATCCACACCATCGTTTCATAATTTCAAATTGTCAGGAAAATAAATTATTATTAATAGATCAAGATCAAGTTATGTTAATTATAATTTGAACAGATCTAATATAGTTAGTTCAGGATTATGTAAATGTGGTGCGAATAATCATACCTCATTTTTAATCAATTTTTTGCTGATTTAATTTATTTTAATATAATTTTAATGGTACTTACTTCAAATAATATTTACCAGCCGTAACAAATGTTTTCCACAGAATTCCTGAGTAGCTTATTCGATTTCTTGGCTCAGAAATTGTAACATCACCCGCTGTATGTAATCTAAGTTTATGACACTTGTCAGCACCATTGCCGCTTCAGCCGATTACGGAATAACTGAAGACAGAGACTTCCAGGTAAAAAACCGTCCAAAGCAAAAGTACGCAAGCTGATTGCAATTAAACGAATTTAAGAAGTCTCGAGTACTTCAGTAATATATGCAGCAGCTTCAGTTGTTCATCCGAAGCGGTTTTGATGAAATTTGTTGCCATTTTTCTTTGCTTTAAGGGCATTTTAAAAATATTTTAAGAGCATTTTTAATTGATCATTTTTGGCAATGTTTCAGATCATCAAAATCCGCTCCCTAATTATGGTGTTGAAATGAAATCATCTTAATATTAACTTCCCAAAAATATTGGGAACATTTTTGAACGCCTATATGTGGACTATTCCTATTAAATGATAATTCTTTTCTATCTCTAATAAGCAAAATACAATAATTACGATAAGACTGTATGAATTAGTAAATTTGTAAATGTTAGCACAAAAATGCACAGTAGTTATAAGTTTTGAATTATCTTTGAAGGAATCCTGTACGATAAGAAATGTTTGTTACATATTTGTATACATATGTTTGGCAAAAAAGAAAACGCTGTTGATATTGACACAAAACACTTTTCCTGTCTTTATGAAAACATCTCCGCACATCCAAACGTACCTGTTAGAAAGTTTTAATCAAATATTCTCAAACATAAATATATTTTCCGAAGGTCTACGTGCATTTCTAAATTATATGACCGTCCTAGCAAGTCCACACCAAATATGAGTAGTTATGGGGAGTTCCTTTGAAATATTTGCCGTAGAAGGTATGAACGTCTGTGATACACATGTGGTTAACGGACGTAGTAAAACCATTAGATGTTTCGTTTTGTTAACCATATATGGCTCCCAGGACATTGAACGTGTTCATAATCAGCTAATAGCAATGCAACGCTAGTCATCACAAAAGGTTGGGGTGGGTGCTGTAGTTGTCGAGGAAGGATAGTAGAAGCAACGAAGGCGATGGAGAAAGAAACAACAGTAAATACGGCAAGGATAATGAGAGGAGTGTCAGTGAGGATGGCCGAGACAACCATGGTAATAACAGACAATTTAATGAAAGTGCAGGAAGAAGTGGGACAGCTTAAGAGGCGAGAGCGGTGGGGGTACTGGAATGATTGTGAAAGCGGAGGGGACAATGAAAGTTATGGAGGAGAGGTTGGCGTGGTGCAGAAATATTGGGGTTTGTGATTCATGAGGGTCACTATGGTTTCATCTTGCAATAGAAACTAGTGGTGCTAAAACAACATCATGTACTTTTTCCCACTTATTTTTACGCAACATTACTCCAAAACTACTCAAATTGTACATGACATTATTTCAAAATATGTCTTTAAGGAACAGATTTCATTAAGAAAGAGTCACTATCTTTAATATTTTGGTTGTAGGAAGACTACGAAACAATTTTAAACTTTTCCTAATTTTCAAAAAATCAGGGTTTTCAACGAACATGAGACCCACGCCATTCTCTTAAACGTCCGTAATATTATCTCACAACATAAATTAATAAAAAACAATGGAGCTATTTTTTTAATTTTGAAAACGTTCCAGTTTAATGTTAAGTAATCCTCAACATTGAAATATGTTTGAAATACAAGGAGCCGCGACGGCAGCAAGATAGATTGGGGAATATTAATTTTGGAGAAAATCGGCTGAACGGTTTAGCTGCTAGCCTTTTTCATAGACAGACAGACGGGCAGACGTTTTGCCGTCATTAACAAGGACACACAAAGCATTGCTATACTACGTGATATAAAATTCTTTCCTTAATTTAGCAACTGGATTTTCCCAGTTTTTCTTACCAGGGCTCTTTAATACAAGTTGTTCTGCTGAAAATTCACCGTTTCTTTCGCGCAGCATTCTATAACTAACTCTCTACACAGTAGAGAGAAAGTAGAAATTCAGCAAAACGCTGTAACTATTCCGCGTGATTCTATAGTAACTTCTTCCACGCAATCAGTTTGAAATGTGCATATTCTTTGACGTGCGTCGCATGTCCACTTCCTTTGCTCCGTCACTCGACGTTCCGCCAGCACTAAGCTCGGTACGCTCTATCTATGCAGCTCCCGTTTTGTACCCAACTCGGGCTTTCCTACCGTTTATCAGAGATATAAAATTTCTATGTCGGTGGGGGGGGACGGAAGACGGGAGATGGGAACAATAAAGGGGATCAGCCGAGGAGGCAGGGAATGGTGACGGTAAGATCGGAGGTAGTGGGAGGGATTGTGTTACATTAGATTCATGTTCCGGGAACGTCAAATGTCATGGTCAGTAATCCCGTTAGGTAGTGAGTGGATTATCGCCGAAGGTGGTGGTGTTCATCCCTCAGTGGAAGGTGAGATCTGGCACCGACCTAAATCAACACCAAATGAATGCCGGAGCAGTACCCTAACAAACGGGCCACGAACCGCGCGCGATCTTTCCTTCTCTTTCCTTGTCCTATCCTCTCCCATTACACACACACTTACACTAACATTCACTACACTACCACATATTCCGAGAGTCCGGTCGGGAGCTTAGAGGTTGTCCCGGCCGGGGCGTTGTCCCGCTGGTGGGAGAGTCCTGGTGAGGGGGAAACACCGCTAGCCGACGACAGGTCGGCGCCGGATCTGACCATGCGGCGGGGGAAGATCACTGCCATCTCCCGAGGAAATAACATGCACTAAACTTACGGAACCAATGACTAAAGCTGTTGACGCACCCGGAATCGCTAACCAACAAACGAGAGGAAGGAAAGATCCGGGTCGGCCGGGTCGGCGGGTCGGCGGGGTCGGCAGGGGCGGCGGGGCGGCGGGCGCGGGGCGGCTGGGGCGGCGGGGCGGCTGGGGCGGCGGGGGCGGCGGGGCGGCTGGGGCGGCGGGGCGGCTGGGGCGGCGGGGGCGGCTGGGGCGGCGGGGCGGCTGGGGCGGCGGGTCGGCGGGGCGGCGGGGCGGCTGGGGCGGCGGGGCGGCTGGGGCGGCGGGGCGGCTGGGGCGGCGGGGCGGCGGGGCGGCTGGGGCGGCGGGGGCGGCTGGGGCGGCGGGGCGGCGGGGGCGGCGGGGCGGTGTGAAGTGAACATGTTCTTGCTCCCATTCTCCCTGCCGAGCGTCGCGGCCTGCTTCATTACGGATTCCGGTGTCAGGGCGCGGTGGCGTCTGAAATAGGGATGGTTCTTGCAGCTCGAAGCCGGGTGCGTGCACGACTGCATCGCGAAAAACACTTCAACAATGCGCTGGTAGCCTAGACGAACCTTCTCTTTCTTCCTGCCCTTTCGTTTTCTCATCAGGTTCATTGTAATCGAACTGAGAGATCAATGTTAATCGATAAAAATGAAAAGATAGAAATGAAGCCGACATTATTTTTGATAGTCCTTCACCAAGATCGATTGCCTTTAAACAAACTATTTAAAACAAAATAATATTGAAAATGTAAGTCGATGTTTCCAAACAGTTTATTTGCAGAATTGCATTTGTAAACACCTAGAAAGTGGATTGAATGGCTTGAGTTTTGAATAGGTGTCTTCAGACGTTGCAAGATCCTAATTACGTAAAGAGCATGAAAGGTTCAAAAGAAGATTCTAAAGAAAGACATAAAATCGCAAAATATGTATTTTTAATCCCCTGTTTTGTCAACACCTTCAAAAATTCATAACATTGCACACTACATTTCACACTTTAACATTAATCAAGGTGTTTTTATTTTGAGTTATTGCTATTTTAATAGACACTATTAAAGCCAACTGATAACAAAATACCTCTGCTCCCCTTGTCTAATAAAGAACTCAAAGCCAAATCCAACACAGGAGCTAAAGTCCAGATTCGCCGCAATTAGTGTCAAACATAGCACCGCGCCCTCACTCGCGGTCAGGGCGCGAACACAGGGCTTGTGGGAGCGCGCGGGCGAGCACCCAGAGCAGCAAACGACAGCCATTTGCATACGCCCGGCAGCGCGCGCGGAGCGTGGCGTGGCGGGCGCAGCGCGGCGGAGCGGGGGCGGGGCGAGGCGGGGCCGGGGAGGGCGGAGTCTGTGTCCGCGCCCTCACGTACGCGCGCCGCCGCGATAATTAAAAACGTATTAAATATTCAACATGGCAATCCGCGCACGGAAGTTTTATTTTTAAACAACGGGGCGACGCGCGCGCGGAGAGAGGAGGATTAAAAAGTGGGAAATGCATGAAAGCGAATATGTTAATGCGCGTCGACGCTGCGTTTCACGGGCAGGCGCCGTGGAGGGGAGGGTGCGGAGCCAAGAGAACGAGGGGGAGGGGCCGGCAGGGTGGAGGAAGAATACGGGGCGAGGTGGAACGGGACGGTGTGTTGAAGTGACGGAACGGGACAAGACGGGACGATGAGAAGGCGGGACGGGACGATGGGAGAGGGAACAGCTTAAAGCAGGTCTGGAGGGGTGGGTATTGGGCACGAGGCCATCAAAGGTGTATGGGGGAGAAGACGGGGAAGGGCTCTAGATCGTGGGCGAGACGGTGGCACAATGGGGGTGGATCGGGGACGGGGATGGATCAGCTCGGGATAACAGAACCAGTTAGAATAGGCGGGATGAAACCAGTCATCGTTGGACCGGGCGAGACGGGACCGGCTTGGGTGACGGAGGCGGGACGGAGACGGGACGGAGGCGGGACGGAGGCGGGACGGAGGCGGACGGAGGCGGACGGAGGCGGACGGAGGCAGGACGGAGGCAGGACGGAGGCGGACGGAGCGGACGGAGGCGGACGGAGGCGGACGGAGGCGGACGGAGGCGGACGGAGGCGGACGGAGGCGGACGGAGGCGGACGGAGGCGGACGGAGGCGGACGGAGGCGGACGGAGGCGGACGGAGGCGGACGGAGGCGGACGGAGGCAGGACGGAGGCAGGACGGAGGCGGACGGAGGCGGACGGAGGCGGACGGAGGCGGGACGGAGGCGGACGGAGGCGGACGGAGGCGGACGGAGGCGGACGGAGGCGGACGGAGGCGGACGGGGTAGAGTCGGGGTGGGATGGCGACAGGGCAGGAGCACCATAAGAGCGTGACGGGGCGTGGCAGGGGCGAGACGGGTGGGCCTGGGGCGGGAGGGGCGGACGGTGTGGGTGGGAGAGGACGAGGTCGGTTGTAAGGGACAGAGTGGTGGGGCGGGGGGGGGGGGGAGGGGGCGGGGGCGCGTGCGGGGTTCGGGCGCGGGCGGGCGCAAGTCGGCGTGTGTGACGGCTAGCACAAGCGCCGAGTAGCACAGGCGGTGTGTGTGTGCGAGGGGGTGGGGGCGGAGGCACGGGTTGGCGGGCGAGAACAAAAGAAGCGTCTGGGCGGCTGCGTCCGGAAGACGCGCGCGCCGTGGCTAACACACTCGCCTCCCCTCTCCCTCCCCGCTCCGCCCCGCTTCCCTTTCTGCCTTTGCGTCGCCGCCGCCGCGCCACGACGCTGGTGGCTCGCTGCCGGCGTTTCCGCCTCCAACTTGGTCCATTTTACGCGCCCCCGCGCCAGGAAAATTATGAAACTTTTGGGTTATTGAGCACTTTTTCTCGCGGCTTCCTGGCGCTCCAAGCTGCCCGCTATGATTGAGCATCGTGTAGCGGACGGCCTCTTCCTGTTTGCGGTGCGATGTGGGGGAGGAAGTGGGACAAACACAGATTCGCTTCAAACCGGTGTATGTGTTAATAAGTTTCTTTAGACTAATGGGCTTTAATTTTAGAAATCAAAAACTACGTAGTGAGAACGAACGTGTTAGGTTGAAAACGTTTTACGAATAAATTACTTTTTGCCTTTGTTTTCGTGGACAAATTGAATGTTGTCATATTAAGAAGTAGTAATAAATAATTTATGCGTAAAATTCCTTTGCCAAATATATACAATTAAATAAAAACGCACTTACAACAAAGTCAACATTACAGATCTTATTGAAGTAACAAGTATTTAATTAAGGGCGAAATATATTTAAAAAAAAATATAATGCCTTTTGAATTCTTTCCTCATGTCAAAGAGGAAAAAATTAGATCACTAGAAAACGAAAAAATTGAATAATTGAAATTTGTACCTCATGTTAATTTGGGTATTTAATTAAGGGCGAAATATCAGAAAACGCCCATATCTATAACTATGACACTCGACATAGTAATCATATTCATCAGGTGGCAATATCAACAGTTCATTACAAAAACATCACCTACAATACATGTACATTATTTTTCAATACTTTGTCAGATTATATTAAACGATTAAATTTGATAGAAAAGTTTAAATCCCAAATAAAATCGTTTCAGTTGCATACCTCTTTCTGTACAATTAGACAAATACTCAGCATCTAAAGGAAAGTAACAATAATTTTAACAGTGATATTTAATGTATTATTTACCATGTGGGCTGTATAATTGTAAACAACCTGTAACAAGAATTGTACTGCAGCTGGGTCAATGACCCCTATCTCGAACAGGTTCTTCGTCCAGTTTCCCTGATCCTTTCAGCAAATGCTGAGATGCTCCTGTTTTGCTTCTGGACATAAATGTAACTTTATTTTCTGTGTACATCTTCTAGAATTAAGTGGGATATAGAGATATTCAAATTATCGTTCTTCATGGTATTGCGGCAGAAAATATTATTTCTTCACTTAGGACATGATGAGGGATAAGAGCTCAAATTTATAGCTGATTTACCCTTGAAAAAATATTTGTTGTGTACCCTTAAAAATTGTTAACAATCTTTGGGAAAAACCTCTTTTTCTGTATTCAAAATTCAATTAGTATATGGCTTAGGGTAGGGATCACAGAATTATGAAAACATGTACAGAATTTACTTCTTTCCGTGGCACGTCACATACAGTTTTCAACTGTTTCTGATATACAGATAAAAAATTAAATGAATTTTGTTATTTAATTTTTTTAAGAGAAAATATTGAGGTATTTTTTATTTGCTCTTATATAGTGAGCATATTCTAAAGTATTCTTATTGTATGCTCCTCTTTTAAAGAAAATAATGTATTAAGGGACATGGAATGTCATATATAATGAAAGAAACTACA
This sequence comes from Teleogryllus oceanicus, assembly GCA_964035755.1. Classification (NCBI taxonomy): domain Eukaryota; kingdom Metazoa; phylum Arthropoda; class Insecta; order Orthoptera; family Gryllidae; genus Teleogryllus; species Teleogryllus oceanicus. The sequence continues at coordinate 108,306,105 of CAXIVR010000006.1, read as the reverse complement.
TTACCACAGATGGAAAATAAGCAGAATGTCCTGCGGACCACAACGATCATATAAGAACTAATTAATAGTCGCATTACAATGTCATTCCAGTACACAGAGAAGCCCATTGGGGTGAGTTGTGTAAACTGCTGGTGCCAAAATAAATTTCAGCATAGTTAAAGGAAACTTTTATGTTTTTGAGAACAAATACTAGAGTATTCGCAACACTTTACAATCATTTTCTGCATATTTGTGTTAAAATATTTTGAAATGTAAAGAATGTCTGGGGCTTAGATATGTCGACCATTGTCTGTACTTGCGATCTTTTGAGAGGACACAGATTTTATGTCCTTTGAGGAGGAACTACTTCAACGCAATGTTGCTCACGTTACACAACTAGCATCAACAGCAACCGACACTAAAGTAAGATAGCAACATGTTTATGGGCAGACAAGGCTATAAAAGAGAGGGCGAGTTTCCACGAAGTAACAACGCTTAACGTCGGTTTTGATTGGGTTTCTGAAGCTGCTGAGAAGCGATGAAAGATGTTCCTGTCACTTAAGATTAGAAAATGCTCAAACCATAAAAGTCATAAACATGCCTGGTCAATTCAGTGGCTCTGCGAGTTAGCTCGAGCCTATCTCGCCGCGTAAATTCAGAAATTCGCTCATGAGCAACGTCGAGGTGGCAGGGAAAATTTTCGGGAGACGAGTACGGAACGGTTAAACGCCTAAAACATCGGTTCCAATGCGCATGGCGCCGGAACAAACCGGGAGCAGTAGCTCAAAGTATCAACTGTTGTCACTGCAGCGCCTCTGACCTCATAGGTTCGAGTCCTGACGGCGGCAGGATTTTCGACATTAGCTTTTCAGCTAGGTCGAATTCAGTCGCTGTCTGGAGGAGAATTATAGCGGTTGGCTGCTCTGATTGGTAGTTTTCCGTGGTTTCTCCAATAAACACCAAGCGAATGCCGGAGCAGTACCCTAACAAACGGGCCACAGACCGCGCGCGATCTGTCCTTCCTCTGCCTTGTCCTATCCTCACCCCTTACACACACACACACACACACTAACATGACTATACTACCATATACTCGTATTCCGGGAGACCGGTTGGAAGATTAGCGCTTGTCCCGGCTGAGACGGTGCCCCGCTGGTGGGAGAGTCCTGGATAGTGGGAAATCCCACTAGCCGACGGTAGGTCGGCGCCAGATCTCGCCATCTAGCGGGGGAAGATCACCGCCATCTCCCAAGAAAAACATGCACTACACTAACGGGACTAATGACCAAAGCAGTTTACGCGCCCGGAAACACGAAAAAACCAATCATTCAATCAATCAATCAAAGCACCGGGACAACGCGAATTATCTAACACTTTCTGTCTTTCACGGGGCAGTGTGCGCAAACACGCCAGACGTGGAGAATAGAATTCAAAAGCAAAGACCTGAGTCAGAGCTTTGAAGGCCACTCTCTTGCGCTTTTGTCAAAAGGCTCCGCCATCCCAGTACTCACTCTACACCTTCCCTCCGGACCACAAGCGACCCTCTTCCGGTGAAACTCCCTTTGCGCCTCCGAGCGGAGCTTCCAGCCAGCACTGGCACATGCGATCTTCTGGAGCAAGTTGAGCAGGGCTGTCCTAAACGATGAAACCGTATCTTCATATCAAAAACTGAAGTTAGTGAATAAAAATCTACGCTGGAGTTCGTCGTAGTGATTCGTAGTAGGTGGGGTCGTAGTTCCCCTTTCGTATGTGATTGCCTATACTTTACGGAGTGTAAGACGCTACGGTCTGTAAGTCGCAGTTGAATGTTTAAGCAATTCTTTTTAATAACATTCTTACCATTTTATTTTTAGATTGCAAAGCCAGACTAAAAAAAACTATTCTTAGTTTATATAATCGAACTGGCTTTAAAAAAAACTGAATATCGTCATCGAAACTTGCTTCTAAGAAAAATGTCGTACTGTTAGCGACAACACAAATCAGTTTCAATTTAAGTTCACTGACACCGTACACTGCAATCACGCATCATAGACTTCACAGTGTGCTGAGTTTGTGATGGCAGGGCGGGAGGGAGTGTGATAGCAACGTTGTGAAATCCCGCAACACGTTTATCACATCGGTGCACTGCCGCTGCCAGTTGAATCCAATGTTGCCAAATACAGATAGGTTTCCCGCGGTATTGAATACATGGCCACTGACTGGATTTTTAAATCAAACACTGAACATTTTTATATTATTCTTCTTTCTAGGGTTTTTTATCCAGCCGACATCCGGTTACCCTTTACGTCCCGATGGGACGCATATTCGACCATACACTAGACACCAACACACTTGCGGGCTCCTCTGATCTGGGGTCAGCAGAACGCGAGGCCCTCCGCGACAACACATACATACAAAGACAAAGGACAAACAACCATGCCCAGGGCGGGACTCGAACCCGCGACCCTTCGGACCGAAGCGCTGAGTCGGTACTCGCTCTTAGCCACCTCGGCCATCCAGGTCGGCACATTTTTATATTAATTTCGAATATAAGACACGCCTGAATTTCGGAGGCAATTTTTCAAAGAAAAAAAGTTCGAGCGTGCAAAAGACTGGTGGTTATGGACTCGGCCCCGCCCCTGCGTTCGCTGCTGATTTTGCCGGCGACCGCCCGCAGCGACCTTTTGGCCTCGCACAGGAAGCCTTCGCGCCGAGCACCCACGCTCCGTCGAGGAAGTGGAAAATGAGGCGCCTACCCTGCGCTCGTGGAAAAAGCTTTCCAAAGGACGCAATAAAATGTGGTGCAAGTATTATATAGCAAAGACCGCCCAATGGCCTGCCGCAATTTGCAAACGGTTACAGAGTATTTCATTTCAGAAATTTGGCAAACTGACGCTAATGGATTGTAATAATTTTTCAATTTAATGTTGGTTTAGAACTGTTCATTGTTTTCCTTGAACATAATTAAATTTAATATGTTTAAAAACCAAATCTGAATGTGTTTGTTTAAAAAAACAAGAATAGTGACTAAGATTTTGAGACAACAAATTGCTCTAGATATGTCAAAGGTTTTCAGAAATAAACACACACACACTAATACAATTTAAACAAATTGTTGCACATTTTAAAATAAATACCTGCTTGAATATGAAGTACACGTGTATTGTTTGAAAAGAGAGTCCAAAAAAGTAAATATTTACTCATGAACTAAAGTCATTCGGCATTTGAAAGATAAATGAAAAAAGCAATTGTTATGTTCTTCAAGCTCTAATTATGAATGCTACAAGTGTAAAAAATCAGCAAAAATGTAATTACTTGAGAATTAATTTATATAAATAATTTAAATATACATTTGTATCATTGCTGAAACATGTTCTGTGATATCAAATAATTTTATATATTCTGACCTCCCGTTGATGATGTGTAACGCTTACAAAATACATTTCATTTAAATTAATATTTTCGTTTCTCAGACGTTCGTACTTTTTACGATAATGCGGGAGAGAAATTAGAGACTAGTTGACATTCAAAGGAATCCATTAGCGATATTATTTCCTTGGAAAAAGGTCCAGGCCTCAATGACCACATTTAGCCTTTTCATGGTACAACTCCTGACTGGATTTATAAGTCATTTGTCCTGCGGTAATGTCCCCACGCACACCCTAAAGAAACCAATGTTCTTACTAGTCGGCAATTCTAACAGCAGGAGTAATGTTTCCTTTGAACAGAAATACAACGCAGTTCATTCTCCTCGGCTCTTTGTGCCACTGCCGTACAATGGGTCGAAATACCACAAATATCTTTTGTGAAAATTTCTCGGATTTTAGATGAGAATCATAATTAATTAATTCTCATTTAACTAATTAATCCCCTTAGTTAACACTCCATCTTGGTCAGGTTTTTTGTCCATATCTTTGATATATTGGGCAAAGGATGAGAACGATCCTGATTTGTCTTTTGAGCATAAATATAATTTCACTAAGCGCATGTTTTGTTGAGCCTTTTGCTAGCTGGAGTGGAGTAGTTATTTTGTTAAAAATACTAGAATACAATACAATGCAATGCAATATAAGAACGGGTTGCTATTTTGTTAACAATACTAGAAAATCAAATCTGCAGTTCGTTTACCGATGCAAACAAGTTTAATTCTCTCCACATACGTGACATATAGTGTTTACAGTTTTTGACAAAAATAATTCAAAGCAAATTGAATAAGATAATTTAAAAAACAGAATATAAATTGTAATTTTATAATAAGTTTTGTTTTAATTATTATTCCTACTCTTATAGTTATTATCTACAACGTGTATATTAAATTTGCAAACAACGTTTTATTGTCAAGTATTATTAACGTATTATTGAATATTCATAAATTATTGTGTAGATAAGGAACGCCAAGGTCACTGGAAAGGTAACAAGCTCACTAGAGTTCGTGGCCTTTGCTTCTAGAGAAACCGGAGGAAAGTTTAAAAGAAAGGGTTGCACAACTTTCTCCGGGGTGGTGGTATATCACTGGATTCCTGGCCTATGTAAGTCTTTGGGAGAAATCAGTTGACAGTTATTGCTTAAAGCTTAGCGATACTAATTTTCATTGATAATTTTATAAATTAAATACATCACTAATCTTTGAACTTATCCATTGAAATAATGCACATTTTGAATGGAAAGGATCGTGATTTCGTAATTGCGTTTACCTAAGAGTAGTATACTGGCATTAAATACCTACTTTCAGGTTAGGAACAAAGATTCTTAACTGTGAAAAGAGCTGTTCGCTCTTATTTAAAAGAACATATTACACGAGGCGATAGGCTACAAACAGACCTGGTTATTTCTGCTAAGTACAACAAATAATAGATTACAAACAAAGAATTTACCATACCAACGTACTCCTCCTTCTTGGAAAAATGATTATGAAAGCTACAAATTTAAAACAAAATAAACATGCAATAAAGTAATACGTAAAGTACACAAACAATAGAAAAACTCGGTTGATTGAAAATATCAGGTTAACATGCTTTTGTTTGAAGCTACATTCGTCGTGATATTTCGCGAGCACTTCATTCTTTTCATTCCCACTGTTTGAGCTTACACACCCTTTCTGTATTTGAAGGGGAAATTACAGCGAAGTCAAAGGACGTTGAGGTGCCCGCAAAAACCAGACTTCTCAGGTGGGAAAGTACAGCTCAGGTGGGGAACTACAGTGTAGCTTGGGCAGGCGTAGTTTGATATGCCTGGTGAACACTGTCAGAAATGTCATTAAATCTAAGGTAGAATATATTGTACATGAAACGTAAAATAACCTTATATATTTAAAAAAACATAATATATTTGTCCATTAAATTTAATATATTAGTGAAATAAGTGAAGATATTGTGTAGACGTTCTCCCGTTTCCGCTAATTCTCGTCATTCATATCATATATTCAGAATCGCCAGTCCATCTAGATCATTCCTTCCTTCCAGATATGACCATAAAGCTTTGACTCATGCATCGTGAGGAACATGTGTACATTAAATTTAATGTGCGTTCATGATAATTACTTTAATGTAATTTACATTAAAATAACGCGGAAATTTCTGACAGTATTGATGAATCGCCAATGCCCACAGATGTCGATGCGACTATTATTAAATTACAGACGGACCTCCGTATATTGAGTATGACGGTTATTTCAATAATATTCAATATATTGGAACTTCTATATATACATTTTTTGATCTGTTTCAAGATTTTTGAAATATTTTTCACGGTTTTTCATCCTAGTCGATCATCCTATACAAGTGGGTATTCCATAATTCTGCGCCACTAGTTTTTTGCATACCATTGTCCATATCTTTAATCAAGTTCCATTTTTCTGCATTAAAGGATTTTCTTTTCGACATTTTGAACACTTCTTAGGCGCGTAACAGCAAACGGAACCTGCGCTGAACTGACGAACTAAGATCGTAGGGTAGAAGCATTTGAGAAAGGGGCACGCGATTGAACTTCAGATTGGTTTGGCGTACGCATTCTCACGTTTGACAAGTTCCCTCGGAAAGGGAAAGGAGAAGTTAGTTATCTTTATAAGAAAACTGGGAACTGGACGCAGAAAACGCGTTGGTGTTTTCTATGAACTTGAATTCAATTATGCAAACGTCCAGAAGGAAGTTATATTTTCCGCTTTCTTCTTCCAAATTAAACGATACTATTTTTAGAAACACAAGTTATAGTATGTGCGGTACATTTTATTTCATAGAAAAAATTTGAAATCAGAAAATTAGTCCGATTTAAAATTTTTTTTCAAGGAACCAAAATATTTCGATTTATTTATATGGAAGTCCCAATGTATATAAAAATATAATATAAAGTGAAATAATATTCCAAATACTTACTGACACACTCTAGAAAATTTCTTTAAAACTTAGTAAATGAGAGGTATTTTAGACATTACGACGTTGTTAGTGATTTCGGGCACGTCAACTACTGAAGTCATTATTCCTGTAAGTGTGGTACATGTTTTTTAAGCTGGAGGTGGCGGTGATTTTCCTCCGCTGGATGGCGAGAACCGGCACCGTCTAGCAGGGTTTCCCACAATCAGGTATCTCCCTCCAGCGGGCACTGCCCCAGTAGACAAGCTTTAAGCTTCCGACCGGTTTCTCGGAATGAATGGTAGTGTAGTGCATGTTAATGTAAGTGTGTGTATGTATGGGGTGAGGATAAGACAAAAAAGAGGAAGGAAATATCGCGCACGGTCCGTGGCCCGTTTGTTAGGGTACTGCTCCGGCATTCGCCTAGTATTGATCGTAAAAAACACGAAAAGCTACCGATCAGAGCAGGCAGCCAGTAGAATTCTCGTCCAGACAGCGACTGAATTTGACCCAGCTGACAAGCTAGTGTCGAAAATCTTGCTACTGTCGAGACATGAACCTAGGACCTCGAGGTCAGAGGCACAGAAGTGACATCAATCATGCTCTGAGCCACCACAACATTCTCGAAGCACTATTATGTTCAGCCCGATTCCTTTCGATGCAAGCTTTTGCACCATTTTCCGCCAGTGTAGGGGCCGCCGCCAGGTAAGAAGGTGGGCTGGCGCCGGCGCTGGCGGCATTAAGGGAGTGGCGCGTTAATGCGGTCTTTCGCGCGCTCGTGTCCTGTCGAGGGTTGAGTGCGTTCGATTTCCGATGCGCGGCGACCTCCAGGAGGCTTTTTGCTCGGCCTCCTGCTTCTGCACCGCGTCTGCTCTCCCTTCCCCTTCCATCCCCTCTCTTCCTCCCTCTCCCACCCTACCACTGCTGGCGTACCTGCAACCGGTGCTAAGGCTCAGGAATGAAACGTTTTTGACGCGCATGCGACTTTAAAATCGGAAACACACGCTGAAAATGTTGAATGTCACCAATGATGTGTTGTCTATTAATTTCAGTACTAAAGGTAACGTTTTGGTGATAAATGGGGTGTAAAGTGCTCTAGGTTGACGATACTTGAGATGGTCTGAAGAGTTAATATCGTTGCGGTTTGGGACTCATCGTTGCAATACCACTCTGCTAGTCCGTATATAGGCATTTGTTTAAGAAAATTTTATTATTCAGACTCACAGTGAAGGCAACAAGAAATGTCAATTGTTTAAAAACTAAATATGTAAGTCTTCTTGCCCTACATATTTAAATTATATTTCATTGAAAAACATGCATTTTATTGAGTCAATGAGTGTAATACTCTTTCTAATAATTATATTACACATAATTAATTTATAATACTATTTATATCCTAGGTTTCTGGACACTTAGTTCACAACTGCTCATTAATTCTTGACTCCTTTCTTTACACATTCACTGACCAAGAAAAAGTCCTACCTCTTGCCTCCTAGAATATCGAGAAAAAATTTGACGTTTTTGTTAATAAAAGTGTCGCCGTTTTTGCTACGTAATAAGAGACAAAGAACATGATCTTATTTTGAAATACAAAGTAAAAATAATCAAACTGAAAACATATTTCAACTGCCAAAATATACAATTGTTCATTTCAATATAAATTTTGCATGTTGTAGTCATGAAAACGGTAGAACATTCAAAACTAGTTTCAAGAAATCAAAAAATGTTTTTAAAGATCTCAGTAACACATATTTTCCGATGGTCATAGACAGATCTTCAGTATTTCTACTCTAAACACAACTCCAAATCAGCAAAAATCGATAGATGACGCCCCGACATTTTTCCTTGTTGGCCGCTCGCCTCCAACAATTTGCTATCTCTTTGAAGGCTGTCCCGGCTGCCCGAGGCGCGACATTTCGCTTTTGATCCCTCCGACAGGGCGCGTGACTGTGAACGCTTTGCCGGCGCTTCTTGCGCAATTACGGAAATTTAATTTCCCGCTGGGACGAGTGTTTTGTACGTCACGGTGTCATTGACAGCGCGCTCTACGCAACTGACATACGACACCATGCGCCCATGCAATACTCCTCAACTCGTTCCAGACAATTCGAATTTTGGCCCTTTATGTAAGCTAGTTTGTTTCATAAATTTCGGAATTTTAACATTTGATTATTTAAACAAGTCATTTTTGACAAAAACTACTGATTCGTAAATTAACAGACAAGGTAATGGTAAAATTACTTGATTGACTTAAAGAGAGGCTTACGAGAATCACATGGGTGGGATTTGGTTATTATTCGTACACTTATATTTTGTAATATAAGTGTCTGGGAGCAATACGATGTATTTCCCAAAAATAGCATGCCATATATGAGGCGGGAATAAACATTCGCGAAATGTACACTACGAGCAGTATGAAGGATGACTGAATTGGAAAATTTTGTGTTCAATTCATTTAAATGGACGTTCTATTTGAGGGTTGACTGTCTTGAGAGACCTAATTTGAGGTTGACTGACTTGAGAGACCTAAAACTTTATTACTTTAACATTCAATGGCACACCATTCATTTTCAATGGAGTACAGAATTGTTTATTTGAGACGGAAAACTGCTTTGAAAAAGATATTTTCGTTTACTATTAATTTGTTATTACGGAACCAATTTGAAGCATCTGATATTTTACTATTTACGGTTTCTTTATTGCAAAGAATTTTCGCATCATCAGCAAAGAGAACTATTCTTCCGTTTAGAATAGACGAGGGCATATCTTTTAAGTATATTAGAGAGAATAAGGTCTAAAATTGATCCCTGCGGGACCCCAAGTGCAATTGGCAAAGATACATTGATATTTTCAAGGGGTAAATCAGCTATAAATTTGGGCTCTTATCCCTCATCATGTCCTTCGTGAAGGAACAATATTTCCTGCCGATACAAGGATACACATAAATATATATTCCATTCCTTCAACCCGTCAACATACATAGATATAACGCTCGCAATGTATGTATTGCACGGCCTGGATGGCCAAGCTGCCTAAGAGGGTGTACCGACTCAGCACTTCGGTCTGAAGGATCGTGGGTTCGGGCCCCGCTTTAGGAATGGTTGTCCCATGTATCTCGTGTATGTGTTGTTGCGGAGGGCCTCCCATTCTCTTCAACTCCGAGCAGAGAAACGCGCAAGTACGTTGGTGTAAACTGTATGGTATAACATAATACACTAACTATGAAAAATAATTTAATTTAATATTGCGGCAGGCAATTTGACCTAATACACAAGTACGTCTGGTAAGAGTGCCGCCTTCAGTGCTATTGCTGTGAGCTAACGGTCTTCAAGGCTCATCAGTATCCTCATAGCTCGGACGCCTTGAGTCATCCTTTCAGAACGGTCACTTGGACCTGGGAGGCCGGTCGTAAAGCCAGGCCCTCGATTAGCCCCTTCCTTGGCATCATTTCCTCTGCAACTGGACGAGCTCACGAACTACCTGCTCCAGAACACCTTAGTCCACTGCTTCTTGAGTGCCTCGGGTACGGCAGACGCCATTTTAGTAGCTCCAACAGTACCATCGTCTTCGTCACTTATGGCCGTATTCACTTGCTCCGACGGAGTCTGAGAAGTACTGATGAGAAACAATAAATATGGTGTTGATTATGATGTTAACTCTGGTACGAACACGATATCGCGTCAGCGCAACTTGTAGCAGTGGCCACAATCGTTAATAATTCAGCGCTCATTATCTTTGAAAACTAGACTATGGATGATAAAGATTCTACACACACACACACCGCGCACGACACACACACACACACACACACACACACACACACATATATATATATATATATGTGTGTGCATATATATGATGTATATATATATATATATATATATATATATATATATATATATATATATAGCACCAAAAATGAAGTCACAATTATTTTTTCTCAAATAATTCATTTTAAATTAAGTTAGGAAGATAACAATCATTCATATACGATAATCTGTTTTGATATTTCTGTAATTCAGCGTGCGATTTTCTTTCCGTGAATGCATCATAGTTTAAGATTAATTTTAAATTTTATATTTAAGCTTTATTGATTTATTTTTTCTCAAATAATTCATTTTAAATTAAGTTAGGAAGATAACAATATAACCCCAAGTGTAACAATAAAATTTATTTTGGGATAGGTTGATTGATTGTTATTGCTTCCGGGCGCGTCAACTACTGAGATCATTAGTTCCGCAAGTGTAGTGCGTGTTTATTTCCTCGGGGGATGGCGGTTATCTCCCCCCCTGGATAGCGAGATCCGCGCCATCCGGCGACTAGCTGGGCTTTTCCTCAATAAGGTATCGCTCACCAGCGGGGCATCGCCCCAGCCGGGGCAAGTTCTAAGTTCTGGACCTTTCTCCCGGCATATGTTGTAGTGTAGTGCATGTTAGTGTAAGTGCGTGTGTAAGGAGTGAGGATAAGACAAGGAAGAGGAAGGAAAGTCCGTGGCCCGTTTGTTAAGGTACAGTTCCGGCATTCGCCTGATGTCGGTCGGAGAAACCACGAAAAACTATCGATCAGAGCATACGGCCGATAGGAATCCTCTTCCAGACAGAGACTGAATTTAGCCTAGCTGAAAAGCTAGTGTTGAAAATTCTGCCGCCGTCAGGACTCAAGCCTAGGACCTCCCGGTCAGACATCAGTTGATGCACTGAGCCACCGCTCCCGGTTTTATCTTGAGTACTAGCTCTAAAAACAACGTACATACCACATTCCACATGGTCACGGAGAAAAGGTTTCATATGAAATAAATTGTTCAATAAGCTAATTCAAAAGTTTTCCATTAGATTTAATGGATGAGTATTTAAAATTGGGGAAAGACTTGTTTTTGTCATTCTTAGCCCTTTAATGCAATTTTACAGTCTGAATACTTTATATAAAATTTCAAAAGTCGTTTAGAGCAAAGATATATCAAATTGTGCGAAATTACCTACTTGTACTGTAAAGGAAAGACCGCCATCTCCATAATATTTGCGGACACTCTCCCTATTGCCTCTCTCTACCCCTCTCACTCTTTCTCTCTCTTCCTCTTTCTCGTCTTTGAGCACTTCGTGGCACATACGAGTCCAACAATGAACTAGAGTGATAATGACTTGCAACAATGAAATTTTACCGTATATTGTTGTAGCTTTAAATTAAAATTCACAGAAGTTGCTTTCGTCATCTCTTAGCATGCGAACCAAGTTACTTATCGAACGACCTCCGTTAAGGATCTGTCCCTTGTGTCAACTATTACAGGTAAAATTAATAGTACTATACCCCCGCGTCTGTGAGAATCCAATAAACCCAAGATACCATTCTTTATTTTGTGGTGGAAAAATGTCAAGATAGGACATTTACTTCTTCTAAATCCAATAATTGTAAACACGTCCTTCGGTGCCGCCTCCGCCTTCGTCTGTCAATGGTCACATACTATTTATTTTAATTCAGTGTAGCTACGTCAGTTCATCTCCACCACTGCAGCCGTGTACGAACATTGCATTAGTAATTATTATACAGATTGATCCTCAAGATACGTCAATATGGTTGCATTCGATACGAATTTTAAAAGAGAAAAATGTTTTCGCCTTCTGCATGAGTTGAGACGTTATTGAGAGTTGCGTACTATATCATGACGTAGGGTGTACTCATTCACTTCTTTTCCTCCAACCACACGGCTTACTTGGTTCGTGAGACGCAGCCGTCGAGGTAATGTAAGAGATTTTATCGCGCCAGGTTCGACAGAGAGTGAGTTGTTCGACAGCGATGGTAGCTATTAAGCGGCACAGATTCTCCTAAAACATTCCGCACATTTCTGTAATGTATACTTTTTAGAAATACTTACTAATGAAGGAATCGATGGTAAAGGCGGCTACAGTGAAGCTACAAGGAACGGACATGACACATTACCACAAAAGAATTAGTGGAATGTTTCGGCATTTTTACTTGTATTTTGAAAAGAAATACGTAGATTGAAACGGATTTCATTAACTGTGCAATCTTTCTCTAGTCTACATCACTGCGTTAAATATTACTTGTCTTTTATAATCACTCCATAAATATTTACATGTTTGGTTTGATAATGATGCTCAATAACTCATTGAATATCCTGTAATTTCTTAAAAAAGTAGTCAAGTCGAGTGAATTGATGAAGAAAAAATTTTTTACTTGGTAGTTTTATCCCTAAACGGCACCAATATCACAGACTTTCCGAACGTTTTGTACCCGCATGTCCGGCCTACCTGCCGCTGCGACCTCCCTGAGCACCTGGGCCGTCGCCGCCCAGCCCTTGAGAGGCGCTTATAACGCACTAATTGCCCCTCGGTGCTAAGTGGCCGGAGGGCCCTAAAGCCCGGGCAGTTTGTGGCGGCGATGAAGGCACTATGGGCCTCTCGACGGAGGGAGGGCGAAATGGCGAGGGCGGTAACGGTTTACATGGAAATGAAAGGGAACGACGCAAATGGGAAGATCGGGGCAGCGCGCTAGAGCAAATTGGCGAAAAAAAAATTATTCATTGCACATTTGCTCAAATTTCACCGACAGTTGGGTCCCTTCCATGAACATCGACTGCAGCCGAGCAGATAGCTTTGAAGTTCCGTTTCGTCACTCGACGTGGTGTCGCCTCGCGTTCGGTATCGGTGACAGTTGATGCTCTTAGAGAATGATTGCGCGTAGTGTAGGGCGCCAAATACTTGTCAGTATTTGATCCAAGCACTCTCGCACCCGCCTCCCTATTTGGGAGCTTGTTGACGCGTCAGAGAGAACGCGCGTAGTTGGTACAGAACGCATGATTTCCGTACACCTTGCGGGACACGATCCGCCTTGAAGGGTATTTACAGGATGTTTCAGATTAAATGATACAAACCTCTAGGGAATGTTTAGGAGAGAAAGATGAAAATTTCTTCTAATGAATACATATCAAAAATCTCTTAAAATCAAGCTACATTCATGATACTCCGCATACCGCATCCCTGATTGGTAGGGAACTTAATTAATTTTAATTTATTTTCCAATAAGATCAGCTGTTTTATATTTTTCATCGCGATACTTTATATGTTATTTACACTCGTTTCTAATGAATACCTATGAAATTATATAACAATAACAATAATAACAGATTGCAATGTAATACTTTACAAAGCTATAGACAATATTTATGACATTGATTCTTACAATTATTTCTAGTTGCATAATGTGGAATTGGTCTTGAGGATGGATTTCTTCAAACCTGTTGGTTTATAAAATATCTTGTATCAGGAGTGTGGATATACATCTTTGAGAAATTTTTATTTAATTATACGGTTTGTTGGTCCATGTCTATTGAGTTTGAACGTGTTTGTGCTTGGGCATTGGCTTAGGTTGTTTAAACAGTTGTTAGAGGATTTTGATAGGAATTCATGTAGAAGAGGTATTTTTAGTTCGTAGTGAGTTTGTTCGTTTGTAATATATCAGGGAGGCAATTGATCCTTCACTGTTGTTTAGCAAATACTCGAATTCTCAGGGGTGTCCTGCTCACTGGTAATGACAAGATCCCGGAAATTTAAGTATTTATTTCGGATCAAATAGGTAGGAAAATTAATTTATTTTTACTAAAAAATGCAGACTGACAGAATACAAAATAGCACGTAAAATAATAAATAAACATTAAAAGATATTCATGGAAATAATTAAATTATTTAAATTTTTATTCTAACACTGAAATTGACAAGAGCGGTTACATGAAAGGGGACTTGACCTTATTGACCTTAATTACGTGCATACACCAGACATTTCTTACATATTTGCAAACACCTGTCATCAGAAAATAAATTATGCTTCGCTATAGAAATTTTTAATTGCCACATTAAATTTCGGCATACTAGCTAGTAACTACGAATTTGTTTCACTCGTGATGTTGTTTCTATTAAATGTTTGGGCTTAACTATTCCCTTTTGAGTATCTGAATGGCTTAAGGGAAAACATTACTACTGTTTTCGTTCTTCGCTGTGTGTAACGTAACTTACGTGTAATCTTCAGCACTAAACTGAGCCCTATTTTTGTAATGCAAAGAGCTTAATCCTCGCAGGTGTTGTAGACCAAACTCAAGTGTAGGAAACGGTTTTGCGTGGCTGAAGCAACAAATCAAAATTGCACTAGGTATGCTTTCTCGCAGAAACTTTTATCACTCCTTAACTCTTGAGACAGAGTTCAACACTTCTTGTCCGATATTATGACTCCGCGCGCAGAAAAGTACAAAACGCGGTAGTGTCCATATTTTGTACACGTTTGCAGATAAGTTTCCAGCTTGGGCTTTATTCAAGTTCTCTCAGGTACCTCACCCAACGGGGTCCGCCCCAGGGGCTGGGAGCGAAGCTGTAAGATATCGACTGTCTCCCTCTCATAAGCGTGTTAGTGTATTGCATGAAAATATGCGTGTGTATACAACGGGAGAGGAGAGGACAAGAATGAGGAACGAAAGATCTCGATATTCGGTGGACCTTGAGTTAAGGTATTGCTCCAGCTTTCGTTTGAAACTGATCGAAGAAACCAAGAGTAACTACCGATCACAGCAGACAACCGATTCTCCAGAGAGCGGGTTAATTCGACCTAGCTGTCTAGCTAGAGTTTAATTCCACCACCGTCTGGACTCGAACCCTAGGACCTTCCTGTCAAAGATGCTACAAACACAACAGTTTTTGCACTGATCCATCTTACCCGGAGTGTTCGAATTCTTGAATGGCATTGGCAATAACACTTTTCACTTTTTTGCATCATAACGCTTGTTAACTCTGTAGCTATCTCTATAGTAGCAACAGTAATAATACATTTGATTTATAATATAATGGAGATGCAACATTGAACATTATACCCTTGCTTACAAAACAGCTATGAGTACTCAATTTAACCACACGTCTATCTTAATTATCATATCATTATTCCGATAACATTCACCAAATTATTTTCGTAATTATCAACTTATGTATCAGTCACCAATTACTTCGTAACACGACAATTTAGGTAGCTCATGGCATCAACTGATATCACTGCAATACCTCTGACCGAGAAGTCCTAGTCGATTCCCATCGTTGTCATGATTGTTGACACCAGCAAATTAGGTCGAATTCAGCCTCTGTCTGAAAGTGAATTCCAGCTGCCGGTTGCTCTGATCCGTAGGTTTTCTTGGTTCGTCCCATTGACACTAGGCGAAGCAATACCTCAACAAACGGGTCACAAACCGCGCGCGATCTTTCCTTCCTTTTGCTTGTCCTTTACTCACACTTTACACATATTTCACTTCAATGCTCGACACCACCATACAAATTGAGAGACAAGTCGGGAGTTTGTCACAACTGGAGCGGGGAGCCTTTGGTGGGAAATATCTGGTTGGAGAAAACCCAGCAAACCGATATGTAGGTATGTGGACGTCGGATTTCGCTATTCATCGGACAAATATCACCGTTACCTCCCCCGATAAAACGCATGCACTATACTTACGGAAATAATGACCTTAGCAATTGCTGCGCCCGTAAACACTAATAAGTCAAACAATTGCGTAACAAAAAATTGATCGCAGTATTTTTTCACGAATTAAGTTCGCGCGTTGGAATCTCGGTTCTCTTGCGGGGAAATACTATGACGATGAGATGAGGTAAAAGAGTTCGCGTTGCAGTAGGATCTGTCACGCCAGTGCTCATACAGTCAACGCAGAAGGAAAATAAATATCTTTCAATAATTCCAATGAAAATGTTTGCCTAGCGGTAAAATAATAAATTGGCCTCGAAATGTCAACAGCAGTGTGAGGGTGCCCGTTGTGTCAATGTTATTTGGAGCCGAAAAAACATTTTTTTTCGTTTTATAATATTTTCATGCACGCCAACCCACACTAACTGCACCCATAGGGGAGACTGAAATTTAAAAAAATGTAAATGCGGTACGCGGAAATTTCTGAAATTTAATTTGTGATAGAAGATAGTTTTCTGTAGAGAATTGTGATATTTTCATTTTATTCTACCATTACTTAGTAAAATAAGTTTTAATAACACTTACATTTAGTAGAAACATAAGAATTTTTCACAATTTTCCAAACAAAACCCTAAATTTAATTTTTCACCAGACACACCAAATATAAATTTGAACAAATATTAAGACTTAACTGACATCTTTACCATGAAACTAGGTTTCGAATGTTAAGAGACTCTGTAACATCTCGTATTATTCAATGGATGATTCTTCCAAGATTGATGACTATTACAATATATCAGTTTGAATCCCTGTTTCATTGATGCCAATTTGAAAACAAAATATTATGACTTTAACGAAGATTTTACAAAGAATACCTGAAAAGGGATCAACTTTTACTCATCAGAATCTTAAGAATTATATAAAAGCTCATGTGTCTAATTTTTGTTTAACAATAGGTTGGAGGGAAGTATGATGGATACAATGAGAACATTTCAAAGAAAAAGAAGCACGGAAATGCATACTCTATGTGTTCTTGAATAATATTTTAGCGTATTTCTTTCACGTTTTAGCCCTTATTTTTCGCGTCGTTCCATATCTGTAGGTAATTCATTAAAGGAGCACTCTTTTAGTAGAAGGCGTGCCTGTAAAATCCAACCAATTTCATTTACGATTCAAGAGTTCTATGTCACTGACAAGTGCACATCCTCCGAAATGAACACCGGGCTACGTAGAATAACGCACGCTTATACGAGGAGCACGCTTATACGAGGAGCAGCAGCTGCAAGAGAGGATTTTGAATAATGTTATCGCAAATAACATTCCTTTTATCGACGCTACCACCACCTTTATGCGAGTATCTTTACTCTCAGCGCTGAGATTAGCATTTTACAGAGGCATTATAGTTTTTACTACCGTAATGATTTCTCCCGTCCCTTTCGTTTTACAGCTGAATTGCTCTACTTGGAATCCGCTTAACAGAAGGTCTGTTGGGTGCTATTCCTGCGATCAAATGCTCCATCGCAAAATCAAGAGGGGTTCAGTGTACTCAACAACTTCAGATTGCGGTGAACGAATAAAATCAGAGGCGCACCCAAGAGGAGGGTGGGCTTGTGGAATTTAGACCTACCTCCAGAAAACAATGGTGCACATTTTAAAAAATATTTTTTGATTTTATATATTCACGAAAGTCATTATCAGACAATTTTTTAGATTATAAATATTAAATTTATCATTAAACACACTTTATATTAAGCAAAAAATGAAAACTTTATAAAAATTCATCAAGTCGGATGGACACTATACCTGTCACCACCCGCTCCTCTCCAAGAAATATCCTGAGGACGCCTCTAATTTAATATTCAGAAATTATAATAATTTATTAATACATTTGACATTATGTAAAAATGTGCATTAAGATATTTAGTACGTTCATAATCATATTCTAATGCAATTTAACCTCTTGAAATTGGGTTTATTTTCAACTTGATGAAAGTGTTTGAACTATATTATATTGACTTGTATTTTGAAAGTGTTTGTATGATTCAAACAAGGAAAGTATCATATATTTCTCAATAATGTATCTGAAAGACACAGTTAAGAATACTCACAGCTGAAAACAACAAAAATTAAGGGAAAGAATGTTCTTCTAAAATTTATCCTCTTTAATAGTCTCTACCCGACGCTGCCGCAAAGCATTCACATTCATTGTACGTGAATACTGTTACATGGTGCAAAATAAGCAAAGCGAAATCTAAAACACAACGATATGAAATCTAAAACACGACCATTTCACGTAATTTTTTACCTCTTTGCTAATGACGTTTTGCAAGAAACATAAAAAAAAAACAAAGACAAACGAATGGGTAATTCACATAAGGCGATTCGAGGTCATAGGTCTCTCAGTGCAGAAACGGGACATAACATTGCATTGTCTAGCGTTGGACCCCCACCTTCCCTTCCCCAATTAGTTATTCCCTACTTTTTCCGCTCCACAGTTAATTTGTTAACACTTCATAATAAAAGGCTCAGAAGCACCGTTTACTTTGATCGAAGGATTTCTGGCAATTAGACAAACTACAGTTCAACAAAATCGAGTTTATATGAAATGGAACGATGACCTTACGCACTATAGAGTTTACAGAGATTCTGGAGAATTTCAAGCAGCAATTATAATGCTGATGATACTTTGATAAACGTTTTTAACTTTTTTTTAAACAAAAATTTTTAAGTTTAAATAAATAATGGTGTCCTTTTAATGTAATAAAATTTCACGAAATATGTTTACGTTTGATTTTATATCTCTTCTGTGAAACTGAATATGCATAGTAAATAGTGTTCTAAGCAATGAATTGCATGAAGAATATTTCAGGAGTTTCTGTCTCAAAACATAATAAATTTTGTAGAAAATGTTAAAGACAAAATTAAAAAAGCCTAACATTTCAACAGCCGATCTTTGTGTCCAAAAAATCAATGCGTCCTTTTGCAGTACTTGAAAGTTAGCAATGTATCTGTTATCTCATAGAAATGTACAACTTTCACCCTCCGTTGGTCGGTCGGTCGCTCCGGGGGACGCCGTTGGTTGGCTTTGAGCTCTTTGTTTACACATGACCTTGACACAAATAGTCACGTTTCTTAAAGATTTCGTTCCAATGTAAATGTTTGATATTATAATATTTTCAAATGATATTTAATACATTATTACAATGGAATTGAATAAAAGAATAAAAGTACGATGTCTGTTTCCTGAATTATTTTGTGTTTTCAAAATTACTAAAGTTTTTTTTACTGTGACTGCAAGTAGTAACAGTATGTTTTCGTCACAAAATCAGTTCAATACTCCCGTTTTCCCGTCTTTTATTCTTTTCTGGTTCGCTAAAGAATTATTTTATTTCACATTGTGTATTACTTGTAAATTAAAATGATTCTGAGTGTTGCATTTCATCTTTATTCCATAAATCTTCTGATTACATTTATGTTAGTTTTTTTTATAAATAACATTCTACTATTTCGTTAATGTTTGTGTTTCAATAACATTATATTGTGACATACCAAAAATGACGGACATTTTATTTAGGCAAATAAAGGTCAAAATATTGTAGATATTGCAAAAGACGTGGGTTTCTATGGTGCAGATACGCAGATGACACCGTAGCAATGCGAGTTCGTCCTGAGACGTGGGTTTCTATGGTGCAGATACGCAGAGAGTACACCATAGCAACGCGAAGAAAAAGAAGAGAGGAAAAAACACAGCGAGCTTTGAAGGGTGGACCCGATTAGGAATTAGAGCATTCCGACTCGTGTCGTGGTGGTGAGCGGAACGCTTGTGCGGTTTTTCTTGAGGTTAATTATCAAATCGGGACTATTGATATTTCGTGAGAGTGAATATTGAACTTGAACATAGAATATTTCCACATTAAGGGCGCAACTGGAACTTGCAAAATTCACGTGTTACACCATTGCAAACTCGGGCATTAATATTTCAAGAGTGAACTGGAAGTGAACTTAGAATATTTTCGCGGTGGAGTTACAAGATTTGACTTTGAAATTTTACTAGTGAATTGTGAATGGCCACATTATTCCGACATAGGAAAGTAATCAGTTTGAAATACGTGCCCAGCTGAGGCGCAAGATAAATAGTATAGGCAGTGTTTGTGAAGTGGTTGGAGGAAGTTTCGACGTGGTCGCTGATCTCCGTGAACTTCGACAAGAAGGAAGACTGGTCTACTCTACGTGGCAACATCGAGCGACGTGCGCGCGAAGAGGCAAGAAAGGATAAAAACTTCTATAACGCTGTTATTGAAATAACGAAAAAATAGTCATGACCTAACAATAAATTGTAATAATTGATGATAGTTAATAACTTTGGTATGCATAATAAATTATAATTCTTAGTTTGAAAGAAAGCTGATTCTCATTTGCCATTACATTCAATCCTTGAGTAGACATATTAGAATTATTTTTAGATTCCTCGCCGGGCGCCTAGCTCGCTCCCAACGCCGGGCGCCTAGCTATTCATGCCCGCGGGTATGCGATACTTCCGCTCCTCCTACCACCCACGGCCGCCAACGTGACACTACATTAGAAACAATTTATGCCAAAGATGAGCAGGATGCTCACTTGTTGACCGAATGCAGGTTAATATTTATAATAAATTTACCGCTAAAAGAAGAGTAGCGATAAAATGGCATATCAAAAGTTACCATGGACAGATACTGCTTATCTCTCTACCTATTCAACTTACTCCATTCTCATTCATCATTCATTCCGCGCACAATCACTGATCATTACACATTTCCTTGCAAATGCACGGGTAAATTCCAGCGTAAAATCCGGCTCTTAACCGAAATCTAGGCATCAGACTTGCTTTGTAGAGTTACGGCACACTCAAAAAACTATTTCTTTAAGTTCTCTCTTTTCCTTCGTGTTTTAGTGTCTCTAAATGATGAACAATTTGCTTATTTACTCACTTCCTCTTAGAAATAGGCTCGCTCGTAGCACATAGCGAAGTCTCTAACCTTTCACCACTGAGGTCCGAGTTCGATTCCCGTGGAATCTCCTGTGAAATTTGTTCCAACAAAACGAGTTTGGCCGCTTCACAAGGACTAGTCCAACCCCTGTGAAGTTTCCTAAACCCTACTTCTTTCCTAATTCCTTCCCGACGCTGGCCTCTGGGTAGTGACCCAGGGGTGCGTGAAGTAAGAGGCGCGTACGCGGAGATGCTATCTAGTGGTCCTCTTTGACAACTGGTGAGACGAGGCATAAAAATACAGCGCCCTTTGGAATAGAGAGATAGATAATGTAGGATTACTGCGCGCTCAACGCTCGACTAGGGGTGAAGAGACGAGTTACGTCGATAAGTTGGATTAAGGGCGCAACGAATTAAAAAAAACAACTTATTTTGTTTCAGTACCCAATGTACACAAACGTAGGATTTAAAATTAAGTTTTGATCGGTCACAGAAATATTGTTGATCGTGAGACAAACCAATGTAAGAAACAATAGATTTAAGAATTCATCACAGGTGATATTTCTAGATTTAAAGTTGTTATTTATTAATTTAGTAACTGAATTTCATGCAGGTTCATGGTTGCAATATATTGATAATCAATTATGTGAATTCATCGACATTCATGGGACTCATGCAAATTCATCGACATTCTACTGCTAGTTCCTTCTTCCATTATACATTTGTCACACTTTCCAAGAATATCAATATTACCAATGATATCACGGGATTCTACCACCGTCACTGAATCAAGGACTTTTTCTGAATTATGGCATTTTCCGTTTCCATGAGCAGATGGCTTACTCCGCCATCAGCTAACCCTAGCATCGACTCTCAGTCAATGCCGCAGAATAAGCTTCGCCTTCACAACCATAACCGCCTCCATTGCCATCCCAACCCTGCCACTTCGATTGCCACTGTTATAATTATATCCACTAAAATGAATGGCAGTCTAACACGATTTACTCAGGAACATCTCCACAATATAATCAGTATTATTCCATTATATATCCTACCACACCACATCACACATACACCAATATCACCACCACTATTACTATTTCGCTGCCAGCTCACTACACCACAACCACCCCAGGCCGTCACCTTACTACCACCACAGCTACATCATCAACACATCATCACCACTTCATTACCATTACACTACTCGCACAACATATCTACCGCCACGTCCACTACCACGGACTGTCATTGCCATTACATTCACCTCTGTAACCTCTACCAGCACTACATTCACAACAGAACCATTACTCTTACAACCCCACTTTACAACTGCTACCCTCTCCTCTATTACCTAACTACTACTACCTAACGCCGGGACCTTGACACTCTCATCGCCATTACACCACTGCAAACACCTCTTCCTCCACCAGCAGCAGTGGCAATGCGGCTGCCACTGGTCTGAACTCTATCTCCGGGCATTACTTTTAATCGTTGCTCGCACGGAGCAGGGTAGCGAGCTGCGCCATATCGCCTCCAAGAACTCCCGTAACATCTTTGTCCATACTTCAGCGCATGAAATAGCAAACGCATCCCTCGTTACGACCACTTGGAGGCGCCACTGCCGCCCGGTGAGCGCCGCCGGAATTACGCAGCGCAGTTGTACAGAAAATATAGCGGTGACCGGCGGTGGCGGCGGCGATGGCGCCGGTGGCGGCGGAGGCGGTAGATGTTGGGCTCTCGGGGGCCACAAAAACATCCTTTATGACAGATAAAGCGCCGCTTAATTCGTCGGATGGGCGCGAGCGGCGTCGTAAGGGCCGCACGGAATATGGACTCGCGCGAGTTATTGTGGGGCGCTATAGGGGGCTTTGCTCCCGGCCGCCGACACGGCCCCTGCGGGTCGCCCGCAGAGAACGGCCGCAGCTCCAGGAGGTCGGGAGGAGGAGGGGCAGTTTGAGAAGGAGGAGGAGGGGCAGTTGGAGAAGGAGGAGGGGCAGTTGGAGAAGGAGGAGGGGCAGTTGGAGAAGGAGGAGGGGCAGTTGGAGAAGGAGAAGGGGAGGGCAGTTGGATGAAGAGCAGGGGCTGCTGGAGAAGGAGAGGCAGTTGGGGGAGGAGGAGTAGTGGCGCTCGATACTGTAGATGCGGCAGAGAGGACCAACAACTCACATGAATAGCATGATTATCCCTATTGGCGATGTTAGTTGAAGACAACAGTCCCATGAATAGTTACGTATAGTATGTATTCTATATAATTAGTGTAGTATGTATTAAAATGAATTCATTATTATTTTTAAATGAATTGTCTATTTTTGGAAAAGTGTGCAATGATTGATTCTACAGTAAAGCCAATCCTAGGATAAGGGAAGGTAGAGAATTTCTTTATGGCATTTCTACAAAATATCCTCTGAATCATTTGTATTGTAGATATGTAATCTTCAGTATCGTTGAAAAATATTTTTTGACCCAAACTGCTAGATTTGTTTGGGAAAATTAGTATAATTTAGTTTTTATAACGAAATTGGATAATTTTAAGTGGCAATTTTTGAAAAATGGAAGGAGAAGTAATGATGCATTAAATGTAATATTAAAAATATTAATTATTCAGACAATAGACATTGAAAGGATTAAAATAAATGTTTATTTTGTCAGATATAAATTTACTGTTCTGAAAGAAAAAGATCATTGAAGAAATAAATGATTCCAAACTGTGAACAATTAACTCAGTTTAATGCTTTCAGCAAATTTCGTTCAACGTCACTTCACGAACTATTTTAGAAATTGAACTTAATTTTCCAGACATTTCCATCGGTATCGAAACACCAAATGGATGGTTTTCAATACTAATTTTGGTCCATGTAACTACATGTAAAGTGTAGATAGCTAAACTAACCTTGCGTAGCAATGGTTCAAGCCTCATGACACTGAAAGTGGAGTCATCCTCCTTGAAGTCAGTCATCCGTCAAGTCAACACAAAGTCAGTCATACATCAAGTCATTGCCCCTTATACATATCGGCCAGAGTCTCACGGCGTTTGTATCCGGGGTTCCCAGACCCATGCAGAACCGGGAGCGGTAGCTCAGTGCACTGATGTCACTGCAGCGCCTCTGACCGGGAGGTTCTAGGTTCCAGTCCTGACGGCGGCAGGATTTTCGACACTAGCGTTTCAGCTAGGTCGAATTCAGTCGCTGTCTGGAGGAGAATTCTAGCGGCCGGCTGCTCTGATCGGTAGCTTTCCGTGGTTTCTTCGATCAACACCAGGCTAATTCCGGAGCAGTACCCTACCGAACGGGCCACGGACCGCGCGCGTTCTTTCCTTCCTCTTCCTTGTCCCAACCTCTCCGCTTACATACACACACTTACACCAACTACATGCACTACACTACGACATATTTCGGGAGACCGGTCGGGAGCTTAGAGCTTGTCTCGGCTGGGGCGGTGCCCCGCTGGTGCGAGAGTCCTGGTTAGGGGGAATCCCAACTAGCCGACGGTAGGTCGGCGACGGATCTCACCATCCAGCGGGGGAAGATCACCGCCATCTCCCGGAAAAAAACATGCACTACACTAAAGGGACTAATGACCAAAGCAGTTGACGCGCCCGGAAACACGAAAAAATCAAATCCATGCAGGAACACGAAGTGTCTGGAGATACTTAACGCAGTACCCTAACAAATGGATTTGGGATCGCGCGCGTTCTTTCCTTCCTATTCTTTGTCATATCTTCACTCCTTACTGGCACTTACATGCACTGCATTACCAGACACACCTGTAGATCGGTCGGGAGATTAGAGCTTGTCCCGGCTGGGGCAGTTCCTCGCTGGTTGGAGGTACCTGACAGGAGAAAATCCCGTTAGCAGATAGGTAAGTCAGTGCTGTATCTCATTTGAAGGATCACCGCCACCTCCCGAGGAGAAAAACTACACTACACTCACGGGACTTGCCCTTACTGGACCCTTGCCCTTACGACTGGAATTACTAATTAGTCAATAAAGCTACTTAACTTCCTCTTGGTTAAGAAGTTCGGCTACCGGCGCTGACTGAGACTTGCATACATGAATCTGTTTCTGAAAAACGGAATTAACTCCTTCGGTGAGAAAATATACACCTCAGCACAGCTGGAAGGTTATCTAACGACGACTGTTGGAGGGCGTCCTCCGAGGGTGGAACCGATAACGAGCGAAGACTATGGACACTGATGCAGATCCCCCCAGTGTCCCCAGCTTCTTAACGCCGGCGACTTCACGGAACTTGATTTAGACGTTTGGTTACCGGCGCACGCTAAGGCTAGCTTACACACGTCAGCTCCTCAAGAAGGGCATTATTCTCCTTCGCCAAGCGATCTCCACACCTCACGGAAGGGTGGAAGGTTATCTAACAATCGCTAGCTTGAGGGCGCGCCCAGAAGCAGAGCTATTAACGGGCGAAGCCACATCTATCACGGTCACCTATGCTGGGACCCGCCATGTATCGGGCTGCTTAACTTCAGTGACATCACGGAGCTTGGTTGCTACCGGGGCCGGCGGCGACTAGTATTCACAATCCGGCTTCTCTAAAACGACATTATCCCCTTCGTCAAGCGATCTCACACCGGGGTGGTGGAAGGTTATCTAAGAACCGTCGGCTCGAGGGCGCACCAGGAGGCAGAGCTATTAACGAGCGAAGCCACATCCATCACGGTCACCTATGCTGGGACCCGCCATGTATCGGGCTGCTTAACTTCAGTGACATCACGGAGCTTGGTTAAGCAGTACGGCTACCCGCGCCGGCGGCAACTATTATTCACAATCCGGCTTCTCTAAAACGACATTATCCCCCTTCGCCAAGCGATCTCCACACCTCAGGGTGGTGGAAGGTTATCTAAGAATCGTCGGCTCGAGGGCGCACCAGGAGGCAGAGCTATTACCGAGAGAAGACGCATCCATCACGGTCACCTATGTTGCGACCCGCCGTGTATCGAGCTGCTTAACTTCAGTGACTTCACGGAGCTTGGTTGAGCAGTACGGCTACCGGCGCCGGCGGCGACTAGTATTCACAATCCGGCTTCTCTAAAACGACATTATCCCCCTTCGCCAAGCGATCTCCACACCTCAGGGTGGTGGAAGGTTATCTAAGAATCGTCGGCTCGAGGGCGCACCAGGAGGCAGAGCTATTACCGAGAGAAGACGCATCCATGACGGTCACCTATGTTGCGACCCGCCGTGTATCGAGCTGCTTAACTTCAGTGACTTCACGGAGCTTGGTTGGCTACCGCGCGGCGGCGCAGTATTCACAATCCGGCTTCTCTAAAACGACATTATCCCCCCTTCGCCAAGCGATCTCCACACCTCAGGGTGGTGGAAGGTTATCTAAGAATCGTCGGCTCGAGGGCGCACCAGGAGGCAGAGCCATTAACGAGCGAAGCCGCACCCATTCAGCGTCCCCCCTCGCGCTCCGAATTACAACGGCGCAGATCGCGCATACAAGCGGCGCCGCGGGGGGAAAAACCTCGTGCCGAACGCCACGCCCCCTGCCCCCGCGAGCGCTAACTGCTCCGCGAGAGGGCGACACGGTGCGTATCGCCTTCACGCAATCTCACGCGTCGTCGGCGATCCACGCCGGGACCCCGCCCCTTCCGCTCCGCGATGCTGGAATACCTCCACGCACCCTGAGGGAGAAAAATCTCCGAGGAAGCTTTGGAGTGGCCGGGAGGGGATGCGGTGCAAATGTGCTACCGCGGGGGTGACGAAGGGAAACCGAGGACGTGGGACTGGCTGAGGTGACTCAGCGTCAAACGCTGGCACTGCAGGGCCTCTGACCGTAAACTTCTATGGTTCGAGTTTCGATGGTGGCTGGATTTTTGACACTGGCTAGATAGTGTATCGTTTCATATACATTTTCATGTTCCCAAACACATTTTTTGCATTTATGTATGCAAACAAATTTTGAACCCCTATTCATTGATTGATTGATGGATTTTTTCGTGTTTCTGGGCGCGTCAACTTCGCTCATTAGTCCCGTTAGTGTAGGGCGTGTTTTTCTCGGGAGATGGCGGTGATTCTCCCCTCGCTGGATGGCGAGATCCGGCACCGACCTACCGTCGGCTAGTGGGGTTTACCAGAACTCTCCCACCAGCGAGGCACCGCCCCAGACGGGACAAGTTCTAAGCTCCCGACCGTTCTCCCGGAATATGTGGTAGTGTAGTGAATGTTAGTGTAAGTGAGTGTGTAAGGGAAGAGAATAGGACAAGAAAGGGAAGGACAGATCGTCGAATAAAAATATTTTCAAAAGAACCTTTAGATATCGTTTTAAATACTGTAAGAAAATATGACTGATATAAAATTCACAGAATGTTACAACGTTGGAAATCGGAGTTATCGGCGAAACGTTACAATTGGACTACGTCGCACTATGTCGAATTCTAGTGTGTGGTTGAATTCTAGCGTTCGGATGCTCTGATCTGCAGTTTTGCTCGGTTTTGCCTATCGGACTGTCGGAATAGTACCATATCAAACGGATCACGAACGGCGCGCTAGTTTTCTTCCTCTTCCCTAACACACACATGTATACTTACATGCACTACATGCACCACACTAATAGACACGGCGGGAGACATGTCGGGAGCTTAGAGGTTTTCCCTGCTCTTACAGTGCCCTGCTGATGGGGATGCCGGAACGTAAAAAATCGTAAGCGTGTGAGCAGGTTAGCGCCAGAACTCACCATCCAGGAGAGGAAGAATACCGTCACCTCTCATGATAAAAAGAATGCACAACATTTACGGGACAAGTGACCACAGCCAATGACACCCTCGGAAACACTAAATATTCAATCAATAAAGATGGTTTAGCAGTTGGGAGATGGTGGAATATTCACTCGCTAAATCGTAAAATCAATCATATATTAAAAGCGAAATTTGGAATATGTTTTCCAAGACCGCTACTTTTATTATTAAAATTCATGTTATTACTCACTAAAGCATTAAATGATAAATAACGTTTATTAATTAAGGATCGAGTAGGTATCAACCACGAAGTACATTAAACTATCAATTTAATATAAAGAATAAAAACCCTTAAACGGGTTTCTGAACTAGTTTATCCCATCTTTCATGGCCCAACAAAGATTAAACAAAGTGAATCAATATAATTAGAGTATGAATTTATATAAATAAATGTAGAAATATAAATGAACACTGTAGAAGTGTTTTTGTACATTTTATTTTGTACATGTGTTATCAGCAGTATCCTTGGAAAATGTTGAGGATTGAATTTTTCCGCTGTGTATTTCTACAATTGACCGTTCTTTTTCACTAATTTGTGTAATCACTAATCAGTAGGGTGACACTTTCTGGTAAATGTCAGTAGAAGTAAGAATACAATAATTGCAATAATTCCAATTATTCAGGATTTGGAGAGACATTGGAGCGACCGTAATACGACGCTTAGCAAATACGCGTCCGCAAAGAAGACAAAGAGAACCTGACGATTCGGAGTCGAAGTTGGGAGGTGGAGGAATACACGTTCACTAAAATAACCCAAACTCGAAAAATAAAGGTTTTTAACGGTAATCGTACACAATTTTACTTTCTCTCTATCGTTTACGCAGTAGAGAAAAAAGTTATGTAACGTTACACACAGAAAAGACGGATTTTCACTAGAAACGCTTAGAGTCCTGGTACCGAATAAATTCAATTTCTATTCTAAAAAAAGTCGTCTAACACGCCAGATTCTGTTTTGTGGGTCCTTGATAAAAATCGAATGACAACAAAAAGTCTGTCTTCCTGGCCATATGTGAACAACGCTGACTGCTAAACCATTCAGTCGATTTTCTCCAAAATTGTTATTCCGCAATTGATCTGACTGATGTCGTAGCCCCTTGAATTTGAAACCAAAATTTTAATTTTGGGGGATTACTTTATAACAAGCCCCTGCGACATTTTCATTAAAAATCTGCTCCTTAAAGATAGATTTTGAAATAAGGTCACGAACAGTTTTTTCAAATATTTGAGTTTCACAAAAGATGATGACTGAAATGAGTTTATTTGGAGACAACTTAAGATATAATATTACGTAACCATTATCAAGGGCGAGAAAGTATGTGCTCTTTCAGCCTCACCAGTTTAAGAAAGAAGTTAGAAGTGTGAATCTAGAGTACAGCTCAGATGCGCTGTGCTGACATGTTCGCCGATGTAGACTGTCTACAATACTTAAATACGTTTAAACCGACACATGTCAATGCTGTGCATGTAAGTAAAGTGTAGAAGCAGATTTTGCGGGTTTGTATCTGCGACGTTAGTCGCAGTTCAGCGAACGCCATATGGATATTATTTCAAATTTGTATCGTATCAGAGAAATTCGATTAACTAATGAAATAGTCGAAACTACAATGCAAAAAACTAACATCCAAAATGGTTACAAAACCAGCATATAAAGCAACGTTCGCCTCAAAGTTGCAACATACATTCGAAAGTGGCCTCGACCAGTGCCAAATCTGTAGCAATGAAAATGAGACATTTGAGGAGGTGGATGTGAAGGTGGAAAAGCGAAAGCAACGGAAACGACATTCGAGGCCTCGGAGGAGGCTGAGGCAGTGGCAGCGGCGGTGGCGGCCGCGGTGGCGGCGGGGCCGGAGACGTCTGCGAGTGGAGTCAGGTGGAGGAAGCAGCGGCGCGGGACGGCGCGGGAGGCAGCCCGAGAGGGGTGGGTGGGGGAAGGTTTTGCACCATTACTTTTTTAACGACATTCTCCCCTCGCAGCTCTCGCGAGGTCGCAGGTGGGGTGGGGTGGGGGCGGTGCTGGGGGCTCCTTTGAAGGAAACCCGACACGCGGCGCGCGGGGGCGGCGGGGAGGAGCGGGGGCGGAGCAAGGCTCAAGCGGGGGCGGAAGCGAGGCGGCAACGAAGCGAGAACAGTCTGTGGTGGGGACAAAGTGGGAACAGGCGATTTGCGAGGGTGGAGTGGGGCAGTCACAGTGAGTGGAGCGGGATGACGGAGATAGAGGCGAGGAATAGGAAAAGTGTACGAAGGGAGACGGGAGAATGAGTGATCGGGGCAACGGTTAATAGCGAAACGGTGAAACGGCGGTAGGGAAAATGGGGAAAGTGGGCTACAAACACAGTGGAGAGGGGTTGCGGTTCAGTGTGCAAACACTGTGCGGAGAGTCGAGGAACGGGTTGAGCGGGGTTGGCGGAATGATTAAGGCAACACGGGGCGCAGATGGGCTTGGATTGGGCGGGTGGGGAAGGGGAAGGGAAGGGGAGGAGGCCAGGGAGGATGGTGGCCAAGTGGACGAAGACGAAAGAAACTGCAAGGTTGCTGTGAGAGAGGGGAGAGAGGGGGTGAGGCGGGGTGCGGCAGGAGTCAGACGTGGACAATTCGGGGCGCGGCGGGGGCGATGCGGGGACGAGGCGGGGGCGAGGCGGGGACGAGGCGGGGCGAGGCGGGGCGAGACAGGGGCGAGGCGGGGTGAGGCGGAGCGAGGAGGGGCGAGACGGGGAGCGAGGCGGAGGCGAGGCGGGGACGAGGCGGGAGCGAGGCGGGGGCGAGACGGGGGCGAGACGGGGGCGAGGCGAGGGCGAGGCGAGGGCGAGGCAGGGCGAGGCGGGCGAGGCGTGGGCGCGGCGGGGCGAGGCGGGGACGCGGCGGGGCGAGGCGGGGCGAGGCGGGGCGAGGCGGGAGCGAGGCGGAGGCGAGGCGGGGGCGAGGCGGGGCGAGGCGGAGCGAGGCGGGGCGAGGCGAGGGCGAGGTGGGGGCGAGGCGGGGACGAGGCAGGGAAGAGGTGGGGGCGAGGTGGGGGCGAGGCGGGAGCGAGGCGGGGTGAGGCGGGAGCGAGGCGGGGTGAGGCGGAGCGAGGCGGGGGCGAGGCGGGGACGAGGTGGGGAGAGGTGGGGGCGAGGTGGGGGCGAGGCGGGGACGAGGCGGAGGCGAGGCGGGGCGAGGCGGGGCGAGGCGGGAGCGAGGCGGGGGCGAGGCGTGGGCGCGGCGGGGCGAGGCGGGGACGCGGCGGGGGCGAGGCGGGGCGAGGCGGGGCGAGGCGGAGCGAGGCGGAGGCGAGGCGGGGGCGAGGCGGGGCGAGGCGGGAGCGAGGCGGGGCGAGGCGAGGGCGAGGTGGGGCGAGGCGGGGACGAGGCGGGGAAGAGGTGGGGGCGAGGTGGGGCGAGGCGGGAGCGAGGCGGGGTGAGGCAGGAGCGAGGCGGGGTGAGGCGGAGCGAGGCGGGGCGAGGCGGGGACGAGGTGGGGAGAGGTGGGGCGAGGTGGGGCGAGGCGGGGACGAGGCGGAGGCGAGGCGGGGCGAGGCAGGGGCGAGGCGGGAGCGAGGCGGGGGCGAGGCGAGGGCGAGGTGGGGAGAGGCGGGGACGAGGCGGGGAAGAGGTGGGGGCGAGGTGGGGCGAGGAGGAGCGAGGCGGGGTGAGGCGGAGCGAGGCGGGGGCGAGGCGGGGGCGAGGCGAGGGCGAGGTGGGGACGAGGTGGGGCGAGGTGGGGACGAGGCGGGGAGAGGTGGGGGCGAGGTGGGGTGAAGCGGGAGCGAGGGTGGGGTGAGGCGGGGGCGAGGCGGGGAGGCGTGAGCGTGGCGGGGCTGATACAGGAATCCTCCGCGATCATTAGGGTGAGCGATGGTGAGTGATGGCGGGGCAGGTGCTGACTGCGCGCGCCGGGCGGCGGCGTCTGCGCTCGCCCTCACACGTCGGCAATCAGCGCCCACCTCCCCCGCCCCGTCCCCGCCCCCACGCCCGCCCGGCCCCCTCCGCCGCCGCCGGTGGCGCCACCGCGTAACGAGAACGCGGCGTTATAATGAGCCGGGGGTGCGGCGGCGGTGGCGGCGGCCGAGTCGGAGACGAGCGGAGGCGGGGGTGTCGCGAGGCGGAGGGAGGGGATCTGGGGTGGGAAGCAAAATGAGTGCAGCGCAAAGAGACGATAGCGACGAGGCTACTGGATGAAATAGAGGCAGTTCATTATTTGTGGGTAGCAAATTACTCCGTGTGGGTTTTTTGTTGCTTTTTTAATCGACTAGATTTAGTGGTTAGCTAACCTATCAGGTAATCATACTGAGGTACATTTGAATTTTCAACGATTTTAGTTTAACTTCATTCGTAAGCTTTAATTAAAAAGATCCTAAAGGTATGTCAATGGATCCATAAGCGTACACGGACGTGTAATAATTTAGCCCAATGTATTAGTCAGTCATTGGTAGAGCAGTAACTCACTGCGAGAAAAAAAAAATAATTGCAATATACCAATTATATTACGAAAACTTGTCTGATTTCGTCTGAGATAAATATTTGATATACATCTCAAAATGTAAGACTCCACCATTTCCATTTTTATAATTCTCTCTTTAATAATATCAATTAATGCCTTTTCTTCATATCTGTCAATTAACAAAAATATTATAAAGTAGTGCTGTGTATGGTGCGATATCAAGGACATAATATGTAATTGTAATTTGCACTCAAGATAACAAATCAAGTTAGAACTAGGAAAGATACGTAATCAAATTGTAGCATTATTCGCAAATGCAATTGAGAGGAATGAGTTACAATGTCAGATATTTGAAAATAAAGTAATATCTATACAAATGCCTTAAATTCAAAATTACTTGCTTGAAATATGCATCCGCAAAAATAATATAACGTCTACCCAAACCTTTCTGAAGTTGTATAGAAAATGTAGCATACGCAAATATCCTTCAGCCATATATCATTTTCATGCTTCTTCAATCTCTACGATTCATTTACATGTAAAAATTATTTTTCAACTCACATGTTGCAGGGATGCAACAAAATATTCCCGTTTCGAATTCTGTAGTTCTCGAGATTAGGAGTCGAGGATTCAGACAAATTTTGCGTAAAATAGAAAATAATTGAGACAATTGCCTATAAGAAAGCAATGAATAGACAGTACAACACAAATAAAGAAAAACAAAGAAATTAGTACGTAAAATTAAAGAATGTAACAATATAGTACGAAAATGGTAACAAAAATTAAAATGAATAGGTACCAAAAATACGATAAGTGCTAAACACAGAATAGGAACAGGAAAACGACATAAATTTAAAACCCCCAAAATAACTGAAAAAAGATTCAATTAATGATTTATTACAAATTATAGATACGATGGATTAATGACAATATAACTGTAAACCAAGATGTTAGAAGCTGCAGAAATTGATTTATTGTTTGATATTTCCTGGAAGATCAACTGCTATGGTCATTAGTCCCTTTAGTGTAGTGAATGGTTTGTGTAGAAAATGGACCGGGAGGTCCTAGGTTCGAGTCCTGATGGCGGCAGGATTTTCGACACTAACTTTCCAGCTAGGTCGAATTCAGTCGTTGTCTGGATGAGAATTCTAGAGGTTGGCTGCTCTGATCGGTAGTTTTCCGTGGTTTCTCCGATCAACACCAGGAGCGCTATGCCGGAGCAGTACCATAACAAACGGGCCACGGACCGCGCGCGAACTGTCCTTCCCTTCCTTGTCCTATCTTCTCCCTTACACACACACAACTTACACTAACATGCACTACACTACCACATATTTCGGGAGACCGGTCGGAGCTTAGAGCCTGTCCCGGCTGGTTGGGAAACCCCGCTAGCCGACGTTAGGTCGGCGCCGGATCTCGCCATCCAGCGGGGACGATCACCGGCATTCCCGAGAAAAACATGCACTATACTAACGGGACCAACGTCCAAAGCAGTTGACGCGCCCGAAAACACGAAAAAATCAATCAACCAATCTATGTAGAAACGATTTTCCTCGCTAAATGGTGAGAATCGGCTTCGGCTTTCACTTTCCGTTTACAAGAAATTCCACGTATCTCCCCCAGTGGGGCACGGCCTCAGTCGGAACGAGCTCTAAGTTCCCGACTGGTTTCTAGAATGTGTGATAGAATAGTGAACGTTAAGTTTAAATTTTTATGTAAGGCGAAAGTACAGGATACGAAAGAGGAAGAAACGATCGCGTGGTTCGTAGCCCGTTTGTTGGAATACTACTCCGGCATTAGCCTGGTTTTGATCGGGAAACCACTGTAAACTACCAATCAGAGCTATATTTCTCCTCCAGATAGCTACTGAATATCTTTCCACTGTCGGTACTCGGACCCTAGAACCTCCAGGTCACAATTGCTGCCGAGACAGCGGCAACGCATGTTCTCAGGTAAACTCATCCGGTTGCGAAATGTAGGGTAGACCCTACCGCGAAGCGGTGCTGTTAACGAAATTGACTCCAAATGCGCGAGGGGAGAGTAAGGCGGAGCAGAAGTTGAGTCTGCGAACAGGGGGATCCCTGAAATGAGGCATCTGAGATGCGATGGTGAGAGCAGAAGCGGTGGATTACAGGAGGGGCACGATAGATCGTGAAGAAATAAGACTAGAGAATTTCTGACTCCGGAAGAGAGACGTTGAGAGTGACTTGCTGTTACCCATTAAGAAGTGAGAAACGGGGGAGACAAAGTTCACAGGTACCTTCTACGAACCCCAGAAGCAAATAAATAGCGATGGGGGAGATCTGTGAGAGTTGAAGTAAACTGAGATAAAATGTCTGCACCGTGAGGGCGGAGATTTCTGATGATACGTTAGAAGAGCTAAATAAAGTAAGGTAGCGGAGGAGCCCAGAATTCTTTCTACAACTCACTGTTGTCACTCCATTGTGCTCTATACAAAAATCAGCAAATATTTTTACTATTTGTCATATTTCGGCGTTGTGTCTTCTGTTTATAAAGACTGGCAATAAAAAGCAGTTTTTATGTCAATTTGCGATGTTGGCCCTTTTGCATCATCAAACGAACTTATTCGCCAAGTAGGTTTCGTGTAATAACATTGTCCCATACATGAAGTTGCTTATAGATAGTTCCAACTATTCCCAGGTCGAATTCAGTCGCTGTCTAGAGGAGAATTCTAGCGGGCGGCTTCTCTGATCGGTAGTTTTCCGTGGTTTCTACGATCAACACCAAGCGAATGCCAGAGCAGTACCCTAACAAACGGGCCACGAACCCCGTGCGATCTTTCCTTCCTCTTCCTTGTCCTATCCTCACCCCTTACACACACTTACACTAACATGCTCTACACTACCACACACGCCGGGAGACCGGTCGGTGACTTGACCCGGCTCGGGCGGTGCTCTGCTGGTGGGAGATACATGGTTGGGGAATCCCCGTTAGGTGACGATAGGTCGGCGTCGGATCTGGCCATCCAGCGGTGGAAGACCACCGCCACTTCCCGAGCAAAAATACGCACTACACGTACGGAACTAATGACCTCAATAGTTTACGCGCCCAAAATCATTAACAATCAATCAATCAATGAATCCAACCATTCCCCTTCTCTCACGATTCCCACGAAAATGAGCACCAAATGATACGCACCAAAATTAATTAGGCCGCTAATTGGTAAATGTGACGAGCTCTGTAGAAACGACAGGATGTGTTAAGACGGAGGGATACGGCACACAATATGAGACTGATGAAAGTGAAGAGGCGACGTGCAAAAAGTGTCACGTAATCAACAGGGTGAAGCTTGGAGGCGGAGAGGGGCTATTCTCCGCGCGGTTCCGTGCGACAGATATCGAGACGGCATGACAGCGAGCGGGAGGGGGTATAGCGGTGATAAGGCGTTTGCATGAAGATTTGAGGTGCCACAGATGTATAATATAGCAACATTACAATTCGTTTGTAAAATAACAACAAAAGTTGCTCTAAGATGCTAACATATAGCTCCAACAATGCTCCTGCGTTTATAATCGCCAGAGCAATGAGCGCGCACGACGTTAGTGAAATTAATTCATGAGCTATAGGGTAAAAATGAGGAGGTCACTTAATACGATCGAATTTTTGAAGACAGATGAATGAGGGACGAAATATAAGAGAGATGAATGTGAAGAGGTGATGTGTAAAAGATGGCAACAGAATCAATGAGGCGAAGCAAGAAGCGACAGAGAGGAGCAGTTCGGAGCGACAGACGAGGCTGCAAGACAGCAAGTGGAGTGGCCCAATGAAACGTTTGCACGCAAATTTGGCGTTTAGCAGCGCTCTAGCATTATGATTCAGCGACAAAATACTAATAAATATTACTTATATATACCACCAGATAGCTCCAACAATGCCACTGCGCTCATGACTGCCACATATGCGACGTTAGCACAATCAATTTGGACGCAAATGGATTAAAATGACATAGTCACTGAGTTTTTGAGGACTGAGGAACGAGACAAAAAAATTGAGATAGTTGAAATTTGAAAAAGCGACATTTAAAAGGTGGACACAATCAACAGGGTGAAGTGAGAAGCGACGCACCAGTGCAGTTCGGAGCGACAGACAACGAGGCTGTGAGACAGCGAGAGGAGTGGCCCGACGAAACGGTGACAGGCAGCAAACGGACAGTTTAATGAACGAAGGGCGAAGGGGAGGCGGTTTTGCCGAGGCGAGCGGGGCGCACCCTATGAGGGGTAGGCGAAGGTGACGAGGCGCGCGTCGCCGGCGGGGAAAGGGCCCCTCGCAGAGGCGAGCAAATTTAAATACAGGCGCCGCCGCCGCCACCACTCCGCAGATTCGGCTCGTGTTATCTCTGGCGCAGGCGGTCTCTTGCGGAATGAACCTCAGGCTGACTCAGCCCCTCACAGTGGGCCGATATGCAACAAGAACTGCCCTAACGAAGCATGAGATTTCAATATTGTTTATTAATTATTTCGTTTGATTCATTCGTTCGTATTGATTATTTCGGTTTTCCGGGTGCGTCGACTACACGATCATTAGTTCCGTTCATGTAGTGCATGTATGAAGTGTTATCTCTGGCCTAGAGGATCCCCCGCGGAATGAACCTCAGGCTGACTCAGCCCCTCACAGTGGGCCGATATACGACTGTCCTATCGAAGCATGAGACTTCAATATTGTTGATTAATTATTTCGTTTGATTCATTCGTTCGTATTGATTATTTCGGTTTTCCGGGTGCGTCGACCACACGATCATTAGTTCCGTTCATGTAGTGCATGTATGAAGTGTTATCTCTGGCCTAGAGGATCTTCACGCGAAATGAACCTCAGACTGACTCAGCCCCTCACAGTGGGCCGATATACAGGCAGAGGATGAATTCAATCTATCTAGATAGTGTCACTCTTATCCTCAATCACTCAATCCTGTCATTCTTAAGACACGAACCCTAGGACTTCTCAGTCAGTAGCACTGGAGTTACATCAGTTAAGTCCCTGAGCTGATGACTTTTTCTGTTACAGTCTTGGATATTACGTTTGTGGAATGGAGAGTTATGTAATACTGCAGCAAAAAACAGCAATTTTACGACCGAGAAATTGATGTTGTAGGTCAATTTTTGCACATGAAATAAATATGAAATAGATCTGTGCAATATGAAATAAATTGTCCTTGTATTATTCGTTGTCTATAATTTCATTGAAACCTGTTTACATCAAATGGTGTTGTAATGATATCGAAATATCATTATAATGATAATCGAAATATCGAAAGTCGTCCATGTGCAAACTACGCTGGCGATTAAACCGTGCAGGATTTTCGATAATATTCCGTTCATAGTTAGTAAATTACTTTCTATAAAAAATTGTGCAGTCGGAATGGTGGTTTTTTGTTTGTCCTTAATGCCGAAAAATTGGTTTACATTAAAATATTTTCCAGCTCATCTGTCTACCCGTCCATGTGCAAACTACGCTGGCGATTAAACCGTGCAGGATTTTCACCAAAACTGATATATGAATTTTCCTCGATTGATCTGGTTGATGCCATGGCTCGTAATTGAAACGGCTATTTTAATCTTTGAGAGGACATGACAGGAAGGTGCATCATCACGCAATGTATTGCATTTGTAACGTCTTGCATGCAGGTGCAGCTGCCGATATTGTAAGAAACACTTATAATCTCGACAGCAACCATTCTATCCTGACAAGACGATCAATTAAAAGCAAACGTAAACATAAACATCTATACATTAAATTAATATTTTGTTTGAAACGATCTCTTAAGATAATTATTATAATATTAAAATTTACTGACGTAGTACTAACATTAGTAAAAATGTGCTGTTTGAAATTACTACTTTGGTAAAATAATGACTTACATTTTTAAGTGCATTACTTATTTTTTTACACTATGCTTTCTTGATATTCAGTTCTTTATTGTTAATCTCAGCAATTTTAATAAAATTTAAACCAGAAAACTTCACAAATCCAATGTTAGTAAAATGCTTCTTCATGCAGTTTAATGATATCAGTACTTTGAGGGATACACTAATTTTTGAGAACCTTGAAACGAAACATTTTTTCCAAACGTGTCTGTCCATGACGAACACGAAGATCTTTACCGACCACTAGAATTGCAAATGTTCAGTTTTTTCGGATCTAACCCAAACGATTTTAAATATACAGATTTTTTCTGAAAGCAATATATTCCGTTGTATTAGCACTTTAATCTTTATAAAAAGATATCAGTCGTTTTCGCGAAATTTTCAGTATAATTGTGACAATTCGTTGTCATTTCCAGATGCTGAGAACTTATTGCACTTTCAAATCACTATCCCCCGTTAACAAAAGTACTACAGTTCTTCACGATATCCTCGCGTTCGCATCCCATCGCCTCCTATATTATTTCAGAAGTATACTTACGTTTTGTGGCTTTCACGTATATCCAATCTTTATCTTGCATGAAATTACACGGAGACGTGATGAACTCCACCTTAAACCACCAATGTAAAAATATGAAGGATTTGGTTCAAAAACGAATATAATTATTCACTGAAATGCAACCCGCAATACTCGGTCGCATTTTTTTTGAATCTTTATCGGTAAATAACTTATAAAAGAAGCGTTAACTAAACATTTGAGGCCAGAAACCCTCAAAGAAACGTTCTTCACACCGCAATCTACAGGTGAGATCTTCAATATTCTATTACATTTCTGCAGGTTCGACGCTTCTCGATTCTACCCCACCTGTTCAAAGCCTGAAGAATCTGCAACTGTCTGTGGAAGTTAACAAATTATTTGATATTCTAAGATATTAAATTACACGGGTGTATCTCTCCAATGGGTAATACAATTATTGTCAAAGGTGTATTGTATTGTCATCAATTATAAGGAGATATATAGAACAAGTAACGAAGGATAAGAAGGTCTTGAAGTAAAGATATATTATAGGTTTAATATGGAAATGAAAAAATTGGAAAGAGTGTGAGGATTTAACATGCGAGGAACCCTAGTCACAACTTATTTCCTTCTTATCCTCTCGCGTTCCACACGACCGAACCCGCCTTCCTTCTAGTGCCTTACGCCCTCATCCTGGAGGCCCGTTTCCTTTCTGCCACCCAGCCAATGATTTACCCATCGATCTCCCGGCGACGTCGCGCCAACTTTCAATAAAAATTTCCTCTGCCCCTCCCCTCCCCTCCCCCTCCCGGCGTGGCCCACGGCAGCGGCGGCGCGCGGCGCATACAGAGCACCCGGCGGCGGCGGGCGAAGGGGCCGCTTCCGGCGACAGCGAATGCGTATCGACGCCGCGCCGGCGTTAAAAAGAGGAAAGTAGTGTTTTATATGCGATCTTTCAGGAAGAAACCGGCCGCCCGCGCCGCTACCTACGCCCACGATCCCGCTTCCGGCTTCGGTCCCTACCGCGTTGGTCGACTACGCTGCCTAACCCGTCTTCGTCGCCGCTGCGTCTTTGTCCACCATGTCGGCAGCGATGGCTCAGCGGTAACACCGTTCACTCTGCAGCGTTATTGAATGAATGAATGCCTTATTTTACGTGGCGAGACTCAGGCCATGAGGCCTGCTCTTCCGTCTGACCACGCAAATTTCGTTACGCTCCTTTCACCTACTAGGGGAGAAAGAAGGTATTACTTGGGCGACGAAACACGCAATTTGAATTTAGCTCAGAGGCTTCATTTAGGCTTGAGGATCTTTTGTGAGATTCAGATATTTTGAGTCCTCCCACTCTATATAGTGAAGGTGGTCAGAACAGTATAGGATACCGAAATATATGTATAATTAAATTGAAGAAAAAAGACGTAAGTAATATTTTACGATAAAATTCAAGAGTTGTTTAATTTTCTATGAAATTTAATCTCAACATTTAATGTCGTAACGTAGAGTTGATGGGAATTTTTATTACGACCCAAGAACCATTATGTCTACACCTGAAAATAGGTGAATGATTTCAATATAGTGTGATAATGAAGATGATTGAGCGATAGTGGAATAAGAATCAAGGAAAACGGGAGAACCCCGAGACAAACTTCCGCGTACCCACCTTGACCACCTGTAATCCACTTGGACCGACCGGGATAAGAACCCCAGAACCAGCGGTGAAAGGCAAGCGAGCACTTCTACTGTAACTCAACAAATCACCGTACCAGGCTCACTGGATGTGTTCCTCACGCTACCGCTCCCATGATTCCAATTTCTTCACTATCAACGGCATCACCATCATAAATTTTCATGTACCATTGTATTTCACTTTTGAAAGTGCTCAGGCGGAAAAGCAGCCCCAATGGCTTGAGCTTCACCAAAATTAGAACTATTTTATTATTTATTTATTTATTTATTTATTTATTTATTTATTTATTTATTTATTTATTTATTTATTTATTTATTTATTTATTTATTTATTTATTTATTTATTTATTTATTTATTTTATTTATTTATTTATTTATTTATTTATTTATTTATTTATTTATTTATTTATTTATTTATTTATTTATTTATTTATTATTTATTATTATTTATTTATTTATTTATTTATTTATTTATTTATTTATTTATTTATTTATTTATTTATTTATTTATTTATTTATTTATTTATTTATTTATTTATTTATTTATTTATTTATTTATTTATTTATTTATTTATTTATTTATTTATTTATTTATTTATAGGTGCGCCGTGAAATCTGTTTCGATCGATCCACCTCTACGTCATCCAGCTCGTTACTTCTGCTAACGCTGGGGCCAACGGATCTGATGCTTTCGTTATTTCATTCACTGGTGAGTTTGTTTCTGGTCTTACTAAGCGCTTGGGAAGCATCGACGAAAGAACGGATTCCATGTTAGCAAATTGCTTTTTACCGTTAACGTGAGAAGAGGTCCCGATTGATGCTTGTCGGGTTAATGGGTTACCCATCTTTCAATCCATCATGCATTGAGAGGAGCGGTGACGGAGATGAGCGGTGAGAGTGTAGGCGCCTTTACACCCACCCTGTAACGTAGACGTCGAGGAGCTGTGCGTGGACAGCAACCGCATACTCTTTAGGACAGACATATTCCACTCGTGTTCATGATTTCAAATTTTTTCACTTAGATATTTTTCTTTAAACAAGTTCAACATCAAATATATAAATAAATTAGGTTTTATTTTCTATAAAATGTGTAAATCTTTATTTATTTGACAATGTTCCGTACCCTACAAAAATTAAAAGAAAGATCTGACTCTACAGATACCTAATACTATGGAAATGTTACGAGCAAATTCCATAGATCAGCTTACCGTGATTAGTTGCGTTCTGGAAGTATTTTCATATGCATGTATAAAAATTGTAGTATAGTAATTGGTTGGCGATGCAGTTATTTACATAGAGATATGATTTTCGGAAAGTGTTAAAATTTTAGAGACTTGACACAGAAAGTAAAAGTGTGTATTTAGAGTGAAGTAACTGAAAAGAATGGCTTGAAACAGGCATGCGCTGAAGAATGTAAATTAAACTAGTAGATTTATATAAATGGAGTAACTGAATGTCCAACCTAATTGAAGTGTCATGAGTTTTATCATCACAACTCAAAGTAAACTATATTTACAATCATCAGGAAGTAAAGGTAGTGCAAAATTTGAAATACTGAAACTGATTTATATTTTACTCATATACTAAATAGATCTTTGACAGAACTGACGTCGTAGCAAACATCAATAATATTTAAAATATATTTGTCGACGACATCGACATTTGACGTAACACAAAACATCTTTGCACAGCAGCTCTAACAAGCACGTCGAAGAATAGTGGAGAAAAAAAAAAACATTCCCATTAGTTTGCATGCTTATTCATAATTTATACAAAAAAAGTCTTCTTGTCAGAACGTTAGCCTAGAAGCTGTTTGTCACGAGTACCGAAGTCATACACCACAAGTCACAAAACAATCAATTGCAAATAAGTGAAACCGTGTGGTGGCAACTGTAAAGAGGACATTTTTTTCGCATCGTATTCACGATCAACATCACTGCAAACGAGCGCCCTGGCAAAGTACAATGCGTAGGTAGCATGATGAATAGCGCCATTCTCCGCGACGAATCCGCACAACAGAAGTCACTGGAAAACGAGCGCTCGTCAGCGCTGAATCGCCTTTTGTGGTGGCAGCGCGCATTCACAGGGTGCAGGCGAGCAGGGCGCAGACAAGTAGGGCGCAGGCGAGTCGGGCGCAGGCGAGCAGGGCGCAGGCGAGCAGGGCGCAGGCGGGCAGGGCGCAGGCGAGCAGGGCGCAGGCGAGCAGGGCGCAGGCGAGCAGGGCGCAGGCGAACAGGGTGCAGGCGAGCAGGGCGCAGGCGAGAGGGTGCAGGCGAGCAGGGCGCAGGCGAGTAGAGCGCAGGCGAGCAGGGCGCAGGCGAGTAGAGCGCATGCGGGCTGGGTGCAGGCGGGCAGTGTGCAGGCGAGGAGAGTGCAGGCGAGCAGGGCGCAGGCGAGTAGAGCGCTGGCGAGCAGGGCGCAGGCGAGTAGAGCGCAGGCGGGCTGGGTGCAGGCGGGCAGGGCGCACGCGAGGAGGTGCAGGCGGGCTGGGTGCAGGCGAGTAGAGCGCTGGCGGGCTGGGTGCAGGCGGGCAGGGTGCACGCGAGGAGGGTGCAGGCGAGCAGGGCGCAGGCGAGTAGAGCGCAGGCGAGCAGGGCGCAGGCGAGTAGAGCGCATGCGGGCTGGGTGCAGGCGGGCGGTGTGCAGGCGAGGAGGTGCAGGCGAGCAGGGCGCAGGCGAGTAGAGCGCTGGCGAGCAGGGCGCAGGCGAGTAGAGCGCAGGCGGGCTGGGTGCAGGCGGGCAGGGTGCACGCGAGGAGGGTGCAGGCGGGCGGGTGCAGGCGGGCAGGGCGCAGGCGACCAGGGCGCTGGCGACCAGGGCGCAGGCGAGGAGGTGCAGGCGAGCAGGGCGCAGGCGAGTAGAGCGCAGGCGAGCAGGGCGCAGGCGAGTAGAGCGCAGGCGGGCTGGGTGCAGGCGGGCAGGGCGCAGCCGAGCAAGGCGGAGTACGGCAGTCCTCGCCGGGGCCTCTCAACTCTCTACTGGAACGGTGGACGAAAATTCACGGTGCTAGGTGGGCGTGCTTAAGTCGCCCTCTTCGGCTGCTATTTAGCTTGAATAAGTGAGTAATGGAGTATTTAGTGTTTTCAGACGCGTCACCTGCTTTAAGGTACTCGTCTGGCTTAAAATGACCTTTTCCGTGAAATGTGCATATGACCCATCCCACTGCCATTTGGTGTTTAGTGGGCCATGATTGTCTAAAATTTAAGAAAAAATGGATTTTTTTCCAGAGAAATTTTAAAAATTTAGTTCAAACTAATGTAATGTACTTATGATGCCAGATTTAAAGTAGAAAAACCATTTGAAACATATTTTCTTGCTGTTAGGTTTTTAGAGTTAATAGACGACCAATTTAGAGCTAATGAATATTACGACATAGCAGATTGTCACCAATATGAAATTCAGCGAATTTCATTAAAAATAACACGTTATTAGCAAAAAGACGCTGGTTATCATGGTACCGATGCGCAAGATATAAAAAATGTCCATTAATTCAAAAGCGGACGATACGTAGCATTCGTGAGTTATTAGTAAAAAATAATGACGTATATGACGCCGCGAGGTACATCGCATAATTTTGTTTTAAACAAGAGAGTAAAGGATAAAAAAAAGTTGACATGTTGAAGAAGGATACAAGAAGATTCATTCGATCTCTCGACACGATAGCGATCGGATCAGGGTGCTAGATATATAGCAGTTTACTTGAACATAGAAAATTTACGCGAGTTCGGACGCAGTGATTTGTCGTTGTTCGTATTCAAAAGATAGAACTCACCGGGAGCGGTAGCTCAGTGCATCAACTGATGTACTGCAGGCCTCTACCGGAGGTCCTAGGTTCGAGTCCTGACGGCGGCAGGATTTTCGACACTAGCTTTTCAGCTAGGTCGAATTCAGT
Organism: Teleogryllus oceanicus; assembly: GCA_964035755.1. Classification (NCBI taxonomy): domain Eukaryota; kingdom Metazoa; phylum Arthropoda; class Insecta; order Orthoptera; family Gryllidae; genus Teleogryllus; species Teleogryllus oceanicus. The sequence continues at coordinate 108,262,225 of CAXIVR010000006.1, read as the reverse complement.
CGTTGTCTGGAGGAGAATTCTAGAGGCCGCTGCTCTGATCGGTAGTTTTCCGTGGTTTCTCCGATCAACACCAGGCGAATGCCGGAGCAGTACCCTATCAAACGGGCCACGGACCGCGCGCGATCTGTCCTTCCCATTCCTTGTCCTATCCTCTCCCATTACACACACACTTACACTAACATGCACTACACTACCACATATTCCGGGAGACCGGTCGGGAGCTTAGAGCTTGTCCCGGCTGGGGCGGTGCCCGCTGGTGGGAGAGTCCTGGTTAGGGTGAAACACCACTAGCCAACGGTAGGTCGGCGCCGGATCTCGCCATCCAGCGGGGAAGCCGCCGTCTCCCGAGAAAAAAAACATGCACTCCACTAACGGGACTAATTACCAGAGCAGTTGACGCGCCCGGAAACATGAATAATTCAATCAATCAATCAAAAGATAGAACTCGGAAAAAGTTTTATACGAAGTGAACACTGAATGCCAAAAGTGGGGCTTATAAATTTTATTAAGCGGACAATGATAATCGAACTTAGTCTCCGATGGCGATTATAGGAACGATGGTAATTATAGGAACCCGATTATAACTTGGTGAACTTATATGCAATTCTTGTAGCAATTCAAGCAGGTGATTGGGGATGGAAAGCCAATAAACAGTGTACAAAGTAGTTTATGAGAAGAAACGACAAGATACGGATTTGGTCGGTAGCAAGAAAGAAGACTGGACGAGGCCCATTGCTGAAGTCTGCGGGGAGACATCCTTTACCAAGACAGCGCCCAAGATTCTCATGGATAACATAGGATAACAGGTTCTATAGCGCTATAGTAAAGGTCATGACCAAAAAGAATCTTATACTAAAATTTATAAATAAATTTGTTATTTTCTATTGATGAAAGCTGATTATCATTTGCCGTCACGTGCAATCCAGTAGGATATTTAAATTTTGCATTTCAAATTCCACGTTTCTCCGTATGGGGGGCGAATTAAGTAATCGTAATTTTTCACGATTATTTCGGTAAAGAACCCGCCGACTGAATTAGCTACGGTGTTAAAATTAAATATAATTTGGGAACTCATTCTCGTAACCATTTCCTCGCGCCCATATATTTATTAGAAATTCGGAAACAGTTTTCAGGAATTTGAGGGCAGCAAGACGGGTATATGGATGGGTATATTGCAATATTAATTTGGCTCTTCCTTAAAGCTAATTTTCTCTTGTTTGGCCCGATTTCAAACATCAATATTCTTCTAATTTTTAAGACATCTTCACGATGATTTTTATTTAATAGGAGTAAGTCAAATCTTGTGCCTGAATCTCAATTTTTTATAGAAAATTCATATTATTAATAATAAATTGCTCTGTGATTCGGTGGTTACCAGTTATTTTTAAAAGTTCTAATTCAAAGCCCTGTAAAGTACATTCAAGTTCTTTATCAATCTTCGAATTTAATTTCAGGCACTAGTATAATCCCAATAACAATCTTAAAAACGAATCATTGCATAATATTAACGGTTCATGAGTTATGATAACACAAATTGTACACTGTTTTTGGAAGGGAAGAGAGCATAACGGGTGGAATAATTAATATAAAATTTAAAAAGAAATTTTTTTACTTTGATAATACCTAATACTTCGAGTAAGCATGTTCAAATTCACATATATGCTACAAAAAAGGTTTAAAACTTCTGGTAATAAAAATCTCTGGAGTTTTTGAAATACACATACCCTACCCCAACAAATCCCATGATTCAAAATTTTCGATTATTATTATTATTATTATTATTATTATTATTATTATAAACATTATTACTATTATTATTATCATGTCATTTCATGTAGAATTTTTTGAAAATATGAGTATTTTTTCGTAATGTGGAAACAAACATAATCACCCGCTTCAAATTTATTGCGTTTCGTGAACGTAATTCCTGGAAGTTGGATTCTTCGTAAGTTAGAATTTGAAAATTATTTTATAATTATTTGTTCGTTTCTTACCCTTCTTACCTTCATCCCCAACCTTTTGTTATACATTTACACATTAATCGTTTAGAAATTATTTAAAACCTATTTGAAATATAGGAAATAAAAATTGTTCAATTAATGAATGGATATCAGATTGGAAGTCAACATGGCTCGGCAAAAGGGAGCTAATTTTTGCGAATTAGTTTAATTGTTGGGACATTATTTACCTGTATGGAAAGCAGTTTTAATTGTCAAATTTGTGTTGATATTGCTTGAAAATATATATTTTTTGCACCAAATGTTTACGATATGATTAATGGGTTTTCCAAAATATGATGAATGAGATGTGTTATTTCGCAGAGAAATTGTAATGTAAATAGTATTACATAACTATTATTAAATGTGAGAAAGTACGTGCTGTTTTAGCACCACTAGTATCTCATTCTTAGGTATACACTATGACTATTTTTAAGCACATATTTAATAAATTCGTCACTGTGAGAGAATGAAAATAAGATGTACCACCTGCACGGATCTCCCCCAGCCGCCATTTCCTCCACTGTTCTATACAGCTTCGTTAAGGTATCTAACGAACCGGTGCGGGTACCCTTGACGGCGCGGCGACGCGATTTCGGCTGCGAAAGGGAGAGCTGATTAATAAAATCAACACGTAGCGACCGCCGGGTGTGCGAGAGACCGCTGCGCGCGTCTCCCAACCCCCTTCATTCCCATCAGCTCATTCTCGCCCCGCCTGGCGTCGGCCTGCCTCTCCTTGTACGCCTCTCGTCGTATCGCTCCTCCCCTCGCCCTCTCCATCCGTCCCTCATTCCCCACCCATCCGTCCTACCCCTCCCCACCCCCATTCATCCCCTCCCCGCCCCTCCTGGCCCTTTCATCCCCCCCCCGTATATCCCCATCCCTCCCTTCCTCCCGCCCCTCCCCAGTCGTCTCTGTTCTATACCACCCCCTCCTCTTTTTCGCTTTGCCACTCTACGCCTCACCCCTCTCCGCCACGCCCCACTCAACGCCTTTCTTCGTCCAGAACTTCCTCACCCTGCCTCTTTCTTTACCTCGCACACGTTTGACCGTCCCGACCACGCCTCTTCCTACCCACCCATTCATTGCCTTCATTTTTCTCGTTTCACCCTTCCCCACTCCATTCTCCCCCCCGTCTTATCATTTCCAGCTCCGTGTTCGGTTGTTGGCCTGTTCGTTCGCAGTTCCCCACCCGCCCCTCGTCTCTTTTGTCACCGCGCTGCGCGGCGCGTCCACCGCCGCCACGTACCTGAGTCCGGCGCCGTCCGGCTCCTCGCCGCGGAATATTAACGCGCGCAGGTAGCCGGCGCGGCGCCACGCGGGCGCCGGGGGCGGCAGTGAGTAAGGGAGCGCTCCGGCTTCTGTTCATTAGGGCTCGCCCGCGCGGTATAGATTGCGCTGAATATCATTACTTCCTTCCTGTTTGAGGCTTAACCGGCCGCGCGTCGTCCCTCAGATCGGGAGGGGAGGGGGGGGGGGAGGGGGAGGGGGGTCGCAGGCTCGCCGCCCCGCGCGTCTCCGTCATACTGTCCATTAATTCCGAAACTCGGCTTATGTGGGCTTAATGCTGGGATTTATGTTATGGCAACTCGGCCGCGCGAGGTCCGCGCGCGGCCGGTGGCGGAGGGGTGTGGCGGGGGCGAGGCCGGCGGGGACGGTGGAGTAGGCAGGAAAAGTGGGAATGGCCAGAGATGTGAGGCTCGCAGGAGCAGCGGGGCGGCGTGGCGCGGTAGGAGGTGGCGGGCACGGTGGGATAGGTACAAGTGGGGATGGCGAGGGATGCGGGGCCAGCACGAACGGCGTGGGTGGCATGGTAGGCGGAGGTGGGTGGGGAGGGGGAGGAGGCAGCAGGGACACCGAGGGTAGTGGGACTGTGTGGGCTAGTAAGCGGTGGGGACGAAAGGGTTGCGGGACGGCGGGGGCGGTGGGGCGGGGCGTGGCGACGAAGCGGCGGGGCGGTGGGGACAGCGGGGGTGGCGGGGCGGCGGGGCGGAGGGGCGGCGGGAGCGTTGGGGTGGCGGGGCGGTGGGGGCGGCGAGGGCGGCGAGGGCGGCGGGGAGGCGTGGGCGGTGGGACAGCGGGGATGCAGGGGCGGTGGGACAGCGGGGATGCAGGGGCGGTGGGGCGGCGGGGCGACGGGCGGCGTGGGCGGCGTGAGCGGCGTGGGCGGAGGGTGGCGGGGATGCGGAGGCGTCGGCGGCGGGGCGGCGGGGCGGCGGGGCGGCGGGGGCGGCGGGGGCGGCGGGGCGGCGGGGGCGGCGGGGGCGGCGGGAGGTCACCAAGTGTGCTGGACCGGGGGACGGAGAGCTTGATGCTGCGGAGGCACTGGCCGGCGCCCCCTTTCAGCGTGCGCCGGGCGTGCGTTCTGTTGCTGCTGATGCTGCGAGGACCGTCGCCCGGCAGCACCGCTGCGCGTTGCGCATTCGCTCCGTTTCGGGCTTCGCAGGTCGATCTGTCGATCTGCCAGGGGACGGAAGCCGTCTGGGGAGGGCTGCTGCTCCAACCATTGATACTTCGAAGTCCTTCTGCAGTTTGTGTAGTTTCGTCATTGGTCATGCAGCCCTTTCACACATAGATCATACGTCTCCTAATGTATTTTGTTTTTCGTTTCTTTCTTTGTCATGGACCGTGCTTTAATATTTTTCATCCAGGTTATAAGTAGATATTCATTTTTATCTATTTTCGTTAATTTTTCCTCCTTCCTATCTTTGTTTGGGACTAACAATCTCTTCATACTTTTGCTTTTCTTTCTTCCGCATTACTTTTAGATACCATGTCATATCTAACAAGAGACATTCTCAACTTCAAGATTTTTTCCGTTTAATAATCGAGATGTAGTGTATTATCTTTGCTTTGTAGATCTATCGTTTATTAATTTATTAATTGGTAATTTTAATACCTAGTTATTCAATTTTTTTTCTTTATTCATTTCAATGTGAATTCCGTTTCAACGAGAGATGTAAATATAGTTGGTTTCTTTTCTTATTTCATTTTATGGTTATCATTCTTCGCGTAATGTTTGAAGTAATTATTTGTCTTGTGTTTTCTGGCGTTGTGTTTTTACGGGATTTAGGTTTTTCGAGTTTTGTGTGTAGAGATATAGTTCGTGCAATGTGAAAAAAGATACTGACAAAATCGCAGTATCCATGAAGCTCTTCATTTAAATCTTTCCACAATAAGATTTTTAAATAAATAATTGCACCTTACTGCATTTCATTGTAATTGAACAAAGATTAATACAAGTTCGCCGCTTAAAGGGTAAAAAATATGTGTGCGATTAATGACATAAGGGCATCCATGACTCGTTAATAAGATTTTATTCTGTGACATCGTATTCCGTCAAGAATAGTGTCGTCACTCAAAACTTCGCCATACAAGATGAGCTCGACTTAACTTGTACCAATTTGAAGATTTAATGAAAATGCTTTTTGTATATATTGCTTTTATTTTTCATCTAATGTTTTCTCTACACTCAACTTCTTTTAAGAAAAAAGATAAATCATTGTTTACGAGACCCTTCTTGTTACTTGTTTCTCTAGTAATGTTCTTTCCATGATATCTCATACTCCTTCCCGCGCAATTCCCCTCTGTGTCTTCATTACGTCTAGTCCTTCATATGCAGCCTTTTGCAATCCGCAAGAACCTCTCATCTTCGGCACTTACGCGAGCCTCTGATCGGTCTCGTCTCCCCCTGCAATCTGAGACCGCCTCCTTTCCACTCCGCTGCCCCCGCAGCCAACTTGGTCCTTCATGCGCCGTCTCCGCCCACCCACGCCGCTTCTGGCTCTTCGGTAAGCTATGTGAAGTACAGGCGGAGCCCTCAGCGTGAAATCCCCATGGACATACAATGGAAATTTTCTTTTCTCGTTACCTGTCATACCGTTTAGATTGATGTTCTTCGTTTTTATTGTAATTATTACAATGCTATTACTGTTATTGTTATTATTGTAATATTATTGGTTTCATCACCATCGTGTATTCATCATGAAACATTATAATGAGTAAATGGGCTTGGAACAGAATAAGTGTTAATAAATAAAATAAGTAACAAGTCGAAATGTAGACAAGCAAATTAACCTTCTCACGACGCCTGCGCATCTCGTGATATCGATGTGTAAAAAAGCTATTTTAAAAGACACAAATGAAACAGTCAGCAAAGGGTACCACCCAAATAAAACTAAGTGACTTTTGAGTAATTAAACTATTACTCTAAAATAAAAATAAAATTTTTGAATAGTTGCTTAGTCTTCCTCCTTTCACCACCACCCTCCATGAAAGCCAAAAATGTGTTTTTTTGTCAATTTAACATTATTTTATTTCCCACATCCTCCCACATCCCACCAACATACTCACGCGGCACGACCGTTCTCCCTATTCCATCGTCCCAACTTCTCCTGTCACCTGACGCTAGCCACCGGCCGCGGCGGTCAAGACTCACCCTCTCACCACCTCCCGCTTCACCAGTCACTGGCCACTTTTCACAGCCATTCTCATTTCATTTCATCCACTCATGCCACGCCCACTCTCCCACCTCCTCCCGCCACTGCGCCCTTCATGCATCGCCTGCCGCTTTTCTCCGTCTTTCCCGATTCGTTTCATCCGCTCTCGCCAGACGCCCTTCCACCGTCTCCCACCTCACCCGTCGCCTGCCGCCTGCCGCGCCGCGCAGGGAGTTAACCAAGTTTATGTCCGAGAGGCGGACGGTGGAGGGCGAGCGCCCCTCCGGGACCAGTTTAGAGGGTTAAGCCCGCTAACCACACGCATAATATAGCCCCGCGTCGGAGCTATTCATCGGGCGTGGGCGTCGGCGGGGCGGCGCGGGCGGTTCGGGACGGGGCGAGGTGGGACGGTGAGGGGCGGAGCGGGCGGGTGCGGCAGGTTGGGGGGTGCGGGCGAGACGCGCGGGGCGGTGAGAGAGGGCGGGGCGGGCGGGTGGCGCTTGCATTGCGGGCGGGTGGGTGGAGCAGGGCGGGCGGGGCAGGCGGGCGGGCGGGGCAGGCGGGGCGGGCGGGACGGGCGGGGCGGGCGGGGCGGGCGGGGTGTGAGACAGCTGGACAGGTGGGGCGGGCGGGGAGGTGGCGGGGTGGGTGGGGAGGGGCGGGCGGGGAGGGAGCGGGCGGGGCGGGTGAGAAAGTGGAGTCGAGGCGGTGAGGCCGTTGGTGCCGGGGCGGGGGGCGGGGGGGGGGGCGCGGGCGGCACGGGTAGGAAGACGGCGAACCGTGGCTTCCAGTGCCTGTTCGTGCTGCTGCTGTTGTTGTTACTGCCTGGAGTTGTTGCTGTTGCCACTAAGGTGCAGACGGATAAAGCCTCCCTCGCGACCACCCCACCACCGCCGCTGCTGCTACCTGCCGGCCCCGCATACAACTATTCATAGGCTCGCGTCGGAGCCACGCAGGACCGGAGCGCGACAGGAACATGAGTGAGGACGAAGAGGGAGAAAAGCAAAGACATTAGGCAAAGTTTGATGTAAGGCTGAGTACCACAACCATTATTATTGTAGAGTAGCTAGCAACATAGCATGAAGTTTCTAAAATAAATTGGGAATGTAAACAAAGAGATTGCGATTTATTGTGATTATTTTAACACTTAAAGAATAATTGACTTTCTTATGATCAACTACGTTAGAAAGTAACTAAAAATTGGACGATATGCGAGTCAGATATAGCATTACGTAGACAATTACTACAGGTTGTAGAAATCGACGAACATAAGGACATTATCACGAACATCTTGAATTCCGAGCATGATCGGTATTTTTCAAAAATCGATAAATACAGATATGTGGAAAGGCTAAACCGAATATATTTCGGCGCAGAATGAGTAAAATTTGATTTTTCTGTAACGATTTTTTTTTCGAAGTCAGAAGAGGGTAATTATAACGAATTTTTGTGCATGAAAGGGATTTTAATGAATGAGGTAACATTATTTGCCTATTTAGAAATAAATCAAAGGCATTTTCATATCAACTCACATAGCACTAAAATAATATTGGCAAATAGAAATACCTGAACAAACAGAGAAAATAACACAGAAAAAAACAGAGAAATAAACAACCTTTGCCATCCCACAACCCACACTGACATTGGCGGACACTTGGGAGATGTGCAAGGACCGAATTATTGATTGATTAATTAATTTATTAATTTTTGTTACCGGGAATTCCAACAGCTAAGGTCATTAGTAACGTTTGTACAGAGAACGATTTATCCTGAGAAGTGGTGATGTTCCTCTCAAGCTGAATGATCAGATCCTGCGACGACCTGCGTTGTTTTGCAGGAAATTTTTTCCTTCAGGAATTTGCCCCATAGGGGCACCGTTTCAGCCGGGACATGCTCTTAGATTGGTCTTCCAACATGTTTGGTAGTATATTGGATGTAAGTGCAAAGGGTGAAGATATGACAAGTTAGAGAAAGGAACGATCGCGCTCGGTCCGTGGCGAGTTTGTTAGGACACTTCCCTGTCATTCACCTGGTAATGATTGGAGGAACCACGAAAAAACTGCGATGAGAGCAGCCGGCTGCTACAATTCTCTTCCAGATAACGAGTGAATTCGACCTAGGCATAGAGAGTGTTTGAAAAGCAAACGTCGAAACTTCGGAAAAAGCTCTTAAGACAATTTTAATCATATTTTGTCTAATAAACTCTTTAGATACTCTGAATGGCTGACCTGCAATAAGCACTCAAGAGTTTATTTAAAAAAATGCTTCCTATGCAAAAATTTGCATTGAAGAACCATATAAACACTTCATAAACATGTAAATTGTCTATTATTTACAAAAGAAATTAATAAATTTGTTCAGAAAGAAAAAATTAACACTGAAATAATAAAACAGCCAAATTACACAATTCGAAAGCTTTTTTCGACGGCTCAGCCATTCGGAATATCCTAAAACTTTATTAGACAGAATATCCTTAAAATTGCTTAGAGAGTTTATTTTCGAAATTTCCTGTATAGTTTGTACACAACCCCCGGTCACAGTCGCTGTCTCGGAGCTGCAATGCTGTCTCGGAGCTAACTCACTAGATGTGCACGCGCCCAAGACGACAGGCAGGGAGCGAGGGAGCAGGGCAGCGGAGCGGAGCTGGGCGTCTCAAAGGGCAAAGGGCGCAGGGCAGATAGGGCGGGCGCGCCCTCGCGCCTCGTTACGCGGAGCGACAGCGGATGACAAATCGAAGGGTCGCTTTGTCACCTGCGCCCTCTGCCCTTGGCCCTTCGCCGCACAGCCTCTCTCCTCCGCCGGCCCTTTAGCTCCTTCGCTGCGGCGGCGGCGCGAGGTGCTATGAAGGGCGCAGAGGGCGGATTCCACCTTTTAGCTGTGAAATATGTATTCTTTTGACATTAATATCCGCCTAATTTAAGTGTTGTTATTGTATTTGAGGTCCTTCAATAAGCGAATGTCTTGAGATCTGTGAAAAACATTTATTCACCCACTGTAGTAATAAAGTGCTCGGATGTGTACGAGGCCCGACGATCTCTTACTATAGTTGCAAAGCGATAGTGTAAAAGTTGCTTCAATGTTTAATCAGTTTTCTGGAGTTTTTTAATAAAATTTCGTACTTGTAATAAAATTCATACATATTTCATTCATACTTGTAATAAAAAATAAATTTCAAAATATAGTATTCATTTCCAGAAAACGAGAAGTGAGGTGAGGTGCTCTTGGAAACCAGAATTAATTGTAATGTTACGTGTGGTTTCGTTCCGAATAGAAGCAAATTTCGTTTTAGTGAAAGAATATATTGCAGAAATAGAGACATGTTTTATGTCATTACACCTTTCGGTGCCTACAAACGTTCCTCTTTACTTACTGTGAATTACTATCGTAGGTTGTACCTGTCTTCGCATCTGTCTCACCAATGTGTCTTGTGATCCCGTTGGCTTGAACATACGGTTAACACGCTAAGCTCGGGAGTTCTACATGCACAGTCGTGTTTACAGAAAGGGAGGAAGGCTTCATCTAAATGGCACTGACACTTACGCGAAGCTTCCTACGTCACGAACCTAGTCTTATCTACCCAACTCGCACTCAATTCTACACAAGATCGCACAACTTATCTGTAAATGGGAAGAAATTTCCAGAGTGATAAATGGTGCGACAGAAACGCCCGCCAAGGCACAGTACACAACATCTATTCCTTACACAGGTTTCAAACACCCAGTTCGAATGAATCATTAACTTATGTGCCCCTATATCATCCATGCTCGTCAGAAATGGAGGCAAGTGAGTTGAATAAAGAGCTCTACCAATCCAACCCGAGGCGGAATTCAAACCCAGACCCTTCGGAATGAGCCTCAAAAGACGCACACATTGGAGTGCTTTCGGCTATCTCGGTCTGCCGAAGTAACAACAATTTTACCGGGAGCGGTAGCTTAGTGCATCAACTGAAGTCACTGTAGCGCCTCTGACTGGGAGGTCCTAGATTCGAGTGCTGACGGCGGCAGGATTTTCGACACTAACTTTTCAGCTAGGTCCAATTCAGTCGCTGTCTGGAGGAGAATTATAGGGGCCGGCTGCTCTGATCGGTAGTTTTCCGTGGTTTCTCCGATCAACATCAAACGAATGCCGGAGCAGTACCGTACCAAACGGGCCACGTACCGCGCGCGATCTTTCTTTCTTCTTCCTTGTCCTATCCTCTCCCCTTACACACACACTTACACTAGCATGGACTACACTACCACATATTCCGGGAGACCGGACGGGAGCTTGGAGCTCGTCCCGGCTGGGGCGGTGCCCCGCTGGTGGGAGAGTCCTGTTAGTGGTAAACCCCACTAGCCGACGGTAGGTCAGCGCCGGATCTCGCGATCCAGCGGGGGAAAGATCACCGCGATTTCCCAAGAACAACCATGCACTACACTTAAGGGACTAAGGATCAAAGCAGTTGATGCGCCCGGAAACACGAAAATATCAATCAAACAGCAGTTTTGTCCGCCCCCTTTCGGACCTGGCCCATTGTGCGGGAGCGGCGGGGCGGGGCGCGTGGGTGCGGGCGAAAGGGCCGCCCTCGTTTGTCGCTTGGGCAGGCGAAGGGCGGCGCGCGCCGCCGACCCATCGTCGCGGGTTCGACGGTGATCGAGGACGACCCGGGACAGACGCGGCCTTGTTTGAAATTCAAAGGAGCCTCGAATTACAGTGGACTAATGGAAATTCTTAGTAGGAAGTGGAAAAGAACAAAGAAGAAGAAAGGGAATGGCAGAAGAACAATTACCAAAACAGGACGAGAATAATGAATCTGTATCAAAGACTGGGCGAAATAGTGGATGTTCTATGAGGAACACTATGAGGCCCTCTCTTGTATGTTCCTGAGAATAAATACCTATAGCACACAAAATGTCATGTGCGGTGACAAGGAATTATGAAAAACGCATATATTTTAAAGCTTGAAATCAACATACAAAATGTATATTGATTGTTCTCTCAGTGACCACGGTATGTAATGGACTCTTTTGGAATGGTGCGCCTCTTGTGTAATAAAACTGTGTACTGTACCCAATTGGAAATCAAATAAGAAACTTTCTTCCTAATTCCGATTTTAAAATAAGAATGAATAATGTGCAACTACCAGCATGGTCATAGTTTTTAGGTGCATGAAATTGTTTCCTGGGGAGTAAAAATAATTCAATTTTGAATAATCGTTTCGGAATTTGGTTAATGTTAATTGGTTAAAATTAAAAATTTTCTTACCAAATTTCTGCTGGCCAAATGTCTTTGAAGTAACATGACTGAAGTTAAAAATGAATTTTCTGGATTCCCGTTTAGAGTTTATGTCCTGGTTATTTTGGTGACGCGTAAGATAAGCAAGGACAGAGACTTAGGGCCGTATTTATAAACCTCAACAAGGGGCCTGCCAGGCCTAGCAGGCTGCCAGTGTTTGGTTTTGCGATTTATGAACGGCCCCCAGTCAATTCCAGTCGCCACTTGTTCTCCTAGCAAGCGCCCAAATGGCTGACCCCTAAGAGCTCTGCTAGCAGAACTTCATAATTACGACCCTTAGGAAAGAAGTGAGGAAATTGGCGAAATGAAACGACGGTACCAAAGCAATGGTAGTGCTTCCATGATTTGTGACTTCGAAATTGCTTTACGGGGAAACTCGCAGTTAAACATACAAAAAAAGTTGTGTCTACTGAGTTCTATATTTAGTGAACACATTGTACATTGCATTTAATATTATTTTCAACTTTGAAAATATTTCAGGTCCATTACATTCAGTATTGTGCTTTACTGTAAGTGAAAGAGCCGCGAACAATGTATATATTAACTGTAATTTTGTAACTAATAAATGTGTCGTTATAATAATTTTTTGTAAACTAAACTGATTTTAGAACTCTCAATGCTTAAATAACATGTATTTTTAATCCTCTTCAATTTTCATTCCACAAAAAGATATTTTCATTTGAGACTTAGTGTAGTGAAATAATTCTGCAATGGAAAGTCCAAAATACAGAAATTATTTCAATAGGAAGGAACCGAGGTTGAAGGAAATGTCAAACAGTCGATTTCGAGACGAATGAGATGCAGAGAGGGGGGAGACGAAGGGTGGGAAGTGAAAGCTGTCGAGTGGCTGAAGCGATCGGAGAGCACGGTAAGCGGGCGAGCGAGGAAGGAACCGGCGGCGGCATGATGGATCTATATTGTAGTAAAGCCAGTAACTTGAGTACTTATTTAACATCAAAATATCGCTTAATATTAACTATAACAACGTCATAACTCAAAAATTGTCATTTTTGACTTTCCTTTGTGGATAGGAAGATCTGACATTCCTCTTTCTACTCCATAAATGATTCCATTTTTCACAGCCAAACTGCAATAATGGCCTTTTTTCGATTTACTAACTGAAATAGACTACCTTAATCTTCAAATTCTCTTCCTGCAAAATAACGAGTTTTGAGTTATGACGTTCTTGCATTTAGTGAGCAATACACAGATATTATAATTGTAATAAATTAATAGATATTAATAATAATTTAATCGACGTCAAAATGCAATAATTGAGATTTATGTTCCTTAAAATATCAAGAATTATAAATTCCATGGAACATAATGAACTAGAAAAAAGAGTCCTCTTCCAATCGTAAGAATGAACAAAATATATCTTTTAAGAAGGCCAAAGAGATAAATGTATCAACTAATGAAATATGCAAAGAGAAAACGATAATAATATTACAACTGCATTAGTAGGAATCAACGAAGCCTAGAGGATAGCTAAGCAGTCGATCGTCAAAAGAGACCCAGGAGGAGGAGGAAGCGGTCGAGTGGCTGACGCGATCGGAGAGCGCAGCGAGCGGGCGAGCGAGGGAGGAGCCGCCGGCGGCGGCGGCGGTGGCGGCGGCGGCACTCGGCCCGTGCAATCCGTGCGCGGGGGCGGCGGGCGAGCCACAGGGGGACGCACCTGCGCCCGACAGCGCGCTTTCCGGCGCGCGCGCCCCACTGCGCCCGGGGGGGGGGCGGCGGACGTCCGAGAGGATCCCGCCCGCCACCCGCCCGCCGCCCCGCCCGCCCCGCCCGCCCGCCCGCCCGCCCGCCCCGCCCGCCCGCCCCGCCCGCCCGCCCCGCCCGCCGCCGCCCGCCCGCCCGCCCGCCCGCCCCGCCCGCCCCCCGCCCGCCCGCCCGCCCCGCCCCGCCCCGCCCGCCCCGCCCGCCCGCCCCGCCCGCCCCGCCCCGCCCCGCCCCGCCCCGCCCGCCCCGCCCCGCCCCGCCCGCCCCGCCCGCCCGCCCGCCCGCCCCGCCCCGCGGACAATGGCGGCGCGCCGGTCGGGCGGCCCGGCCTTCCCGGCGCTGGCGCTGGCGGTGGCGCTGGCGTGGAGCTGGCGCTTGCGAAGCGCGGGGTCAAGCGGGCGCCGCGCAGTGCCGCGTCTCGGTCCCGCCCGTTCCATCGCTGACCCGGTGCCTCTGCCACCGCAGGCAGCCACGTTGCTCACCGATCTTCTTCCCGCCCCACCACGCCCCCTTCCAAGTTCTGTAGCCCGTCTCCTGCCCCGTCGCTCCCCCGCCCCTTCCCTGCCCCTTTCCGTCCCTCCCGCCCGCTCCTCCCGCCCTGCTCCGCCCTGCTCCTCCCGCCCTGCTCCTCCCGCCCTGCCCGCCCTGCTCCGCCCGCCCTGCCCCGCCCTTCTCCTCCCTGCCCGCACTGCCCCGCCCGACTGCTCCGCCCGCACTGCCCCGCCCGCCCGCCCCGCCACCCCGTCCCCCCCCCCCGCCCCCGCCACGCCTCGCTGCCGTCCCCGTCATCACCACCCGTTCCATCACAACCTTCGCCCTCGCCACTGCCTGCCGTGCTATCACTCCCCCCCACCACCACCACCACCAGCCACGCCCACTGTGCGGCCGGCGCGCCGCGGAGGGCACGGCGCTGCGAGTAAACGGGGGCGAACTCCACGGCTGCGCGGGGGACAGACAAGCGAATGCACTCCATTCCAGGGAGCAGGTGGACTGAACAAGCGACGGGGAAGACGCGGGAGGGCGTTCACAGAGGCAAGAACAGCAGGCACACTTTGCATGACGTATGGAGCATAAAAATTGGAAAAGAATGGTTGGACTGGTGAGGATAACCGGTCCGTGTCTGATTGTAAATAGTCTCACAAAGAGATCAACAGGCATGTACCTAAAACAAAAAAAAGTTATAATTTTACATTGTGAAGAAGCAATAAAGTTAACTTCAGTTAGAAGTGATTAAATACATTAAAATTCAAATTAAAATCTCTACAGAAAAATATAAAAATAGGTAATGAACTTCAATCAATAGAGTGTATATGTATCTCTAAATTCCCGATCTATTGCACTAATATTGGTCGTATATTTACAGATAAATTGTCTACTGTGCCATCCACCGGACTGCATCTCGTTTA